>CM035112.1:15714962-16914962 GCA_020205505.1 Panax japonicus
ATTGGAAGCCCCCTCTATCCTGGGAACAGCCTGGTTGTCAGTACTGTGATTCTGTAATATTATTTTTAATAATTAATTATTGATTATTATGATAAAGAAAATATTTATTTTATGTGGATATAGATGGAGAAAATTTTAATGTGACAATTGTTGAAAATTAATAATTTATCTTTTTCTGATAAAATAATTCATTTAAATATATTATTTTAATAATATATTAACGATGATATTTTTATAATGAATGCGGGATATATGAGTATATGAGGAGGTAGAGTATTTTTGTGGCATTAAATGTTTAACACATATTTTGTGTGCCGGTGGACATAATTTTTGACCGAAAATTGAGTATAGACTGTAAAATCGTCCCGTTTGTAGATTTCGGTCAATTTCTATTTGGAATTTGGAAAAACTTTCTTCTGCAAAGTTGTAGAGAATTGAAATTCCTATAAAAAGTCGCGAGATTCGAATTTTCTAATAAAAGGGCTATTTATTGTGAATTATTGAAGTTCCGGAGTTCCGAAATAATTGATTTTTGGAAGTTTTAATTATTATTTTCAACAAAAACGTTTTTCAAAGGTTGGTGGGCATCTTTAACATGTGTTTGATGGCTAAAATCAGATTCCTTGGTGGTTGACTTGAATGTTTTGTAAATATTAATATTATATTAATTTAGTCTCCTTTGGCGTTCTAACATTTTCCTATAAATAGAGGGCTAAGTTAGAATTGAAAATCACACCATAAACAAAGTTTTCTCTCTTTCTCTCTCTATATTATCGAGCGTATTCTTTTGAGTATACTTTGAGTATTGCTATACGGTGCGAGTTTCTGTCAGCACTATACCGAAATTCAGTCAGAAGTACGGCTATTTTGAGGTAAGGGATGTTATTTTCTTCTCAAATGATATTTTTCTTCAATATCATTATGCCGGAATATTGGTGAACTTTTTTATCAAATTTGGAACTTTTTGTGCCGGAGTTACTATTCACGTATACGGTACTATTCATGTATACGGCACTATTCACGAATACGGCACTATTCATAGAAAAATTATTTTTTTTCTTTTCGTCCAAAATATCTATTGTGGATACTAGCTTTGATTGTAGCCATGTTTTGATCATTCTTGAATTTTACACCACTATGATTATTTTTGAGGTATTTTTGGACATGGATAAAACAAAGTACGAATCCTTAATCCTTAATCCTTGTCATTTTGTTTCACTGGATTCGTTTCTTTAAAAATATTTTTTATCATCTTCAGTCTTAAAGGATGTTATTATTGAATATCTTTGGCCTGTAGTGCAAAGATGAATGATTTCTGATGAATATCTTTGGCCCGTAGTGCAAAGATGAACAGGTGTTTAGATGAACATGACCAACAGATGAATATCCTTGGCCTGTAGTGCAAGGATGAATATATAATTCAAGATGTGCATTGATTGATGTTACAGGGATAAAAATACTGTTGATGGACGGTTAAATTCATAGACATTAGTAGATTTCATCCTCTACATAACTCTTCTATGAATTAATATTTTCCGCTGCGAATATTGATTTAAAACTTGTTGTCTATTGTATTCTATTAGATCTTTTTCCCTGTTGAAGGCTAACGATAATTTGTTGTATATTATCTTAGTCATAATATTCTTTACTGAGCTAGTTGAGCTCACCCTTTTCCTTTTTGTTCCATTTTTCTTCTCAGGAGACGGGAATATAGCGAGTACGAGTCGGGGTATGAATTGATGGTCCTTGAGAGAGTTGTTTAGTAGTCCTCATCATTTTTGTAAAATAATATATCAATAATTGTATTGAGGACATAGTTGGGTATGTGTATTGTCTAGATGACAATGTTTGTATTCAAACTCACAGTTTATGGGTTGTAAAAGTTGTAGTTATTTCTGTACCACGTATTTGGCGATTCAAAATGGGTTGGATGGAATGGACCTATTTTGGGGGCGTCACAGTAACCAATACATAAACAACATATAGACCAAACACAGTTTAGTCAACCCATATATACTAAGCAAATACATGATAACCATAACAACAAAAAACAGTAACCAAAACTCAAGGAAACAAAAATAGAATCCAAATTAGAAAATAACAATAACCAAAAACATACTATAGCAGTAACCAAATATTTATATAATAGTAACCAAAACATATTTTAATGGTAACCAATACATAAACAAGTACATCAAAACCAGTTTAGTCAACTATGTATACTAAACAAATACATGGTAACCATAATAACATAAAAAAGTAACCAAAATACCAAATCAAGGTAACAAAAATGGTATCCGAATAACAAATAACAGTAACCAAAATATAATGCAGAAGTAACCAAACAGTTATATGATAGTAACAATAACAAAATTTAAATTAGCACACCTTTAAAATTTTTTGGGGTGGAAATATCTTCTGGCTATGAACTTGAACTTCTGTCTTAACTACAGGAACATCAAAATCAAAATCCAACTGCACAAACCCAAATAAATTTCTTCAAGTCCTTAATAAAATCACCCTATGTTATTCTTTTCCTCTTTCCATCCTTCTTCTTTGTATCAATCATTCTATACAAAACATAAAAACAACACAAATCCAAACAATCAATACTCCATTATGTTAGAAACATAGCGTATATATATGATCATATTGATAATTAATTAGTAGAATGAGAATTAACAGAAATTAGAAACAACCCTTAGAGAGAGAAACCAGAATTCTTTCAGTTGTGAGAGAGTTGGAGAAAGAAAGTCGCGTATTCGACTGTGTGATTTGTTGATTAACAAGTGCAACAAAAGTAAATTAAAAAACAATTAATTTACGCCACTAATTTGTCGAACAAACTGTGATGAAGAAGAAGAAGAAGAAGAAGAAGAGAGAAATACGAGAACAGAAGTTATGGACAAGGAGAAGAAGAAGAAGAAGAAGAAGATTTTAGAGAGAGAAATATCAGGCGTTTGAAATAAAAAAGCACCAGATAATGATCCCCTAAATTAAGGAAACTGCCCATTAATATTAATCCCTTAATTTAAGGACCTTTAATTATGTTAAAATTAAAAATAAAAACAAAAAAATGTTTTACTTTTGTAATTATTTTATAGAGGTATGATTTTTGTAATTATTTTCAAAAATGTACTAATATATGTAATTAATCCTATAAAAGGCTTGCAAGCATATACTTGAGTTGGCCCAAGTTAGGAATATTGGTCTTTTAAGTAGAGTATGGGTTTAATTCCTAAAAAGGCAATGCAACAATTTGAAAACATACTTAGCATGACCTAATATTTTAATATGCTTGTGAAATTTAGAACACATGGAACTTTTATCTATCATATTCTCTAACAACAATAGTTAGCACATATATCATTAAAATGACTATTCCATGTAATTTTAAATAATTCATGATGGTACATTATTTCTTTATCCTTCACAAATCAAGATGCTTAATAAACTATTAAATAAATAATAGTTTTGTCACAATGAGAAATAACAAAAAAAAATAGTTTTGTCAAGATGCTTAATAAACTATTGAATAATTCATGATTATGCGGAGGGAATGTGTTAGGCACCACCCGACATCCGTGTTACCACGGTGACCGCCACCTTTCAATTAAACTGCTATCTGAATGTGTGTGTGGGTCAATGTGCAATTATTTGAAAGTAGTGTTATGCCTCGTTTGCACCTATATACAAAGGGTTTGAATTTTATATAAAAGTTCAGTTTTAACAAGATATAATAGTGATGTTTTGTAAAAGAGGTTTTTCAAACCCTTATGCTCAATAGTAATTGAGGCCTTTGATACTTTCGTTTTATTATATGTTCGGCTTGATTGCTTTTATTTTTGAGATGTGAGACATCTTCGAGAAAATAAGATATAGCAATGCCGAACTCCTTGTGGGCATGAGAGTCATCTAAGAAAATTCAAACACCATAAATAATGTACAAGCTGATTACAGTCGAAAATGTCCATCACGGGAACCGAATCTAGATTCAGGAGACTAAATCTGTGATCACATGATTCCTAGGCTCACACGATGTAGCAATTTATATGAAAGCTATAAGCAGCTATATATATAAAATCTATAAATATATATATACAAACGATCAACCTCCACGAAGCAAACTTCGTAGGGGACTAGAAATATAAATATATAAAAGCGATATATATATATAGACAATCGTGTTAGTTCCCGAAAGCACAATAGTTATCTAGAAGGGAGGGGGGTTGAATAGATATTAAAAAACTTTTCTTTGTTTAAAAACTATTTTGATAAATCTTTTAAGCACAACGGAACTATTGATTCTTTGAAATCCCTTTTAGATATAAAATTAAAGAGAGAAAGGCAATTATTGGAGTTATAGCAGTTATAAAGACACAGTTGTTTTTAAGTGGTTCGGAGCACTCAAAGCTCCTAGTCCACTCTTTTACTCCTTGAGTAGGAAATCCACTAAGGATGTCTTGTAAACTTTCTGAATCTCACAGATTCTTTCTAGACCAGCAGTCTAGGCACTTCTAAGTTCACTTTTGAACTCTTCAAGTCCATCAGACTTGGCTCTTCACAGTTCACTTAGAACTCTTTAAGTCCTTCTGACTTGGAACTTCTTACTTCAGTAGATTGATGATTGTTGAGTTGTGATTGAGGCTACTCAGTTGCAGTTAAGCACTTGTTCAAAAGAACTGAGTAGCTGAGCAAGCTTTCCCTTTTTCTCAGATCGTAGAGTTCAACGTTTAGAGTTCTTGTGCATTTTGTTCAATACTTGTTTGACTCTTTTCATCTGTCTTTGATCTATATATATGTGATCTTGAAATCTATCCGTTGAAGTCATCTGATGAACCATTAAATGTATTTGATGGAGACTTTTCTGCACATCTTTTGAATTGCACTCTGGCCCACTGACACAGCAGACTACTTTCTCACCCAACACCTTAAAAGGTGTTTTCCTCTCCCCAATGGTCCTTTTCTTAGCTTCTTGAATACGTTTCATTTGATCAATACTAAGGATATCTTTTGTACGTTGGGACTGGTGAGAGCTTCAACGTTCAAAACCCATTCCATATTTGTTGGAGTCTATCTTCAAATGAACGATAGGGCTTGATGTTTCTGACACAAAGCATATGTCACTCTACTATCAATATCATAGTTTCTTGTCATATTGGTGCTCGTACTTAAGAGATCACTACGATTTCTCACTACGATCTGTTAACACTATGAACTTCGCTTGCTCGCCCTGCAGACTCTGCATTTCCGAGAGCACCCTACGATCTCTGAGTTAGCTCGGCAAACGTCTGGACCACTCTACGATTCTTGGATAGGCCCTTCAAGGCAGATACACTACGATCATCTCAGCTCTACGATCATGCCTTAGCTTCTGCATTCTGTTGATCAGATGAATAAACTACTAGCCTATCTATTTCTTTCTAGCCATAGATCAACCTAACAGATTTGATCTCCTTATCAATATAAGTAAACATTAAAAAGGCTAAGATCAACCTAACAACTTTGATCTATCACTAAGTCATTGTACATATATTCTTTGAAGGACTTTACATAATCATGAGCTTTTTCATAAAACATCAAATCACAATATGCATTCTTCCAACAATCTCCCCCTATTTGATGTTGACATAACCAAGGAGATTTGTTGTCATGATTATAAAGTTTTATATGCAGTTGCAGTAAAGTAAACATGACTTAGTATTTCAGTGAGCAGCTGAAATTTCTAGAGAATAAGCATGAATTTATTGATGTATGGAGACAGATATTACATTTAAGATTGACTACATCAATACAGTTTGAAATTTAACTTATCTCTATTTCTTTGGCCTTTTGCTTCTTGGAGGATTTGCATATTCCTCAGATCTCCTCTTTCTGCTTGCTTCATCTCTTCTTGCCAGATCTTCCAGCTCACTTGGGCTTAGCCTTGGATTGTGATCATGCCTATTCATGAATACAGGATCTCCAATTGGCATTCGTAGGCCTATTGTTGTCACCGCATGAGAGCTGGTAGTTGCCCCTTGACTCCTTAATGGTTGAGCCATTAAAATTTTCTACTGATCAGATCGTTAAGTCTGATGGCTGAATCCTGGAGTTTGCTGAGTGATTTACCTTGGCCTTGATTGGAAGTGTCCTTTGCCTCTACCCTTGCCTCCCTTATCTCCTTGCCCTTTATTCTCCCCCTTTATGTCAGCATCAAGGGTTCGAATGTCTGCTGAGAGACGAGTGACTCCTTGGACAAGCTCATTAAGTTGACTCTGAGTTTGAGCAATGTCCTCATGATTCTCTTGGATCAAGGCATCAGAATGAGTTTCTCGTCGTTGAAGAATGTCGAGGACAGTCTCAATCTGCTTCATTTGGCCCATGGAGAAATCTTGAAATTATTTTACTGCAGTTTGAAGACTTTTGATGCTCTGTATCATCAGATTGTTCTGAGATTCTTATGTTTTCTGTAATATTAAGATAGCATCTCGATGCCTTTTAGCTGCAAGAAAGTGAATGTCGTCCCTGTCTATTATGCTTTGAAGCATTTCTTTGATGATCTCTTTGAGTGTTTTAGACAACTCTGAGCTTATGGAGCTTGGAAGATTGTTTACAACATTAATCATTGATGTAAATCTCAGCTGTATAAGTGCAGTATGATCTTTAAGACTCTCATCTAGTTCTTTGATTATTTCTCAGACATGGCTGACAAATCAGCCTTTGTGGATAGTTCTGAGAAGATTTCATCTAGATTTGGAATTTGTGAGGGAGGTGATGTGCTCTTGAATTGATCTTGCAGTGAGTAGAGAGTAAGTTCGAGATTGAAGCATTCATTTCTAGATGAGGAGGGAATATATGAAGGAGGAGCCTGGGTTTGAATGTTGAAGCTTAGTGACTCTACGATTTGTGGTGGATACTCTACCATGGGGCTAGAGTCAGTGATCGTAGAGGTGGTAGACTGTGGGAGTAATAGGGAGTGTGTGACGCCCCCAAAATAGGTATACAACACCCATTCTGAGTTGCCAAATACATGGTACATAAAGCAAACTACAACTTCAATAATATAAATGTCGTGTGAAATACGACAATACATACTGTGAGTTTAAATACAAATATTATCTTCTAGACAATATCCACACGCAAATAAATCCTCATTATAATTATTCAAATACTATTTTATAGAAATAGTGAGGACTGGTAAAACATCTTCCTAGAACCATCATTCCATACCCTGACTCGATCGTGCTATGTTCTTACCTCCTGAGAAGAAAAATGGAACAAAAAGGAAAAGGGTGAGCTCAACTAACCCAGTAAAGAATATTATGACTAAGATAATATACAACAAATTATCGTTAGTCTTCAACAGGGAAACATCTGATAAAATATAATAGACAACAAGTTTTAGATCAACAAATGCAGCGAAAACAACAATCCATTAGAAGAGTCACGTAGAGAACGAATTCTACTGTCTTCTAAGATTTAAAAGTCCATCATCAATATTTCATCCCTGTAATAACAATCAATATACATCTTTAATCATCTTTGCACTACAGGCCAAAGATATTCATTTGTATCACCAGTTGGTCATGTTCATCTCAACACCTGTTCATCTTTGCACTACGGGCCAAAGAGATTCATCAATTTAATCATTTATCTTTGCACTATAGGCCAAAGATATTCATTAAGTATCACCATTAAGGACTGAGGATGATGAAAAACATTTTTAAGAACGAATCCAGTGAGATAAAAGGACAAATATTAGGGATTCGTACAACAGCTTGTCCAAGATCAATAATACTTCATAAGAACTGATTTTGAAGCAGAACTCAAAAATAACAATCAAAACATGGATACAATCAAAGATAGTAGTCAAAATAGATATTTTGGACAAAAAGAAGAAATTTCATTTTTCGATGAATAGTGTCGTATTCGTGAATAGTGCCGTATACGTGAATAGTGACGTACACGTGAATAGTAACTCCGACACCAAAAGCTAGAAATTTCACAAAAACACCATCACGCTTCGTGAATAGTAACTCATGAATAGTAATTCGTGAATAGTAACTCATGAATAGTAACTCCGACATGAAAAAGTTCCAAATTGATAAAAACTTCAGAACAATATTTCGGCATAATGATATTGAAGAATATAATATCATTTAATAAGAAACAACATCCCTTTCCTCAAAATAACCGTACTTCTGACTGAATTTCGGTATAGTGTTGACATGAACTCGCACCGTATAGCAACACTCAAAGTATACTCACAAGAATATGCTCGATAATATAGAGAGAGAAAGAGAGAAAACTTTGTTTCTGGTGTGATTTTCAATTCTAACTTAGCCCTCTAGTTATAGGAAAATGCTAGAACGCCAAAGGAGACTAAATTAATAAAATATTAATTTATTTATATAATTTTCCTTAGCCCACCATTTTGACCAAAGAAATCAGCCACAACACATGTTAAAGATTCTCACCAACCTTTGAAAAACGTTTTTCTTAAAAATAATAATTTAAACTTCCAAAATCAATTATTTCGGAACTCCGAAACTTCAATAATTCACAATAAATAGCTCTTTTATCAGAAAAATTCAAATTTCGTGATTTTTTTATAGGAATTTCAATTCTCTACAACTTTGCAGAAGAAAATTTTTCCAAATTCCAAACAGAAATTATCCGAAATCCACAAACGGACGATTTTACAGTCTATAATCAATTTTCAATAAAGAATTGTGTCCACCGACACACAAAACATGTGTTAAACATTTAATGCCACAAAAATACTCTTCCTCCTCATATACTCATATATCCCACATTCATTGTAAAAATATCACCGTTAATATATTATTAAAATAATATATTTAAATGAATTATTTTATCAGAAAAAGATAAAATATTAATTTTCAACAATTGTCACATTAAAAATTTTCTCCATCTATATCCACATAAAATGAATATTTTCTTTATCATAATAATCAATAATTAATTATTTAAAAATAATATTACAGAATCACAGTACTGACAACCAGGCCGTTCTCAGGATAGAGGGGGCTTTCCAATAAGGATTTCTCCTTACTGGCGCGCAATTAGGTGACCAAACCACTCCTTAGACAGAACTTTCTAGACATTGCCAATAATGTTATCTGATAATATTATTCAAATAATATGAATTATTAATCTGATAATGGAAAATACTGTGCAGTGACAATTATTAAAATAATAATAATAATATAAATATCAACGCAGCAATTATTGAATCAATAAAATAAAATAATGAACAGTAATTACTGTAACAATTATTGAGTAGTGCCTTCTTACGTACGAATCAATAATTCAACAATACTGTGCAATACTGTGTGATACTGTGCAACCACGCATATTACTGTATTTTAACCACCAGGTAACCCTACAGTGTTAACGGTAATAATTTACGCCGTTATTTATAAAACTCAATCTTTGTCATTTTTTTTCATCCAACCGTTTTCCGTTATGGGGCCCACAAATGACTGCGCCGTCGTACGGAGATTCCCGACAAAAAAAATATTCCACGACCAAACGAATATTCCCCGACAATAATGAATATTTTATAACCACTTGTTTATGTTGTAAACTTTGCACGTTTCACCCATAACCAAAATATTATATCAAATTACCACCTTATTAATCAAGAATAATTAGAGGAAATTCGATTTTATTTATAAAAAGTTGGGGTCTTACAACCTCCCCTCCTTATGAAATTTCATCATCGAAATTGACGTACGTACCTGGTGTTTCGAAAAGATGAGGATACCTCGCTTTCATTTCCGTTTCCAACTCCCAGGTCATTTCTTCAATAGCATAGTTTCTCCACAAAACTTTAATTTGTGGTATAATCTTCGTGCGTAAGACATGCTCCTTCCTATCCAAAATCTTGACAGGCACCTTTTCATACGTTAAGTCTTCGGCTATCTCGTCCGGTTCTAACTCAATAACATGGTTCGGGTCATCCACATATTTGCGTAACATCGATACGTGAAAAACGTTATGAACACGCGTCATACTTAGTTGTAAATCGAGTCTATAGGCCATAATTCCTATTCGATCTAATAAATTGAAGGTTTGAGCTTTCCTCACCTCGCCAATTCTCGCTTTTGGAATAACAACTTCTTGTACCTCCTTCTTCATATTCATCAGCTCCGGTGTGTAGCTTGAACGTTTTTAACTTTATCGATTTAAGTCGGTTCTACTTGTATATCATCACGTGAGTCCCTTGAGTCTTTAACTCTATATCTATCATTTGTAAGTTATATAAAATGGGTCTTTGATAATATCGCATTCGTACTCGTATACGATCTTCTACTCAACACGTTAGCTACCACGTTCGCTTTTTTAGGATGGTATGGTCAGAACATGTGCCAAAATGAGTTTCCTCTTGAGTTCTTCGAAGCTCTTTCCACATTCCTCGCTTCATTCGAATTTTGTATCTCTACGAGTCAGCTGAGTTAATGGAGTAGCAATTTGAGAAAATCTTTCCACGAATCTTCGATAATAACCAACTAAGCCTAAAAAGCTACGTATTTCGATTACTGACTTAGGTTGCTCTCAACTGTGACTCATATCACAATCTTGGATAGCACATCACAATAGCACCTATCAGTTTACTACCGCACGAAAATGGCGTCCCCTACGGATAGTTTGGCTTCGGTGCATTCCACAAAGGAAGTCATAAGATAGACGCTCGGGTATCAACTTCTATAGTTGGGTTTTTAACTCTTGAAATTCAATATGAGCCATTCGATATGAGATTTTAGAAATAGGTTTTGTACCGGATTCAAAGTCGATACAAATTTCAATATCATGCTCTAGGAGTAGGCCAGGAAATTCTTCAAGAAATACGTCAAGAAATTTACTAACAACAGAGATTTAATTCAAATCTGACATATTTTTTGTTTAAGTCCATGACATGGCTAAGAAAGCTTGACATTCGTTTTTCAATAAACAAATAGCTTTGTGGTTTGATATGACAGTGACTGATTTTAGTGGTTTAGTGGTTTGAATTCGTATAACAGGTTGGTTAGGAATATGAAAACTAACAACCTTATGAAAACAATCAATTTTGGCATGATGAGTGGTTAACCAATCAATTCCTAAAATCACATCAAAAGCAAGTATCTTTAAAGAAATAAGGTCAACAGGTAATGCGATGGTGCCAACTTGGATCAAGTAAGATTTATAAACTGTAGATGTAACGAAGGTTTCACCCAACGGAGTTTCAACAGATAAATCAAAATCTAATTTCTCCGGAGTCAAGTTTAAACGTTGAGCACAAGCAGGAGAGATAAAAGAATGGGTAGAACCGGTATCTAATAAGGTATAAACTTCGTAAGAATTTATAATTAACTAACCCGTGCTAACTTCGTTCGGGTTCCTCGCATTCTGACCAGTCACGAAAAACACTCTTCCAGAAACCTTTGACTTTGACTTGTCCGGGACAGCCTTTGGAGTCACCATCCCCGCTGGACTGGGTTTCGCTATAGTACAATCTCGAGCGATGTGGCCTTCCTTTCCACAGTTGTAACATACATTGGATTGTTGTGGACAGTTTGGGCTGATATGTCCCTCATTCCCGCATTTGTAACATCTAACTGGCGGTCGTTCTCCTCCCCTAGAATTTGTTGTTGGTGCTGGTGCTGGTGCTGGTGCTGGTGCTGGTGCTGATGTCTTCCCGTCATTGTTGAATCTTCTCTTTCTGAAATTTCCACTTGACTCACCTCTCCTATTATCATGTCCACGATTACCACCTGAGTGGTTACTGCCTTTGTCTGTATTCTTTCCTCCTCGATGGTTATCATCGTTCTGATGATTGCTGTCACCGATATGAACCTGGTTGTGGTCCCTCGGTTGAGTATACTCACTATCTCGCTCTAAAAACTGAGCCCTGTTTACAACATCTGAATATAAAGAAAATTTATGAGATATAAGGTATTGACGAATCTCAGGTTTTAAACCTCTAAGAAACATCCACGTCATGTGTTCCTCATTCTCCACCAAATGAGGTGCAAACCTGGAGAACTCTGCGAACTTTGCCTCGTATTGAGACACCGTCATGTTATTCTGTTCGAGTCTAATAAACTCTACCTCTTTCATATGAGGAATACTTTCAAGAAAGTACTTGTCATTGAAAAGTTTCTGAAATCTTTCCCAAGACATGTTAAGTGCGGCTGGCTGGGTACACTTCACAGATTCCCACCAGTAATCTGCTTCACCACGAAACATAAAGGTGGCGAATGGAACCTTCTGTTCCTCCGTGCACCCCAAGACATCGAATATCTTGGTAATTTGTTTGACCCATGTTTCTGCCTTGATCGGATCTGGCTTTCCATGGAAATCTGGTGATCCCAACTCCTTGAACTGCTTAGCTATGACAGATCGTGCGTTGCCATCATTTCCACCCGTATTTTGCACACGAGTCTCCTTCGTCTGATTTTGCATGAACTGCAAAAAGTTCCTAAACATTCCATCATTCATCGTTTGCTCGGTAACGTTGTTTACAGGAGGAGTATTGCCTTCCTGTTGCACGTTCTCCTGGTTTGTGACTAAAGGTTGTTCCACCGTCTCATAAACTCCATTGTTAACGTTCTCAGCAGCCATTCTTAAATACTACCATAAAACGAGGGTTAATTAAACAAATTAACGTATCAAATAATATCCCTATATTATGACCGACCAACAAATAAGCTTAGGTATGACATACTAGCGAAGGATTACTCGTCTCTCCCCTCCTAGTACTATTCTCCGATCTCCGCCAGAAACCATATCCCTAAGCTCTGATACCAACTGTGACGCCCCCAAAATAGGTATACAACACCCATTCTGAGTCGCCAAATACATGGTACATAAAGCAAACTACAACTTCAATAATACAAATGTCGTGTGAAATACGACAATACATACTGTGAGTTTCAATACAAATATTGTCTTCTAGACAATATCCACACGCAAATAAGTCCTCATTACAATTATTCAAACACTATTTTATAGAAATAGTGAGGACTGCTAAAACATCTTCCTAGAACCATCAGTCCATATCCTGACTCGATCCTACTATGTTCTCACCTCCTGAGAAGAAAAATGGAACAAAAAGGAAAAGGGTGAGCTCAACTAGCCCAATAAAGAATATTATGACTAAGATAATATACAACAAATTATCATTAGTCTTCAACAGGGAAACATCTGATAAAATATAATAGACAACAAGTTTTAGATCAACAAATGCAGCGGAAACAGCAATCCATTAGAAGAGTCACGTAGAAAATGAATTCTACTGTCTTCTAAGATTTAAAAGTCCATCATCAATATTTCATCCATGTAACAACAATCAATATACATCTTTAATCATCTTTGCACTACAGGCCAAAGATATTCATTTGTATCACTAGTTGGTCATGTTCATCTCAACACCTGTTCATCTTTGCACTATGGGCCAAAGAGATTCATCAGTTTAATCATTTATCTTTGCACTACAGGCCAAAGATATTGATCAAGTATCACCATTAAGGACTGAGGATGATGAAAAACATTTTTAAGAACGAATCCAGTGAGATAGAAGGACAAATATTAGGGATTCGTACAACAGTTTATCCAAGATCAATAATACTTCATAACAACTGATTTTGAAGCAGAACTCAAAAATAACGATCAAAACATGGATGCAATCAAAGATAGTAGCCAAAATAGATATTTTGGACAAAAAGAAGAAATTTCATTTTTCGATGAATAGTGTCGTATTCGTGAATAGTGCCGTACACGTGAATAGTAACTCTGAAACTAAAAGATAGAAATTTCATAAAAACACCATCACACTTCGTGAATAGTACTCGTGAATAGTAACTCGTGAATAGTAACTTATGAATAGTAACTCGTAAATAGTAAATCATGAATAGTAACTCTGATATGAAAAAGTTTCAAATTGATAAAAACTTCAGAACAATATTTCGGCATAATGATATTGAAGAAGATAATATCATTTAAGAAGAAACAACATCCCTTATCTCAAAATAACCGTACTTCTGACTGAATTTCGGTATAGTGCTGACAGAAACTCGCACCGTATAACAACACTCAAAGTATACTCACAAGAATATGCTCGATAATATAGAGAGAGAAAGAGAGAAAACTTTGTTTCTGGTGTGATTTTCAATTCTAACTTAGCCCTCTATTTATAGGAAAATGCTTCGCCAAAGGAGACTAAATTAATAAAATATTAATTTATTTATATAATTTTTCTTAGCCCACCATTTTGACCAAAGAAATCAGCCATAACACATGTTAAAGATGCCCACCAACCTTTGAAAAACGTTTTTCTTGAAAATAATAATTAAAACTTCCAAAATCAATTATTTCGGAACTCTGGAACTTCAATAATTCACAATAAATAGCTCTTTTATCAGAAAATTCAAATCACGCGACTTTTTATAGGAATTTTAATTCTCTACAACTTTGCAGAAGAAAGTTTTTCCAAATTCCGAACAGAAATTATCCGAAATCCACAAACGGATGATTTTACAGTCTATAATCAATTTTCGGTCAAGAATTGTGTCCACCGACACACAAAACATGTGTTAAACAGTTAATGCCACAAAAATACTCTTCCTCCTCATATACTCATATATCCCACATTCATTGTAAAAATATCACCGTTAATATATTATTAAAATAATATATTTAAATGAATTATTTTATCAGAAAAAGATAAAATATTAATTTTCAACAATTGTCACATTAAAAATTTTCTCCATCTATATCCACATAAAATGAATATTTTCTTTATCATAATAATCAATAATTAATTATTTAAAAATAATATTACAGAATCACAGTACTGACAACCAGGCCGTTCTCAGGATAGAGGGGGCTTTCCAATAAGAATTTCTCCTTACTGGCGCGCAATTAGGTGACCAAACCTCTCCTTAGACAGAACTTTCTAAACATTGCCAATAATGTTATCTGATAATATTAATCAAATAATATGAATTATTAATCTGATAATGGAAAATATTGTGCAGTGACAATTATTGAAATAATAATAATATAAATATCAACGCAGCAATTATTGAATCAATAAAATAAAATAATGAACAGTAATTACTGTAACAATTATTGAGTGGTGCCTTCTTACGTACGAATCAATAATTCAACAATACTGTGCAATACCGTGTGCTACTGTGCAACCACGCATATTAGTTTATTTTAACCACCAGGTAACCCAACAGTGTTAACGGTAATAATTTACGCCGTTATTTATAAAACTCAATCTTTGTCGTTTTCTTTCATCCAACCGTTTTCCGTTATGGGGCCCACAAATGACTGCGCCGTCGTACGGAGATTCCCGACAAAAAGAATATTCCACGACCAAACGAATATTCCCCGACAATAATGAATATTTTATAACCACTTGCTTATTTTGTAAACTTTACAAGTTTCACCCATAACCAAAATATTATATCACATTACCACCTTATTAATCAAGAATAATAATTAGAGGAAATTCGATTTTATTTATAAAAAGTTGGGGTCTTACAGAGTGGCTCTTATTTGGTTCCTCAGTTATAGAATTTTGAGATTCTGCAACTAGAAATTGATTTAGTGGATGAAGAATCACTTCCAAGCATTGCGGGAATTCATAGAATTGATTAAATGAGGATGATGGCAAGTGATTATTTCTAAAAAGAGTTGGGATAGATAGTACCTCAATTGTGTTTTCTGAGGAAGAACTGTTGGTGAGAAGCTTCTAGGAAAAATTGAATTTCCCTGGGAATCCATTTGCAAGTACTGAGATAGTTGGATACTCTTTGAAACTCCAGAACATGTGATCCCCAGAGTTCATAATTTGAGCTAGGTGGAAGGGCATCATAGGAAGATATGCAAATAGTTGCTCATAGTTGGCTCTTCTGTGCCCATCAATGCCTATAGCTATGATCTCAATCTCATCATCTTCTTCTCTATTTTCAGTGGAGGATTCCATTATGTCAATTGCTTCAGGATGTTCTTGCACTGGTTCTTCATTATCTCCTCCGGGAATTTCTTTTTCTGCTATTAAGGTGTCATGATCCTCCCCCTCAGCTTGATCATTCTTTTGAAATGTCGATAGCTCCCCCTCAACTGGAGCATCCTCTGGCAGGAGATCTTTATGCATCTCCCCCTCAGCAGGAGTATCTACTATCATCAGATCTTTTGGTGTCTCCCCCTCAGCTGGTTCCTTTTCAGCAGACAGTTCTTTGTCTTCCTTCTTTAGAGTTTTCTCATTGACAAGAATATACTTCTTGACCAATTTCCTTCATAATGTTTTAGGCCGTGCCACAGCCTCATGACTTTCTTTAGTTATGTCCTTCAGATCAACCAATACATTTGATGCAGCTGCTTCCTTGTTTGGTCTGGGCTCTACGATCGGAGGAGACTCTACGATCGAAGAGGCTGATGGCTTTTTGCACTTGTGGTTGGCCTTACTCATCTTCAGCAACTAAGATATAGTTTGTAAGACCCCTAATTGTTATTAATGAAATTTAATTTTTCCAATTTTAAAATAGTAAGGGTTGATTTGATTAATGTGGATAGTTATGGGTAAAATACGCAAATATTTCAAAATAAGCAAGTGGTTATAAAATATTCATTGTTGTCGGGGAATATTCGTATGGTCGTGGAATATTCGTACTGTCGGGGAATATTCGTACGACGGCGCAGCCATGTATGGGCCCCATAACGAAAAGCGATTGGATGAAGAAAACGACAAATATAAATTGTTTAAAAATAACGGCGTAGTTGTTACCGTTAATACTGTTAAAATACTCGGTGGTTAAAACACAGTAGCACACGGTATTGCACCAATTATTGATTCTTACGTAAGAACGCACTACTCAATAATGGTTACAGTAATTACTGTTCAGTATTTTATTGATTTAATAATTACTGCGTTGATATTTTATATTGCTGTTGTTTCAATAATTGTCATTACACAGTATTTTTCATTATCGAAGCAATAATTCATATTATATGAATAATATTATTAGATAACATTATTGGCAATGTCTAGAAAGTTCTGTCTAAGGAGAGGATTGGTCACCTAATTGCGCGCCAGTAAGGAGAAATTCTTATTGGAAAGCCCCCTCTTTCTTGGGAACTGTCTGGTTGTCAATATTGTGATTATGTAATATTATTTCTGAATAATTAATTATTGATTCATATGATGAGAAAAATATTGATTTTATGTGGATATAGATGGAGAAAATTTTTAATGTGACAACTGTTGAAAATTGAAATTTTATCTTTTTTTGATAAAATAATTCATTTAAATATATTATTATATTTTAATAATATAATAATGATGCTATTTTTACGATGAATGTGGGATATATGATTATATGTGGAGGAGAAGTATTTTTGTTACCAAAAATATTTAAAGCATGTTTTATGTGTCGGTTGACCCCATTTCTTGACTGAAATTTGATTATAGCCTGTAAAATCGTCCGTTTGTGGATTTCGGTCAATTTCTGTTTGGAATTTGGAAAAAATTTCTTCTGTAAAGTTGTAGAGAATTGAATTTCCTATAAAATTAGCGAGTTTTGAATTTTCTGACAAAAGGGCTATTTATTATGAATTATTGAAGCTCCGAAGCTCCGAAATAATTGATTTTTGGAAGTTTAAATTATTTTAAATTAGAAAAACATTTTTTCTTACTTTTTCTAGTAGGTGGCATGTGCTTATTGATCTGAAATCAGATTTCAAGACTGGCGTAGAAATTTTGATATATATATTTATATTTTATTAAATTTTCTGCTTTGGTGTTCTAAGCATTTTCCTATAAATAGGGTGCTTAGGTTAGAATTGAAAATCACACCAGAAACTGAAGTTTTCTCTCTCTATATTATCGAGCGTATTCTTGTGAGTATTTTGAGTATACTTTGAGTACTATTGCTATACGGTGCAAGTTCAAGTCATAGCTTATATCCGGTGTTTCAACTAGAAGTACTGTCTTTCGAGGTAAGAGATATTATTTTTTTAAAATGATATTATTTCTTCTAATATCATTATGCCAAAGTATTGATCTGAACTTTTAATCAAATTTGGAACTTTTTGTGTCGGAGTTACTATTCACGTGTACTGCACTATTCACGTATACTATACTATTCACAAATACGACACTATTCATCAAAAAATGAAAATTTTCCTTTTCGTCTAAAATGTCTATTGTGGATACTAGCTTTTATTGTATCAATGTTTTGATCATTCTTGAATTTTACCCCACTCTGGTTATTTATGAAGTATTTTTGGACATGGATAAAATAAAGTACGAATCCTTAATCCTTGTCATTTTGTTTCACTAGATTCGTTTCTTTAAAAATATTTTTCATCATCTTCAGTCCTAAATGATGATATAATTGAATATCTTTGGCCTGTAGTGCAAAGATGAATGATTTCTGATGAATATCTTTGGCCCGTAGTGCAAAGATGAACAGGTGTTTAGATGAACATGACCAACTGATGAATATCTTTGGCCTGTAGTGCAAAGATGAATATTTGATTCCAGATATATATTGATTGATGTTACATGGATAAAATAATGATGATGTACTGTTAAATTCATAGATATTAGTAGATTTCATCCTCTACGTAACTCTTCTATGAATTAATATTTTCCGTTGCGAATATTGATTTAAAACTTGCTGTCTATTGTATTCTATTAGATTTTCCCTGTTGAAGACTAACGATAATTTGTTGTATATTATCTTAGTCATAATATTCTTTATTGGGCTAGTTGAGCTCACCCTTTTCTTTTTTGTTCCATTTTTCTTCTCAGGAGGCGAGAATATAGCGAGTACGAGTCGGGGTATGGAATGAAGGTTCTAGAGAGAGTTGTTTAGTAGTCCTCACCATTTTTGTAAAATAATGTATCAATAAATGTGATGAGGATTTATTTGAGTATAGATATTGTCTAGAAGATAATATTTGTATTCAAACTCACAGTTTTACTGTTGTAATAATAAAGTTGTAGTTGTTTCTGTACCATGTATTGACAACTAGAATGGGTGATGTATACCTATTTTGGGGGCATCACAGTTGGTATCAGAGCTTAGGGATATGATCTCTGGAGGAGATCAGGGAATAGAACTAGGAGGGGAGAGATGAGTAAATCCTTCGCTAGTGTGTCCTACCTAAGCTTATTTGTTAGTTGGTCAGTATATAGGGATATTATGTGATATATTGATTTTCTTAATTAACCCTTGTTTTATGACAGTATTTGAGAATGTCGACTGAGAATATTAATAGTGGAAATGAGACCGTGGAGATGCCTGTACTCACCAATGAGGAGAACGTGCAACATGCTGGCAATGTTCCTCCAGTGAACAACACCACTGAGCAGATGATGAACGAGGGGATGTTTAGAAGCTTTTTGCAGTTCATGCAAAATCAGACGAGGGAGACTCTGTAAGACCCCAAATTATTAATAAATAAAATTTAATTTCTCTAATTATTATTTTAAAATAGTAAGGGGTTGATTTGATTAATGTGGTTAGTTATGGGTAAATTGCGCAAATATTTTAAATAAGCAAGTGGTTATAAAATATTAATTGTTGTCGGGGAATATTCGTTTGGTCGTGGAATATTCTTACTGTCGGGGAATATTCGTACGACGGCGCAGCCTTGTGTGGGCCCATAACGGAAAGTGATTGGATGAAGAAAACGGCAAGTATAAGTTGTTTATAAATAACGGCGCAATTGTTACCGTTAACGCTGTTGGGTTACCTGGTGGTTAAAATACAGTAATATGCGTGGTTGCACAGTAGCACACTGTATTGTACAGTATTGTTGAATTATTGATTTGTACGTAAGAAGGCACTACTCAATAATTGTTACAGTAATTACTGTTCATTATTTTATTTTATTGATTCAATAATTGCTGCGTTGATATTTATATTATTATTGTTTCAATAATTGTCATTGCACAGTATTTTCCATTATCAGATCAATAATTCATATTATTTGAATAATATTATCAGATAAAATTATTGGCAATGTCTAGAAAGTTCTGTCTAAGGAGAGGTTTGGTCACCTAATTGCGCTCCAGTAAGGAGAAATCCTTATTGGAAAGCCCCCTCTATCCTGGGAACGGCCTGGTTGTCAGTACTGTGAGTCTGTAATATTATTTTTGAATAATTAATTATTGATTATTATGATAAAGAAAATATTCATTTTATGTGGATATAGATGAGAAAAATTTTAATGTGACAATTGTTGAAAATTAACATCTTATCTTTTTCTGATAAAATAATTCATTTAAATATATTATTTTAATAATATATTAACGGTGATATTTTTACAATGAATGTGGGATATATGAGTATATGAGGAGGAAGAGTATTTTTGTGGCATTAACTGTTTAACACATGTTTTGTGTGTCGGTGGACACAATTCTTGACCGAAAATTGATTATAGACTGTAAAATCATCCGTTTGTGGATTTCGGATAATTTCTGTTCGGAATTTGGAAAAACTTTCTTCTGCAAAGTTGTAGAGAATTAAAATTCCTATAATAAGTCGAGAGATTTGAATTTTCTGATAAAAGGGCTATTTATTGTGAATTATTGAAGTTCCGGAGTTCCGAAGTTCCGAAATAATTGATTTTTGGAAGTTTTAATTATTGTTTTCAAGAAAAATGTTTTTCAAAGGTTGGTGGGCTGCATTAAACATTTGTTGTGGCTGATTTCTTTGGTCAAAATGGTGTGCTAAGGAAAATTATACAATTATATTAATATTTTATAAATTTAGTCTCCTTTGGCGTTCTAGCATTTTCCTATAAATAGAGGGCTAAGTTAGAATTGAAAATCACACCAGAAATAAAGTTTTCTCTCTCTATATTATCGAGCATATTCTTGTGAGTATACTTTGAGTGTTGTTATACGGTGCGAGTTTCTGTCAGCACTATACCCGAAATTCAGTCAAAAATACGGTTATTTTGTGGTAAGAGATGTTGTTTCTTCTTAAATGATATTATCTTCTTCAATATCACTATGCCGAAATATTGTTCTGAACTTTTTCATGTCGGAGTTACTATTCGTGAGTTACTATTCACGAGTTACTATTCACGAGTACTATTCACGAAGCGTGATGATGTTTTTGTGAAATTTTTATCTTTTGGTGTCGGAGTTACTATTCACGTGTACGGCACTATTCACGTATACGGCACTATTCATCGAAGAATAAAATTTCTTCTTTTTGTCCAAAATATTTATTTTGGCTACTATCTTTGATTGTATCCATGTTTTGATCGTTATTTTTGAGTTCTGCTTCAAAATCAGTTGTTATGAAGTATTATTGATCTTGGACAAACTGTTGTACGAATCCCTAATATTTGTCCTTCTATCTCACTGTATTCGTTCTTAAAAATGTTTTTCATCATCTTCAGTCCTTAATGGTGATACTTGATGAATATCTTTGGCCTGTAGTGCAAAGATGAACGATTAAACTGATGAATCTCTTTGGCCCGTAGTGCAAATATGAACAGGTGTTGAGATGAACATGACCAACTGGTGATACAAATGAATATCTTTGGCCAGTAGTGCAAAGATGATTAAAGATGTATATTGATTGTTGTTACAGGGATGAAATATTGATGATGGACTTTTAAATCCATAGATGATAGAAGATTTCATTCTCTACTTAACTCTTCTAATGAATTGTTGTTTCCGCTGCAGTTGTTGATCTAAAACTTGTTGTCTATTGTATTCTATCAGATTTTTCCCTGTTGAAGACTAAGGATAATTTGCTGTACATTATCTTAGTTATAATATTCTTTACTGGGCTAGTTGAGCTCACCATTTTCCTTGTTGTTCCATTTTTCTTCTCAGGAAGTGAGATTATAGCAGGAACTAGTCGGGGTGTGGAGTGATGGTTCTAGATAGCTGTTTTAGTAGTCCTCGCTATTCTGTAAAATAGTGTATCAATAATGAGGATTTATTTGCATGTGGATATTGTCTAGAAGAAAATATTTGTATCTAAACTCACAGTTTATGTGTTGTCGTATTTTGCACGACAATTGTATTAATGAAGTTGTAGTTGTTTTGTACCATGTTTTTGGCGACTCAGAATAGGTTGGGTGGATTGGACCTATTTTGGGGGCGTCATAGTTGGTATCAGAGCTTAGGGATATGGCCTCTGGTGGAGATCGGGGAATATAACTAGGAGGAGAGTGATGAGTAAATCCTTCGCTAGTGTGTCCTACCTAAGCTTATTTGTTGGTCGTCATAATATAGGGATATTATGTGATACGTTAATTTGTTTAATTAACCCTTATTTTATAACAGTATTGAAGAATGGCTGCTGAGAACGTTAACAATGGAGTTTATGAGACGATGGAACAACCTTTAGTCACAAACCAGGAGAACGTACAATAGGAAGGCAATACTCTTCCTGTAAACAACGTTACCGAGCAAACGATGAATGATGGAATGTTTAGGAGCTTTTTGCAGTTCATGCAAAATCAGACGAGGGAGACTCGTGTGCAAAATATGGGTGGAAATGATGGTAACGCGCGGTCTGTCACAGGTAAGCAGTTCAAGGAGTTGGGACCACCAGATTTCCATGGAAAGTCGGATCCGATCAAGGCAGAAATGTGGGTCAAGCAAATTACCAAGATATTCGATGTCTTGGGGTGCACGGAGGAACAAAAGGTTCCATTCGCCACCTTTATGTTTCGTGGTGAAGCAGATTACTGGTGGGAATCTGTGAAGCGTACCCAACCAGATGCACTCAACATGTCTTGTGAAAGATTTCAGAAACTTTTCAATTACAAGTACTTTCCTGAAAGTATTCGTCATATGAAAGAGGTAGAGTTTATTAGACTCGATCAGAATAACATGACGGTGTCTCAATACGAGGCAAAGTTTGCAGAGTTGTCCAAGTTTGCACCTCATTTGGTGGAGAATGAGGAATGCATGACATGGATGTTTCTGAGAGGTTTAAAACCCGAGATTCGTCAATACCTTATATCTCATAAATTTTCTCTATATTCAGATGTTGTAACTAGGGCTCAGTTATTAGAATGAGATAGTGAGTATACTCAACCGAGGGACCACAACCAGGGTCATATCGGTAACAGCAGTCATCAGAACGATGATAACCAGCGTGGAGGAAAGAATACGGACAAAGGCGATAACCACTCAGGTGGTAATCGTGGACATGATAATAGGAGAGGTGAGTCAAGTGTAAATTTCAGAAAGAGAAGATTCAACAACGATAGGAAGACATCAGCAGCAGCACCAGCACCAACAACAAATTCTAGGGGAGGAGAACGACCGCTAGTTAGATGTTACAAATGCGGGAAGGAGGGACATATCAGCCCAAACTTTCCACAACAATCCAAGGTATGTTACAACTGTGGAAAGGAAGGCCACATCGCTCGAGATTGTACTATAGCAAAACTCAGTCCAGCGGAGATGGTGACTCCAAAGGCTGTCCCGGACAAGTCAAAGTCAACGGTTCCTAGAAGAGCGTTTTTCGTGACTGGTCAGAATGCGAGGAACCCGAACGAAGTTAGCGCGGGTTAGTTAATTATAAATTCTTATGAAGTTTATACCTTTTTAGATACCGGTTCTACCCATTC
The DNA here is from genome assembly GCA_020205505.1 of Panax japonicus. NCBI lineage: Eukaryota > Viridiplantae > Streptophyta > Magnoliopsida > Apiales > Araliaceae > Panax > Panax japonicus. Next base: position 15,738,579 of record CM035112.1, read on the forward strand.
TTTTATCTCTCCTGCTTGTGCTCAACGTTTAAACTTGACTCCGGAGAAATTAGATTTTGATTTATCTGTTGAAACTCTGTTGGGGTGAAACCTTCGTTACATCTATAGTTTATAAATCTTACTTGATTCAAGTTGGCACAATTGCATTACCTGTTGACCTTATTTTGGGGATTGATTGATTAACTACTCATCATGCCAAAATTGATTGCTTTTGTAAGGTTGTTAGTTTTTATATTCCTAAGCAACGTGTTATTCGAATTCAAGCAACCAAACCATTGAAGTCAAACACTTTCATATCAAGCCATAAAGTCATTCATTTATTGAAAAATGGATGTCGAGTTTTCTTAGCCCATGTTATGGACTTAAACAAAAATACGTCAGATTTGAATGATATTTCTATTGTTAGTAAATTTCCTGATGTATTTCCTGAAGAATTTCTTGGGCTACGCCTAGAGCGTGATATTGAATTTGTATCGACTTTAAATCCTGTACAAAACCCATTTCTAAAATCTCATATCGAATGACTCCTATTGAACTTCAGGAGTTAAAAACCCAACCATAGAAGTTGATACCCGATCCTCTATCATATGACTTCCTTTGTGGAATGCACCGAAGCCAGACTCTCCATTGGGGACGCCATATTCGTGCGGCAGTAAACTGATAGGTGCTATTGTGACGTGCTACCCAAGATTGGGATATGAATCACAGTTGAGAGCAACCTAAGTCAGTAATCGAAATACGTAACTTTTTAGGCTTAGTTGGTTATTATCGAAGATTTTGTGGAAAGATTTTCTCGAATCGCTACTCCATTAACTCAGCTGACTCGTAGAGATACAAAATTCGAATGAAGAGAGGAATGTGGGAAGAGTTTCGAAGAACTCAAGAGGAGACTCATTTCGGCACAAGTTCTGACCATACCATCTTGGAAAAGCGAACGTGGTAGCTGACGTGTTGAGTAAAAGATTGTATACGAGTACGAATGTGATATTGTCAAAGACCCATTTCATATAACTTACAAATGATAGATATATTGTTAAAGACTCTAGGGACTCACGTGATGATATACAAGTAGAACCGACTTTAATCGATAAAGTTAAAAACGTTCAATCTACACACCGGAGCTGATGAATATGAAGAAGGATGTACAAGAAGTTGTTATTCCAAAACTGAGAATTGGACGAGGTGAGGAAAGCTCAAACCTTCGATTTATTAGTCCATTTGAAATCATAGATCGAATAGGAACTGTGGCCTATAGACTCGTTTTACCGCCAAGTATGACGCGTGTTCATAACGTTTTTCACGTATCGATTATACGTAAATATGTGGACGACCCGAACCATGATTTGAGTTAGAACCGGACAAGATAGCCGAAGACTTAACGTATGAAGAGGTACATGTCAAGATTTTTGGATAAGAAGGAGCATGTCCTACGCACGAAGGTCATACCACAATTTAAAGTTTTGTGAAGAAACCATGCTATTGAGGAAATGACCTGGGAGTTGGAAACGGAAATGAAAGCGATGTATTGTAAGACCCTAAATTATTAATAAATGAAATTAATTTTCCTCTATTTATTATTTTGAAATAGTAAGGATTGATTTGATATAATGCTTTGGTTATGGATAAAATGTGCAGAGTTTACAAAATAAGTAAGTGGTTATAAAATATTCATTATTGTCTGGGAATATTCGTTTGATCGTGGAATATTCTTTTTGTCGGGAATCTCCGTACGATGGCGCAGTCATTTGTGGGCCCATAACGAAAAATGGTTGGATGAAAGAAAACTGACAAATATTGAGTTTTATAAATAACAGCGTAAATTGTTACCGTTAACACTGTTGGGATACCTCGTGGTTAAAATACAGTAATATGTGTGGTTGCACAGTAGCACACGGTATTGCACAGTATTGTTGAATTATTGATTCGTACGTAAGAAGGCACTACTCGATAATTGATACAGTAATTACTGTTCATTATTTTATTTTATTGATTCAATAATTGCTGTGTTGATATTTATATTATTATTATTTCAATAATTGTCACTGCACATTATTTTCCATTATCAGATCAATAATTCATATTATTTGAATAATATTATCAGATAACATTATTGGCAATGTCTAAAAAGTTCTGTCTAAGGAGAGGTTTGGTCACCTAATTGCGCGCCAGTAAGGAGAAATCATTATTGGAAAGCCCCCTCTATCCTGGGAACGGCCTGGTTGTCAGTATTGTGATTCTGTAATATTATTTTTAAATAATTAATTATTAATTATTATGATAAAGAAAATATTCATTTTATGTGGATATAGATGGAGAAAATTTTTAATGTGATAATTGTTGAAAATTAATATTTTATCTTTTTCTGATAAAATAATTCATTTAAATATATTATTTTAATAATATATTAACGGTGATATTTTTACAATGAATGTGGGATATATGAGTATATGAGGAGGAAGAGTATTTTTGTGGCATTAAATGTTTAACACATGTTTTGTGTGACGGTGGACACAATTCTTGACCGAAAATTAATTATAGACTGTAAAATCGCCCGTTTGTGGATTTCGGATTATTTCTGTTTGAAATTTGGAAAAAATTTCTTCTGCAAAGTTGTAGAGAATTGAAATTCCTATAAAAATACGCGAGATTTAAATTTTCTGATAAAAGGGCTATTTATTATGAATTATTAAATTTCTGGAGTTCTGAAATAATTGATTTTTGGAAGTTTTAATTATTATTTTCAAGAAAAACGTTTTTCAAAGGTTGGTGGGCATCTTTAACATGTGTTGTGGCTGATTTCTTTGGTCAAAATGGTGGGCTAAGGAAAATTATATAAATAAATTAATATTTTATTAATTTAGTCTCCTTTGGCGTTCTAGCATTTTCCTATAAATAGAGGGCTAAGTTAGAATTGAAAATCACACCAGAAACAAGTTTCTCTCTTTCTCTCTCTATATTATCGAGGGTATTCTTGTGAGTATACTTTGAGTGTTGCTATACGGTGCGAGTTTCTGTCAGCACTATATCGAAATTCAGTCAGAAATACGGTTATTTTGAGGTAAGGAATGTTATTTTCTTCTCAAATGATATTATTTCTTCAATATCATTATGCTGAAATATTGGTTGGAACTTTTTATCAAATTTGAAATTTTTTCATGTCGGGGTTACTATTTATGAGTTACTATTCATGAGTTACTATTCACGAGTTACTATTCATGAGTTATTATTCACGAGTTACTATTCACGAGTACTATTCACGAAGCATGATGATTTTTTTGTGAAATTTCTATCTTTTGGTGTCGGAGTTACTATTCACGTATACGGCATTATTCACGAATACGTCACTATTCACCAAATAATGAAATTTCTTCTTTTCGTCCCAAAATATTTATTGTGGATACTAGCTTTGATTGTATCCATGTTTTGATCATTCTTGAATTTTACCCCACTCTGGTTATTTATGAAGTATTTTTGAATGAAAATTGTTTAAAGTACGAATTCTTAATATTTGTTCTTTTGTTTCACTGGATTCGTTTTCTTTAAAATATTTTTCATCATCCTCAGTTCTAAATGATGATATTACTGAATATCTTTGGCATGTAGTGCAAAGATGAATGATTTCTGATGAATATCATTGGCACGTAGTGCAAAGATGAACAGGTGTTTAGATGAACATGACCAACTGATGAATATCTTTAGCCTGTAGTGCAAAGATGAATATTTGATTCTAGATATATATTGATTGATGTTAAAGGGATAAAATATTGACGATGAACTTTTAAATTCATATATAGAAGATAGTAGTTTGCATTCTCTACTTAACTCTTTTAATGAATTGTTGTTTCCGCTGCAGTTGTTGATCTAAAATTTGTTGTCAATTGTATTCTATCAGATTTTTCCTGTTGAAGACTAACGATAATTTGTTGTATATTATCTTAGTCATAATATTCTTTACTGGGCTAGTTGAGCTCACCCTTTTCCTTTTTGTTCCATTTTTCTTATCAGGAGCCGAGAATGTAGCGAGTACTAGTCGGGGTATAGAATGAAGGTTCTAGAGAGAGTTGTTTAGTAGTCCTCACCATTTTTGAAAAATAATGTATCAATAATTATGATAGGGATTTATTTACGTGAGGATATTGTCTAGACGGCAATATCTGTATTTAAACTCACAGTTTATATGTTGTAATAATAAAGTTATAGTTATTTCTGTACCATGTATTTGACGACTCAGAATGGGTTGGATGGAATGGACCTATTTTGGGGGCGTCACATGTATCCTCATCTTTTTGAAACATCAGGTAAGTACGTCAATTTCGAGGACGAAATTTCATAAGGAGGGAGGTTGTAAGACCCCAAATTATTAATAAATGAAATTTAATTTCTCTAATTATTATTTTAAAATAGTAAGGGGTTGATTTGATTAATGTGGTTAGTTATGGGTAAAATGCGCAAATATTTTAAATAAGCAAGTGGTTATAAAATATTCATTGTTGTCGGGGAATATTCGTTTGGTCGTGGAATATTCGTACGACGGCGCAGCCTTGTGTGGGCCCATAACGGAAAGCGATTGGATGAAGAAAACGACAACTATAAGTTGTTTATAAATAACGGCGCAATTGTTACCGTTAACGTTGTTGGGTTACCTGGTGGTTAAAATACAGTAATATGCGTGGTTGCACAGTAGCACACTGTATTGTACAGTATTGTTGAATTATTGATTTGTACGTAAGAAGGCACTACTCAATAATTGTTACAGTAATTAATGTTCATTATTTTATTTTATTGATTCAATAATTGCTGCATTGATATTTATATTATTATTGTTTCAATAATTGTCATTGCACAGTATTTTCCATTATCAGATCAATAATTCATATTATTTGAATAATATTATCAGATAACATTATTGGCAATGTCTAGAAAGTTCTGTCTAAGGAGAGGTTTGGTCACCTAATTGCGCGCTAGTAAGGAGAAATTCTTATTGGAAAGCCCCCTCTATCCTGGGAACGACCTGGTTGTCAGTACTGTGATTCTGTAATATTATTTTTAAATAATTAATTATTGATTATTATGATAAAAAAATATTCATTTTATGTGGATATAGATGGAGAAAAATTTTAATGTGACAATTGTTGAAAATTAACATCTTATCTTTTTCTGATAAAATAATTCATTTAAATATATTATTTTAATAATATATTAACGGTGATATTTTTACAATGAATGTGGGACATGTGAGTAAATGAGAAGGAAGAGTATTTTTGTGGCATTAAATGTTTAACACATGTTTTGTGTGTCGGTGGACACAATTCTTGACCGAAAATTGATTATAGACTGTAAAATCGCCCGTTTGTGAATTTTGGATTATTTGTGTTTGAAATTTTGAAAAATTTTCTTCTACAAAGTTGTAGAGAATTGAAATTCCTATAAAAAGTTGCGAGATTTGAATTTTCAGATAAAAGGGCTATTTATTGTGAATTATTGAAGTTCTGGAGTTCCGAAATAATTGATTTTTGGAAGTTTTAATTATTATTTTCAAGAAAAACGTTTTTCAAAGGTTGGTGGGCTGTATGAAACATGTGTTGTGGCTGATTTCTTTGGTCAAAATGGTGGGCTAAGGAAAATTATATAATTTTATTAATATTTTATTAATTTAGTCTCCTTTGGCGTTCTAGCATTTTCCTATAAATAGAGGGCTAAGTTAGAATTAAAATCACACCAGAAACAAAGTTTTCTATCTTTCTCTCTCTATATTATCGAGCATATTCTTGTGAGTATACTTTGAGTGTTGCTATACGGTGTGAGTTTCTGTCAGCACTATACCCGAAATTCAGTCAGAAATACGGTTATTTTGAGGTAAGGGATGTTGTTTCTTCTTAAATGATATTATCTTTTTCAATATCACTATGCCGAAATATTGTTATGAACTTTTTATCAATTTAGAACTTTTTCATGTCGGAGTTACTATTCATGAGTTACTATTCACGAGTTACTATTCATGAGTTACTATTCATGAGTACTATTCACGAAGCGTGATGATGTTTTTGTGAAATTTCTATCTTTTGGTGTCGGAGTTACTATTCACGTGTACGATACTATTCACGTATACGGCACTATTCACGAATACGGCATTATTCATCGAAAAAAGAAATTTCTTCTTTTTGTCCAAAATATCTATTTTGGCTATTATCTTTGATTGTATCCATGTTTTGATCGTTATTTTTAAGTTCTGCTTCAAAATCAGTTGTTATGAAGTATTATTGATCTTGGACAAACTGTTGTACGAATCCCTAATATTTTTCCTTCTATCTCACTGGATTCGTTCTTAAAAATGTTTTTCATCATCCTCAGTCCTTAATGGTGATACTTGATGATTATCTTTGGCCTGTAGTGCAAAGATGAATGATTAAACTGATGAATCTCTTTGGCCCGTAGTGCAAAAATGAACAGGTGTTGAGATGAACATGACCAACTGGTGATACAAATGAATATCTTTGGCCTGTAGTGCAAAGATGATTAAAGATGTATATTGATTGTTGTTACAGTGATGAAATATTGATGATGGACTTTTAAATTCATAGATGATAGTAGATTTCATTCTCTACTTAACTCTTCTAATGAATTGTTGTTTCCGCTGCAGTTGTTGATCTAAAACTTGTTGTCTATTGTATTCTATCAGATTTTTCCCTGTTGAAGACTAAGGATAATTTGTTTTACATTATCTTAGTTATAATATTCTTTACTGGGCTAGTTGAGCTCACCCTTTTCCTTGTTGTTCCATTTTTCTTCTTAGGAAGCGAGATTATAGCAGGAACTAGTCGGGGTGTGGAGTGATGGTTCTAGATAGCTGTTTTAGTAGTCCTCACTATTCTGTAAAATAGTGTATCAATAATGAGGATTTATTTGCATGTGGATATTGTCTAGAAGACAATATTTGTATCTAAACTCACAGTTTATGTGTTGTCGTATTTTGCACGATAATTGTATTAATGAAGTTGTAGTTGTTTCTGTACCATGTATTTGGCGACTCAGAATAGGTTGGGTGGATTGGACCTATTTTAGGGGCGTCACAGACTCGTGTTCAAAATACAAGAGGAAATGATAATAATTCACGGGTTGTCACAGCTAAGCAGTTCAAAGAGTTGGGACCACCAGAATTTAAGGGAAAGCCAGATCCGATCATGGCGGAAACATGGATCAAGCAAATTACCAAGATATTCGATGTCTTGGGATGCAAGGAGGAACAGAAGGTTCCATTCGCCACCTTTATGTTCCGTGGCGAGGCAGGCTACTGGTGGGAGTCTGTAAAGCGTACCCATCCAACCACACTCAGTATGTCTTGGGAGACGTTTCAGAAACTATTTAATGACAAATACTTTTCTGAAAGTGTTCGTCATATGAAGGAAGTGGAGTTTATCAGATTAGAACAAAACAACATGACAGTGTCTCAGTACGAGGCAAAGTTTGCAGAGTTATCCAGGTTTGCACCTCATTTGGTGGAGAATGAGGAACGTATGACGCGGATGTTTCTGAGAGGTTTAAAACCTGGCATACGACAATATCTCATTTCTCATAAATTTTCTCTCTATTCAGATGTTGTAAACAGGGCTCAATTATTAGAGCGAGATAATGAGTACGGTCAACCGAGGGACCACAATCAGGATCATACTGGAGATAGCAGTCAACAAAACAATGATAACCAGCGGAGAAAGAAAAAGACGGACAAAAATGGTAACCACTCTGGTGGTAATCATGGCCATGAAAATAGAAGAAGCGAGTCAGGAGGAGATTTTAAAAAGAGGAGATTTAATAACGACCATGTGAAGACGACAGTGCCGGCAGCAACTGGTTCTAAGGGAGGAGAACGACCACCGATCATATGCTATAAATGCAAGAAAGTGGGACATATCAGTCGAAACTGCCCACAACAGTTCAAGGTATGCTATAATTGTGGAAAGGAAGGACATATCGCTCGAGATTGTACGGTAGCGAAACCTAGTTCAACAGGGACGGTGACTCAAAAGACTGTCCCAAAAAAGTCAAAGTCAACGGTTCCTGAAAGAGCGTTTGTTGTGACTGGTCAAAATGCGAGGAACCGAAACGAGGTGATCACAGGTAAGCTATTTATAAATTCTTGTGAAGTTTATACCTTACTTGATACTGGTGCTACCCATTCATTTATCTTTCCTGCTTGTGCTCAACGTTTAAACTTGACTCCGGAGAAATTAAACTTTGACCTATCTGTGGAAACTCCGTTAGGAGAAACTTTCATCACACTCACTGTTTATAAATCTTATTTGATTCAAGTTGGCACCATCACCTTAACTGTTGACCTTATCTCTTTAAAGAAACTTGCTTTTGATGTGATTTTAGGGATTGATTGGTTAACTATTCATCATGCCAAAATTGATTATTTTCGTAAGGTTGTTAGCTTTCATATTCCTAAACAACCTGTTATACGAATTCAAGCAACTAAACCATTAAAATCAATCACTGCCATATCTAATCATAAAGCTATTCGTTTATTGAAAAACGGATGTCAAGCTTTCTTAGCCCATGTTATGGATTTGAATAAAGACACGTCAAATTTGAATAATATTCCTATTGTTATTGACTTTCCTGACGTATTTCCTGAAGAACTTCCCGGTCTACCCTAAGAACGTGAAGTTGAATTCTTTATTGATCTTGAACCTGGTACAAAACCCATTTCTAAAACCCCATATCGAATGGCTCCTATTGAACTTCAGGAGTTAAAGGTCCAACTACAGGAATTATTGGACATCAGTTTCATTCGTCCTAGTACATCCCCTTGGGGTGCTCCTGTTTTATTCGTAAAGAAGAAAGACGGGAGTATGCGACTTTGTATTGACTATCGGGAATTAAACCATGTCACCATCAAGAATAGGTATCCTCTACCTCGTATTGATGACTTATTTGACCAGTTGTAAGGAGCACAATTCTTTTCAAAAATCGATCTTCGTTCTGGATATTATCAGCTGAAGATTAGAACTGAGGATATTCCAAAGACTGCCTTCAGAACTCGGTACGGGCATTATGAATTCTTAGTCATGTCTTTTCGATTGACTAATGCTCTTGCGGCTTTCATGGATATGATGAACCGAGTATTCAAGGAATATTTGGATCAGTTCGTTGTTGTCTTTATTGATGACATCCTTATATATTCCAAAAGTCGTGAAGATCATGAGCACCATTTGAAGCTGGTACTCCAAAGTCTTCGTGAAAACAAACTATATACCAAATTGAAGAAATGTGAGTTCTGGCTTGAGGAAGTAGCATTCCTTGGGCACGTGGTGTCGAAACACGGAGTATCCATGGACCCGGCGAAGATTAAAGCAATACAAAGTTGGGAGAAACCGAAGTCGGTGACCGAAGTACGTAGCTTTCTGGGCTTAGCGGGTTATTATCGGAGATTCGTGAAAGGATTTTCTCGAATCGCTACTCCATTAAATCAGCTGACTCGGAAAGATATAAAATTCGTATGGAGTGAGGAATGCGAAAAGAGTTTCCAAGAGCTTAAGAGGAGACTCATTTCGGCACCTGTTCTAACAATACCATCTGGTACGGATGGATTTGTTATCTACATCGATGCTTTAGGCAAAGGGTAAAGATGTGTTCTCATGCAACGTGGGAAAGTCATAGCCTATGCCTCGCGATAACTTAAAGAATATGAGAGGAATTATCCTACTCATGATCTAAAGTTGGCAGCAGTCATTTTCGCGCTAAAGATCTGGAGGCACTATCTATATGGGGAGAAAGTGGAGATATATTCAGACCATAAAAGCCTCAAATATTTCTTCACGCAAAAGGAACTCAACATGCGGCAACGACGTTGGCTTGAGTTGTTGAAAGATTACGACCACACTATTCAATACCATCATGGAAAAGCGAACGTGGTAGCTGACGCGTTGAGTAGAAGATCATATGCAAGAACGAGTGTGATGATGTCAAGTATACGCATAGAGCCAACTTTAATAGAAAAAGTTAAAGTTGCTCAAGCCACCGACCCAGAGCTGATGCGTATGAAGAAGAGAGTACAAGAAAGTGCTATTCTGGAAGCGAGAATTGATGAAGAAGGAATACTTCGAGTCCACTCCAGACTTTGTGTTCCTAACGACTCTGATTTGAAGTACAAGATTATGATGGAGGCACACAGCACACCATTTGCAATCCATCCTGAAAGTACTAAAATGTATCATGATCTTCGACATACATTTTGGTGGAACAATATGAAGAGAGAGATTTCAAATTTTATCTCGATGTGTTTAACTTGTCAACGTGTAAAGGCGGAGCATCTAGTACCTAAGGGTCCGTTGCAACCACTTGAGATTTCGAAATGGAAGTGGTAACACATTACCATGGATTTCGTTACGGGTCTTCCTACGGTTTCTCAAGGAATCAATGCTATTTGGGTTATTGTTGATAGATTAACCAAGTCTGCTCATTTCTTGCCGATACGGGAGACTTATTCCCTTGAACGTCTTGCTAGTATATATGTAAATGAGATTATAAGGTTGCATGGCATGTCAGTATCCATAGTTTCGGATCGTGACCCAAGATTCACTTCAAGATTTTGGGTTAGCTTGCAAAAAGCTATGGGCACTGATTTACAATTCAGTTCGGCATACCATCCTCAAACGGACGGACAATCAGAGAGGACTATTCAAACTCTTGAAGATTTATTAAGACTCTATGTCCTAGACTTCAAAGGCAGTTGGGATAAGTATTTACCATTGGTGGAATTCTCCTACAACAACAGTTATCAGGCAAGTATAGGTGTAGCTCCATTTGAAGCATTATATAGACGAAAGTGTCCCTCTCCAATATGTTGGGATGAGGTGGGTGAAGCAACATTGTTGGGACCCGAGTTAGTACGTATGACTACCGAAAAGATCCAAATGATTTGACAACGTATACAAACGGTACAAGATCGACAAAAGAGTTATGTGGATCTTCATCGAAAGGACGTGGAATTTAGTATAGGGGATCATGTATTGTTGCGAGTTGCTCTATGGAAGGGAGTTACAAGATTTGGGAAGAAAGAAAAGCTCAATCCACGATTTATTGGTCCATTTCAAATTCTTGACCGAGTAGGAAATGTAGCCTATAGACTCGCGTTACCTCCGAGTATGTCTCGTGTTCATAATGTGTTTCACATATCTGTACTTCGTAAATATGTGAAAGACCCGAACCACGTTATAGATTTAGAACCGGACAAGATAGCCGAAGATTTAACGTACGAAGAGGTACCTGTCAAGATCTTGGATAGGAAGGAGCATGTCCTACGCACAAAGGTCATACCACAAGTTAAAGTTTTGTGGAGGAATCATGCTATAGAGGAAATGACCTGGGAATTGGAAATGGAAATGAAAGCGAGGTATCCTCACCTTTTCGAAACACCAGGTACGTACGTCAATTTCGAGGACAAAATTTCATAAGGAGGGGAGGTTGTAAGACCCCAACTTGTTATTAATGAAATTTAATTTTCTCTATTTTAAAATAGTAAGGGTTGATTTGATTAATGTGGATAGTTATGGGTAAAATATGCAAATATTTCAAAATAAGCAAGTGGTTATAAAATATTCATTGTTGTTGGGGAATATTCGTATGGTCATGGAATATTCGTACTGTCGTGGAATATTCGTACGACGGCACAGCCATGTATGGGCCCCATAACGGAAAGTGATTGGATGAAGAAAACGACAAATATAAGTTGTTTAAAAATAACGGCGTAGTTGTTGCCGTTAATACTGTTAAAATATTCTGTGGTTAAAACACAGTAGCACACGGTATTGCACCAATTATTGATTCTTACGTAAGAAGGCACTACTCAATAATGGTTACAGTAATTACTGTTCAGTATTTTATTGATTTAATAATTGCTGCATTGATATTTTATATTGTTGTTGTTTCAATAATTATCATTACACAGTATTTTTCATTATCGAAGCAATAATTCATATTATCTGAATAATATTATTAGATAACATTATTGGCAATGTCTAGAAAGTTCTGTCTAAGGAGAGGTTTGGTCACCTAATTACGCGCCAGTAAGGAGAAATTCTTATTGGAAAGCCCCCTCTTTCCTGGGAACTACCTGGTTGTCAATATTGTGATTCTGTAATATTATTTCTGAATAATTAATTATTGATTCATATGATGAGGAAATTATTTATTTTATGTGGATATAGATGGAGAAAATTTTTAATGTGACAATTGTTGAAAATTGAAATTTTATCTTTTTCTGATAAAATAATTCATTTAAATATATTATTATATTTTAATAATATAATAATGATGATATTTTTACGATGAATGTAGGATATATGAGTATATGTGGAGGAGGAGTATTTTTGTTACCAAAAATATTTAAAGCATGTTTTATGTGTCGGTGGACCCCATTTCTTGACTGAAATTTGATTATAGCCTGTAAAATCGCCCGTTTATGGATTTCGGTCAATTTATGTTTGGAATTTGGAAAAGCTTTCTTCTGTAAAGTTGTAGAGAATTGAATTTCCTATAAAATTCGCGAGTTTCGAATTTTCTGACAAAAGGGCTATTTATTGTGAATTATTGAAGTTCCGAAGCTCCGAAATAATTGATTTTTGGAATTTTAAATTATTTTAAATTAGAAAAACATTTTTTCTTACTTTTTCTAGAAGGTGACATGTGCTTATTGAGCTGAAATCAGATTTCAAGAGTGGCGTAGGAATTTTAATATTTATATTTATATTTTATTAAATTTTCTGCTTTGGTGTTCTAAGCATTTTCCTATAAATAGGGTGCTTAGGTTAAAATTAAAAATCACACCAGAAACTGAAGTTTTCTCTCTTTATATTATCGAGCGTATTCTTGTGAGTATTTTGAGTATACTTTGAGTACTGTTGCTATGCGGTGCAAGTTCAAGTCATAGCTTATATTCGGTGTTTCAACTAGAAGTACTGTTTTTCGAGGTAAGGGATATTATTTTTTTTAAAATGATATTATTTCTTCTAATATCATTATACCGAAGTATTGATCTGAACTTTTAATCAAATTTGGAACTTTTTGTGTCGGAGTTACTATTCACGTATACGATACTATTCACGTATACGAAACTATTCACAAATACGGCACTATTCATCGAAAAATAAAAATTTTCTTTTTTGTCTAAAATATTCATTGTGGATACTAGCTTTGATTGTATCCATGTTTTAATCATTCTTGAATTTTACACCACTATGATTATTTTTGAGGTATTTTTGGACATGGATAAAACAAAGTACGAATCCTTAATCCTTAATCCTTGTCATTTTGTTTCACTCGATTCATTTTTTTAAAAATATTTTCCATCATCCTCAGTCCTAAATGATGATGTAATTGAATATCTTTGGCCTGTAGACCAAAGATGAATGATTTCTGATGAATATCTTTGGCCCGTAGTGTAAAGATGAACAGGTGTTTAGATGAACATGACCAACTGATGAATATCTTTGGCCTGTAGTGCAAAGATGAATATTTGATTCCAGATATATATTGATTAATGTTACAGGGATAAAATAATGATGATGGACTGTTAAATTCATAGATATTAGTAGATTTCATCCTCTACGTAACTCTTCTATGAATTAATATTTTCCGCTGCGAATATTGATTTAAAAATTGTTTTCTATTGTATTCTATTAGATTTTTCCCTGTTTAAGACTAACGATAATTTGTTATATATTATCTTAGTCATAATATTCTTTACTGGGCTAGTTGAGCTCACCCTTTTCCTTTTTGTTCCATTTTTCTTCTCAGGAGGCGAGAATATAGCGAGTACGAGTCGGGGTATGGAATGAAGGTTCTAGAGAGAGTTGTTTAGTAGTCCTCACCATTTTTGTAAAATAATGTATCAATAAATGTGATGAGGATTTATTTGAGTATAGATATTGTCTAGAAGATAATATTTGTATTCAAACTCACAGTTTTACTGTTGTAATAATAAAGTTGTAGTTGTTTCTGTACCATGTATTGACAACTCAGAATGGGTGATGTATACCTATTTTGGGGGCGTCACATAGTTGCTCTATCCTCTTCTGCCTCAGCCTGCTGTTCCTTTCTTCTCTGGATCCTTAGAGTCTCAATATCTGAGGACTCTACAGACTTGTTGGTGGTGGATCCTTGAGGTTCTTCTAAAGTTCTGACTTTCTTTTTCCCTTTGCTTTTTCTGATTAAAGCAATGGGTTCTCCTTGATTAGCTTCTTCTTCTTCCTTAGTTTCTTTGGAAACAGACATATTCCATGGCACTCCTGTTCCCTTTATTTCACCAGTTCAACCACTGGATTCAGACATCATCTTCACATTTTCAGCTGAATTTCTTTTCCAATTTTCAAATAACTGCTGAGTCATTCGTCGATTTGGATTTATGGCTTCTCCTTTATCATCCTCAATTAGGTCACCAAGAGCAGCCTATAAGATAATACTGATAAATCGTCCGTAGAGCATCTTCTGTGAGCTCTTTGTTTTCTTTGAGCTGATTAACTATTTTCCAATCCACTCAAGTAATAGAGCCCCATAGTTGAGTTATATTTTGTAACATATGGCAGTCATGAGTTTGAGTTGTACCTCATTCATAGAGTCATGACCTGAGCTCTTACAGTATATGCATTTTCCAACAATATCAGCTAGAAACTCATACCTCTGTGGAAACTCCTTCTTTTTGTATCCTTTGACAGAGGGTGATTTCTTGTGATGCATCTTCTTGAGACCTTTATGGAAGTCTATTCCATCAAAGGATGGATACCCTTCATATTTGAGCCCTAAGGCTAAATTGATGTCTTCAACTTTTAGCCTGATTTAGACGTTCCTTACTTTTGCCGTGATAATGTTGTTTTCAAATACCCCGTTATTGTAGAACTCTTTTACTAGCTTTAGGTAGATCAATGTGTCCGTACCCAAGGCTTCTTTGAGACCTGCCTTCTTCAGTAGTGACAATGTCTTGTGAAATTGGGGTTCAGCTATTTTAAACTCGTCGAAACAGAGTCTGTAGCCGGAGACAACACTGGAAGCTGCCATTGATTTCTTTGTAGGAAATGAGACTGACTGAGCTTGCTACTGATTTTTAGGGTTTCTTCTTGAGAGAGGAAGAGAGCGATGGTCTTTTGAACTTCAGATTTTAAACAGACGATTTTAATTTGTACTTGAAACTTCCCTCTCTCTATTTTGTGTAGTGGGACAAGTATCGAATTTTGCTTGGCTCTACGAATTTTGTCAGAGAGGGATTGTACTGAATTGCCCTTAACTTCTTCTGGGATGATGTATTCTTTAGTGGGACTACGATCGTTGAGATGATCCTTGGAGTCATCGAGTCTGTGTAGCAATCGTCGTGTCTGAGCTGTAAACGTAGAGTCTGAACTGCGACCATTGAGTCTGACTAACAATCGTAGATTCTGATCAAGTTCTCATTGTGAGCCTTTGGTTTAGCTTTCTTCTTGATTTAAGGTAGCTCAGGAAGGGCCAACCTCTTGAATGAAACAAGGGTTAGGTTTGTCCCTGAGGCACTCATCAGGGAGAATGCTTAATCATCATCGGGTGCTCCTTTGGTTTTGTTGTTGTAGCTCAGCTATTGTTGAGTTTGTACTACGATCGTTGATTCTATTCAGCGTTCGTCGAATTTTAGGTACTTTGGCTCTACGATCGTGGACTTCCTTTGATCACGTCTTTGATTTCGAACACAGCCTTTAAATCTGTATGGTTAGCACAAACTAAAGCATAATATTTCATGTTTGCAAGTTAAGCATGCCTAGTTCACTTATCAATTTGTTGAATCTGGATTCATCTAGAGGTTTTGTAAAAACATCAGGCAAGTTGATTTTCAGTAGGGATATATTGTAAAGATATTGTTCCATTTTGTACATGTTCCCTAATGAAGTGATACCTTATTTCTATATGCTTAGTCCTAGAATGCATGACAGGATTATGAGTTATAGCAATCGCACTTGTGTTATCACAATGAATAGGTATGGATTTGAATACAAACCCATAATCTGCTAGCTGATTTTTCATCCATAGGATCTAAGCATAGCAGCTGCCAGCAGCAATGTATTCAGCTTCTGCAGTTGAGGTAGATACTGAGTTTTGCTTCTTGCTAAACCAGGACACAAGTCTGTTATCTAGTAGTTGACAAGTGCCACTGATACTTTTTCTATCTATTTTACAGCCTGTAAAATCAGTATCTGTATAACCTGTTAGTTCAAATGAGGATTCCTTGGGATACCAAAGCCCCAGGTGAGGTGTACCTTTGAGGTACCTGAAAATCCTCTTTACAGCAATTAAATGAGATTCTTTAGGACAAGCCTGAAATCTAGCACAAATGCATGTTGCAAACATTATATCTGGTCTACTGGCAGTAAGATATAAAAGAGAGCCTATCATACCTCTGTATTGAGTTATATCAATACTTTTACCTTTTTCATCTTTGTCAAGCTTGGTTGCAGGAGCAATTCGGGTTTTCATGGGAGAGGCTGATTCCATGCCATACTTCTTGAGTAAGTCTTTAATGTACTTAGCTTGGTTTATGAAAATTACTTCATCAGTCTGCTTTACTTACAGTCCAAGAAAGAAGTTCAGCTCACCCATCATGTTCATTTTGAATTTGTTCTGCATAAGCTTGGAGAATCTATTGCATAATTTTTCATCAGTAGAACCAAAGATCATATCATCAACATAGATTTGAACTAATAAGACCTTATCTTTATGCTTTCTAAGAAATAATGTGGTATCTACTCTTCCTCTAGTAAATCCATTTTCAATAAGAAAGTTAGTCAGTGTTTCATACCATGCTCTAGGTGTTTGTTTAAGACCATATAAGGCTTTGTCTAATCTAAAAACATAATTAGAAAGAGATGGATTGATGAAACCTTGAGGCTGCTATACATAGACTTCTTCTTGAAGTTCACCATTCAAGAATGCACTTTTGACATCCATCTGAAAGACTTTGAACTTCATGTGAGCAGCAAAGGCAAGGAATATTCTGATGGCTTCTAGTCTAGCAACAGGTGCAAATGTCTCATCATAGTCAATACATTCTTCTTGAGAGTAGCCCTTGGCTACTAGTCTAGCCTTATTCCTTGTTATCACCCCATCTTCATCCATCTTGTTTCTGAAGACCCACTTGGTTCCAATTACAGGATGGTTCTTTGGTCTTAGAACCAATCTCCAAACTTTGCTTCTCTCGAACTGATTAAGTTCTTCCTGCATCACTTCTATCCAACTGGAATCTTCCATAGCATCCTCTATCTTCTTTGGTTCTATTTGAGATATAAATCTTAGCTAGAAGCATTCATTTTGAGTAGCAGCTCTTGTTCTGACTCTTGCATTTGGATCTCCAATGATTAGATCTTGAGTGTGATCTTTTGCCCATCTACTTCCTGTTGGAACATCCGTTCTTATGCCTTCTTGTCTTAGATTCTCAAGATCTATTTATTCTTCTTGATGTGGAGGCTCATTGTCTGGCACAGGCCTCTCTACGATCTCATTTCTTTGCTCAACGATTTTGCTGTCTGGTACTACGATCATAGTATTGAGCTTGACGACTTCGTTCGTAGTGTCTTCACTGTTGATCGTAGTGTCTTGGAGCACTGTTTTGTCTAAGTCTATTTCGTCAAAGATGATATGAATCGAGACTTCTACGCTTAGTGTTTTCTTATTGAACACTCTGTAAGCCTTGCTATCTGTGGCATATCTAAGAAAGATTCCTTCATCTGATTTAGGTTGAAACTTTGTCAAGTACTGCTTTCCATTATTGAGTATGTAGCATGCACACCCAAAGACATGAAAGTAGCTGACACTAGGTTTTCTTCCTTTCCATAGTTCATAGGGAGTCTTCTTAATCGTAGAGTGTATGAGTGATCTGTTCTGAGTATAACATGCAGTGTTGACTGCTTCTGCCCAGAAGTACTCAGGCAGATGAGCTGCTGCTAGTAGAGTCCTTCCAGCCTCTATTAGTGTTTTGTTCTTTCTCTCAGCAACTTCTATTTTTTTGAGGAGTTCGTGGAGCTGAGAAGTTGTGACTGATGTCATTGTCATAGCAAAATTGATCCATTTTTGAGAAGTCGAATTCTCTACCATGATCATTTCTTATAGCCTTGATCTTCTCTCCTTTCTCGTTCATCACAAGCATAAACATTTTGATCAGCTGGGAGCCTGTCTCATCTTTTGAGGTTAGAAAGAACATCCATGTAAATCTAGTGAAGTCGTCGACTATGACCAGAGAGTATCACTTTCCTCCAAGGCTTGTTGTTGGAATTGGTCCAAACAGATCCATGTATAGCAGCTGCAAAGGCTTGTCAATTGAGTTGACAGTTTTACTCTTGAATGTGCTTCTGGTCTGCTTCCCAAGTTGACAGGCATTGCAAGGCCTTTCTTTAACGAAGTTGAACTTTGGTAGGCCTACAACTAGATCTTTTGATGCTAATTTGGACATACTTTTAAAGTTGAGATGAGATAATCTTCAATGCCATAGCCAGCTCATTTCTTCAGATGCTTTAGCTAGAAAGCATATTGTCTCGTCTGAGCTTAGTTGACCAAGATTTACTATGTAGACATTTCCTTCTCTTGTCCCGGTTAGCTTTACTGCAGACGTCTTCAGGTCTCGGACTTGACATTAATTGTTGAGGAATGTTACTTGATGACCCTTGTCAAAGAGTTGGCTAATGCTTAGAAGGTTGTGCTGTAGTCCTTCCATATAGGCCACTCTGCTGAATGATATTGCACCATTTCCGGCTGATCCATAGCCTCTTGTCTTGTCAGAGCTATTATCTCCAAAGATGACCGAGGGACCCTCCTTCTCTATGTAGTTAGACAGAAGAGCTTTGTTCCCAATCATGTGCCTTGAACATCCATTATCCAGATACCAGGTTGTGTTTGTGGAGCTCCTTTCCTGAGGTAACATTAAGCCTTCATTTTGGTACCCATACTTGCATGGGTCCTACTATTTTAGTACCCTTGGGGACCCAAATCTGCTTGATTTTGGGTCTCACATGCATGGAATTATAATGGCAATTAGCAGGCTTGTGGCCAACTATGTGGCATACAAAGAATTTGATATGATGCATGTTAGTATGTGTGTGAAAGTTCTTCCTCCACTTGGACTTTTGTGGATCATTGGCCATCCTCCTGTTAGGCTGATATTCCCTTTTCCACGTGTTCTCTTGTTTCATTGATTGAGAGGAGTATATCTTACTTCTACTGTATCTTCTTGGTTTGTTCGTAAAGTTGATTTTATTAGACTCTACGATCCTTTGAGGTTGATGAGTAGTAGCTAGATTACTTTTCTCTTTTCTGAAACCTAGACCAGCATGAGATCCCTTACTTCTGGGAATATGAATTGAATCAGCCGGGCAGGGTTTGACAGGTTCATCCTTTTATGAGGATTTCACAAATATAATGCCTCTACTGAAATCTGAGACATTATCAGTGCTAATTCCCTTTGCTTTTTCCACATATGACTTAAAGGTAGATTCCCCAAACCCTAACCCTGTTCTATCAGAGGCACTTCTCTGGTTAGAGATTAAGGAATCCATGGATGAAGAGGATTTGTTCCAGGTAGATACTGTCTTTTCTAGATCCTCAATTTTGGAGGTTAGACTAGACTCTCTTTGAGCACTGAGTTCATTTGCCTGTCTCAAAAGCTCATTCTCAGCTACAAACTTGGAGAGAGAATCGGTACTTAGAAGGGTTGTTTCCAGTTCCTCTTGAACCTTTTCTTTCTCCTTTTGAAGAAGTGAATAGTCTTTAGATAGAACTCTAAACCACTTCATGTATTGATGCAGATCAGATGTTATGCCATGTAATGCAGTTCTAAGGTCATCAATATCTACATCAGGAGAGTTGAAGTCAAATACCTCATCGATACTTACTTCATGTATATTAGAGTTCTGCTTATCCCTTGCACTTTTGGCCATCAAGCAGAGATTTGCTATTTGAGGATCTTCATCATCCCCAGATTTAGGAGTTGAGTCATTGTCTGAGTCACTCTACGATCCTCCAGCTACAAGACCTTTGCCTTTCTTTACTGGTCTTTTGTTGCCTTTGTATTCCTTCTTTGCATGTGTCTTCTTTTTGAGTTCTTCTCTGAGAGGTTTGTTGCAGTTGGCAATGAAGTGACCAGGTTTCTTGCAGTTATAGCATAGGTCATTCATTTGCTCATGGCTACTGTAGTTGCCAACTTTCTTTGGTTTGCTGGTTCTGCCTTGTCTCATGAATCTTCTTAGTCTTTTAACCAGCATTACAAAGTCCTCATCATCATCTTCATCATAGTCAGAATTAGCTTCAGTGTTGATTTTGGAGGTGTTTTCAGTTACCTTGAAAGCAACACCTTTGTCCTTCTTTCTTCTTTCAGATAACATTTCAGCTCGTTGAGTCAACTCCAGTTCGTACGTGAGGAGGTTGCCATAGAACTGTTGAACAGTCATTTCATGTAGATTCTTTGATTCTCTAATGGCAGTGGTTTTGGCATCCCACTTGTTTGGTAATGCTCTCATGAACTTTATGATCAGATCTTTATTTGGATAGACCTTTCCATAGGCTCGTAGAGAATTGAGCAGAATATTGAATCTCTCATATATAGTAGTGACATTTTCTCCTTGAACATGGGCAAACATCTCATATTGTTGAGTCAAGAGAGATTGTTTGTTTTTTTTGACTTCTTCTGTTCCTTCACGCATAATGAGTAGTGCTTCCCAAACCTCTTTTGTTGTTTTGCAGTTGACCACGTTTTCAAATAGATCATCTTCTAATGATTGAAATGAGATATTCTTGGCCTTTTTGTCAAGCTGGACAACTCTCTTCTCGTTCTCTGTCCATTCTCCTTTGACTTTGATCTATACTCTATTTGGATCATCTGTAGTTGGTACAAGCTTTGTAGGAACGTAGGGCCCATTTTGAACAGTGTCAAATAGATCTTCATCTATTGAATCCATGTAAGCTTGCATCCTAACCTTCCAGTTAGCTAAATTTATATTTGTTGCACATGGGTGGCTTGCTACCTCCTCCAGTCTTTGATTCGCTTGGTAAGTGTGCCATTGGATCTACTCAAGCTTTGTAGGCTGTATTATAGAACCTGCTCTGATACCAATTGTTAGTTCCCGAAAGCAAAATAGTTATCTAGAGGGGGGAGTTGAATAGATATTAAAAAACTTTTCTTTGTTTAAAAACTGTTTTGATAAATCTTTTAAGCACAGCAGAACTATTGATTCTTTGAAATCCCTTTTAGATATCAGATTAAAGAGAGAAAGGCAATTATTGCAGTTAGAGCAGTTATAGCAGTTATAAAGACACAATTATTTTTAAGTGGTTCGGAACACTCAAAGCTCCTAGTCCACTCTTCTACTCCTTGAGTAGGAAATCCACTAAGGATGTTTTGTACACTTTCTGAATCTCACAGATTCCTTCTAGACTAGCAGTCTAGGCACTTCTAAGTTCACTTTTGAACTCTTCAAGTCCAGCAGACTTGGTTCTTCACAGTTCACTTAGAACTCTTTAAGTCCTTCTGACTTGGAACTTCTTAGTTCAGTAGATTGATGATTGTTGAGTTGTGATTGAGGCTACTCAGTTGCAGTTAAGCACTTGTTCAAAAGAACTGAGTAGCTGAGCAAGCTTTCCCTTTTTCTCATATCGTAGAGTTTAGTGTTTAGAGTTCTTGTGCGTTTTGTTCAATACTTGCTTGACTCTTTTCATCTGTCTTTGATCTATATATATGTGATCTTGAAATCTATCCGTTGAAGTCATCTGATGAACCATTAAATGCGTTTGACATTTCTGAGCTTTGATGAAGATTTTTCTGCACATCTTCTGAATTGCACCCTGGCCTACTGACACAACAGACTGCTTTCTCACCTAACACCTCAAAAGGTGTTTTTCTCTCCCCAATGGTCCTTTTCTTAGCTTCTTGAATACGTTTCATTTGATCAATACTAAGGATATCTTTTGTATGTTGGGATTGGTGAGAGCTTCAATGTTCAAAACCCATTCCATATTTATTGGAGTCTATCTTCAAATGAACGATAGGGCTTGATGTTTCTGACACAAAGCATATGTCACTCTACTATCAATATCTTAGTGTCTTGTCATATTGGTGCTCGTACTTAAGAGATCACTACGATTTCTCACTACGATCTATTAACACTACGATCTTCGCTTCCTCGCCCTACAGACTCTGCGTTTCTGAGAGCACCCTACGATCTCTGAGTTAGCTCGACAAACGTTTGGACCATTCTACGATTCCTGGATAGGCCCTTCAAGGCAGATACACTACGATCATCTCAACTCTGCGATCCTGCCTTAGCTTCTGCATTCTGTTGATCAGATGAATAGACTACTAGCCTATCTATTTCTTTCTAGCCGTAGATCAACCTAACAGATTTGATCTCCTTATCTATATAAGTAAACATTAAAAAGGCTAAGATCAACCTAACAACTTTGATTTATCACTAAGTCCTTGTACATATATTCTTTCAAGGACTTTACATAATCATGAGTTTTTTCATAAAACATCAAATCACAATATGCATTCTTCCAATAAATCAACCACAACGAAGCAACTCCATGGGGGATTAAAAAGTAAATAAAGGAGTTAAGAAAATCAACCGCCTCGAAGTAAACTCCA
Source organism: Panax japonicus (assembly GCA_020205505.1). Taxonomy (NCBI): domain Eukaryota; kingdom Viridiplantae; phylum Streptophyta; class Magnoliopsida; order Apiales; family Araliaceae; genus Panax; species Panax japonicus. The sequence goes on from CM035112.1 coordinate 15,761,224, forward strand.
GGCCTAACAGAAATGTAAATATATATATATATATATGGATAAAAGCAGTAAACGCACCGAATATTATATCCAGACTTAATCAAACAGAGTTTGATGGTAATAATATATATATATATATATATATATAAGTATTTATATATATATAAGTATTTAAAAGCAATAAACGCTCCGGATGTAAATCCAGGCTCATTTAACAGAGTTCAAAAATAATTTATATAAAAATATATATATACAAAAGCAATAAACGCTCCGGACGTGAGTCTAGGCTCAATCGAGGCATAACTCGATAATGTTAGTACAAATATATATAAGTACATATATATATATACAAAAGAAATAAAAGCCACGGATCGAAGTTCGGGAATACGCACACAACACAACTCTCAACGTGAATAACTGTGTGTGCAGAATGTGGAGAAATGCTTTAAGAAATATAAGAAGGCTTACAGTAGACTGCCAAAGAAGACTTCAATAGCTTTAAATGGATGAACACTCAGTTGCCACCGAAAAAGTACAACAAAATATAAGCTCACAAGTGTTTGAAATGAGAAAACACTCAATTTATAGTGTGTACAAAGAAAATTGGACAAGGCTTCCTCGCCTTTTTTCTTTCTAAAATGGCCACCCCAAGCCTTCTATTAATAGAAGAGGGAGCAGAAGGTGTACCTGCGGCTGCCCGGGGTGTCCCGAGAAATGTGGGTCCCGCCGTCTCGAAGTACGTGCACCCGGACAACGCGTTGTTCACTCGAACCTTCATAACGTTCAATCTGAGAGTTCAATGGAAGCGTGTCATACCATTCTGAAAAGCTCTTTCCGAGAGCTATGCTATGACATAGGATTTGCCTTTTTTGATTTCGGGAAGATGAGTCCATGACTGAAATAACAATTTTGGGTCTCCATTAAGCAGTCCGTTGAGCTGTTTTGTGTAGTTTGCACTTGGAAATTTAGATATGGTTCTTGTGGGACTTCTTTTGAAGAAGTTTGAGTTGAAATGAGTTGATCTGAGTTGAGTTTGAGTTGGCAAAATGATCATTTTGCCCTTCCCGAGGTTGTTTCTGACTTTGGCGCAGTTGTAGCGATCTTTTTCCAGGGTTATCTCTGAGATTATCATGTTGTTGACTCTGAATGTCCTCAGGGTTATCTCTGAGGTTGGCTTGACCTCCTGGGGTTATCTCCATGCTTTGAACTTGATCCCCTAGGGTTATATCTGGGGTTGGAAATTGATTTTCCGGGGTTATCTCCAGGGTTGGAAACTGGATCTCCTGGGGCTATCTCCGGGGTTGGATTGATATTGTGGTCCTCCAGTTTTATTTCTGGTGTGTGAAAGAATCGTTTTTGTCCTCCTGCATAATTAGTAACAAGAAAACGAAACTTCGAGTGTCTACAATATATATATATATATATATATATATAATCAGTATCAGGTCCGGACTTCCGGACCTGACCAAAATTCGGACCCTTTTTTTTGTTTTTTTTTAAAAAAAATAACTAAAAAAAAGTTTAATATTTTATGAAACTGAAATTTTTACATAATACAGTGTTTTGGGTATGATTTGGATACATATAACAAAACATATCTGTACAGCCTGTAACCCTAAAATATTACTTTTTTTAGTTGTTTTAAAAAAAAAGGTCCGTAATTTTATAAAGTGTGGGATCCCGGACTGGATCCGTACTCAATATGTATATATATAGGGATATGATCCATAACAAGTATTTGCTATGAATGTAAATTGGGCAAATAGTATCATATCCGTCCATTCCATAAATCAAGGGCGCAGATTAAAAAGAGAATAGCGTCGTCCGCTATTTCAACTAGCGGACGCCGGAAAAGAATGTTCGGACAGATTTGCCCCCATCTCCATCCGCTAGTTGACGTAGCGGAATAATTCTTCTCAGCAGATCTTCGTAGCAAATAAGTTCAGCAGACCAGATCTTTCATCCCAAATAGCAAATAACATGCAGATCTTCATCCCAAATAGTGAATAACGCAACAGATCTTCAACCCAAATACCAAATAACATCCCAAATAGAAATCGCAGCAGTCGCAGCAGATCTTTGTAGCAAATAAGTTCAACATATCTTCATCCCAAATAGCGAATAACATGCTATTTCTGACGCGAAATCGCAGCAGATCTTCAACCCAAATACCGAATAACATCCCAAATAGCGAATAACATGCTATATATTTTGATTATGTAATGACAAAATGTTTATATATTTTGATTTATTAGCATGATTTATTATTCCCCATGAGTTACAAGAGATTAAGATTTGATGCAAATTGTTTTGCTATGAATTTTGATCCAACTTGCTATAGGACTGATTTGGTTTGATCTAGGATTTTGATCCAGTCTTGAGCCGATGTTATATTAATTTCCCCACCCCCTGTTTTTCATGAACATATAATGTTGCTCCAGAACCAGACGAGGTCTCCTGTATAATTTTGACTATATGCAGTGACTCTATTCAGTTTGTTCTTATATTCAGTTTAGTGATTATCAGTTTGTTCTTATATTCGGTTCAGTGATTACCAAAATACCATCACTGAGTTTAACTTTGTACGTCAATTTTCTGATTTCTCAAACCTTTAATTTCTTATACATTTTGTGTCAGAATTATTTCTAGCAGTGATAGCCATGGTGTAACTCAGTCTATTTAATGGTGATGACCCATATGTAATTTATTGTGACAGTGGAGAGTCCTTATTAAAATATAATTGTGTTTCCTTATTTGGTGGAATAATGAGGTTTAATTAGGACTCCTACTGAATTCAGTAGTGGTAAGATGATTCTACAGGACTCCTAGTTGGATGCGGATGGAGGTGGCTTCTATATATACGGCTACAAATAGGATTTGGAAGAGGACAAGATACAAGAACACAAAAGATACAACAACACAAATATACAACTTGTACTTTTAATAATATTATTATAGTAGATTACTCTGTTTGATTTCACAACAATTACTCCATCAACCGTTGGCGCTATTTTGGCCTGTCCTTTTGGGTGATTTCGTCAGACGTACAAAATTGTGTTCTTGTATCTTGTCTTCCTCTAAACCCTAGCTTGTAGCCATATATATAGAAATAACCTTCACCTGCATCCAACTAGGAAAATGATTCTTTATCCTACAATCCTATTTTAATAAGAACTCTCACACTATCATAATAAATACATATAGACCATCACCAGATCCGGACCATTAAATAAATTGGGCTGCACCATGGCTAGAGCCAAATAATCACACTACAACAATATTCATTTTATTGAAGCTACATCTTTTTAGTTCATGTAAAGAGAGTTAAAACAGGATATCTGGGTATTGATATATGATGATATCTTCAGCTTTTAGGGATAACAGACGAACATACACACAAATTCATACAATTATTTGACTAAATCATAAGCAAACAAGTTTAGAATAATAATAGAATATTAGGTTAATTCATTCATACAGCATAACTATATATGGTAGTCAATATTCTCAAATTTCACTTCTTGTTGCTCGATCAGTATGTGGCCGACAGTTTTCAAACATGGAAGGAACAGTGAGAGAATAATTCACCAAAATCTTTTGTCATCATGAAGAAGAAAGGCTGTCATTCCATTTGCCAACTGTAAGAATCCAAATGCTGAGGATATACAATCATTTGATTCAGAACAAAATATTTTAACCAAATTACAAGTACAGAATTTTCTGCACTGCAATGAGCCCATGACATTTAAACAAAACAACAAATTATACTTGCATTAGATTCTGGTGCTCAAAAGAAACAGCTCCACCAGTCTGGATTGAAGCCTAAAAAACATTGTGATATAAATAAATACATCAATTTAGGAGAGCATTTGGAATCCCCACAAAAGTGTAAGATAGATAATTACAATACCTGAAAATTATACAACCTCAGTTCAACCTCCACGTACAGGAACGATATTCTTGAGCATTCTACTGCTTCCATAAAATGTAACAGACTCGTATAACTCTTTTCCGAAAACCACCCATCCAAGGGTTTCTATAGAGGCTAGTTGACCACACACAAAGAAAATATTTTGATTAGTTGACCACAACAATGTAAATAAGAGGTCTAACTATGGCCGCAATCTCCATCCTCGCTCTGCAATTGCTTCATGCATTCGATTAGCTGCTTCGGCTGTGTCATTTAATGGTGGATAACTCCAGCTTTCAGAAACCTGAATTTTTACAGGAAGAGAAAGATTAAATAAAAGAAAAGACGAGTCTCCAAGTTTATGATCAACAAGTCTGTCCTCAATTAAAATTGTCCAAAAGAAAAGTCTGTCCTCAATTTACAACTTTGAACCAAAGGATGAAGCATAAGAAAAACAGCTACGAAAGCATAGATTAAGATACACATACATTACACAAGGAACATGTTAAGGATCATAAAATTTGTGTTCTCTAACACAGCAAGAAATAAATTTTGAAACAAGAACCCGAGTTCATCAATCATATTCATCAACCAACAAGGTAATCCTCAAGCATACCCCGTGCTGCAAGTCTCACTCAACATACAGACTAAATCCGCTGTAACAATAAAAGCCTCGTTAACAAGACTAATTAACTTTTTTATTAAGTTGGCAAACTATTGAAATGTGCCAGAAAATGGAAAATCCTGTATACATACAGCAGATGAGATCAGATGTTTCAAAGTTTTAGACCCAGAACCCTAACCATAAAGCATTGAACAAGACCTCACCCAAGCAAAAAGATTTGTGGTAATTTTGACAGCAGCCAGACATACTCGCTTAGAAAGACATCCACATTAACGTGAATACAAAAGATGGAATCATTTTGAAATTGGTAACCGAGTTAACGTGAGTACACTAACGTGAGTACACTAACTGCTTTTGGTTGATCACTATCAACAATGTGCAATTTTGCACCCTGTTCAGCATAAACCGAGGGATAGGATCAGCAATAGAAACAATAATTCCTGCTTGAGATACTGCTTCCGATGCCAGTTCAACATCAGATATCAAACCAGAATTCTGCTGCTTACCCAACTGACTCCAAACATCAGTATGCCTGTATGATTGATCTTGTGGCAGCAGCATGCACATCAGCAGACTCAGCTTGTATGAACATCAAAAATTATTATGCTCATATAATTTCTATACATATATCTCCAACTTTTCTTTACATGACTCGCCAAAAAAACATCACGTCAAGCAAATAATACCTTTGAATACTTTTCTTTACTATATGTCTATTGAACTTGAAAGTGCTGAATGTGTTGTATTTCTTACACTTTTTAATAAGTGATTCAGTGGGACATGAATACCCATCAGTTTCAGTCAATGTAATTGGCATTAAGTACGTATTAGCAATAACATAGCTCTAGAATCTATCTATAAAAGTAAAATAACAGTTCATAAGATATTGGTCAATTCAAGAACAATATACTTGTACCAACTGAAACACAACAAGTATCAAATCCTCAGTTCCGACTTTAAAATTCAACTCTGTTATGTAAAATTCAACTCTATTTAATTCAACTCTGTTATGTCAAATTGAACTCTATTTAATTCAGCATGTAAAAATGTGAATATTCTCATCAATTAAATAGAGTTGAATTTTAAGGATGTGAGCTCATGTTTTTAGGATTTGGCAAAAACCTGCAAGATGAAGGGTGTTTTCCTTTTTTCGTCAACATTTTTATAGCTCTATCCCCGAGGTTACTTTCAGTATCCTAAAGAGCCTACAATAACATTCCTTATCTTGTTATAACAATCACTATGACCCCTGAGGTTTCCACATCTTTTGGCGGTATTGCATCAAAACCTTAAAAAGCTTGTTGTGAAAATATTCCAGCTACTTTATCTGAAAGATATATTTACATTTATCTTGTAATACGAGAGTATAACCATTTGCATTCCATTACTCACCAACTTCTTCCTAAATCTAGAACCTTAAATTAAAATCTTTTATCACTGGAAACCCTAAAAAAGCTAAAATAGTTAACTACATGTTAATTAAATCCTGATTTTTGGAGGTCCATCATCAGTTCTACATACATAATAGAACAACAGATGAATCTCACGAAAAAAGGAGACATTTTTGGAGGTTATATGCAAGCATGTATAAAATCAAAAGTAAAAATACCTGGTCAATCGCTTAAGGGTTTTGACAATTTGACAGATGAATCGCACGAAAAAGGAGATAGGCTCGCAATCGGTTAGAAATCGCAGTAGGATCAGATTACATCAGGAGAGAGGGTTTTATAGAAATCGCAGCAGATGATGGAATCAGAGAAGGGTTTGCCAGTTTGGTTTAGAGGATTCGCTCCAAATCGGTTTAGGAACTGAAATTGCATTACACTTCGTCTAGCGTAAGGGCATTGTTATTTTTTAATCTGCGTCCTTGATTTATGGGATGGACGGATATAATGTTATTTGCTCAATTTGCATTCATAGCAAATACTTGCTATGGATCATATCCCATATATATATATATATATATATATAGTCTAGATCTTAAGCTCACCTTTTATCTAACATACCTTGCTCACCCCATTTAGCGACAGACCGGACGACGATTCGGTTTTTCGCTATATATAGAATCGTCGTCTTAATTTTTAGCGACGGACAACATATAATGACGGTTCTATATATAGCGACAGACCGAATCATCGCCCGATCCGTCGCTAAAAGGAGGTGAGAAAGATATGTTAAATAAGGGTTGAGTTTAAGATCCAAAATGTGTGTGTGTGTGTGTGTGTGTGTATATATATATATATATATATATGGGAGCCCTTCCATAGCAACCGGTTGCTATGAGGACTGTGCAACAACCTCTTTTTGGACCGTTGATAAACTTATTGGAAGGCTGAGATTGAAACATAAATATACCAAGCCGGCACAACTTGTACCGGCTTTTATTTTAATATGAGGACCCCACATAGTCAACATGTTGTCAGTTTATTGAAATAAAATAAATTTTTAATATTAAATAATGTCCGACCGGCACAGCTTGTACCGGCTGTGCCTTTTTTATAAAATACTCCCAGCCGCTACAAGCTCTTACGGCTGTTTAAAAAAAAAAAAAAAAAATCAAACCGGGACAAGCTCTTACGGCTGTTAAAAAAAAAAAAAAAAAAAAAACCAAACCGTAAGAGCCTCTTGCGGCTTGCCTTTATTTGCTAGCTATTCCAAATACAATATTTTATATTCTTTATTTGCTATTTTTATTTGCTATTTGTTATAAAAATATTTTATAACAAATAAAGAATATAAAATATTTGCTATTTTTATTTGCTATTTGTTATAAAAATATTTTATAACAAATAAAGAATATAAAATATTTGCTATTTTTATTTGGAATAGCTAGCAAATAAAAATAGCAAATAAAGAATATAAAATATTTTATTTGGAATAGCTAGCAAATAACAAATATAAAATATTTTTATAACAAATAACAAATAAAAATATTCTTATAAGAATATAGAATATAAAATATTTTTATTTTATATTCTATATTCTTATAATAAAATATTTTTATAACAAATATAAAATATTTTATATTCTTTATTTGTTATAAAATATTTTTATAACAAATAGCAAATAAAAATAGCAAATATTTTATATTCTTTATTTGTTATAAAATATTTTATATTCTTTATTTGTTATAAAATATTTTTATAACAAATAGCAAATAAAAATAGCAAATAAAGAATATAAAATATTGTATTTGGAATAGCTAGCAAATAAAGGCAAGCCGTAAGAGGCTCTTACGGTTTGGTTTTTTTTTTTTTTTTTTTTTTAACAGCCGTAAGAGCTTGTAGCGACTGGGAGTATTTTATAAAAAAGGCACAGCCGGTACAAGCTGTGCCGGTCGGACATTATTTAATATTAAAAATTCATTTTATTTCAATAAACTGACAACATGTTGACTATGTGGGGTCCTCATATTAAAATAAAAACCGGTACAAGTTGTGCCGGCTTGGTATATTTATGTTTCAATCTCAGCCTTCCAATAAGTTTATCAACGGTCCAAAAAGAGGTTGTTGCACAGTTCTCATAGCAACCGGTTGCTATGGAAGGGCTCCCTATATATATATATATATATATATATATATATATATATATATATATGCGTGCGTGATCGAGAAAACCTTAATATTCGCAACAGAAAAATATAAAAACATTTAACAGATATGAACCCCTTTCCTAATCCGAGGTAAGAATACTAATTAGGGATCCAAATCTAATGAAGTTGTCACGCCTTTACTTTAACATTTTTTGCTTCATTTGCTATAACACGTCATCCCTACACTAGCACAGCAAAAAAATTATAATTAAAGGTGTGATAAGTTGATAAAATTAAGCGAGCCATCGGACCTCCAATGTAAAGGCAGAAGGGAGTTGCAATCTTGGCATAAAATGAAGAGTGAAGTGACTAAAATATTTAAACATCCACATCCCATTCATTACATAAATTTACAATTATTCATTAGAGCACAAGAAATACCTAACCGTAACTAAATCTTCAAAAAAGAAATTGTAAAAGAGAAATTGAAGCAAAATAGCACAATAGCTTTTCAAGGATCACTTTAGTTAATGGGATATGATATAACTGCACTAAGCAATACAAACCCTGAAACAACTTGAAAGGGGAATTCAATAACAAAACATTAGATACCACCCCAGTACATAAAATATTGCAGACAGACAAGGTAAGTTGCATTAAGGATAATATTTTAGTTCTCCAATACCGGAACGAAGAGAATATTGGAGATTCAAACAAATGTTCCCTTGCTTATCCTACATATTCTCGGTAACCAAATAAAACTCATGGATTCCAGAAAACAAAAACGCCTAATATCTCACCTCAGCATACCAAATAAAATTTCATACCCACTTATGAAAGCTCAGCGTTGGTGCTTGACACAACTGTTGGATCCACTGCAGCCTCGGCGTCAGCCAGCTCAAGGTCATGTTGCTTCGCTGAGTCTTCTTCCTGTAAATTCACTGTAGCATTGGCCTCGGACAGTTCTATAATTTGATTTACTGCAACCTCGGTCTCAGCCAGCTGATTTCCAACAATTTCTTCTTGTATTTTTTCTGCACCCTCAGACCCGGCCAGCTCAACAGCTTGATGCACTGAAACCTCGACCTCAGCCAGCTCAAGAGTGTTCTGATCAGCTGTAATTCCTTCTTGTAATTTGTCACCGAACTGGGTCTCAACCAGCAGAAGAGCATGCTGATTTACCAAGATTTCTTCTTGGACTTTTGCACCTTCAGGCCAGCTCAATAGTTTTATTCTCTGCAGCCATGGCCTCAGCTAGCTGAAGAGCATTCTGCCTTGCATAGCCCTCAGTATCAGCCTCAGACAGCTCAGGAGCATTGTGCTTTTCCTCGGCCTCGGCCAGCTCAAGAGCACGCTGCTTCTCCTCAGCCTCGGCCACCTCAAGAGCACGCTGCTTTGCTTCATTCTCTTCTTGAATTCTCATTTGTTCTCTAGATTCATTCATGAGGTGATGAATCCTTTCTTGCTCTGATAAAAGATAACCATAGCGTTTTTGTAACGTGTGCTCAAGCTCCTTCTGCTTCTGAACTTCTTCCCAGAGTGTGTTAATCCTGTGTGCTGCTGCAAGCTGTTCTTGCTTTCGTAATGCTTGAAAGCACTCGAGTTCTGTTCCAGCAGTGTCCATTTGCTTGAAGGTTGCCTCAATTTGTGACGAAAGTTTTGTAGCTCGCATCTGATCACACACAATAACCAAGTGTAAGTAAGTTACAGCTTACACATCGAACAATTAAAGAAACAAATTCTGATCCTCGTTCAATTCTTTCGAGGCCATCCATAACATAAAATAGTAAATATCCTGATAATGGCAAGTATATAATTTTTGGCCTTAATAAACGGGGTTTGTTTTAGTGCATGCATTTGATTTGGCTCAACTTTTACAGGCATTTGTTCTCGCATGCTCTTTCGTAAACCATAATTTCATAACAAATGAATAAAGATCTCATTTTAAGAGCTATTTCTCAAAGCCCACAGCAGCAGTACAATTAAGCCAGCACACTATTAAGTGAAAGTTCATCAATGATTAGGATTTCTTCAGAAGTTGGGTCAGCATTCATTTAAATTAGTGTTGGCAAATAATGCTAATTTGATTGGGATAGCAACCTGAGTCACCAACAACTTACTAGAACTAGAAAAAGGGATTTTGAAGGTCCTTATAAATCAAATATTTGGTTTGGAAATTGATGCCAAGGAAATTAAAGAACATACATATTAAAATGTCAATTAGAATTAAAATAACAATTGCAAAAGACACCGACTGAAAGAGAGTCCATAATACTGAAACTGAAAAATGAAGGGTAAAGGCCCTTAAGGACAGTAATATTTAAGTCAACCAAGTAAATCTGCAAAATACCTGATAACCATTTGTTAGAAGCTTAATCTTTTGCTCCAGACGTGTCGCCTTCTTGGTATCATCATCCATCCTCCTCTTCACATTTTCAAATTCATTCTGCAGTGCAGCAAGCTTCTCCATGTTTCCAGCAACACTAGAGAGACCATAAGCACTACGGGTAGGAAAGTACATAATATCGTTTAGGCAAGTACTGTGTGCTTCAACAAACTCATCAAGAGATTCAATCTCGTGACCCATTGCCATACAAAGATACTGCGACTCTTCTTCAATAAAACGATCGGCCTGTAAAATTAGTGGTTGTTACTAGTTTGCAGTACAGTTACATAAAAACTCCAAGAAGCTCAAGTCAAGAAATAGAAGTGCAACTAATTAATTCGGGAAAGAATTTTATGAGAGAGTTGAAAGCTTGGAAGCCCAAGTATATATAATTATATATTGTGTAATACAATTTGACACGGATTTTATTTCTATTGTTATTAAAAAAAACATTTATTATTCTTTGTCTTGTTATCTATTCATCTTCTTTAAGCTTTGATTTCTGAAAATGAACGACTCGAGTATTTGAAAGATTTCTTTTTATTTTCTTTTGTACAAGTTTGAAAAGATTTATCTGTTAATAGCTTATCATTAAAAATTTCTTTAATATTTTTATCGGTTTACATAATTCCACTTCTTGCCAGGAATAAATCAAATTAAGAGAAAAATACTAATATTTTGACCATGTTTCATGATTTACAACTTTAATTTAATGTTTACTGCATTATTTTCTTCCTTTTGAGGAACTCTACTTTGAAAGAGAATATTGTTTCTTTTTGTTATTACTTTATGATCGCATTTGAAATCATAATTTCATTACTCAAAATATTTATGCCATTTTTTTTTGAGTCAAGTATTTTTATGGTTTAGAGATCTTGGCTTTTTCGGTTTTTCCTCAATAGTTATAAATTGACAACATTGATATTGTCACGTATCTAGCAACAACTATTTCATTCAAATGCCCAAACTATTTTGATTGAATCCTTTTATTTGATTGAAGTCCAACTATTTGTTCTATTAATTACTATTTTGTTCAAATTTTCAAGATGACAATCAAAATTGCACAGAGGGAGTATTCTCTATTACGAATCCTACTGTTCAGGTAAAGAGGTATTCTCTTTTAAAGCGTGTTCCTTAGTAATGCTTGCTTGCACAGTTTCAACATTGACAACATGATCTTCCTAGATAACAGATTCTCCACCTCGTTTTTTCTTTCTTTTTTTCTTCTTCTTTGATAAGTGATTTTCCACCCTATTGTATATGGTTTAAGGTCAGTAAATAAATTTTGAAAAAGCTTTAGCTAGGAATTATTTTTAATTTTCTCTAGAGATAATGGGAGACATGTCCGACTTGAATGAAGGACATGAATAACAGAATCTTCTATCTTTCCTATGTCCTGTCTGCTGTGGTCGAAGGTTTTTATCAATTTGCAATCCTTCCTCAGTTAAAAGAAAGAAATTGGCTGATACTATGACGATACTAGGTAGCATTCGGTCTCAATAGGAAATTAAAATGGAGCACCTATTGGGTGCAACATGCTATTGGGTGGTGATCCCACTTGTGGTCAAATCCATTATTATTTACTACAAATAAACACTGAAATTAGAACCTACTGAAGGAGAGTCTAATACATGACTTGCGCTGCTGGTAAGTATTAATCCACCAAGCTTCATTTAAAATATGAAACACTTTAAACAAATATTATAATTTGAACCATGGCATTAAGTAATGTTTAATAAGTAGCACATAAATATATGTTTTAGGTAAAAAGTGAACATCATATATCGAATCTAGACATAATAATGCAATTTAATCAGAGGAAAAGAAAAAACAGTACCAAAGTGCATAATGCGTAGCTGTACTGGGTTGAAGTTTTCAAATACTAAACAACTTTCTTGTTTCCATGAATGAAAAACATAATATTACTAGCAAGCATAAGAAGCACCAAAGCAAAAAGTTCAAAGCAAAAGAAAGGACAAGTTATGCGTCGAGAATCAAAGATGTAATAAAGCATGTACCTCTTTTAGCTCATCCTCTTCAAATTCGTCTATCATGGGGACAGAATCGGATTTTCCCTTTGCAGCCCGCCTTTTACCTTTCTTTTTCTCCTCAACTTTTTCATCAGTTGGATACTTTATATTATCATGCTCTAGTAAGGATAGAAGCTCCTTGCTTACCATTTCATCAGCTTGTTCAATCAACGTCGGAGGAACAAAGGAGCTCTTGCCCTCGTCAGCTTTCATTAAAGAACTTTTTAAAAGCTCCAATGAAGCAGTGGGGGGTCTAGGGAGCTCCCTCTGCAGTACTTTTGACCTCTTCTTGAGTAAAGCTTGCAGCCTTGCTTCCTCTTCAGCCTTATCTCTAGCAATCCTGTCGGACATATCTTCCTCAATCTTTTCCTCTGGCTCTTCAGTATCCTCTGGAACTGATTGAACAACTATCTGGTATTCATTCTTTGGCTGCGGAAGGCTGGTCAAACCAGAACGCAGGTTCCTTCTCAAATCAGCTTGTCTTTGCAACTCAAGTTTAGCACTGTCATGCATATCCATGTCTTCATTAATGTGAAGCTCATCCCTTATGGGAGTTCCTTTAGGAGTCATACCAAAAGAATGGCCATCCCTTAAAGGTGTCATTCCAATTCTAGGGGTTAGACCCGCACCCCCAGGACTAGGAGTTGCTGAAGGAGTCAACATAAGGTTTGGTGTTTGAATATCATTTTTCTTTGGAGTGACCCCTGAAAAATCAGATGGATGCAATTCTGGATTCTCTCCTCCTAATAATGGTGTCTGAGACAGTCTCAACCTGGCCTGGTTTTCTGCTTCCATCATAATTGCATCATGCTTCCCTGCAGGAGTTCTCTGTGGGGTTCGTAATGGGGTCATTCCCTGACGTGGTGTCTGAGCATAGTCCGCAAGAAGTGCGCGTGTTGCTCCACTACCTTCTGCGAGTTCTTCACTTGAAGCAGGAAGCCTAAATTTTGCAATATGCTCCAGTTCGTGGTCTGGAATCTGTGGTGTAGGGAGATTCATTTTTGGCCTCTTTCTAACTGCTTCTGGATCATTAAGCTTGTTTGCTTGCAGTATAGCTGATGGGGCATCCTGCCTCTGAGCAATTTTATTCCTCGCAGCATCCTGCTTTCTTAATCGAGCTTCCTTATCAGACCTCTTTTCACCTTCAAGTTCCTCAATTGTGGTTGGGAACTTTGGCTGTTCAACTGTTTGATTTTCATCTGTAACATCATAAAAGCCTGGAGGAGGTTTCTTCTCAAACGGGATTTCAGCGTTATAGTCGATACCTTTCCTTTTCCTCTTCCTTTGCCTATTATCAATTCCTGCTGCCTTTAATTCCCTCCTTTTCTGCAAAGAAGCAAGCCTTCTGGCCTCTTCAAGCTGCTTCTCCCTGGCTTTCCTTTTTGCCTTCTTGCCCCTGGTGTTGGCTAGCCGAGCCCGTGCTTCTGAAAGCATTTCTTTCTCATCTTCATCCATATCAACAGGATCAGGACGAGCAGGCTTTGATTCTGGGTTTGGGTCAATCTCACCAGGACGCAACTTCCGTGGATCGTCTCCTGGTTCATAGTTCTCATCCTTGGCACATGCTGCATCTAGGAGTTTTTCATAACGCTCAAGGCACTGGGATGGAGTACGACCCACAATTGGAGCAATTGTCCTCCACTGAGTGGGCATGAGCTTAGCAAGATGGAGCAGCTTCTCGTCTTCTTCTCTGGTCCACTCAGTCTGCAGAAAATATTAAGTGCATTTTCAATTTTCAGTTTTCAGGAGGAATTGCAGAAGACAATAAAATTGTAACTCTTGTTGTATATATTTTTAACCAGATCAAACTACAAATGATAGCTGGAAGGCACTTATTACACAAAAAATCACATTTTACCATATTCAATAAGAGAAGTTTTTGTTTTATTCCCCAAAACCAAACAACAGAAATAACAACAAAGGAATGTGAGATTAATAATGTGAACAAGTGACAGATAACAAGAAAGTGTTTCCTTCAAAAGAACTGATGAAAATACTTTTTTGCACACTAGGACAAATCAATTAATTGCAAGGAAGCAACGAAATATATGGTTAATTCAGAAATGAAAATTAATGCAATAGTTTGTATCTTCTTCGACACAGAGTAACCTTATAGTCTTAATACTCCACACAGGGATGCGGTACAAAAAAAATAAATGATATGAAGTATAGATAACCAGAACTTGAGGTGATGTCATTTTCTCGCAAATCCAGAACAAGAAGAAAAAAAAAGTGGGGGTTTGTGGGGGGTGGGAGCATCAACAAACTCCAAATTCTGGGTCATATAGCTAATCCAAGGAAATTAAGTGCCTTTGTGATGAGGACATGGCATGCATGGACTCAAACAAAGACTAAAGGGACGTGGGGATCAAGCAAGGCTAGAACAAAAAGGTTCAAACAAGGTCTCAATAGATTGATTCAAGATGTTTGGACTGAAGCTAACGCAAGAAAACTCAAGGAAAAGGATGAGACACAAGTTTGGGTCAATTTGATACAAGCCCAAATTAAAGTCCAATCTCGCAACCCACAAATTAATTTAGCAGTATGAATTAAAAAAAAATGGTGGGCCCAGATTAATATCGGTCATTCTGTTAATGCAGTAACTTAATTCAAGGCTTCAAGTATATACTGATGTCACGTGGTTGGGCCATCTGATTTCAAAGGAAATCAACATATATAAGTGATTACATGGAACTTGATTCTTGACAGCCACGAAATTTGTTCCTTATTTGGTATATGCGAATTTTAGTCACGCGACTTGGAAAATATCAGCTTATTTCGCACGCGGCTTTGGCAGGAAAAAATTTCGGGATCTAGAATTAATTTTAAATTCTATTGTAATTAGGATTTCTTTTTAATTAGAATTTCTTTTCCAAATTGACTTCTATTTCCTTATAGAAATTAGGGTTATAGTTTATAAATTCCTATTAGGATTTGGATTGTTTTGAGTAGTATAAATAGAGGTCTAAGTTGGTGTAATCAAACACATTATTCATTATTCAATAAATTTATGAGGTTATTCTCTACTTTTGGTTCTTTGAAGAATTCCTAAGAAAAGAGTATTTTCTTAGTTGTTTCTTTGAGATTCAATTTGACTTATCATACAAAAATTCATAGTTGTGTGCGGCGTCTTCTACCGCATCAATCGTCAATTGTACAGAGATTACCACTTCAATATAAGCGGGGGGTCAAGGTGTCGTTAGTGACCATTCAACGCAGATTTTCGAGCGCGAGCAATTGTACCAAGATTACCGTCTACATATAGGCGAGGGATTAAAGTATTGCGAGCAATCCATCCTACAACTTTGCTAGAAACAATCGGGGCGACGACCACCTCACGCAAGCGTGCCGTGGAGTCTATCATTTGGTATCAAAGCTAAGCCTTTCTAGCAAGTTACTTTATCTTTAATTTTCTGTTGAAATATATATAGAAAAAAAATTAAAAAAAAGAGCAAAATATATATATATAGATATATCATATTCTATTTTCATTGTGCTAACCAAACTTGTAGCACACCATCAAATCATCAAATTCCAACAAAGATTTCATACCGTTCCATCATCATCAATTCTGAAACGGAGCTACAATTTACAAATCTGAAGCAGACAAGAGGAGTACAAGGCAATCGATCGGTGATTTTGTGGTATTCTGATAGTCACAACATCTATAATTTTGTTTCTTGATAAGTAATTTTGAATTGATTAGTAAAACCAAGAATTTTACTAGGGAATTCAATAAGAACCTATTAGAGAGAATATTTGAGGTAAAAGGCTTAGTGGTGAGATTAATCGAGGGTAAAAGCCAATTTATTGAGAGTATACATGAGTGAACCATTGATTCGAGCGAAACACGTAAGGGAGTGGTGAGGAAACTATTTTCTACTAACCCTTATTTTGCAGGAAAGATGTCTAGCTCGAAGGATAAAGGAACTTATGAGGAACAACCTTCGACAGCCGAATTGAAATTTCAGATGGAAGCCATGCATAAGGAATGGGATCGAAGATTGAGAAAAACTGTGGAGCAAATGCAAGAACAATTAGAAGAGATGAGGGTGTCTATGGCGGAGCTATCCCAAAACACTCATGGGATGCATAACAAAAAGAGGGAACAACAAACTGACGCAAGAAAGGAAAACCCTTACGGTGAGGACAGTAGTGCAGCGGAAAATCGTGAATCTAATTTTTCGCATCAAAGGCCCGGCAGATGCACGGGTGATCCTGAGGCTTATTTGGATTGGGTAACCAAGATGGAGTGAATCTTTGACTGTCACAATTATTCAGACCTTAAGAAAGTCAAATTGGCCGTTACGGAGTTTTCTGGATATGCATTGATATGGTGGGATCAGTTGACAGATCGGAGAAGGTGTGAAGAGTGGCCGATTACAACTTGGGCGGATATGAAAGCTATCATGAAAAAGAGGTTTATACCAGCATACTATTAACGGGAGATCATTCGTAGTTTACAAACTCTTAAACAGGGAAGTCGGAGTGTGGATGAATATTATAAGGAGATGGAAATGTTGAAGGATCATGCTAATGTGATTGAGGATAATGAAACAGCGATGGCTAGGTTCTCGGCAGGACTGAACTGGGAGATTGCAGACTTGGTTGAACGACAACATTATTTGGAGTTAGAAGAACTGGTACATATCGCTACTAAGATAGAGAAACAACTCAAGTGGCGAGGAGGACAACGAGGACAATCTAATGCTAGTTCATCATGGAGACCTAATTTGGCAAAGCGAGAGGAAAAGGCAGCTGCATTCAAACCAAAGGTGGAACCTAAGCAAGGATCGACTAGCCGAGAAACACAAAGTAAAACTGAACAACCTTCCTTTGGTCGTAATCGGGATATTGTATGCTTTAAGTGTTAAGGCATGGGACATATTTCTAGTCAATGTCCAAATCAGAGGAGAATGTTGTTACTTGACAATGGAGATATGGAGACCGAGGGGGAAGAGAGAGACACTGATTCTATGTCACCATTAGAGGAGATAGATGAGGATGCGATACATGGTGAAATTCTGGTTATAAGAAGAGCACTTAGTACGCAGTACGCAGGTTAAGGAGGAGAGCAGTGAACAGCGGAAAAATCTATTCCATACTCGATGTCTTGTGAATGGGAAAATCTATTGTGTAGTCATAGATGGAGGCAGCTGTACAAATGTGGCAAGCACTACGATGATGGAGAAATTGGGGTTACCTACTACCACACATCCGCAGCCGTATCGTTTGCAGTGGCTCAATGATAATGCAGACATTAAAGTAACCAAACAGGTGTTAGTTCCATTTGTTATTGGTCGGTATGTTGATGAGGTATTGTGTGATGTGGTGCCTATGCAGGCAGGACATGTTATTGGGAAGACCATGGCAGTTTGATAGGAGGGTTTACCAACATATATTCATTTGTTCACAACAAGAAGAAGATCTCTTTGCGTCCTTTGTCACCACAAGTACATGAAGATCAAATTCATTTGCAAAGAGATTATGTACAAAGAAAAGAGAGTGAAGAAAAGAAAATTCAAGAAGAAAAAAAGAGAGAAAAAGAAAGACGAGAGAAAAACAAATATACTGACAAAAAAGAGTGATGTGAGAAGAGCTTTGATTTCTAAGCAGCCTATAATTTTACTTCGGTATAAAGAGGCGCTTTTGAATACTAACGCTAATGATTCTTTGCCTAGTGTTGTTTTCTCTCTCTTACAGGAATTCAAAGATGTATTTCCCGAGGAGCTTCCTCATAGACTACCACCTATTCGGGGAATTGAGCATCAAATTGATTTTGTTCCTGGTACGACGATTCCAAACCGTCCAGCTTATCGGAGTAATCCCGAGGAGTTACAAAGGCAAGTTGACGAGCTGATGGGGAAATGATTCGTAAGAGAAAGTATGAGCCCGTGTGCAGTTCCGGTGATTCTAGTGCCGAAAAAGGATGGAAAATGGAGGATGTGCATCGATTGTCGAGCGGTAAATAACATTACGGTAAAATATCGACATCTCATTCCTCGTTTAGATGACATGTTAGATGAATTACATGGGTCTTGCATATTTTCAAAAATTGATTTAAAAAGTGGTTATCATCAAATTAGAATGCAAGAGGGTGGTGAATGGAAAACGGCGTTTAAAACTAAATATGATCTTTATGAATGGTTAGTATTACCTTTTGGTTTAACTAATGCACCGAGCACTTTCATGAGATTAATGAACCATGTTTTGTGTCCATTCATTGGAAAATTTGTCGTAGTTTATTTTGATGATATCTTGATTTATAGCAAAAACTTGAAAGATCATGCATTGCATTTAAAATCTGTTTTAGATGTACTTCGGAAAAAAAAGTTATTTGCTAACATGGAAAAATGCACATTTTGTTCGGATAGAATTGTTTTTCTTGGCTTTGTTGTAAGTTCATAGGGAGTCCAAGTTGATGAGGAGAAACTACGTGCAATTCGGGATTGGCCGAGTCCAACCAATGTGAGTCAAGTACGAAGCTTTCATGGACTCGCAAGTTTCTACCGACGTTTTGTTCGGAATTTCAGTGAGATTACAGCACCATTAACCGAGGTCATCAAGAAAAGTGTGGGCTTTAAGTGAGGTGATGAACAGGAAAAAGCATTTAATTTGATTAAGGATAAATTAACAAATGCTCCTTTACTTATTTTGCCTAACTTTGCTAAAACTTTTGAGATTGAGTGTGATGCTTCAGGTTTAGGGATTGGAGCTGTGTTGATGCAAGAAAGGAAACCAGTGACATTTTAGCGAAAAGTTGAGTGGGGTAGCTTTGAACTATCCTACATACGACAAAGAGATGTACGCTTTGGTTAGAGATTTGGAGACATGACAACATTACTTGTGGCCTAAGGAGTTTGTGATCCACACCGATCATGAATCATTGAAATATTTGAAGGGTCAGCGCAAGTTGAACAAAAGGCATGCACGATGGATGGAATTTATCGAGACATTTTCATATATTATTCGATATAAGCAAGGTAAGGAGAACGTCGTTGTAGATGCTTTGTCTCGCAGGTATGTTTTGTTAAATACTCTTGATACGAAATTGCTTGGGTTTGAACGAATTAAAGAGTTATATGATAATGACCTTGATTTCGGTGAAGAGTTTAAAACTTGTGAAAAGAATGTTGTGGGTAAATACTTTAGAATTGATAGATTCTTGTTTCGTGAAAATAAATTATGTATTCCTGCATGTTCTTTGCGTGAGTTATTGGTTAGGGAATCACATAGGGGTGATTTAATGGGACATTTTGGTGTAGATAAAACTTTTGCTGTTTTAAAAGAACATTTTTATTGTCCTCATATGAAACGAGATGTAGAAAGAATATGTGATAGATGTATTACGTGTCGCCAAGCTAAATCTCGTGTTCAACCTCATGGATTGTATACACCATTGCCTATTCCTAATGAACCTTGGAATTGATCTTTCTATGGACTTTGTGTTTGGTTTACCTAGGTCTAAGCATGGTTATGATTCGATATTTGTGGTTGTGGATAGATTTTCAAAAATGGCACATTTTATTCTATGTCATAAAACTGATGATGCATCTCATGTTGTTGATTTGTTCTTTAGGGAGATTGTGCGTTTACATGGTATGCCTAAAACTATTGTTTCTGATATAGATACAAAGTTCTTAAGTTACTTTTGGAAGACCTTGTGGTGTAAATTAGGTACTAAACTGTTATTTTCAACTACTTGTCATCCACAAACTGACGGTCAAACTGAAGTAGTAAATAGGACTTTGTCGGCATTATTACGGGCTATCATTAAAAAGAATATCAAGCAATGGGAAGAATGTTTACCACATGTTGAGTTTGCATATAACCGTTCTGTTCATTCTGCTACTAATTTTTCTCCATTTGAAATTGTATATGGTTTTAATCCTTTCACACCGTTGGATTTATCACCGTTACCTGTTTCTGAATATACTAACATGGATTGAAAGAAAAAGGCTGATCTTGTTAAACAGATTCATGAAAAGGCCAGACTAAACATTGAACGGAGACGGAACAGTACATTAAGCACGCGAACAAGGGACGACATCAAGTGATCTTTGAGCCCGGAGATTGGGTGTGGTTACATATGCAGAAAGAAAGATTCCCAGTTCAAAGACATTCGAAATTGCTTCCGAAGGGAGATGGTTCATTTCAAGTTCTCGAGCGTATCAATGACAATGCCTATAAATTGGATTTGCCAGGTGAGTATAATGTTAGTGCCACATTTAACGTTACTGATCTAAGTCCGTTTGATGTAGATGACGATTTGAGGACAAATCCTTTTCAAGAGGAGAGGAATGATGAGGACATGGCATGCATGGACTCAAATAAGACTAAAGGGACGTGGGGATCAAGCAAGGCTAGAACAAAAAGGTTAAAACAAAGTCTCAATGGATTGATCCAAGATGTTTGGACTGAAGCTAACGCAAGAAAACTCAAAGAAAAGGATGAAACACAAGTTTGGGTCAATTTGATACAAGCCCAAATTAAAGTCCAATCTCGCAACCCACAAATTAATTTAGCAGCATAAATTAGAAGCATGAATTAAAAAAATGGTGGGCCCAGATTAATATTGGTCATTCTGTTAATGCAGTAACTTAATTCAAGGCTTCAAGTATATAGTGATGTCACGTGGTGGGGCCATCTGATTTCAAAGGAAATCAACATATATAAGTGATTACATGGAACTTGATTCTTGACAGCCACGAAATTTGTTCCTTATTTGGTGTATGCGAATTTTAGTCACGCGGCTTGGAAAATATCAGCTTATTTCGCACACGGCTTTGGCAGGAAAAATTTTCGGGATCTAGAATTAATTTTAAATTCTATTGTAATTAGGATTTCTTTTTAATTAGAATTTCTTTTCCAAATTGACTTCTATTTCCTTATAGAAATTAGGATTATAGTTTATAAATTCTTATTAGGATTTGGATTGTTTTAAGTAGTATAAATAGAGGTCTAAGTTGGTGTAATCAAACACATTATTCATTATTCAATAAATTTATGAGGTTATTCTCTACTTTTGGTTCTTTGAAGAATTTCCAAGAAAGAGTATTTTCTTAGTTGTTTCTTTGAGATTCAATTTGACTTATCATACAACAATTCATAGTTGTGTGTGACGTCTTTTACCGCATCAATCGTCGATTGTACCGAGATTACCGCTTCAATATAAACAAGGGGTCAAGGTGTCGTTGGTGTCCATTCAACGCAGATTTTCAAGCGCGAGCAATTGTACCAAGATTACCGTCTACATATAGGCGAGGGGTTAAGGTGTTGCAAGCAATCCATCTTACAACTTTGCTAGAAACGATCGGGGCGACGACCACCTCACGCAAGCGTGTAGTGGAGTCTATCACTTTGCCGGCATTTATAATGCTTTAATTTTGCTTTCATAAACAAAACAAATATTTTAACACGCAAACTGAACCATAAACTACTTTCAAGTCGGTCCAACACCTCCGTCACAAAAAAAAAGAACATAAGAAAATGGGAGATGATAAAAAGAATATGGTCTCAACAACTGTCCTCGATCCTCTGGAAACTTTATGTTATGGACCGTGATACTGCCACCTACACCACCAATAGGAGGTTTCTGTGGTAAGAAACACAGAATGATTTAGATGCTTGAGATTAGGAAGGATAACAAGCCTCTTGGTTGCTGGTTGTAGAGATAGATGCTGGGATTACGACTTTAATTTATACACTATGCGAAGGGCGGATTGAAACAACTCTCATTGGTGTCCTATAAAAGTTAAGACAGCTCTAATGAGGGATTATCTGGAAAAGATGAACCACTGTGAAAAGTGTAGAAAAATGAGGGCAATGAGAACCCAAACAGAATATGATATAAGGACATTATAGCTTACAAAATCCGAACATTCCTAAAGTTTTAACAGACTCTTTATGGACTACACACACTTAGATCATGCTGCAATGTGTAAAAGAAAAGACTTGTACGGCACTACGGTTTCATACTCCTATCACTCACTATCATTGATAAAAGTTCAATTTTCTCTTGGGTGTTGTTCTTTTTTGGGCTGTGCAACTGATGAGTTTATGTATGGTGTTGGTGCTCCTCAATCATCCACCCTGCAACTATGTTAGTAGTATTAATTTCTGCAAGGAATTCGTCGTCAAGATACCGAGTGACTACTGACAATGTCAGTCTAATTAACCAAAAAGGAAAAGTATGAGAAAGTGAAAATGGCAAGTAAAATAAAAGTAAAAACCTTTCAAAAAGAGCAATACCCAATTATAAATATTCGTAGTGGATTGTTTTCCCAACCATAATACAATTTCACGTTTCATTTTCTTTTCCCTTTCCTATACCTCTCATATTACAAGTTCTAAACAACGCCCAAATATTGAAATTCAAACACTCGTTATAATCCACTTAACAAATTACATCCCAATAGCTAAAACAACCAAAAATGATAATCATCAAGAAAGAAGTGCACAGGAATAAAACATGTGCATCCCTCAAACAAACCACAAAAATAAATTTTTGATCTTCCATAAAAATAGTTGATCTTCCACATATCCTATAATCCCACACAGTAAAAATTGGTAATCATGTTCACAGAATTACAAACAAAAGCAGCACAAGTAATAAAACTAAAACCCCACAAAGAAGAACCATAAAACTGAGTAAGAACATGAAATTTGGATCTCCGTAAACCAAAGATAATAAATAATATTCAAATAAACTGTTCTTTACGTCTCCTACATTATCTTAGGAATTAAACAGGAAACATCTGTTTTTTCTCTGTAAACAAAAACAACCCAAATTCCACAAAACATACCGGATAAAAAACTAACAAAAACTGCCCAAAAGGAAAAGAAAACTATAACTACTTAGCAATAACAGTACTAAAAGATGAGAAAAGGTGAATCATATGGGTATTAAACTAAACAAAGATAAATTAGAGACGCATGTATAATTCCTTCAATTTTTTTATGAAAAGTAGGCAAACAATAGTAACCCACAACCAATTCAAACTACTAAAATCCCAGTTGGGTAATCATGCAAGGAGAAAGCAAAACAAAACCCACAAAGAAAAAAATCCCAAATTTCTAATCAAAAGCAAGTAAACAATAGTAACCCCCAACCATTAAAGCTACTAATATCCCAGCTGGGTAATCATGAAGGCAGTATACAAAAGTACAAAACAAAACCCACAAAGAAAAAAATCACAAAATTACCTTTTTGATGGAAGGATCCAGCCACTCATACCAACGAGCCTTGCATTGCTTTGCAGATTTGCGAACGAGAAGAGAAGATATACGGGCCCACTGATTCTTCCCATATTTCATAACCGCCGCCTTGAGGATCTCATCCTCCGTGTTCTTCCACACACCGCCCTTTATCATTATCCTCATCTTGCTTCAGATTTGTTTGGTCTCCTTCAAGAGGAGGCCTTCTTGTTCTAGGGTTTTCGAATACAGTAGTGATGAGGTCTTGGGTTTTCGATTTCTACCGATTAAACCTCTTTCAAAGATTTCCGGGTGTTGGGTCACCAACGCGTCTATCACTGCGATACAGCAGTGCGGCTTTGGTTGCCCGATGAGACGAACAAAGATAAAGCCTTAACCAGCTTTACACTGCCGCGCACAAGTTTTGTGTAGAATAATAGTGACTCCATATTATTGTGTTCTTATTGTATATTTTATAGATATTTGTTAAAAATATGAAAATTAATTTTAATTTTATTTAATTCATGGTAAGTTATCAAGTAAAAACTTTGTTATAAATTCATAATAGTCACAAACCCGCGCGTTGCGGCAAGATTATTCAAATTTTTAATAATAAATTTATTTGTACAATTAATAAATTAAAATATAATAAGAAAATAATATATTACTTTGCAATTATCAAATTTTACACAAAAAACAAATGAATATACATTATAGAGAATAGTGGTGAGAGTTTATCGATTTGTACACTATACTCTAAGTATGTGACTATTGCTTTTAAGTTAGTGACAAATTAAGTGACATCAACTTGATGTGGGGGGAAAAAATGAGGCTTTTGAAGGAACCAAAAGTAATGCCCCCACAACCATTTTATATTGCACACTTGTGAATGTTTCTGTATTGCTTTCTTGGCACCTTTTTATTTGTTCTTCATAATAAACTATTTAATTTTCAAAAGCTATTTCATATTAGTGACAAAAGTCACAAAACTTTGTAGCAAAATCAAATACGTAGCCCCAATCACATCTTTATCAATCTAGCATCCCACCACACTGCGCCACTCCCTTAAAAACTAATTACCGGAAGTACAACCTAAATACAATATTCTTTAAACATTACTTGGTATGAAATATTCAATAGGGATTGTGTCCAATTAGGGATCCAAAATGAGTGACCTAAAAGTAGAATTCAAGGAAAAATAACCCCCTAATAACTTATACACCAAGCTCTTAAGAGCAAAAGTAGTCGTTGCTTAGACTATAAAAACCATGGATACAATAAACATGCAAAATTTATACTTCCCTGGTAGGTAGGGAAATTCAACAATCTAATTCACTCGCTCAACCACGTGGTTGATGGCAAACACAAAAAACCGAGTAGCCAATCTGAACCAAAGCTTCACTCCCATCAGTAAAGTACACAATTTCAACACCAACCATTATCCAATCAAACACCATGAATTGGGAACCAATGTTCTGACCACTTGGGATATGTGCGTTTAAACAAATTCATGCATATAGTATCATTCTGCTGGAGGACCCCATTCAAGAGACACTTCATTGCCCCTGAAAAAAAATAGTTGTTAAGAAATTTGGTAAAATATTTCAGTCCTCCAGTGCATTACAAGAATGACAGCTTTGCCCAGCAGAGAAAAGTACATTCTTAATTTTTCACCAGCTAAAGTAAAATAATCAGTTTTTATATTTAAATCTATGTTCTCAGATAAGCAAGGAGCACATATAACAGGCAAAACTATAATATGATAAAATAGTTGGAAGATCTATTCGCTTATACATTATGGAAGATCTATTCGCTATATCATTATAGAAGATTTATTCGCTATATCATTTAGGATTCAGCTATTACATTATGGAAGATCTATTCACTTATATCTTGCCAATTCAATCAAGTGACTTGTTCATAGAATAGCCTCAAAAAAATTCCTAGACTTATTTGTTATGTAAACGTATCTACGAATAGCCTCAAAAGAGATAAAATTTCAAAAAATATGCATACAAGAAAGACAACAATTCCTTTAATCAGGTAATCTGGGTTTGACAATGTGAAACCTTTTCAACCTCTTATATGTATTGATTTGCATTATTTGTAATCTGGATTAAAACATGCTCATTGTTGTCAAATATCGATTTAAATTACAATTATGGTTGTGACATGTTCTATTGTTTTTATGTGCAAAAGGTACCTGTATGACATTCTGACAAAGGCAAGTGTAGTCAAGAATAATATACAGGTACTTATCCTATGCAACAATGTGGATAAGGTTACTGCACATACCAAGGAGTTTATCAGAAAACAACTGGAGAAGGAAACGTATGATTTAGTTGAATATCTGAATCAGACATTTATAATCATTTCATTGCAGAGAATAATATTTACATACTAAGATCTCTTTCCACCATTGCTTTTAGAGTAGAATTTTGATAAAGGTCTTACACAACCACTTTATATTTCTTTGTCGCAGCCATTTTAAGAAAAGCCTGTTGAATTGGACTTATTGAACTAAATTTTCAACTTAACATATAGTTTGTAAAAACATATAGGGTTATGTTTTCGACTGCACCCTTCAATAACAATATGATGACTAACCTCTCTTGAAGGTAAAAATTAGAAACCTATTAATTAATTATTATGAATTATATATGCCAAGTTTATATATGATATTTGACCTATTTATGGTCCATATTGGTTTTGTGATTTAAATAAAGCACTCCTCATTATAGGTGAATTCATTCTGTCATATTAATCAGATCATCCAACATGACTCTTTATCTTCATACTGGTACCAAACAACAGCAACTACAAACAAGAGTAACTAAAAACCAATATACCATTTTCCAGTAAAATGTGATACTGGAGATTTATTAATTATTCTATGATTTCTTACCATTCTTTGATCATTACCAGATAAATTAACTTTCTGACCGCCTCTTAGAGGTGTTTTCATGCACTTGAATAGGCAGCATTCCCCGAGCAAAACAATATATATATATATATATATATATATATATATATATATAATCAGCCTTACCACCACAACGCAAGTCTTAAACTCAGGAAGTTATCTACAATTATGTTACATATACTTGTGATTTACTTCCTCAGTTTCTCAGTATACCGAAAGCAATGGGACTATGGGGCAGGATTTTTTTAAAGTTTAAATCATAATGATTCAGATAATACTAATGTTGTAATAATGATGGCGATATTCAATTCCAATTTTGAAAACTGTATAAAAATTGATAAACTTTAGAGGAAAAGTCATGTTGTAACAACTCAAATTATATCAAATACCTAGAATGAAGTCTACAACTTGGTGTGACCAATTCACAAATTTAGGCTCATCTATCTGCCAATAAAAAAAATTAATGTAATCAAAAATGGAAAATATATTTACTTAAATGAGCGCATAGTGTTATCAACAAAGGGAAACACAGATAAGACAAAGACTTACACACCTGGATAGAAGAAACAGCTTCTCAGAGCTCCACAAGAAAATCAACTAAGGCCCTAAGCCGCTCCATTTCATATTCATTATTATTGTTTGCAGTTGTAAAAAGAACATCCTACACTTGTAATTATCAAAAAAAACTTTTTCATCTTTCACTGTTGTATAGTCTGCAATTGTTCAAGAAAATTGAACAAACATCTTCCAAGAGATAAAAATTGACTCTTCTGTATGTTGCTTCTACTTAAAAATGTCAGGACACTCGAGAATCTCAATTATCCACCTTAACAGTCACAGAATGGTACTGAATTATTTATTTCTCATTTCATTTTAACTTAATAACCTTACAGTACCTCTGTCCCCGAATGGAAGTCCATAATTTCCATTTTATTTAGATCCCATATCAAATTTGTTAAAATATCAAATAGATAAGTAGAGCACCAATCTAATAGGGAAAGAAATTATGTGGACTATAAGAATCTAGTGAGAGTAGATGTGAAGTTTCTGAGTATTACTGAGTGGACTTCACCAATTTGAGCACATGCAAGTATTGCGATTGGCAATTCCATTAGCATCGATAAGTAAATCAGAACAACATCACCTTTTCTAACACCAATATCTTTTAAGTAATTAGCAAGCTGTAGGAAAGTACATATGAAACCCATCAACAATTCATTTAACGAAATCAAACTATAAGTCACAAATTCAACATAGAGATAGACATACCCGACACACTTTCTTGAGCAGCTAGGTGTATGTCAAACTGCCATCAGCACCAGGTTCGTTTCCTTCCCAGCATATTGCAAATTTGTCACCATTCCCAGACTCAATGTTTCTATCTTAAAAAAAGGAAAAACAATTCCAATAACAATAAATCAAAACCTTGTCTAAGAAATCTTATGCGTAATACATCATTGAATCTCCAGTCAGAGTTATCTCCATAAACGTGTTCCATTACAACGTAAGGCCTTCATGTTCTTCCTTTTCTTCTCTCCCTTATTCTTCTGTTACCTGTTAATGTGGCTACAATATTATCAAAAACTGGGTATACAAATGATTCTAATAGAGCAGTGACCAAAACTTCAAAAGTTCACTTACTGACGGGGAGAAGTACTTGTTTGGAATTTCAAGTTGATAACTACTAACCTCCATTACTCCAACTGCCTTAGGAAGTAATCCATTCTGCATAAAGGATCAATTCCACATACTCCAGCAATAACTGTTACTTCTTTCACCACTTGTACAAGAAATTGAACAGGAACATGTTCAAGCAGGACTTGATTATTTAATTTATAATTTGAATAGTTCAATAGCACACCTGCACATAACAAGTCATTACCCAGTTTGGCTCCTACTAAATAAGGACGACCACAAGGGTAATACTGCGCATGAACCTAATATTATTGGTTTTTTGTACAAAGTGGCTGCCTCACATAGCATCTATTTGCCATTCAAGCCAACCACATAATCACACAAACAAAATATAACCACCTTACTGATTATAATAACCAGGCGGTTTAGGATTGTATGATCTTATAGTAAAATGAAGCTTATCACAAATTTAATCAAAAGCTACATTTAATCAAAAACACATACATGTCGTTAGACCCGTATGAGCTACTATGATAGCAACCCCAACTTTTGCCATTGAAAGGACCATATATAACATTCATATTCATTGAAAGCGTAAGGGGTCGTCAATAAACCCATTTTATGAGCTTTGCCAATCATCTTAACCTCCAAACTGAATACATGATAAAAGGAAATAAACATCAATTCACTTAAAGGAGCAATATCTAAAAGATCGACTTAAAATTGAGGCTAGTTTTCAAGACTTACTTATATACCATCAAAGAGCCCAACAGTTGGAAAATTTTGAACTCTAGAGAACCCAATGGACTCTAAATGCCTTAGGAGGTAATCCATTCTACGGAAAGGATCAGTTCCACATACTCCAGCAAGAACTGGTACTTCTTTCACCACCAGTACAAGAAATTGAACAGGAACATGTTCAAGCAAGTTTTGATTATTTAATTTCTAATTTGAATAGTTCAATAGAAAACATGCACATAATAAGTCATTACCCAGTTTGGCTCCTACTAAATAAGGACGCCCACAAGGGTAATACTGCGCATAAACCTAATATTATAAGTTATTTGCACAAAGTAGCTGCCTCACATAGCATCTACTTGCCATTCAAGCCAACTACATAATCACAGATTACATGATAAGTCCTCCAATTTCAGTTAAACCCTTCAAATTACATCAATGTTATTTAAGAAAAAAAGTATACTTACTTTGAAATTACATCATGAGTAGAGAAGGAGCTTTTGGGTGGTCTTGTTGGGATCCATATTACATTCATTGAGCATTATATATATTTCCTCACCACTATGGGTGCCCGCGAACTCCTTTATGTTCTGGATTTTCTTCTTCATAATGCCTGGAATTTAGTATATATAAAACATAGTAAAAGGGTGTAACATCACTGTAGTCTACCTGTTATTATCGTTTATTAGTGCATTGAATATGAACTCACAAATACACCATTGTATATTAGCACATAAACTGCACAGCTAGGAATCAGACGTACAATCTCTGCACCATCCATAATACTTCCATGCTCCGTCCATAATACTTCCAACATCACAATATGAAAGATTAATTACTACTTTTTTGTCATTTTACATATATAAATCAATCACTGAAACTCAACATACAAAAAATCTACCTTCTTTGTGAACACGTATGCCAGATGCCAATGCGTAAAATTAAAATCCAGAACGGAAGTATAATACTATTAGTTAGGCATGATTCCACTAATAAAGTGATTTGCAGGTCAGCTTCTTTATTAGAGAAACCAAATCATATTTATAGAGACACCTTCACAAAGATAACAAATAACAACAGCAACACCATGAAAAACTTACTATATGCATAAAATCATACATTAGTAGAATTCAGAAAATAAAGACGAAGCACACAGGAAAAAAATCCCTAAATAATTACCTTCATTGATCTCAAACTCTTCAAACTCGTCATTATCTTCAAATAAATCGATCTTTGGGTCTTCAGTGGCCACCTTAGTTTCCTTCTCCATCTTATCTGCCCGAAGAAACCTTCATTAATCACCCAAAATGTTAAAACAGTGAATTTATCAATTTACCAGCACAGTAAGCCTCATTTAAATCATTAGCCATAAAAGGCAAGAAATATACACTCTCAAAACTCCAGATCGTCTAATCCTATATCCTCAATAGCAAAAATGGAACCAATTGATAATTACAATAAATAAAAATACAAACATACAATTTCAAAGATACTTGCGCAGAGAGACAGAGAATCAGGTCGAGCTGTGTGTTGTGTTTAGTTTGGCTTATCAGGATGCACTATGTATGAGCAGCCGGTACAGAGGAAGACTGGTGGCAGGGGTTTCGGATACACGGAAGAACGATTTGTGACGATGACGAAGATTATTAGTAGCCGGTGATAGCATGTATGAGCCAAAGACTCCATCAATTGCGTTGATTGAAGGTTATGAGTGTAGGGGTTCCAGATAGTATTTTAGAGGGGCACTGTTGTGAAGGGTATTTTTGTAAAGGTCAGTAAAGAGTATTAATTATGTTGGACAACTGTTGAATATTTAGGAGGACAGATGTCAAATAGTTAGAAAGACAGATGTCATTTTAATGTGTCATGTACTGTGATTTAGTATATATAATAGATTAAATAATATTATTAACAAATGTATTTTATATTATAAAATACTTACAAATCTATATTATTAAATATACTTATATATTACTAGTATTTTAACCTATGCAAAATAGGTAGGGGTATGCAACCGGTAAAAATCGGCCCGAACAAAATCGGTATCGAAATTGGCCAAATTTTGATACGGGTACCGGTTGGACCGATATACCGAATCGGTTTACCGGTTCGGTATCGGTTTTTACCGAAAATTAATATAATTATTATTTTTATTATTTTATTATTTTTATTAAAATTAATATTATTTTTATTATTATAATTATTATTTTTTTTATTATTAATTGTTTATTAATAATAATAAAATAGAAAACCGATATATACCGGTCCGGTTCGGTAAAACCATGCCGTACCAAAACCGATACCGAAAAATCGATATATACCGATTTTTTTGTACTAAAACCAAATCGATCCGAAAAATCAAAAAAACCGAAAAAAATGAAACAGTTGCACAGTCCTAGAAACATGTGTATATCTAAAATGTTATATTTTATACTCTTAACTTCAATATATTATCAATTTTCAGTTAATTTATGATGTTAATCAATACAAAATTTAAAATGTTTTTTAAGTTTAGGTCAAACTTCCAAAACCAGTAAATAAATGAAATAGCAAAATCAGACACTCGCGTCAAATAAATAGGAGAACACATGATGCATGCGCAAATATATTGATGTTAGAATTTCTTTTTAAAAAAATAGAAAGCAAGGAATGGTAATGAATGAGCTTTTTTTATTTTCTTTTTTAGGCGGTAGTTGTAGTAAATAGAGCACTAATAATTTTAAATATTTTATAATCTAAAATTCACAAATATCGAAGCAGTAAGCAAATTAAATCACCAATTTTAAAATCATGATAAATTGTCATCAAAAGATAACTCTGACAAATAATTTTCTAAAAGCAGATACTTGTTCATACAAATAATTTTCTAAAAGCAGATACTATAATATATATTTATGGATGTCTAGATTTATATTTAATTGTAATGATCTTTGGTATTTTGGAACTTCCAAGTTCATTAAGTAACTCACATGTTCATCAAGTTTTAAACTCATGACTTTTGAGTTTTAAAACTTCCAAGTCTATGTATCTATAAATAAGAGCATTATAAAAGAGAATGGTGGAGATATATGAAAATATTATGAGACATGTCTCTTCTCTCTAATCATTTTATTCTTAATTTTAGTAATCTTTTATAACACGTTATCAACACGAATTGCTTCTCACCTTCGTCTTGAAGATAATCATATTTGATTTGAAGGAGAAGGTATATTTATCTATTATATATATATATATATATATATATATATATATATATATATATATATATGGATACGCAAATTTTTTTAGTATAACATACTGCATGTTATTCCATTCATAATCTATTATTAGAGTTTGTTGATTCTTGGTTCAAGCATGCTAATAACTGTCATACTCATATGTAAGTCATCATCACACCACCCTCAAATTGTTTTGTTGTTATACGACATAATATCTAACCTCAATTATTGTGCAGCGTTTATTTGTATAAAAGTGTATTGTAATTTTACATTCCTTCCAATCTAAATAAATCAAAAGGGATCCGATAAAATATATGATGATTACATCTTTAGATATTTTCATATCTCAGCAGATAACAAATAGAAGATATAATATTCAAAAAGCGTACTTTCTAGTTTCCGTACTAAAACAATCTTTTTAAAAAAAATTGATATATTTCTAATGATTTTTGATATATTTCCTTTTGGCATGCATGGTAGCATATTTGATATATTTCTAATGATTTTTGATATATTTCCTTTTGGCATGCATGGTAGCACATTTGATATATTTCTAATGACCTTTTGATAAATTTTTGTATGAAGTTACAATGACAAATATGCTTAGTATTATTGGTTTATTATTTTTAGTGGACAAATTTAGTTTCATGTTTTACTGCATTTCTATAAATTGTTTCATTTCAATTAAATCTTAACATATATAATTATTTAATTTGATGGGGGAATATGTTTAGTTATTTAATATTTAAATCTTATAAATTTGAATTTGTTGCCCTTGATTTATATCGAGCAAGAATTATTTGTAATGGAATCTTGATGCTGAGATTCATATAAAGGCAAAGAACCTTGGAGATATAATTATAGTTGACAATCATGCATCCCTGTAGGATCATGCAAAATTAATGATTTTTATTCGCTATCATCTCCATGAAAAATTAAAAGTTGAGTTCATTACAGTATAAGACTCACTTGTCTTATGAAATGATTTAACGGAAAGATTTTAAAAGCTTATTATAATTGGTTGCACCATAAGTTGCAAGATTTTAAAAGTGTTGAGTGAAAAACACCAACGAAGACATGTTAGAAACAATATTTATTATATTTCATACCTCGAATATGCTCCTGCAGTAACAATATTGAGAGCGTAAGTTTACAAAATATTTCCTGAAGCGATAAAGGAAACTATGTTTCCAGAAGTGAAATTATGTCTTCTAGTAGTTGTACAAAATAATGAGTTTTTGCTGAAAAACCAACAATCTCGCTCGATCGATTCTATTACATTCCCTGAAGTAAATGGAACCTCATTTGATAATCATAGAAGAAATTATGATTGTGATTAGTGGATGTGAAAGGAACAATCAATATAGAAAAGGAATGTACCTATCGTACTCCTAAACATTTGGTATATAGATTTGTACCAAGACTCCATAAAAGAAAAGGAAATGGAATTGAAATAAACTTTATTGTTCATAATGATCCTGAAGATCCCATGAATTATTTTGACTTTTCAAATGGAGTGGATATAACTAATTTTGATATCTATGGTTTCCTTGATGATTCTTTATATTCTTCTGAGGCAAGCAAAAATTTGCTCAGCTTTAAAGATATACGTTATAATGGTTCTCACGTGCTGCTTGTTCTCAAGGCAAATTGGTCATTAGACCATCACCAACTAAAATTGGGATTAAATCTCCAAAGTTTCTAGAACGTATTCAAGGAGATATTTGTGGGCCTATTCACCCACAAAGTGGACCATTTAAATATTTTTTGATTTTAATAGATGCATCTACAAGATGGTCACATGTGTGGTTATTATCAACTCGCAACCTGGTGTTTGCGAGATTACTTGCTCAAATTATTAGATTACGAGCACAATTTTCGGATCATACAATCAAGACTATTCGTCTTGACAATGCTGGTGAATTTACATCCCAAACATTTAATGATTATTGCATGTCACTTGGGATAAATAATGAACATCATGTTGCCCATGTTCATACTCAGAATGGTCTTGCTGAATCATTTATTAAACGCCTCCAGTTAATTGCAAGACCATTGCTCATGAGAACAAAACGTCCTGTCTCTGTTTAGGGGCATGCTATTTTATTGAAGGCGATGAAGAATTTCTTTATATTACTTCAATAGTATTGGGCCAGAAGCTCATATTAGAAAAGCTGTATATTTTCTCTTCTGGGTTATATTATACTAAAATGAGAATAGTTGAAACAAATATTGTAATACACCAGAAGTGTTCAATACAACAGAAGTGTTCAGATCTAAAGGTTTTTATGATTTGACATTCCAGGATCAATAATGTTGCGTTGAATTATTGAAAACTCCCATGAACATCCCGTAAGGAACCAAAAGATTCCTTTACTTATTGATTATATCAAAGTAAATTAATTACCAATACATGCTTGGGGTCATGCTATTCATAACCTCAATAAATGATATTTTTAAGGTATAATTTGAGGATTGTTATTTTAATGAAACAGTCTTCCCACCATTAGGGGGAGAAAAGTCATTGCCTGAAGCACGACATTAGATCGTTGCTTGAAGCACGACGAGAGATTAATTGGAATGTTTCAACGTTATTTAATCCTGATTCTTATACAAATCAATATGAACTAGAAGTTCAAAGGATTATTCATTTGCAATGAATTGCAAATCAATTACCAGAATTATTCACCGATAATAAGAAAAGTGTGATATCTCACATTTTAGCTGCTAATACTCTAACAGAGATTGAATTCCCTGTAGGACAATCAGTTAATACAGCAGCAAATTGAATCAAAGTCACACTTGAAACATGGAAGAATGATCGGTGTTAAAGATAAAATTTCCCAGAAGAAGAAAGTACAAGAAATACAAGTTACAGACTATAAAAAGGCTATACCCATGAAACAGGCTACAAAAGTTATTGATCTATCCAAAACTTATGAACAAAAATCTCCTGTAAATAAAATTCTTGAAGAGTTGTCTCCTGAAGAGGATAAGTTATCCCCTGAAGAGGATCAGGTACCTGAAAATAACGAGATCTCGATATATTATGTATATACAGGAGACGAATATATTGGATAGAAATAAAATTATTGTCGATAACATATTTTTATATAAAGTTGTTCTTGATATTACCAGAAGTAATGATCATGAATATGAACCACAAATTGTTGATGAATGTATAAATATTTGGCCAATATGAAAATAGGCGATTCAAGTAGAACTAAATTCACAAAGTAAACGTGAAATTTTTGGACCTGTAGTTCGAACACCTGAAGGTGTAATGCCTGATAGATATAAATGGGTATTTGTACGAAATAAGACAAATGAACTTATATGGTATAAAGCGCGACTTGTAGCATAAGGTTTCTCGCAGAAACCTGATATTAATTATGGAGAAATATATGCTCCTGTAATGGACACAATTACATTCAAATTTTTAATTAGATTGGTAGCAAAAGAAAATTTTGGATATGCGATTAATGAATGTTGCTACAACATATCTGTATAGATCATTAGATAATGATCATATATACATGAAAATCCCTGAAGGATATAAAATGCCTAAAGCATATAATTCTACATCTCGAAGTATGTATTCTATTAAGCTACAAAGACTTTATATGGGTTAAAGCCATCCAGATGTATATTGTGGTATAATCGCCTGAGTAGATATCTTTTGAAAGAAGGATTTGAGAATAATCCAATTTGTGCATGCATTTTTATCAAAAGATCATAATATGGATTTGCTATTATTACTGTATTTATTGATGAAAGATCTTGCTCCAGAAGAGTTGACAAAAACAACAAATTTGAGATGAAAGATATTGGTAAGACAAATTTTTGTCTTGGCCTACAAATTGAGCTATGAAATTCTTGTTCATCAATCAACATACACAGAAAAAGTCCTAAAGTAACTTTACATGGATAATGTTAATCCTTTTAATACTTCAATGATAGATTGGTCACTTGATATCAATAAAGATCCATTTTGACCACAAGAAAATAATGAAGAAATTCTTGGTCCTGAAGTACCATATCTTTGTACAATTGGTGCTTTGATGTATATTGCAAAATTTCTCATGACCTGATATAGTATTTGAAGTGAGCTTACAAGCAATATGGATCAAAACCACAGTTAGTTGGATCTGCTAATGCAGAGATTATCACAATTTATGAAGTAAGTTGTGAATGTATTTGGTTGAGATCAGTAATTCAACATATTTGTGTGAATTGTGGATTATCATCAATCATAAAATAGTCCAACGATATTATATGAAGATAATGTCGCTTATATCACTCAAATTAGAGGATGTTATATCATGGGTGATAGAACCAAACATATTACACCAAAATTATATTATACACATGAGCCCCAGAAGAATGACGATATTGATATCAAACATATATGATCATGTGATAATTTGGTTGATAGATTCATTAAGTCATTACCAACTATGATTTTTAAGAAGATGGTGCACAATATTGGCATACTTCGACTTAATAATATTTTTACCATGAACAAATAAAAATTTTATGTACTTATGAAGGGGAGTAAAAAGGATATATGCTGATTGTACTCTTTTTCCTTCGCTAAGGTTTTTTTCCCACTAGGTTTTCCTTTGTAAGGTTTTAATGAGGCAATCTCAAGGCACTAGAAGTTATACAAGAATATTGTACTCTTTTCCTTAGCCAAAAATTTTCCCATAGGGTTTTTATTTGGTAAGGTTTTTAACGAGGCATATTATTAGAAAATTGCTACAAAAGGACTCCATCCATTCTGTATGAAGACAATGTTGCATGTATAGCTCAGTTAAAGGGAGGATACATCAAAGTTGATAGAAGAAAATATATCTCACTAAAATTCTTTTTCACACATGACCTTGATAAGTGTGGTAACATTGATGTTCAACAAATTTGATCAAAAGATAATCTAGCAGATTTGTTCAGCAAAGCATTACAAACTACAATATTTGAAGGATTGCGTCGCAATATTGGAATGCGACAGTTGAAGGACTTAATGATACATGATTCATGAGGGGGAGCTTATACGCACTGCAGTCTTTTTCCCTTAACAAATGTTTTTTCCCATTGGGTTTTTCCTAGTAAGGTTTTTAATGAGGCAGTTTTCTATGCATATGGTTATACAATAGACATCCAAGGGGGAGTATTATAAAATTATAACATATATTTATGGATGTCTAGATTTATATTTAATTGTAATGATCTTTGGTATTTTGGAACTTCCAAGTTCATTAAGTGACTCCCATGTTCATTAAGTTTTAAACTCATGACTTTTGAGCTTTGAAACTTCCAAGTCCATGTATCTATAAATAAGAGCATTGTAAAAGAGAATGGTGGAGATATATGAAAATATTATGAGACATGTCTTCTTTCTAATCATTTTATTCTTAATTTTAGTAATATTTTATAACATATATCATAATCTCATTTCATATTTATTTTTTATCATACAAAATACAATTTTATCCACTTTAGTGATCCAATCACAAGATCCAATCAATAACAATTATGATACAATTAATATCGGGCTATATTACATAACAATAATAACATTAACAAATTTATTTAACCTTCCTCAAATCGATTACAAAATGAAAAAGAAACGTCAATTAGTTAACATCAAGACCAAGTAAATAGAGAAATAAATCAAAACAAACTCCTACATCTAACTAATGTATGGTACATAACTCATATGTCAAGTTTAAAAGACAGTCTATAGAATCAAAACCTAAGCCCTTACACCATCTCCGTGACCTCCATTTTCTTTTAAAAAATGAGGTGTTATTGTAATTCTAATTGAAGTAACTTTTAAATTTTAAACGCATAACAACACATAAAAAAGAAAACGCATAACCAACAATACAATAAAATATTATTGTTCTAATATAGGGTGTGTTTAGATAAATAGTTTTGAAATTCAATTAGAATTGTAACTCAATGGAATTAATATTTATTGAATTCAAATACTAAAACACAACAAATCTATTGTTTTGATAATACATTGAATTCATATTGTATTTTGGTTAGAATTTTAAAACTATTTTTTAGATAGATAATGTTTTCATATTGTTTTCAATATTAAAAATTTAACATAATTAAATTTATTTATATCAAATAAAGCACAACTAGTATACATTTTAAAGCAAGTAATTTCTTCCAAGCATAACTAGTAACCATTTTAAAGCAACAAATTTCTTCAATTATAAAGATATATCTAAAATGTAAGAACTTAAAAATTGATAACATTAACACAAACATCAACCACCAATATGAGAGAAAATTTATTTCAAGAAATTATATTTGCAAACCACTCAATCACAAGATTCACTACGGAAGAGTAAAAAGTACTAAAAGTTTAAATATATTAAACAACATGATATGGGATGCCCCCAAAATAGGTATACATCACCCATCTTGAGTCGCCAAATACATGGTACAAAAATAAAAATACAACTTAAAAATACAACTGTCGTGTAAAATACAACAAAACATAAACTGAGAGTTTTAATAAGAATATTGTCATCTAGACAATATCCACACTCAATGGAGTCCTCATTACATTTATTGTCACACTATTTAACAGAAAAGTGAGGACTACTATTGCTATCATCTGAACCGTCACTCCGTTCCTCGACTCGTCCCAGCTATATTCTCATTTCCTGAAGAGAACAGTGAAAGAAAAGGGTGAGCTCAACTAGCCCAGTAAGAAATATTGTGACTAAGATAATGCAGAATAAATTATCATTAGTCTTCAACAATGTAAAACTGATAAAATATAATAGACATCAAGTGTAACTTCAGCAGAACAAGCAATCCATTAGAAGAGTCAAGTAGAGAATAAAATCTACTATCTTCTATCATTTAAAAAGTTTTTATCAATTTTTATCACTGAGACTCAGCTTAAAAAATAAACCACATCATCGAGTCATCCCTGCACCACGGGCCAAGGATATTCATTAAATCATCCATGGTCATGACTATCCCGAATAATCTCTGGTCATAATCATACCAAAAACTATCCATCAATGCACTACAGGCTACTGAGGACTTCTACCACATCATTTATAACATTACATGTCATGATTATACCGAATGATCCTTGGTCATAATCATACAAAGTCCATCTATGCAAACGTAAGCCAAAGATGACTTTTATCACAATATAAGCATGAGGATGATGACAATGACATAATAATTCAATAAAACAAGTTCAAGAATAAATTTTAAAGATTTATAAGTTAATTTATCCTGAACTTAATAATGTCCAAATTGTCAACATGATACTTCTTTGTGGAGTAAAAATTCAAGAATGCTCAGAAGAATATTTCCATTAAAAGATACTGGATGAAGCGCAAATATCAAGGATATTCCACTAATTTCATGGAGTATAGAAGTCAAAGCTTTAACCAACTGAGTATAAGAGAATATATAAAACTGTAAAGGGATTTTCGTCCGCCACGCGGTAATCCACTTAGACAGATCATTTCCACAATTTAATAAGGAATGAATACAAAGGTTCATTCACTATGCATGTGATAATCCACATAGATAGGTTATTCCAATAGAATGATAAAGAATAGAATAACAGAAGAAATCACCATGCATGCGATAGACCGCACAAATAGGTTATTCCAACATAATAATAAAGAATGGAACCAGGTCATGCGTAAACGCACTGGCAAGATATTCTGACAGAATAATAAATAATGGAACCAAGTCCAGCGTAAACGCAAAGACAGGATATTCCGACAGAATAATAAAGAACGGAATAATAGAAGAATTTCACCATGTATGCAGTACTTCGCATAAACAGGTTATTCCAACATAATAATGAAGAATGGAATAATAGAAGAATTTCACCATGTATGCGGTACTTCGCATAAATAGGTTATTCCAACAGAATAATAAGGGATGAAATAACAATAGCTCTCTTCATGAATACGAAAGAAATAATACCCCTTACCTCAGAAGAAATTGGATACTGGAATAGTGACGTAGCAGGCTTCTCTTCTTCTTTCTCTCTATGGATTTTCTCTCTATAGCTTCTCTCTATAATTTCTCTCTATAATAATTGCTCTATAGCTTTAGTGAATTGGTGAGAAATAAAGGAATAATGAGCTTCTATTTATAGAAAAAAATATAGTTTCGATAATTGCACGTTTTGGGGCTCGAAAAATTACAATACAATACCTTCAACTTTTCTTTCATTTTTAATTTAATCCTGCAAGTATTATCAAACTTGCACCACCTCCCCTAATAGTAAATAATGTGAATCAATAGTTCAATCATGTGAATCAATAGTTATAATCATGTGAAAATATGAATTACGGTATAGTACCTCCATCTTTAATTTAATCATGCAAGTATTATCAATCTTGCATCAACTCCCCTAATAGTATAAGCATGTGATTTAGTAGCAATTATTTTCTCATTTATCTGATAAATTCCCCAATTTATCAATATAATCCCAGACATCAATTATCATTGGAATAGATGTCGATTACCACTAACACTAATAATCCCAACACAATGGAACTATCAAATTCATTTTTAATCAACACGAACTTATTCATCATTAATATTATAACTCATAATATTTAACAACCAGGTCGTTCCTAGGAAAGAGAGGGCTTTCCAATAAGGATTTCTCCCTATTGGCGCTCAATTAGGTGACCAAACCTCTCATTGGCAGAACTTCTAGACATTGTAAATATTGCAATTTAATAATATGAATAACTTTGTCATCTCAATTATTGATTTAATAATATATCATATAATGCAGATGATACTGTGACAATAATCGAATCAATAATATGAGAGATATGATGCAACAATTACTGTAGCAATAATTGAGTATAACTGAGTGACTTCTCACATAAGCATCAATAACCAATACCGTGTGCTACTATGCAACTACGCGTATTACTGCCCTTTTACTACCGGGTAGTTCAACAGTTTTAACTGTAACACTTTCGCCGTTATTTTTATAACATGATAATTCTGTCGTTTTCTTGCTACGACAATACTTCCGTTGTGGGGTCCACCAATGATTGTGACGTCGTAAGAATATTCCCTGTTAAAACGAATATTCACCGACCAATCGAATATTATATAACCACTTGCTTACTTTGCAAAATTTGTAAATATTACCCACAACTATAACATTATATCATATCCACACCATAATATTCAAAAATATATTTCGAGAGAAATTAATCTTTATTCATTAAAGTTGGGGTCTTACAACCTCCCATTCTTATAAAATTTCGTCCTCAAAATTAGGGTGCGTACCTGGTATATCGAAGATGTGAGGATATCTTGACTTCATCTCAGATTCTAACTCCCAGATCATATCTTCAACATCATGGTTTCTCCACAAACTTTGACTTGAGGTATAACCTTGGAGCGTAGAATATGATCCTTCTTATCCAAGATTTTAACAGGTAACTCTTCATACATTAAATCTTCCTCTATCTCTTCTGGTTCTAATTCAATAATGTGGTTCGGGTCTTTCACATATTTACGTAACATAGATATGTGGAAAATGTTATGAACACGAGATATACTTGGCGGTAAGGCGAGTCTATAGGCCACAGTTCCTACTCATTCGAGGATTATAAATGGGCCAATGAATCGAGGATTGAGTTTTCCTCTCTTTCCAAATCTTGTAACTCCTTTCCATGGAGCAACACGTAACAACGCATGATCTCTAATATTGAATTCTACGTCCTTTCGATGAAGATCATCATAACTCTTTTGTCGATCTTGTGAAGTTTTTATACATTGTCGGATTATTTAAATCTTTTCCGTAGTCATACGTACCAAATCCGGTGCCAACAACGTTGCTTTACCCACCTCATCCCAGCATACTGGAGAACGACACTTTCTTCCATACAACGCCTCAAATGGAGCCATACCAATACTTGCTTGATAACTATTGTTGTAGGAAAACTCCGCCAATGGTACGAACTTATCCCAACTTCCCTTGAAGTCAAGGACACAGAGTTAATAAATCCTCAAGAGTTTGAATAGTCCTCTCTGATTGTCCGTCCGTTTGAGGATGATACGCCGAACTAAATCGTAAATCTGTGCCCATAGCTTTTTGCAAACTAACCCAAAATCTTGAAGTGAATCTTGGGTCTCGATCAGAAACTATGGATACTGGCATACCATTCAGTCTTACAATCTCATTTATGTACATACTAGCAAGACTTTCAAGTGTATAAGTTTCTCGTATCGGTAAGAAATGAGCAGACTTGGTTAATCTATCAACAATGACCCAAATCACATCTATGCCTTAAGAAACCTTGGGAAGACCAGTAACGAAATCCATGGTAATGTGCTCCCACTTCCATTCTGGAATTTCAAGTGGTTGCAATGGACCTTTTGGCACTTGATGCTCCGCCTTGACTCGTTGACAAGTTAGACACCTTGAGATAAACAGCGCTCTCTCTCTCTTTATATTGCTCCACCAAAATGTATGTCGAAGATCACGATACATTTTGGTACTCCCAGGATGGATTGCAAACGGTGTGTTGTGCGCCTCCATCATGATTTTATACTTCAAATCTGAATCATTAGGAACACAAAGTCTGGAGTTGACTCGAAGTATTCCTTCTTCATCTATTCTTGCTTCCGGAATAGCACCTTCTTGTACTTTCTTCCTCATACGTATCAGCTCCAGGTCTGTAGCTTGAGCAGCTTTAACTTTATCGATTAAAGTTGGTTCCACTCGTATATTCGCCATCATCACATGGGCCCCTGGAGTCTTTAACTCTATTTCCATCCTTTCCAAGTCATACACAATGGGCCTTTGTGTTGACAATAATGCACTCGTGCCCGCATATAATCTTCTACTCAATGCGTCAGCTAGTACATTCGCTTTTCTAGGATGGTATTGGATGGTATGATCATAATCTTTCAACAACTCAAGCCATCGTCGTTGCCGCATGTTGAGTTCCTTTTGAGTGAAGAAATATTTGAGGCTTTTATGATCCGTATACATCTCCACCTTCTCTCCGTACAGGTAATGCCTCCAAATCTTAAGTGCGAAGACAACAACTGCCAACTCTAGATCATGAGTAGGATAATTCCTCTCATATTCTTTGAGTTATCGTGAGGCATAGGCTATGACTTTCCCATGTTGCATGAGAACACATCCTAACCCTTTGCCTGAAGCATCACTGTAAATGACAAATCCCTCTGTGCCAGATGGTATTGTCAAAACAGGTGCTGAAATGAGTCTCCTCTTGAGTTCTTGAAAACTCTTCTCACATTCCTCGCTCCAACTGAATTTTGTATCTTTTCGAGTCAGCTGCGTTAATGGAGTAGTAATTCGAGAAAACCCTTCTACGAATCTCTGATAATAAGCAGCTAAGCCGAGAAAGCTACGTACTTCAGTTACTGACTTAGGTTGCTCCCAACTTTGAATTGCTTCAATCTTTGTCGGGTCAATAGATATTCCATGATTTGATATTACGTGCCCAAGGAATGCTACTTCCTCAAGCCAGAACTCGCATTTCTTCAACTT
This sequence comes from Panax japonicus, assembly GCA_020205505.1. Taxonomy (NCBI): domain Eukaryota; kingdom Viridiplantae; phylum Streptophyta; class Magnoliopsida; order Apiales; family Araliaceae; genus Panax; species Panax japonicus. Next base: position 15,804,950 of record CM035112.1, read on the forward strand.
GGCATATAGCTTGTTTTCACGAAGCTTTTGAAGTATCAGCCTCAAGTGTTGCTCATAGTCTTCACGGGTTTTGGAATAAATGAGGATGTCATCAATAAAGATGACCACAAAGTGATCCAAATATTCTTGAATAGTCGGTTCATCATATCCATGAAGGAAGCATGAGCATTAGTCAATCCAAAAGACATGACTAGGAATTCATAATACCCGTACCGAGTTCTGAAAGCAGTCTTTGGAATGTCATCAGTTTTAATCTTCAACTGATGGTATCTAGAACGAATATCGATCTTTGAAAAGAATTTGGCGCCTTGCAACTGGTCAAACAGATCATCAATACGAGGTAATGGGTATTTATTTTTGATGGTGACATGATTCAACTCCCGATAATCAATACAAAGTCGCATACTTCCATCTTTCTTCTTCACGAATAGAACAGGAGAACCCCAAGGAGATGTACTAGGACGAATGAAACCGATGTCTAACAATTCTTGTAGTTAGGTTTTTAACTCCTGAAGTTCAATAGGAGCCATTCGATATGGGGCTTTGGAAATGGGTTTTGTACCGGTTTCAAGGTCGATACAAAATTCAATTTCACGCTCTGGGGGTAGGCCAGGAAGTTCTTCAGGGAATACGTCAGGAAATTTATTATCAATAGAAATATCATTCAAATCTGACGTATTTTTATTTAAATCCGTGACATGGGCTAAGAAAGCTTGACATCCGTTTTTCAATAAACGAATAGCTTTATGGCTTGATATGATAGTGATTGATTTTAGTGGTTTGGCTGCTTGAATTCGTATAATAGGTTGGTTAGGAATATGAAAGCTAACAACCTTACGAAAACAATCGATTTTAGCATGATGAGTAGTTAACCAATCAATCCCTAAAATCACATCAAATGCAAGTATTTTCAAAGAAATAAGATTGACAGGTAACGTGCGGTTACCGATTTGAATCAAACAAGACTTATAAACAGTGGATGTAATGAAGGTTTCTCCCAATGGAGTTTCAACAGATAAGTCAAAGTCTAATTTCTCCAGAGTCAAATTTAAACGTTGAACGCAAGTAGGAGAAATGAAATAATGGGTAGAACCAATATCAAATAAAGTGTAAACTTTGCTAGACTTTATGATTAGCTTACCCGTGATTACCTTGTTCAGATTCCTCGCTTTTTGGGAGGTTACGACAAACGCTCTCCCTTGAACTACCAGTTTTGTCTTGTCTGGGACCCCCTTTGATACCTCCATCCGAGCTGGACTTGACTTTGGTGCACGGCAAAATCGGGCTAGGTGGCCTTCTTTTCCACAATTATAACATGCTTTGGACTGCATCGTGTAGTTTGGACTTATATGTCCTTTCCCTCCACATTTGTAACATACGACCGGCGGTCGTTCTCCTTCCTTAACAGCGAGTGCTGATGCTGAAGTCTTTCCATCTTTGCTGAACCTTCTCTTCTTGAACTTTCCACTCCTATTGTCTTGGCCATGATTACCACCGAAGTGGTTATCATTTCTGGAAGGTTGATTCCCTCCGCGTTTGTTGTCACCGCTTCGATGACGGCTACCACTGGTATTATCAACTTGTTGGCTGCTCTCTCTTGGTTGGGTTGACTCATTAGCACGCTCCAATAACTGAGCCCTTTTCACAACATCTGAATACAAACACAGTTTATGAGAGATAAGGTATTGACGTATCTCGGGTTTCAAACCTCTTAAAAACATCCGCGTCTTTCTCTCCTCATTATCAACCAAGTAGGACGCAAACCGACACAACTCGGCAAACTTAGCTTCGTAATGCGCCACGGTCATATTGTTTTCCTCAAGCTTGATGAACTCTACCTCCTTCATGTGACTGAATACTTTCAGGAAAGTACTTGTCGTTGAATAGCTCTTGGAATTTCTCCCAAGACATCTTCAGTGCGGCAGGTTGTGTACGCTTTACAGATTCCCACCAGTAATCTGCCTCTGAACGCAACATGAACGTGGCAAAGGGAACCTTTTGCTCCTCGGAGCATCCCAAGACATCAAATATCTTATTGATCTGCTTTATCCACGTCTCCGCCTTAAGTGGTTTTGGACTCTCCAAAAAACTCCGGTGGTCCCAGCTCCTTGAACTGCTTAGCGCTGACCGTCCGAGAGTTGTCAGTGTTTCCACCTGCATTTTGGACAGGAGCCGCCTTCGCCTGATGTTGCATGAATTGCATAAAAACTCTGAACATCCCATCGTTCACCATTTCATTCGTGTTATTGTTTTCATGAGGATTATTGTCTTCCTATTGCACATTACCCTGGGCATTGATCGTTGGGGACTCAACGGTCTCATGTGCTTCATTGCTTATCTCAACATTTTCGGATGCCATTTTCAAATACTACAACAAAACAAGGATTAATTAACATATCACATATTATCCAAATACTCTGACCGACCAAATAAATAACACATAAGCTTAGGTAGGTCATAATAGCGAAGGAATTCCCCGTCTCTCCCCTCCTAGTTCTTGTCTCACATCTCAGCCATGGATCATATCCCTAAGCTTTGATACCAACTGTGACGCCCCCAAAATAGGTATACATCACCCATCTTGAGTCGCCAAATACATGGTACAAAAATACAAATACAACTATCGTGTAAAATACGACAAAACATAAACTGAGAGTTTTAATAAGAATATTGTCATCTAGACAATATCCACACTCAATGGAGTCCTCATTACATTTATTGTCACACTATTTAATAGAATAGTGAGGACTACTAATGCTATCATCTGGACCGTCACTCCATTCTCCGACTCATCCCAGCTATATTCTCATTTTCTGAAGAGAACAATGAAAGAAAAGGGTGAGCTCAATTAGCCCAGTAAGAAATATCGTGATTAAGATAATGCAGAATAAATTATCATTAGTCTTCAACAATGTTAAACTGATAAAATATAATAGACATCAAGTTTAACTGCAGCGGAATAAGCAATCCATTAGAAGAGTCAAGTAGAGAATAAAATCTACTATCTTCTATCATTTAAAAAGTTTTTATCAATTTTTATCGCTGAGACTCAGCTTAACAAATAAACCACATCATCGAGTCATCCCTGCACTATGGGCCAAGGATATTCATTAAATCATCCATGGTCATGACTATCCCGAATAATCCCTGGTCATAATCATACCAAAAACTATCCATCAATGCACTACAGGCTACTGAGGACTTTTACCACCTCATTTATAACATTACAGGTCATGATTATACCAAATGATCCTTGGTCATAACCATAAAAAGTCCATCTATGCACGTAAGCCAAAGATGACTTTTATCACAATATAAGCATGAGGATGATGACAATGACATAATAATTCAATAAAATAAGTTCAAGAATAAATTTTAAAAATTTATAAGTTAATTTATCTTGAACTCAATAATGTCCAAATTGTCAACATGATACTTCTTTGTGGAATAAAAATTCAAGAATGCTCAGAAGAATATTTCCATTAAAAGATACTGGATGAAGCGTAAATATCAAGGATATTCCACTAATTTTATGGAGTATAGAAGTCAAAGCTTTAACCAACTGAGTGTAAGAGAATATATGAAACTGCAAATGGATTTTTGTCCGCCACGCGGTAATCCACTTAGACAGATCATTTCCACAATTTAATAAGGAATGAATACAAAGGTTCATTCACCATGCATGTGATAATCCACATAGACAGGTTATTCCAACAGAATGATAAAGAATGGAATAACAGAAGAAATCACCATGCATGCGATAGACCGCACAAACAGGTTATTCCAACAGAATAATAAAGAATGGAACCAGGTCATGCGTAAATGCACTGACATGATATTCCGACAGAGTAATAAATAATGAACCAGGTTCGGCGTAAATGCACAGACAGGATATTCCGACAGAATAATAAATGATGGAACCAGGTCCGGCGTAAACTCACAGACAGTATATTCTGAGAGAATAATAAAGAACGGAATAATAGAAGAATTTCACCATGTATGCGGTAGTTCGCATAAACAGGTTATTCCAATATAATAATGAACAATGGAATAACAGAAGAATTTCACCATGTATGCGGTACTTCGCATAAACAGGTTATTCCAACAGAATAATAAGGGATGGAATAACAATAGCTCTCTTCATGAATACAAAATAAATAATACCCCTTACCTCAGAAGAAATTGGATACTGGAATAGTGACGTAGCAGGCTTCTCTTCTTCTTTCTCTCTATAGATTTTCTCTTTATAGCTTCTCTTTAAAATTTCTCTCTATAATAATTGCTCTATAGATTTAGTGAATTGATGAGAAATGAAGGAAGAATGAGCTTCTATTTATAAAAAAATATAGTTTGGATAATTGCACGTTTTAGGGCTCGAAAAATTACAGTACAATACCTCCAACTTTTCTTTCATTTTTAATTTAGTCCTGCAAGTATTATCAAACTTGCACCACCTCCCCTAATAGTAAATAATGTGAATCAATAGTTCAATCATGTGAATCAATAGTTATAATCATGTGAAAATATGAATTACGGTATAGTACCTCCATCTTTAATTTAATCATGCAAGTATTATCAATCTTGCATCAACTCCCCTAATAGTATAAGAATGTGATTCAATAGTACACACATGTGAACAAATAGTTATATAAGCATGTGATTTAGTAGCAATTATTTGCTCATTTATCTGATAAATTCCCCGATTTATCAATATAATCCCCAGACATCAATTATCATCAGAATAGATGTCGATTACCACTAACACTATTAATCTCAGCACAATGAAACTAACAATTCATCTTTAATCAACACGAACTTATTCATCATTAATATTATAACTCATAATATTTAACAACCAGGTCGTTCCCAGGAAAGAGAGGGCTTTCCAATTAGGATTTCTCCCTATTGGCGCGCAATTAGGTGACCAAACCTCTCATTGGCAGAACTTCTAGACATTGTAAATATTGCAATTTAATAATATGAATAACTTTGTCGTCTCAATTATTGATTTAATAATATATCATATAATGCAGATGATACTGTGACAATAATCGAATCAATAATATGAGAGATATGATGCAATAATTACTGTAGCAATAATTGAGTATAACTGAGTGGCTTCTCACGTAAGCATCAATAACCAATACCGTGTGCTACTATGCAACCACGCATATTACTGTCCTTTTACTACCGGGTAGTTCAACAGTTTTAACGGTAACACTTCCGCCGTTATTTTTATAACATGATAATTCTGTCGTTTTCTTACTACGACAATACTTCCGTTGTGGGGTCCACCAATGATTGTGCCGTCATACGAATATTCCCTGTTAAAACGAATATTCCCCGACCAATCGAATATTATATAACCACTTGCTTACTTTGCAAAATTTATAAATATTGCCCACAACTATAACATTATATCATATCCGTACCATAATATTCAAAAATATATTTCGAGAGAAATTAATCTTTATTCATAAAAGTTGTGGTCTTACATGATAGGTATAATTTTTTTTATATTTTGATGATAACAATTATGTAAAAATTAAATATGTAATTATTTAATTATTTTCTGTTTTTACTTGAATTAATTTTTATTGACCTTGATAAATTATATGTCAAGTCTTAAATAAATTAATTCATATAATATTTAAGGCAAGGAAACCCTATTTCTTTTTCTAAACCAAAAATTGGGCAAAAATTATTTTATGAATGTATACTAAAAACATGCAATACTAAATTATATATATATTAGAAAATTAAAAACTTACTATATAAATATACATATACCGTATAGTTAATATTATAGGATGTAATAACCTATACTAATATTAAATGCATACATGTGCTACCACATTCTTAAAATCGTGAGTATGGGACTTTCTTTTTTGGACAAACGCGTAAAGGCTTGCTGGCTTTATTAAAAACATGTAGTCAAACTTTGCAATAAATGCCATGTTGATGAAGTCAGGCCTAGGCGGTTTTTAATCTACTACCGCGTAAAAACTTAGCTAAATGTGGACCATTCAATTCAAAAATGTTTGATCATAACCTTGCATTCAAAAATTAGTTTTTGAAATTACAATTTTGCCACAATTTCAAAATCCTATAAATAGGGAGTATTTCATTCTTTTTGTTTTTACCAATTCAGTGAAAAGAAAATCATACTCTCCTTGCCTATATTCTCTCTAAATTTTATATCTCTTCATACAAAAAGTTCTGATTAATTTTTGAAGCGAAAGATTGGTCCAAGTATTGAGATAAGTTTAATTTCTGTTGAATTATTTCTTACTTGTGTTTTATCTGTAGATATAAAAATATATATTGTTCTACACAATTTTATATATTCATATTTCATCTATTTATCAAATAAAAGGATACTTGGGCGCCGCAAGGCTACGAAGATAAACCTCTACGGAGAGGAATCCGACCGTACGATTCCTTATAGTCTTTAGTAACCTTTTATTGATATTATTTATATAAATATCGTAAAATAGATACGACACTTGATAGCTCAAAACAACATTGAGATACTGCTCCAAAAAGAGTAGTCATCCGAATCGAATTTGAGAATCGTAGTGATCTATTGAAAATATTTATATAAATATCAATTGTGAAAATTATAAATTCTGTTATACTTGGGCACCACAAGGCTACGGAGATAAACCTCTACGGAGAGGAATCCGACCGTACGATTCCTTATAGTACCAAGTGACACTATTTATAAAAAGTTCACATAATAGATAAAATATTCTTATATATTATTTGAGTTAAACAAACAATATTTGTTATATCCGTTTGTTCTTAACTGAAATTATACTTGGTTTAATTTATTCTTTCATAAAAATAGTTCATATAATACTTGATAAAGAATAACTCAAAAACAATTCAATATTATCCATAGAAAAACACTCTTTATTTTATAGAATTGTTAATTCATTATAAAAGTGCTTTAATATCATATACTTGCTTAATCAGAAGCATAAATTCTCAAGTATAAAAGTCTCTAAACTTTTATAAATATATTTGCTCTTTAATTGATATCTGCTTGTTTGAGAAGCATTAATTTGTATTAAATTATCTCTGCTTATTCAAGAAGCATTCATATGTACTAAATTCTTATCTGCTTATTTGAGAAGCAAATTATTGTAAAATTATTTGTAAAAAGAGAAAAGGATTAGAGTTAGTTTATTTTATGTACCTGTGAGAAAGACGAGTAATTCTTCAATCAAGACCAGAGCCTTAGAGAGGTCAGCAGAAAGTTGGATCTCTAGAGTTCCTGTGAGATGAGGAAGAGGCTGTTGTTTCAAGACCAGATCATAGAATAGAACTGAACTCAAAGGTGATATAACTAGACTCTAGGAAGGAGCGGGGAGCTTGCTGTCCAAGATAGAATAGTTGAACAGTTGGAAGTTTGTCTATAAAACTTTGTAAAGGCTTCTCCCCCTATTGAAGGAATTATTATTACTGATAGTAATAGGATCTCAAGTTCCAAGTAGGGACTTGAGACTGGACGTAGCAACATACCAAGGGGTGTATGTTGTGAACTAGATAAATCTCTGTGCATTATGTGATTGAATTTTACTGTCTTGCATATTAATTTTTAACACTGCAAATTAATTATCCAAAATTAAAAAAGGCCTTAGATAATTTTTTTTAACTAGTAATAATCTATTCAACCCCCCTTCTAGATTATTATCGACCTTTCAATTGGTATCAGAGCGGTGCACTTTAAATTATTTGTTAAGTATATACAGGCATACCTAAGAGTACATCCATGGCCTACAATGCTACTGGTTGCGGGGAAGGACTATCTATGTCCAGACCTCCATTATTTGATGGTACCAATTTTGCCACCTGGAAAAACAGATTCAAAATCTATGCCAAATCTCAAGGAATCAAAATTTGGTGTGCCATCGAACGAGGTGTACAAATTCTAACCAAAATTGAAGGAAAAAAGACTGTCGAGAAAGATATATATGAATTCACCACTGAAGAAGAAGAAATCATGAATATTGCATCTAAAGCGGAACAAGTGCTAACCAGTGCTTTGATTTAAAAAGAATACAAAAGAGTTAGTAACTGTAATAATGCAAAAGAAATTTAGGAAAAACTGATTGTAACCTATGAAGGTACCAATCACATCAAAGAAACCAAAAAAAGATGCTCTAATTCAAGAATATAAAAGTTTTAAGCTTGAAGAAGGTGAAAAGATCATTGATATGGAAACTCAATTTTCCAGAATCATTGATGAGCTAGAGCAGTTGAGAAAAGCATACACTACAAATGAGAAAAACAGAAGAATCCTCAAAGCCCTTCCATCCATTTGGAAAATAAAGGATACATCAATAAAAGAAATGCAAGATCTAACCACATATCCTATGGAGAATCTCATTGGAAATCTTCGTGCTCACAAAGTCGGTATGCTCGTTGAAAAAGCTGGATCAAACACAGATCTCAAAAAGAAAGGAATCGCCTTCAAAGCTCTCCTGGTGGATCAAGAAAGTGACGATAAAGAATTAAATAAAGAACTTCTCAGTCTAGAAAACAATGAAGTTGCTCTATTGTCCAGACAACTTTGAAGAATAATTTAAAGCAAAGCAAGAAAATATGGAAAAGGTTTCATGAAAACAAACAACAATTTTAACAACTTCAATGGCAAAATTTTTTTCAAACTAAAGACGCAAGTATGAAATTTCAAAGCAAATAACAACAACTTCAGAAGTACCAATCCAAATGAAAATTCAAACACATGTTTCGAATGTAAGCAACCTGGACACTTCAAGAAGGATTATCCAAAACTAGTCAACAACAAAGTTTTTGTAGCTGAAGAAGGATGGGATCTAAGTGACGAGGAAGAAACTACTGAGCAAATCGAAAAAGTGGCAAATCTCTACCTAATGGCAGATAATGACTCATCACAAAGATCTGAGGTAAATTCTGAACACCAACTGCCTAGTACTTCATTTTCTTCATACACAGTAGAAAATATAAATGAAGAACACTATGAATTACAAGAAACTTATAATCATTTATATGAAAGTAATGAACTGTTAAAAGAAGAATTAGAAAGATTAAGAAAAATAAATATAAGTCTTGAAATTGAAAATGCTAATTTAATTATCACTAACGAAAGTTTAAATGAAATAAACTTAGAAAATAAAAAAGAATTAGCACAACTTAAGAAAATTAATATAAATCTTGAAATAGAAAATTCTTCACTTATCATCTCAATTGAAAATCTTAAAATTAAAAATTCAACACTTGCTGTAATCAATAAAGATAATCAAGCGCAAGATCAAGCTGTAATTGAAGAAATTATAAATAAAAATTCAAGGTTAAAGACAAAAATAGAAAAACATAATTGCATAATTGAAAACTTAACCAAAGAACATGAAGATTTAAACAATATAATTTGTAAATTTACAAAAGGAAAGGAAAATCTTGATGTCATGTTAAATCAACAAAAATGTAGCTTTAATAAAGAAGGTTTAGGATATACTGGTGAAACACGTGAATTAAAAGATAAAGGACTATATCATGTTAAAATTAAGGAAAATGAAAGTCATATATTCCCCTTAACAAAATGTTCATATTTTAATAGAAATGGTCACTCTTTTTATATGTGCAATGCTAGAAATAAAACTATAAAGGAAAAATGATTTGGGTTCCCAAGGGAACATATACTGCACCAACCATAACAAGAAGAGAATTTCACAAACAACATTATCATACTTCTCATAATCCAGTTACTCATAGAATGTTTCTTTCTGCTAAAATTGATTATCCTATGCCCGATTTTGTAAAGGAAACTTCAAATGTTCCTTATACAAAATAGAAAACTCACCCTAAGGACCCTTCAATTTAAAGGGTACCAACCTATAAAATTAGTACATATATTGCAGGTATGTCTTGCAGCTGATATGAATAAAAGCAAATGATATCTTGATAGTGGATGCTCAAGACATATGACTAGAGACAAGGTACAAATTAAGAAATCTTCAAGCTACAGACTCTGGTGAGGTAACTTTTGGTGAAAACAATAAAGGTAAAATAATCAGAGTTGAATGTGTTGGCAATAAACAAATAACCATTTCCAACGTTCAGGTTAGTTACTGGACTCAGGTATAATCTTCTATCTATTAGTCAACTATGTGATAGTGGTTTTAAAATATCCTTTAGTACACATAACTACTCTATTTTTGATCAAATTGGTAAATTGATATTAGTTTGTCCTAGATATCAAAACATGTATACCCGTGACTTAGATGCTTACTCTCATTTAGATAATATCTGTCTTGTATCTGTAAATGAAGATCCTTGGCTATGGCATCACAAACTAAGACATATCAATATGAAACTCATAAACAACATTTCCTCTAAAGATCATGTACGTGGTCTTCCTAAATTAAAATTTTTCAAAGACCATATCTGTGAAACTTGTGAATTAGGAAAACAAATTCATGCATCACATAAACCTAAGTTTACTGTGTCAACGTCTCGACCCTTAGAATTATTACACATAGACCTTGTTGGACCAATCCCTAAACACAACATGGGTGGTGCTGTATTCATTCTAGTTTTGGTAGATAACTATTCATGATTTATATGGGTTGATTTTCTAAAATTTAAAAATGTGGCTATTAATTCTTTTTCTACTCTGTGTAAAAAGATTCAAAATCAACAGGGAAGCTCTATTGTTTATATTCGATCTGATCATGGAAAAGAATTTGACAATTCTGATTTCATCATGTTATGTGATGAGAATGGTATAAGTCATAACTTCTCTGCTCCTTATACACCTCAGTCAAATGGTGTTGTTGAAAGGAAAAAAATCGTTCTTTTCAAGAAATGGCTAATACAATGTTAAATGAATACCGTCTTCCAAAGTATTTTTGGGCTGAAGCTAGTGTTGCACAACAGGCCGGTCTGGTCCGGGCCTGCCAGGCTTTGGCCGTTGACCAGGTCAGGCCAAGCTTTGACTTTGGGCCTTCAGACCAGGCCAGGCCAGTCTTATGCAACAAAATTATGGTTTGAAGAGATCTGTAGGCCAGACCAGGCCAGGCCAAGGCTGGTCCGGTCTGGTCCGGTATAATTTTTTTAAAATTTTCTTGTGCATGTGCTTGGGCGCTAGGGGTTTGGGGCAGTGGCTGGGGGGGCCTGGGCGGGTAATGAAGTCTGACGATTGGCTGCTGACAATTTGTACTGTTAAAGGGCTATTAACCTATTGTGCAGGCAGCAGGCTTTAACATTGTTAATTTGTTGTTAGTAGACTAGAGAGAGGATTGTTATTATTTTATTTTATTATGTCTTATTGGCTAATGCCTTATTATGCCACTGATGTCAGTGATGTGCCCCAACTAGTCAACTACCAAGCCACCAAGTACCAACCGTCCATCTCTAATCTCTCCATTTAAAAATAAATAACTAACAAGTCACAACTATTAGTTTATTTAATATTGTACCTATTATTGTATTTAATTAATTATTTATATAATTATATCTATAAATATTAATAAATATTTAATCAACTAACTTATTAATATTAAATAAACTAACTAGTATGCTAATATTAAATTTTAATTAACCAACTTATGAATCTTAAATAAATCAACTATTATATTGATATTAAAATTTAATCAACTAACTTATTAATATGAATCTTAAATAAACCAACTTTAAACTTGATTGATGTACTAATTAAAAGTAATGTATTAGAATTTACAACTTATAAATTACGACTTACATATTACAATAGTGAATAACAAAATAAGTAATAATTTATTGAATCAATAATTTGATGAATAATTATAACTTTATAACTTTATAACTTTAAAGTATACTTAAACAATAATCAATAATGAATCGATTACAAATATTTGTCTTCAAATCTTCAAAAATTATTTATTCAAATCTTCAAAAAAAGTATATCTTCAAGCTTTATGAATGTACATTTTCAGCAATTCCTGCTCCGACTTCAAGATCTTTCGAGCTATCTTGATCATCTATTACGTCTTGTATTCTTCTTTGTGCGGCAAGATAATCTCTATAGCAAATACATATCTCCAATGAATACAGACTAAGTCTACTTCGTTTTTCATCCAGTACCCTGCCAAATAAAGAAAAATAAGATTCCGAAGCTACCGTACTAGCTTGGATAGTTAGTAAATCACGGGGGCCATGGCTGCCAAAGTAGGAAATTGTCGATTATGCTTTTTCCAAAATGCAAGTATATCAAAATTTTCAAATACTTGGTCGGTCATAAAACTTCTAAAATCAGTACTACAATATAAACCAAGTTCGTTTAAATTGCTTGTGTGTGATGAAGTTTTTGGTTTTATTGATAATGATTTTAATAATGATGAAAACTTAGAAGATGAAGGGGGAGGGGGTGGTGCACAGTGTAGATGTAGAATATACAGACTCATATTGTCTATAAAATACAGTAAATGTATTATTAAAATTTAGTTTAATGTAATCAATATTTTCAGTACCTATATTTTCTACTATATCTTCTAAAACACTTTCCACACCTTCTAATTTTATTATGGGGTTTAATGCCGCTGCACAAGTAATAATAATAGGCATGTCTTCAAAATATTTTTAAAATTTTTCTTCCATACTAAAAATAAGATTAGTCCAAACAGGATCATATTTATATTGTTTAAACATATTTGTTATTTCCAAACATGTAAATAGAATATGATGAATTGTAGGATAATAAACACCACTTTATAATTTTGTGTTTTTTGAAAACTTTGAGAATATTTAAAAGTTGACATAATAAATCCCAATCTTGATTTGTTATTTCATGATCACTTTGTGTGTTATAAAACTCCATAAGTATATTTTGACGTTTATAAACATCTTTAAATAAATCATATGTACTATTCCATCTAGTGTTATTATCAAATTTTACTCTTTTAAAATTTTCACCTCTTGCATGACAAAAAGTTCTAAAATCTTGTATTCTTCTATTTGAACCATATATAAAACTAATCGTACAACGAATTTTATTTATTGTATCTTGTAAGTAAGTGAATCCGGATTGCACAATCAAATTTATTATATGGTATACACATCTAACATGAAAAAATACTCCATTTACTAAAGGCTTTAAATCATTTTTTAACATATTAATAGAACCAATGTTATTCGTTGCATTATCTAAACTAATACTCATTATTTTTGTGACGCCCCCAAAACAGGTATACATCACCCATCTTGGGTCGCCACTTATATGGTACAAAATTCAAATAAAACTTAATTATACAACAGTCGTGTAAAATACGATAAAACATAAATTGAGAGTTTTAATAAGAATATTGTCATCTAGACAATATCCACACTCAATGGAGTCCTCATTACATTTATTGTCACACTATTTAACAGAATAGTGAGGACTACTAATGCTATCATCTAGACCGTCACTCCGTTCCTCGACTTGTCCCAGCTATATTCACATTTCCTGAAGAGAACAGTGAAAGAAAGGGTGAGCTCAACTAGCCCAGTAAGAAATATTATGACTAAGATAATGCAGAATAAATTATCCTTAGTCTTCAACAGTATAACAACTGACAGAATATAATAGACAACAAGTTTTAGATCAACAACTGCAGCGGAATAAGCAATCCATTAGAAGAGTCAAGTAGAGCATAAAATCTATTATCTCCTATGATTTAAAAAGATTTTCATCAACTTTATCGCTGAGACTCAGCTTAATAAATAAACCACACCATCCCTTCACCACGACCAAGGATATTCATGTAATCATCAATGGTCATGATTATACCGAATAATCCTTGGTCATAATCATACCAACAACTGTCCACCAATGAACTACAGGCCAATGTGGACTTTTACCACATCATTCGTTACATTACGGTCATGATTATACCGAATAATCCCTGGTCATAATCATACCAAGTCCATCTCTGCACGTAAGCCAAAGATGACTTTCATCACAATATAAGCATGAGGATGATGACAATAATATAAGCATTAATCAAACGAAAACAATGATAAATATTAAAGACTTTAAATTTATCCAAATATTATCCATCACTTAAATAACTCATAATCTAATATTGTTAATATTATAACAATATTTTCATCACTTCTTAAACTTATAAATAATTTAATTTAAATGTTTACACTTTACTAAATAATGCATTAATTATTTAAAAATGCCATACTCATAAGATTTTATCACCAATGAATCAAATCACTCATCAAAAATCTGCATATATCTTATATAGGATTTTTAAGCCCTAAAATCCTATTTACCAATTCTTCAACTTCACATAATATATTTAACTCATATGTTTGTAACTAAACCATTTTCATGAAAAACTACCAAATCAACTTATTATTTTTCTATCCTTTGTTCAAACATATATACATATATTTCATACACAACAAATATTTTTTTATAATTTTTCAACTCCCTTAAGTATTTTTCAAAAATTAATTTCTAATTAATTCCTTAAGAAATTAGCTACCTCAAGTTTAAATCCAGAAATTCCCAAATCTTGGCAGGATCTTACACATGTTAACTTGAGCTTCCAGTTTAAATATCATGATCATCGGAGTTATAGAACTCCGGTTATAGCATTTTTCGTCAGAAAAACCTAAATATTGAAATAGTCATAACTTTCTCATTTTAAGTCGGAATGAGTTCATTTTTGGACAGGAGGTACTTTATACCATATATTTCCACGTCCCAAAAGGCCGGAATTTTTCTCACAAATTAAGTGGCCGAAACAACCCTTACAAAATTGTGGGCAATAACTTTTTCTCTTTTTTTTTTTCACTTTTTCATGCTTTGTTAAAAATAGTCCATACAAAAATCTACAACTCCTCTTTCAGTGATTCCACTTGGAGATGTTAGAAAACTTATCATAATATCCTCCCAAATTTTCCTAGAATTTTTGAATGTCCGAAAAATTACGAAAGTACAAATGGATTTTAACCCGCTATGCAGTAATCCACGTAAACAGATCATTTTCACAATTTAATAAGGAATGAATACGAAGGATTATTCACCATGCATGTGGTAATACACATAGACATGTTATTCCAAAAGAATAATAAATAATGGAACCAGGTTAGGCGTAATATGCACTGACAGGATATTCCAATTGAATAATAAAGAATGAAATAACAACAGAAATCACCATGCATGCGATAGACCGCACAAACAGGTTATTCTAATAGAATAATAAATAATGGAACCAGGTCAGGTCTAATACACACCGACATGATATTCTAACAGAATAATAAAGAATGGAATAACAACAGAAATTACCATGCATGTGATAGACCGCACAGACAGGTTATTCTAATAGAATAATAATTAATTGAACCAGGTCAGGCGTAATACGCACTGACAGGATATTCTAACAGAATAATAAAGAATGGAATAATAAAGAATTTCACCATGTATGTGGTACTTCGCATAGACATGTTATTCCAATAGAATAATAAGGAATGGAATAACAATAGCTCTCTTCATGAATATGATATAAATAATACCCCTTACCTTAAAAAAAACTGGATACTGGAATAGTAACATACTTCTCTTCTTCTTTCTCTCTATAATTTTTCTCTATAATAATTGCTCTATATCTTTAGTGAATTGGTGAGAAATGAAGGAAGAATGAGCTTCTATTTATAAGAAAATATAGTTTCAATAATTGCACGTTTTGGGGCTCGAAATATTACAGTATAATACCTTCCTCTCTTTCATCATTTTTAATTTAGTCCTGAAAGTATTATAAATCTTGCACCAACTCCCCTAATAATAAATCATGTGAATCAATAGTAAAATCATGTGACTCAATAGTTCTAAACATGTAAAAAAATTAATTATAGTATAGTACCTTCAACTATACCTCCATTTTTAATTTAGTCATGCAAGTATCATCAATCTTGCACCACGTCCCGTAATAGTATTAGAATGTGAATCAATAGTATACATATGTGAACAAATAGTTAATAGCATGTGAATTAATAGCAATTAATTGCTCATTTATCCGATTAATTACCCGATTTATCAATATAACCTCCAGACATCTATTATCATCGGAATAAATGTCGATTTCCACTAACACCAATAATCCCAACACAATGAAAATATTTTTCTCAACAATTTCATTTTTGAAATTTCGAAGTTTGACTTTTTTCAAAAAAGTCAACTGTTGACTTTTTGACCAAAAAGTCAACTCCAAAAAATTTTGTGTTTATAGTTTATTCATACTAATTTCATTGCTCTGTACTCAAATATCATGTCCGCGTCTCCAAATTCAACTCCGAACTCAAATTTGATTTTTAATAACATTTATTCACTATTATTATAACTCGCAATATTAACAACCAGTTAGTTCCCAAGAAAGAGGGGTCTTTCCAATAAAGATTTCTCCTCATAGGCGCGAAATTAGGTGACCAAACCTCTCATTGACAGAACTTCTAGACATTGTTAATTATTCAAATAATAATATGAATAACTGTATCGTCTCAATTATTGATTTAATAATATATAAAATGTGAGACCCCAAATTTTATGAATAAATATTTAAATTTTTCAAAATATTTTTTTTATTTATGGTGTGGATTTGATATAATGTTATAGTTGTGGGTAATATTTATAGATTTTGCAAAGTAAGCAAGTTGTTATATAATATTCGATTGGTTGGGGAATTTTTTTTTTTTGGGAATATTTGTACGACGACACAATCATTTGTGAACCCACAACGGAAGTATTGTCGTATTTAGAAAACGACAAAATTATATTTTTATAAAAATAACGGCGAAAGTATTACCGTTAAAACTGTTGAACTACTCGGTAGTAAAAGTACAATAATACGCGTGGTTGCATAGTAGCACACGGTATTGGTTATTGATGCTTACGTGAGAAGTCACTCAGTTATACTCAATTATTGCTACAGTAATTGTTGCATCATATCTCTCATATTATTGATTCGATTATTGTCATAGTATCATCTGTATTATATGATATATTATTAAATCAATAATTGAGATGACAAAGTTATTCATATTATTAAATTGCAATATTTATAATGTCTAGAAGTTCTGCCAAGGCGAGGTTTGGTCATCTAATTGTGCGCCAATAGGGAGAAATCCTTATTGAAAAGCCCCCTCTTTCCTGGGAATGACTTGGTTGTTAAATATTGTGAGTTATAATATTAATGATGAATAAGTTCGTGTTGATTAAAGATGAATTTGATAGTTCCATTGTGTTGGGATTATTCGTGTTGGTGGAAATCGACATCTATTCCGATGATAATTGATGTCTGGGGGTTATATTGATAAATCGGGTAATTAATCGGATAAATGAGCAATTAATTGCTACTAATGCACATGCTTATATAACTATTTGTTCATATGTGTGTATTATTGAATCACATTCTTATACTATTAGAGGAGTTGGTGCAAGATTGATAATACTTGCATGATTAAATTAAAGATGGAGGTATAGATGAAGGTACTATACCATAATTCATATTTTCACATGATTATAACTATTGATTCACACGATTGAACTATTGATTCACATTATTTACTATTAGAGGAGGTGGTGCAAGTTTGATAATACTTGCAGGACTAAATTAAAAATGAAAAAAAAGTTGGAGGTATTGTATTGTAATATTTCGAGCCCCAAAACGTGCAATTATCAAAAATATATGTTTCTATAAATAGAAGCTCATTTTTCCTTTATTTATCATCAATTCACTAAAGCTATAGAGCAGTTATTATAGAGAAAAATTATAGAGAGAAGCTATAGAGAGAAAATCTATAGAGGGAAAGAAGAAGAGAAGCCCGCTACGTCACTATTCCAGTATCTAGCTTTATTTTAAGGTAAATGGTATTATTCTTTCGTATTCATGAAGAGAATTATTTTCTTTCAATACTCGTAAGAGTTGTTATTACATTCTTCATTATTATGTTGGAATAACTTGTTTATGCGAAGTACCGCATACATGGTAAAATTCTTTCATTATTCTGTCCTTTATTATTCTGTCGAAATATCCTGTCTGTGCGTTTACATATGACCTGGTTCCACTCTTTATTATTCTGTTAAAATATCCCGTCTATGCGTTTACGCATGACCTGGTTGCATTCTTTATTATTTTGTCGGAATATCCCGTCTGTGCGTTTACGCATGACCTGGTTCCATTATTTATTATTCTGTTGGGAATAACCTGTCTATGCGATCTATCGCATGCATGGTGAATTCTTCTGTTATTTCATTCTTTATTATTCTGTTGGAATAACCTGTCTATGTGAAAAACGCTATAGCCGGAGTTATATAACTCCGATGACCATGAAATTTAAACCGGAAGCTCACGTTAACATGTGTAAGATCCTGCCAAGATTTGGGAATTTCTGGAGTTAAAATTGTGGTAGCTAATTTCTTAAGGAATTAATTAGAAATTGATTTTTGAAAAATAGTAAATGAATTTTAAAAATTCTGATTAAAATATATGTTTAATATGGGACTATATTCTGCTAAATCCCAGAAAAGAAATATTTTTGGGACTGATTTGGTATTTTTCATGAAAATAATCTAGTTATGAGTAAATAAATTAAATATGTTATGTGAAGTAACAAAATTGGAAAATATGATTTTATGGCTTGGGAATCCTATATAGTGTATATGTAGATTTTTGATAAGGAATTTGATCATTGGTGATGAAATCTTATGAGTATGGCATTTTTGAATGATTAAATGCATTATTTGGTAAAGTGTAAACAATTGAAATAAATTGTTTATAAGTTTAAGAAGTGATTAAATTATTGTTATAATATTAATAATATTAGATTATGAGTTTATTAAGTGCTTGATAATATTTGGATAAATTTAAAGTCCATAATATTTATCCTTGTTTTCGTTTGATTAATGCTTATATCATTGTCATCATTCTCATGCTTATATTGTGTTGAAAGTCATCTTTGGCTTACGTGCATAGATGGACTTGGTGTGATTATGACCAGGGAGTATTCAGTATAATCATGACCGTAATGTGACGAATGATGTGGTAAAAATTCTCAGTGGCCTGTAGTGCATTGATGGACAATTTTTGGTATGATTATGACCAGGGATTATTCGGTATAGTCATGACCATTGATGATTTAATGAATATCCTTGGCCCGTAGTGCATGGATGATTCGATGATGTGGTTTATTTATTAAGCTGAGTTTCAGTGATAAAAATTGATGAAAAAATTTTAAATCATAGAAGTTAGTAGATATCATGCTCTACTTGACTCTTCTAATGGATTGCTTATTCCGCTGCAGTTAAACTTGATGTCTATTGTATTTTATCAGTTTAACATTGTTGAAGACTAATGATAATTTATTTTGTATTATCTTAGTCATAATATTTCTCACTGGGCTAGTTGAGCTCACCCTTTCTTTCACTGTTCTCTTCAGGAAATGAGAATATAACTGGGACAAGTCAAGAAACGGAGTGACAGTCCAGATGATAACATTAGTAGTCCTCACTATTCTGTTAAATAGTGTGATAATAAATGTAAAGAGGACTGAATTTAAGTTTGTATACTGTCTATGAGGACTCCATTGAGAGTGAATATTGTCTAGAAGGTGATATTCTTGATTAAACCCTCAATTTATGTTTTATCGTATTTTACACGACAGTTGTATAATTAAGTTATATTTGATTTATGTACCATGTATTTGGTGACTCAAGATGGGTGATGTATACTTGTTTTGGGGGCGTCACATAAAATATCGACAATAATTGAATCAAACTGAGTGACTTCTCGCGTAAGCATTAATAATCAATACCGTGTGCTATTATGCAACCACGCGTATTTTACCACCGATTATTTTATGACAACTTGCTTACTTTAATTTTTTTTTCAAATGTCACCCTTAACTTTAAACTTTTATCAATTTAACTATTTACCAAAATAGAAAAATTGAATACTTTTATTTCATAAAATTTGGGGTCTCACAATTTTATCTTTAATTTTAAAAGTACGAATTATGGACATAATTTGAGCATATATTGATTGACCATTATGTGGTAATTCAAAATATTCAAATCCTATGATTCTTTTTTGCATAAACATTTCAGAATCTATCCAATGAGCTGTAATACAAATATAACTAATTCCAAGTTGATAATTAGCAGACCAAGTATCACTAATTAAACAAATTTTACCATCAAAATTATCAAAATATTCAATTAATTCATTTTTAGCTTTGTTATATAATTTAATTGCATCACGATTTGTAGTCATTCTACTTACTTGTTTATATTTTAGTTGCAATGTGCATTGAATGTAGTCGGTACAACGCACATCGTCAAAAAAATTGAATAGAAGTTCCTTCTCGATCACAAACTTAGCTTGCCACTCCTTTTGTAATATTTGATCATAACTACAATTGTGACCAGAACTATCAATTTGTGATTGAGAGCTTTCATCAGTTATTTTATACTTCTTCAAACACGACTCGTGGTGACGGAGTAATGTGTTATTTCCTTTAACTCCAAATAAGTTGTTACATATTTTGCATTGGGCTTTTTTAATACTTTCTGCAATCCACACTTCGATGAAATGATCCCAAACAGCCGCTGTACGTTTGCTTTGCTCACCGGTAGGACGTGGAAATATTGTACTCAAACCCGAAACTGCACTTTCGGACATAATGATATTTGGATCAATTTGTGATTGCGACATTTGTGATTCTTTTGGAGTGTTAGAAGAATCCATTATATTGTAATAATAACAATCAAAGCTTTGTAAGTATTAGAGAATATCAGAATACCAAATTGAGAGGTGTGAAGATTATGAATAAAGAGAATACTGATAGAGTTGTGGAAAAAATGAATGCAGAATACTCAATACAGATATTTGAGCTTTGCAGTTTAACAAATTATTTTTATAGGAGTAAAATATAAACGTTTATTTGTATTGTTAGTTTATTTATTTTACTAAGCTTTATGATTTATCAGACGGACGGAACAATTCAATTTTGAACGTTGCTTATTGGAATTTGCTAGTCAACTATTTTGGATTGGCCATGTCATTGAACTTTCTTCCTTTATCTTTAATTCTCAATACTTCAATAGTTTACAATTATATATGGTACTCTCATGACTCATCTAAACCAGAAGTGGAACTTCACTAAAAGTCTAAAAAGACTAAAATTAATGAAATGACCTACTGATAACTGAATGCATTCCACTCACATGTGATATCATTATATAAATAATGGTATTATAATATTGAAGTCACCAATTACTTTACAAAAATGATATTTTAAATTTAAATTATTATTAAATTATAAAAATAATTAATAATATTGTTAGATAAATTAGAAATTTTTAATTATTAAAAGTTAATTAAAAACATTTAATATTTAAACTAGAAAAATATTAAGTTTCAAATGAGGTCATTCAATAAAATATTACTAGCCTATTAGCTCATTCAATAAAATATTAACTCATTCTTTATATGTGTAGTTTAGCTATTAGGCCTGCAAAGGCTAGTCACTAGCCAGTAGCCACTAGGATGTTTGCATGTTAGCAGTCACTAGTCATTAGTCAGAGACTCTAGGCAATAGTTTTGGCCTTTGTGTCACTGTTATTATAGCTTGTAGGCTTGTAGCCGTTATTAAGCTGATAGTAATCACTAATCAATAACGTGTGGACTGGGCTGGCCGATGGGGGTGGGGCGGGGCTGGGCTGGGCTGGAGAGATGGAAGCTATTTTAAATGAGTAAGGATAGGCTTCAGGCCGGTCCAAGGACAAATGTCGGACCAGGACGAAGGCCAGGCCAGTTTGGGCTTTTTGGAAGGTCAGGTCAGGCCGAATATTTGTCAAAAAATTATGGTCTGTTTACAGCCTAGTAGGCCGGGCCTGGCTTGTCCGGGCTTTGACCAGGCCTGGTTTTGACCAGGCCGGGCTTAGACCAGATCAAGTCCGAGTCGCAGGCCGCAGACCATTTTTGCAATACTAGCTGAAGCTAGTGGCAACAACATGTTATATATTAAACAGAGTTTTATTAAGACCCGTTTTGCTCAAAACTCCCTATAAGCTCTACCATAAAAGAACTCCAAAAATAAACTATTTTTCGTGTTTTTGGGAGAAAATATTTTATTCTAAACACCAAAGGACACCTATTGAAATTTGATCCTAAATCTGATGAAGAAAATTTTCTTGGATACTCTCTTAATAGTAAAGCATACAGAGTTTTCAATAAAAGTAGTCTAGTTGTGGAAGAATCAATGAATGTGACTTTTGATGAAACTCAGCCTCCTCCTAAATACAAAAAACTGACTGATAATGATGTTGTCATTGAATATATTCTCAGAAATATGGAAGAACCAAAACTAGATAATGCATCTCCACCTATTGTTGAGAATCCCCTTGAAAATCCAAACCCTCAGTTGAATGATTTGCCTAAAGAGTCTCATGTTATTAAAAATCATCCTATAGAAAATGTTATTGGTAATATTGAAAAAGGAGTTATCATTAGATCACATGCACATAATCTAGCTGGTCATTTGTCTTTCTTGTCTCAAATTGAACCTAAATTGATAAAAGATGCTTTACTAGATGAAGATTGGATAATGGCTATGCAAGACGAACTTGAACAATTCACTAGAGACAAAGTATGAGAATTAGTCCCACAACCCGAGGATGTTTCCATCATTGGAACCCGATGGGTATTTCGTAATAAACTTGATGAAAATGGAACTATTATTCGTAATAAAGCAAGATTAGTTGCACAAGGATATAATCGAATGGAAGGAATTAACTATGATGAAACATATGCTCCTGTTACTAGAATTGAATCTATTCGTATGTTATTAGCATTTGCATGCCATAAGAATTATAAACTGTTTCAAATGGATGTGAAATCTGCTTTCTTAAATGGTGTTATAGAAGAGGAAGTTTATGTTAAAAAACCTCATGGATTTGAAGATTTTAGTCATTCTGAATATGTCTATAAACTACATAAAGCTCTATATAGTTTGAAACAGTCTCCGAGAGCTTGGTATGAAAGGTTGAGTAAATTTTTGTTGAAAAATGGCTTTAAACGAGGAACTGTTGATACTACATTATTTACTAAAAATAAAAATGATGATATTTTGGTAATTCAAATATATGTTGATGATATTATTTTTGGCTCTACTAACATACTATGTGCAATGAGTTTTCTGAAAGTATGAGTAAAGAATTTGAAATGAGCATGATGAGAGAATTAAACTTCTTCCTTGGACTGCAAATCAAACAAGGAGAAAAAGGTATTCATATATCTCAGTCTAAATATTGTAAAGAAATGATCAATAAATTTGGCCTAGAATTAGCAAAACCTCTTAACACTCCTATGTCAACAATTGATAAATTAACTATCAACGAAAATAGAAAATCTGTTGACTCAAAGAAATATTGAGGAATGATCGGAAGTTTATTATATATAACTGCTAGTAGACCTGACATCATGTTTAGTGTTTGTAAATGTGCCAGGTTTCAAGCTGATCCTAAAGAATCTCATATAACCGCAGTAAAAAGAATTTTTCGATATCTTAAAGGAACCACTGAATTAGGTTTATGGTATCCTAAAGATTAACCATTTAATCTAGTATGTTTTTCAGACTCTGACTATGCAGGTCATCATATCGATTGAAAAAGTACCAGTGGTACCTGCCAATTCCTAGGAGGATGTTTGGTTTCTTGGTTTTCTAAGAAACAGAACCCGGTCTCTATTTCAACCACCGAAGAAAAATACGTTGCAGACGCATGATGCTGTGCTCAAATATTATGGATGAAATAGACCCTTGCTGATTATAACTTAAAATTTGATTGTGTTTCAATTTTATGTGATAATACCAGTACAATAAATCTCAGTAAAAATACAGTCCTACATGCTAGGTCAAAACATATAGATATTAGGCATCATTTTTTACGTGATCATGTTAATAACGGAAATATTAAATTGGAACTTATTGACACTAAATTAAATATAGCTGATATATTTACTAAACCACTAAGTTCGGAAAGATTCTGCAAATTAAGAATTGAGTTAGGAATGCTAGATATTATTTCTTAAATTTTTTAACAAATTTTAATTTATCTTCTAATTAATTATTTTTCAAAAATAATAATAATAAAATAATAAATATATTATATAAGTATTCTTGATATCTTTTTAATATATATTTATAATTATGTTTTATTCTTCTTTTTTTGGGCATTTTACATATATATATATATATATATATAATATTAAATCTGATCCATCAGATTTTTTGTATATCCAATGGTCCACATCATCCAAGTTGCGTCTAACTGATCTAACCAATCAAATTCAAGCATTCAAAAGCACACGGATCATGCCTCAGAACCACCCGATCAAGACTGAGCATTAATTTGAGCCTTTAGATTATGTTTTAAAAAGAAACACATCTCAGGTTAATTTACAACCATTGATCTCAATTTACGCAAGCCTCATCACCGTTGGAGCTACCTGGTAAGCCAATATATATATATATATATATATATATATATATATATATATTTGCAATTTTTAATTTCATTTACTTCTGTTGTTTCTCTCTCTTCTCTCACGCGTCTTCTCTCCTCCATCTCTCTCTCTCCGTCTTCTCTCATCGTCTCCGACCTATTCTCCCTGTCTGATCTTCTATTTTGATGATAATCTATCCTCAATATATATTCCTGTCCTCTTCTTCTCTTAATCTTGATACTCAATATTTTAAAGTCTCTGGTATTATCAATCGATTTTTCTTAGCCAGTTAGGGTTTTGGTTAATCTTTTATGATCAATCGATTTTTTTTTGTTAAACTTACTCATCCGTGTTCTACAATTTTTTTTTAAAATGTGCATGTGTTCTTCTCAGTTTTTTTAATTTTAAAATATATATTCATTATTTTCTTAGGGTTTCGGTCAAAAGTTTTGTTCATTCTAATATTCTCAAACCCTTGCAAGTGTTCATCTGTTCAATCTCTGACAAATAAAATTTTTTTGGTTAGGGTTTCTTCATTGAACCAATTTTTTAACAAATTTTTTTTGGGGGTTCTAATTTTTTTGATTTGAGAATGCTTGTTCAAATTTTTTTCTCTTATTCTGTTTTCAGTAAAAATAAAACCCTCAAAATCGTTTCTATTTTAAAATTCATATATCGTCTTTGGGTCATTTGATTTTTTTTGTCAATAATATTTTTTTTGCCAAAAACATTTTGTTCTATAAATAAATAAAAAATCGTGCTGATTTTTTAAATAGTAGGGCTTCAACTAAAAAATCATATCTATTGTTCAAATTATTTTTTCGCTGAAAGCAATCTCATCTACCTTACTCACAGGCACTATCATTATTGGTAAGCTCTGAAAAGGTCTGATATTTTTCATGTTCTTAATTTTTTTTTTCTGATTCTGATATAATAAAATGTTTATATATATATATATATATATTTGTCCTCTACACCATTTATATATATCTATATATATTATTTATCCTTATATATCTATTTGATATATATATATATATATATTTATATATTTTATCTATATCTTTCTGCATTTTTGGGCTCACTGCTGCTTTTATCATGGAAAAAGTTCGCAGAAGAACTTAGCTTACTTAAACTTGTATCTTATTGATACCTCCTCAGGAATAACTTCTCTATCTCTGTGTATATTCTTACTTATATGGGTAGTGATGCCCACTGGATTAATTGTTGTGTCTTATATAATGTGTGCATCTTGATCTTCAATGGGTTGTTTCTTGCATTTACTGCTATATGATATCTCCCTAAGATTTACTATAAATGTTGCAATCTTACACTTTACCTGCTGCTTTGAAAATTTGATGACTGAAATAATAATTTCTTGCCGTGTTTTATAAAAATTATTTCAGACTTTCTGTAATCATTCTTACGATTTGACTAAGTTTTTATTTTTTTGTTCTTTCAATGACATTAGGAGATTTTTTTACTGTTTCATTTTTACCCTACTGCTTCTCTTAAATATTTACTACCTCTTGTAATCATGACATGTTTACCCTACTGCTTCTCTTAAATGTTTACTGCCCCTAGTTACTTATTAATCTTGTTACTTGCTCCTTTACCAACTTATTAATTGCTAATTTTGCTTGATTACTTGGAGTGTATATTACCTGCTGCATACTATATTTCTTTTCCCCCCCCCTCTCTCTCTCTCTATATATATATATATATATATATATATATATATATATATATATAAGTCATTTAAAAAATGCATTTCTATGTGCAATCTTTCCTCAGTCTGATACTCTCTCATATCCTTCCTGCTTCAATACTTATCATGACTAACTTGTTTTCTTCCAAAAGGAAAGCTTTACCTCTTCATTCTGAACTTCAATTTTCAAATTATGTCCCTCATCTTACTACTATCTCTGCTCAGGATCCATGAGACACAATCTTTATCCTGTCAATGTCATTACATTTCATGGTTTTCCCAAATTATTTGACAACTTTAAAAACGTTGGGTGGAACTGTTTGGTTTCTTTCAATGACATATCTATTTATCCTAGTCTCATTGCTGAATTTTATTCTCACATGGAGTTTTCAACTGATTCATCTGGGTTACTAAAAAGTATTATAACTTGTATTCAAGGACAAACTCATATAATTGATGAATTATTTATTGTCAACGCCCTACAGCTAACTCCTTCCACTATAGAATTACCTAGGGTAAATTCATATATTCATCCCTCTGGAATATCTGTCGAAGAATGCATGCTATTTAAATTCAATCTGTCTGTGGTATCTGACCAAATGGTACCAGCTGTTTTGTTTGACTTTCCATGCAAAGTTGGTTTAGAGTTCTTAACTCCTGAGTGTCAATTTATAGGCAAAATCCTAAGACAAAATTTTATGCATGTTCGTGATGATCGCAAAATGTTACCATTTGACTGGGAAATTATCAAGAGTTTGTTAAATGAGTGTATGCCTTACAATCTAACATATTTTTTGTTGTCTTCATTCGAATTTTTCTTCCAGAACAATTGTCTTGGTTTTGGTCTTCTTCTCACCAAAATATTCTATTATTTAGATCTTCCTCTGACCACTCATCAATCTCAGCATGTTCCCACTAGCAATATTATTGCTCACCTCAATCTGCCACCACAACCCCTCATTATCTTTAAACCTCTTGATAATGAACATCTTGAAACTGCCATCAATATGGCTTCAAAACTCGACTCTCTCAACAATATGAATCAACTTCTACTGCAAAATTAAACACTGCTTCTAGAAAAACAGGAAGATATTCAGCTCTCCTTGCACACTGTCAAATCCATGGTCTATTTTTTATTAGAGCACAACAACATGCTGCTGAATCCCTTCAATGCCAATACCACACCGGATTTCACTATTTCTATTCCCCCACCGGCTGATCCAGAAGGTAATATTCCGGATATGTCTCATTTCTCTACTCTTGATCTAGAGGACATCTAACTGTATGACCAAATTGACTAACTATTTGTTTACCTCTATCTACTACTTCGGATAACTTTACTCCCTAATCCCTTACCCTTCTCTCACTCCACTAACTATCCTGGCTACTAGTACTACTTCTACCTCCTATTCTTGTATATATTTATTTTGGCTAACTAACTTTCAGTGTAGGTTTTCCTAACATATTTTCTGCAGCCTTCACAATTTTCTTTTACCTTGTCATTTTTTTATGATGACAAAGGGGGAGAAGAAAATTATGATTTATATAAACTGCCATGAATGAATATTATATAACTGCTATATATGAACGGCCATAAATGGATTATATATAAACTGATGTGATTGAATCTAAACTATTATAAAGGGTTCACAGTTTAAGGGGGAGTTTTTCTTCAAAACTAAAAATATTTTTATATAATTGTCATCATCAAAAAGGGGGAGATTGATAGGTATAATTTTATTTTATATTTTGATGATAACAATTATGTAAAATTAAATATGTAATTATTCAATTATTTTTTGTTTTTACTTGAATTAATTTTTATTGACCTTGATAAATTACATGTCAAGTGTTAAATAAATTAATTCACATAATATTTAAGGCAAGGAAACCCTATTTCTTTTTCTAAACCAAAAATTGGCCAAAAATTATTTTATGAATGCATACTAAAAACATGCAATACTAAATTATATATATATATTAGAAAATTAAAAACTTACTATATAAATATACATATACCGTATAGTTAATATTATAGGATGTAATAACCTATACTAATATTAAATGCATACATGTGCTGTCAACTTCTTAAAACCGTGTGTGTATGGGACTTTCTTTTTGGGACAAACGCGTAAAGGCTTGCTGGTTTTATTAAAAACATGTGGTCAAAACTTTGCAATAATTGCCATGTTGATGAAGTGGTGCCTAGGCAGTTTTTAATCTACTACCGCGTAAAAACTTAGCTAAATCTGGACCATTCAATTCAAAAATGTTTGATCATAACCGTGCATTCAAAAATTAGTTTTTGAAATTATAATTATGCCCCAATTTCAAAAATCCTATAAATAGGGAGTATTTCATTCATTTGGTTTTTACCAATTTAGTGAAAAGAAAATCATACTCTCCTTGCCTATATTCTCTCTAAATTTTATATCTCTTCATACAAAAAGTTCTGATTAATTTTTGAAGAGAAAAATTGGTCTAAGTATTGAGATAAGTTTAATTTCTGTTGAATTATTTCTTACTTGTGTTTTATCTGTAGATATACAAATACATATTGTTCTACACAATTTTATATATCCATATTTCATCTATTTATCAAATAAAATGATACTTGGGCGCTGCAAGGCTACGGAGATAAACCTCTACGAAGAAGAATCCAACCGTACGATTCCTTATAGTCTTCAGTAACCTTTTATTGATATTATTTATATAAATATCATAAAATAGATACGACACTTGATAGCTCAAAACAACATTGAGACACTTCTCCAAAAAGAGTAGTCATCTGAACCGGATTTGAGAATCATAGTGATCTATTGAAAATATTTATATAAATATCAATTGTGAAAATTATAAATTCTGTTATACTTGGGCGCCGCAAGGCTACAGAGATAAACCTCTACGGAGAGGAATCTGAACGTACGATTCCTTATAGTACCAAGTGACACTATTTATAAAAATTTCACATAATAGATAAAATATTCTTATATATTATTTGAGTTAAATAAACAATATTTGTTATATCTGTTTGTGCTTAACTGAAATTATACTTGGTTTAATTTATTCTTTCATAAAAATAGTTCATATAATACTTGATAAAGAATAACTTAGAAACAATTCAATATTATCCATAGAAAAACACTCTTTATTTTATAAAATTGTTAAATCTTTATAAAAGTGCTTTAATATCATATACTTGCTTAATCAGAAGCATAAATTCTCAAGTATAAAAGTCTCTGAACTTTTATAAATATATTTTCTCTTTAATTGATATCTGCTTGTTTGAGAAGCATTAATCTGTATTAAATTATCTCTGCTTATTCAAGAAACATCTATATGTACTAAATTCTTATCTGCTTATTTGAGAAGCAAATTATTGTAAAATTATTTGTAAAAAGAGAAAAAGATTAGAGTTAGTTTATTTTATGTACCTGTGAGAAAGACGAGTAATTATTTAGCCAAGACCAGAGTCTTAGAGAGGTCAGCAGGAAGTTGGATCTCTAGAGTACTTGTGAGGTGAGGAAGAGGTTGTTGTTTCAAGACCAGATCATAGAATAGAACCGAACTCAAAGGTGATATAACTAGACTTGAGGAAGGAGCGGGGAGCTTGTTGTCCAAGATAGAATAATTGAACAGTTGGAAGTTTGTCTATAAAACTTTGTAAAGGCTTCTCCGCCTATTGAAGGAATTATTATTACTGATAGTAATAGGATCTCAAGTTTCAAGTAGGGACTTGAGACTAGAGGTAGAAACATACCAAGGGGTGTATGTTGTGAACCAGATAAATCTCTGTGCATTGTGTGATTGAATTTTACTGTCTTGCATATTAATTTCTAACACTGCAAATTAATTATCCAAAATTAAAAAAGGCCATAGATAATTTTTTTAACTAGTAATAATCTATTCAACCCCCTTCTAGATTATTATTAACCTTTCACAACAAAAAGTAACAAAAATTAATTTAATATATCTGAGTTCTTAAAAAATAAATAAACTTTTAGAAAACTTCTTTAAAAATTAGACACAAAATTTAAGTAAATGTTTACAATATAGATTGATCCATTTACTTCATGCACAATCTCTCTCTTTCTTATTCTTTGCTTGATGTTAAGTTGATGTGAGACCCCATATTTTACAAATAAAGATTTAATTTTCTCGATTTTTTTTTTCAAAATTTTGGTGTGGGTTTGAGATAACGTTATAGTTGTGGGTAATATTTATAAATTTTACAAAGTACGCAAGCTGTTATATAATATTCGATTGGTCGGGGAATATTTGTTTTAACAAGGAATATTCGTACGACGGCACAATCATTGGTAGACCCCACAACAGAATTATTGTCGGATTAAGAAAACGACAAAAATATTTTTATGAAAATAACGGCGAAAGTTTTACCGTTAAAACTGTTGAACTACTTGGTAGTAAAAGTACAGTAATACACGTGATTGCATAGTAGCACACGGTATTGTTTATTGATGCTTACGTGATAAGTCACTCAGTTATATTCAATTATTGCTACAATAATTGCTGTATCATATCTCTCATATTATTGATTCGATTATTATCACAGTATCATCTGCGTTATATGATATACTATTAAATCAATATTTGAGACGACAAAGTTGTTCATATTATTAAATTGCAATATTTACAATGTTTAGAAGTTCTGTCAAGGAGAGGTTTGGTCACCTAATTACGCGCCAATAGGGAGAAATCCTTATTAGAAAGCCCCCTCTTTTCTGGGAACAACCTGGTTGTTAAATATTGTGAGTTATAATATTAATGATGAATAAGTTCATGTTGATTAAAGATGAATTTGATAGTTTCGTTGTGTTGGGATTATTGGTGTTAGTGGAAGTCGACATTTATTTTGATAATAATTTATGTTCGGAGGTTATATTATTCAATCGGGTATTCAGGGCACTTTTCGTGTCGGAGTACTATTCACGAGTTACTATTCACGAGTTACTATTCATGAGTTACTATTCACAAGATACTATTCACCTGAACAAAATATATTTCTTTTTGGTCCAAATTAATTTTGGGTACAGTATTATTCCATGAGGAGATGTACTAATTTTTCAGACCGTTGGTTGAAATTATAATAATAAATCAATATGGATCATTTGTTTAAAGTTTTAATAGTGAATCAGTATGGACCGTTGGTTTAAAGTTTTAATAGTAAATCAGTAGGGGCTGTTGGTTTAAAGTTTTAATAGTGAATCAGTATGGACCGTTGCTTTAAGTTTTAATATGGACTGTCCGTTTAAAATTAAATCAATTTGGACTATTCATGAATTAGTTACTATTCAGTCCATTCTCCTATAAATAGAAGCTCATTCCTTCATTATTTCTTACGAATTCACTGAAACTCTAGAGAGAGAAATTATAGAAAGAAATTATAGAGAGAAGCCATAGAGAGAAAATCTATAGAGAGAAAGAAGAAGAGAAGTCTGCTACCTTTCTATTCCAATATCCAGTTTCTTCTAAGGTAAAGGGTATTATTCTTTCGTATTCATGAAGAGAATTACTTTCTTTCAATACTCGTAAGAGTTGTTATAACATTCTTCATTATTATGTTGGAATAACCTGTCTATGCGAAGTACTGCATACATGGTGAAATTCTTCTATTATTCCATTCCTTATTATTATGTTGGAATAACCTGTCTATGCGAAGTATTGCATACATGGTGAAATTCTTCTATTATTCTATTCCTTATTATTATGTTGGAATAACCTGTCTATGCGAAGTACTGCATACATGGTGAAATTCTTGTATTATTCCATTCCTTATTATTATGTTGGAATAACCTGTTTATGCGAAGTACCACATACATGGTCAAATTCTTCTATTATTTCATTCTTTATTATTCTGTTGAAATATCCTGTCTGTGCAAATTTTGCCTGACCTAGTTCTTTTCTTTATTATTCTATTGAAATAACTTGTTTATGCGAAGTAACGTATACATGGTGAAATTCTATTGTTATTCCATTATTTATTATTTTGTCGGAATATCCTATCTGTGCATTTTACGCCGGACCTGGTTCCATTATTTATTATTCCGCATTTATTATTTTGTCGGAAAATCCTGTCTGTGCATTTACGCTGGACCTGGTTCCATTATTTATTATTCTGTTGGGAATAACTTGTCTGTGCGGTCTCTATCGCATGCATGGTGAATTCTTCTATTATTCCATTCTTTATTATTCTGTTGGAATAACCTGTCTATGTGGATTACCACATGC
Source organism: Panax japonicus (assembly GCA_020205505.1). Taxonomy (NCBI): domain Eukaryota; kingdom Viridiplantae; phylum Streptophyta; class Magnoliopsida; order Apiales; family Araliaceae; genus Panax; species Panax japonicus. Next base: position 15,837,425 of record CM035112.1, read on the forward strand.
ATGGTGAATGATCCTTTATATTCATTCCTTATTAAATTGTGGAAATGATCTGGTTACGTTGATTATGATGAGAGTTATAATAAAAGCATTGGACTAATGAAAATCATGGGTATATGAAGTATTAGTAAGTGTTATGATGAGTTATGTTGATTATTATGTGAAAACATGAAAGTTTCTTGGAAATCACAAAGGGTTGAAAATCAAATTTTGGTAAAAATGGAACATAAAATTCAATTGACCATATCTCCTATTATATTTTGAATTCTTGAGTTTGGTCAAGTTCTAGAGTTAGATCTATGAGTTTTGTAGCATCTCCAAGTAGAATCACTAGAAAAGGTGTTGTAGATTTTCGTGTGGACTGATTTTAGCAAAGGAGTCAAAAGCTGGAAATTACCGAAATGCTACTGTCCAGATTTTTAGAAGGGATGTTTCGGCCACTTAATTTATGAGAAAAATTTTGGCCTATTGGGACATGAAAGTATATAGGTATAAGGTACCTCCTGTCCAAAAATGAGCTCATTCCGACTTAAAATGAGCAAGTTATGACCATTTCAATATTTAGGTTTTTCTGACGAAAAACGCTATAATCTGAGTTCTATAACTCCGATGACCATGATATTTAAACTGGAGGCTCACGTTAACATATGTAAGATCCTGCCAAGATTTGAGAATTTCTGAAGTTAACCTTGAGGTAGCTAATTTCTTAAGGAATTAATTAGAAATTGATTTTTGAAAAATAGTAAATGAATTTTAAAAATTCCTAGAAAAATATATGTTCATTATGGGACTATATTATGCTAAATATCAGAAAAGAAATATTTTTGGAACTGATTTGGTATTTTTCATGAAAATGGTTTAGTTATGAACATATGAGTTAAATATGTTATGTGAAGTAACAAAGTTAGAAAATAGGATTTTGTGGCTTGGAAATCCTATATAAGGTATATGAAGATTTTTGATAAGGGATTTGATCATTGGTGGTGAAATCTTATGAGTATAACATTTTTGAATAACTAAATGCATTATTTGGTAAAGTGTAAATAATTGAAATAAATTGTTTATAAGTTTAAGAAGTGATTAAAATATTGTTATGATATTAATAATATTAGATTATGAGTGGTTGATAATATTTGGATAAATTTAAAGTCTTTAATATTTATCCTTGTTTGCAGTTGATTAATGTTTATATCATTGTCATCATCCTCATGCTTATATGGTAATAAAAGTTATCTTGGCTTACGTGCAAAGATGTACTGTGGATTATTGAATTGTATATCTTTGGCTTACGTGCAAAGATGGACTGTTGGTTGTTGGTTTTATAGTTGTATATCTTTGGCTTACGTGCAGAGATGGACTTGGTATGATTATAACTAGGAATTTTTCGGTATAGTCATTACCATTGATGATTTAATGAATATCCTAGGCCCGTAGTACAGGGATGATTAGAAGATGTGGTTTATTTATTAAGCTGAGTCTCAGCGATAAAAGTTGATGAAAACATTTTTTTAAATCATAGAAGATAGTAGATTTTATTTTCTACTTGACTCTTCTAATGGATTGTTTATTTCGCTGCAGTTAAACTTGATGTCAATTGTATTTTATCAGTTTAACATTGTTGAAGACTATTGATAATTTATTCTGCATTATCTTAGTCATAATATTTCTTTTTGGGCTAGTTGAGCTCACCCTTTCTTTCACTGTTTTCTTCAGGAAATGAGAATATAGCTGGGACGAGTCGGGGAAAGGAGTGACGGTCTAGATGATAGCATTAGTAGTCCTCACTATTTTGATTAAATAGTGTGACAATAAATGTAATGAGGACTCCTTTGAGTTTGTATACTGTCTAGATGACAATATACGTATTAAAACTCTTAGATTATGTTTTATCGTATTTTACACGATAGTTGTATTATTAAGTTGTATTTGAATTTTGTACCATGTATTTGGCGACACAAGATGGGTGATGAATACCTATTTTTGGGGGCATCATAGTTGATCTATTGAGTTGGTCAAATGTATTGTGTTAATTGAACGATAGTAAAGCTACTTTGGAAAATCGTAAAGGTTTATTGAAAATCACAGAGTCAAAATCACAGAGTCAACAAAGTTATCATAAAACATTCAGTTAAAGATCGCAAAGTCTGTCAGGAGTTCGTAAAACAATATCAAGATCTCAAAGTCTACAGAGAAATCATAGAGTTCTTTATAAGATTGTAAGACAAAATAAAGATCACAGAGTCTACACAAAGTTCGTATAGTAGATTATTGAGTGCAAAACAATTCGTAGAGCTGATCAAGAATTGTAAAGCTAGAGGAATCATAGAGTCTATTTAGCCAAACACTCTATAATCACCATTGAAGTCTACGATTAAGCAATTCATAGAGCATGCTAGGTCTGACATTAGACTAACATTAAGAATACTTGCAGATTAAGGATTTAAAGAAGTTTGTTGATGATTCTAAGTTCGAAATAAATATAAGATAATATTGTGTCTAACAGCTAGTTTAGCGATGTGACAGCACTCACGTAGTTGGTGCTGCAGATGTTTGATGTGACATGTCAGAGCCGAAAGCAAGCTGAGACAGTCTCCCTTGAAAGTCAATGTGACACCCCCAAATCCAGGTACTTCATTCCCATAGAATTTGGTGCTCACTTATCAAAACTATTATATCTAACTACCCATCACAAAGGATAAAGACATAATTTAAATAACTTAAACAATCATCTTTCCCATTAAAGGGTTACATCATCATCTCAAAATAAATCCCAGGTAATCTAACCTTAAAATTATTACATAAGTTTGCGGAATACATCACATATTAAAACAAGTCTTTAACATAATTCATAAAATTCTCATAAGTCTTCAACATTTGGACATCTTGCCCTTTCCTTTGCTAGTACACGACTCATCAACTTTCTTAACTTTAGCTGCAGTGTTACATGCAAGAGTGAGCAAACAATTGCTCACTGATATAGGAAGTAGTAAAAATAACAACACAAGAATGAACAACGAATGCTAGCAATAATGAACTTGTTCTGTGAATTAAGAATAGAAAACAAGTTCGAAATCAATGTCTTAGGGTCTTAAGACCACGAACTATGTCTTCGGTATATAGGTATTATTACCTTAACCTTAACAGTCATTAGACTGTACAGACCCTTCTTAGCGTACTTAGGGGGATCAGCCCTTTGTACCATGTATTGTGCACAAACATCTAAACGTTACACATACAAAAATCCCCTATATTATGGTTGTTCGTCTCAGTTTGAATTTAGAATTTCCACACTAAAGAAAGTTTAGTTTGGAACTAGTTCATAATGTTATAGTTGGGGGTAATATTTGGAAAATTTTGCAAAGTAAGCAAGTTGATATAAAATATTCGTTGTGTCAGTTAATATTCGATTGGTCGGGGAATATTCGTTTTAACAGGGAATATTCGTACGACGACACAATCATTGGCGGACCCCACAACAGAAGTATTGTCGTAGTTATAAAACGATAGAAATATCTTTTTATAAAAATAACAGCGGAGGTTTTACCGTTAAACTGTTGAACTACCCGGTGGAAAAAGTACAGTAATACGCGTGGTTGCATAGTAGCACACAGTATTGATTATTGATGCTTATGTGAGAAGTCACTCAGTTATACTCAATTATTGCTACAGTAATTGCTGCATCATATCTCTCATATTATTAATTCAATTATTGTCATAGTATCATCTGTATAATATGATATATTATTAAATCAATAATTGAGACGACAAAGTTATTCATATTATTATTTGCAATATTGACAATGTCTAGAAGTTCTGTCAAGGAGAGGTTTTGTCACCTAATTGTGCACCAATAAGGAGAAATCGTTATCGGAAAGCCCCCTCTTTCCTGGGAACGACCTGGTTGTTAAATATTCTGAGTTATAATATTAATGATGAATAATTATTGAAGTATTAAAAATGAGTTTATTGAAGATAAGTGATTTACAAAAGTTAAGGGGGAATAATGCAAACTTGGAAAACTTTAGGGGTACTAAAGTGTAATAAGTTAAATCAATCTGGACCATTGGAAGTGGTTTTAATAGTAAATCAATCTGGACCATTGATGGTGGTTTTAATAGTAAATCAATCTGAACCGTCGGTGGTGGTTTTAAAAGTAAATCAATCTGGACTGTCGGTGGTGGTTTTAAAAGTAAATCAATCTGGACCGTCGGTTGTGGTTTTAATAGTAATCAATATGGACCTTCCGTTCTAATAGTGAATCAATCTGGACCGTTCGTGAATTAGTTACTATTTAGTCTATTTTTCTATAAATAGAAGCTTAATTCTTCTTTCATTCTCACCAATTCACTGAGATTCACAAGAGACACTATAGACAGAGAAACTATAGAGAGTAAGAAGAAGAGTATTCTGCTACTTCACTTTTGCAGTATCCAGCTTTCTTCTAAGGTAAGGGGTATTATTTCTTTCGTATTCATTAGGAATACTACTTTTCGTATTCATCTTTTAGTATGTCATAATAAAATGTCTACGCAGATTACGTAATGTATGATAGGTGAAAATCCATTTGCAGTTTTCGTATGTTAATTCTTTTCATATTCTTAAATCTAAACTTACTATGATAAGTATTACTTCTATAATCCTTGAAATTAGTATATCCGTGAGTTTTGCGCTTCATCCAGTATCATTTTATTGGAATATTGATATGAAATTTCTTATTAAATATCAATATTTTCACCGAAGTACTATCCACGAGTTACTATTCACGGGTTACCATTCACCTGGTTACTATTCACTATAATATTATTCACTCGGGTATTCGGGACACTTTTCATGCCGGGGTACTATTCACGAGTTACTATTCACAGGTTACTATTCACCCGATTACTATTCACTCAAATATTATTCACTCGGGTATTTGGGGCACTTTTCATGTCGGATTACTATTCACGGGGTACTATTCCTGAAGTACTATTCACAGGATACTATTCACTGAAAAATTTATTTCTTTTCTGTCCAAATTATTTTTGATACATGGATATTATTCTTGAATTTTACTCTACAAAGCAGTATCATGTTGAAAATTTGGACATTATTGAATTCTAGATAAATTAAATTATAAATCTTAAAAAATTTATCCTTTACTTTCTTTTAATTGAATTCTTATATCATTGTCATCATCCTCATGCTTATGTTATGATGAAAGTCATCTTTGGCTTACGTACATAGATGGACTATTGATTGGTATGATTATGACCAAGGATAATTCGGTATAGTCATAACCATTGATGATTACACGAATAATTATTGGCCTGTAGTGCAAGAATAATTTGTGGACGTCATACTAATGAATATCCTTTGCCCGTAGTGCAAGGATGATTCGATGATGTGATCTATTTATTAAGTTGAGTCCCAGCAATAAAGTTAATGATAAACTTTTTAAATCATAGAAGATAGTAGATATCATGCTCTACTTGACTCTTCTAATGGATTGCTTGTTCCGCTGCAGTTAAACTTGTTATTTATTATATTCTATTAGTTTAACATTGTTGAAGGCTAATGATAACTTATTCTGCATTATCTTAGTCATAATATTTCTTACTGGGCTAGTTGAGCTCACCCTTTTACTTCCATTATTCTCTTTAGGAAATGAGAACATAGCCGGAACTAGTCGGGGATCAGAGTGATGGCACGAGATGCTGTTATAGTAGTCCTCACTATTCTATAAAATAATGTGCCAATAAATGTAATGAGAACTCTATTTGAGTTTGGATATTGTCTAAATGACAATATTCGTGTAAAAACTCTCAACTCATGTTGTATAATTAATTTTGTATTTGTATTTTGTACCATGTATTTGGCGACCCAAGACAGGTGATGTATATCTACTTTTGGGGCGTCACAGTTGGTATCAAAGCTTAGGGATATGATCCCTGGTTGAGATGTGAGACAAGAACTAGGAGGGGAGATACGGGGAATTCCTTCGCTAGTATGACCTACCTAAGTTTATTTGGTATTCAATTAGTCGGTCAGAGTATAGGGATAATATGTGGCATGTCAATTAACCCTTGTTTTGTGGCAGTATTTGAAAATGGCATCTGAAAATGTCGAGATAAGTAATAAAGCACATGAGACCGTTGAGTCACCAATGATCAATACCCAGGATAATGTGCAATAGGAAGACAATAATCCTCAGGTAAACAACAACACCGATCAAATGATGAACGATGGGATGTTTAGAGGCTTCATGCAATTCATGCAACGTCAGGCGAGAGCGGCTCCTGTTCAAAATGCAGGTGCACACACTGGCAACTCACAAATAGTCACCGCTACATAATTCAAGGAGCTGGGACCATCAGAGTTTTGGGGAGAGCCAAAACCACTTAAGGCAAAGACGTGGATAAAACAGATCACCAAGATATTTGATATCTTGGGAAGCTCCGAGGAGCAAAAGGTTCCCTTTGCCACCTTCATGTCGAGAGGAGAAGCATATTACTGGTGGGAATCAGTAAAATGTACCCAGCCTGCCGCACTCAAGATGTCTTGGGAGAAGTTACAAGAGCTGTTCAATGAGAAGTACTTTCCCTAAAGTATTCGTCACATGAAGGAGGTGGAGTTTATCAAGTTGGAGCAAAACAATATGACCGTGTCGCAGTACGAGGCTAAATTTGCCGAGTTGTCCTGATTCGCATCCCATTTGGTTGATAATGAGGAGAGAATGACGCGAATGTTTCTACGAGGTTTGAGACCCGAAATACGTCAATACCTCACTTCTCATAAACTGTGTTTGTATTCAGATATTGTAAATAAGGCTCAGTTATTGGAGCGCGATAATGAGTCAACTCAACCAAGAGAGAACGGCCAACAAGTCGATAATACCAGTGGTAGCAGTTATCGAAGCGGTGATAACAAACGTGGAGGGAATCAACATGCAAGAAATGGTAACCACTACGGTGGTAATCATGGCCAAGATAATAGAAGTGGAAATTTTAAGAAGAGGAGATTCAATAATGATGGAAAGACGTCAGCACCAACACTTATTGTTAAGGAAGGAGAATGACCACCGGTCGTATGTTACAAATGCGGAGGAGAGGAACACATCAGTCCAAACTGTACGCACCAGTCCAAAGCATGTTACAATTGTGGAAGAGAAGGGCACCTAGCCCGATTTTGTCATGCACCAAAGTCAAGTCCAGCTGGGATGGAGGCATCAAAGGCCGTCCCAGACAAGACAAAACTGGTAGTTCAAGGGAGAGAGTTTGTTGTAATCCCCCAAAAAGCGAGGAATCCGAACGAGGTGATCACGGGTAAGCTAATCATAAACTCTTACGAAGCTTATACCTTATTTGATACCGGTTCTACCCATTATTTTGTTTCTCTACTTGTGCTCAACGTTTATATTTGACTCCGGAGAAATTAGACTTTGATTTATCTGTTGAAGCTCCGTTGGGAGAAACCTTCATAACATCTACCGTTTATAAGTCTTGTTTGGTTCAAATCGGTAACCGCAAATTACCTGTCGATCTTATTTCTTTAAAAATACTTGCATTCGATTTGATTTTGGAATTGATTGGTTGACTACTAATCATGCTAAAATTGATTGTTTTCGTAAGGGTGTTAGCTTTCATATTCCTAACCAACCTATTATGCGAATTCAAGCAACCAAACCATTAAAGTCAATTACTGTCATCTCAAGTCATAAAGATATTCGTTTATTGAAAAATGGATGTCAAGCTTTCTTAGCCCATGTCACAAATTTAAACAAAAATACGTCAATTTTGAATGATATTTCCATTGTTAATAAATTTCCTGACGTATTCCCTGAAGAACTTCCTGGCCTACCCCTAGAGCGTGAAATTGAATTTTGTATCGACCTTGAACCCGTTACAAAACCCATTTCCAAAGCCCCATAACGAATGACTCCTGTTGAACTTCAAGAGTTAAAGACTCAACTACAGGAATTGTTAGACATCGGTTTCATTCGTCCTAGTACATCTCCTTGGGGTGCTCCTGTTTTATTTGTAAAGAACAAAGATGGAAGTATGCGACTTTGTATTGATTATCGGGAGTTGAATCATGTCACCATCAAAAATAGGTACCCGTTGCCACGCATTGATGACCTGTTTGACAAGTTGCAAGGTGCCAAATTCTTTTCAAAGATCGATATTCATTACGGATATCATCAGTTAAAGATTAAAACCTATGATATTCCAAAGACTGCTTTCAGAACTCGGTACGGGACATTATGAATTCCTAGTCATGTTTTTTGGATTAACTAATGCTCCTGTTTCCTTTATGGATATGATGAACCGAGTATTCAAGGAATATTTGGATCATTTTATAGTCGTCTTTATAGATGACATCTTCATATATTCCAAAAGCCGTGAAGATCAAGAGCAACACTTGAGGCTAATACTCCAAAAGCTTTGTGAAAACAAGCTTTATGCCAAGTTAAAAAAGTGCGAGTTTTTGCTTGAAGAAGTAGCATTCCTTGGGAACGTGATATCAAATCATTGAATATCTGTTGACCCAGAAAAGATTGAAGAAATTCAAAGCTGGGAGCAACCCAAGTCAGTGACCGAAGTATGTAGCTTTCTGGGTTTAGCTGGTTATTATCAGAGATTCGTGGAAGGATTTTCGTGAATCGCTACTTCATTAACTCAGCTGACTCAAAAAGATACAAAATTTGGTTGGAGCGAGGAATGTGAGAATAGTTTTTAAGAACACAAGAGAAGACTCATTTTAGCACCTGTTCTCACAATACCATCTGGTTAGGAGGGATTTGTCATCTACAATGATGCTTCAGGAAAAGGTTTAGGATGTGTTCTCATGCAACATAGGAAAGTCATAGCCTATGCCTCACGACAACTCAAAGAATATGAGAGAAATTATCTTACTCATGATCTAGAGTTGGCAGATGTCATTTTTGCGCTTAAGATTTGGAGGCATTACCTGTATAGAGAGAAGGTGGAGATTTATACGGATCATAAAAGCCTCAAATATTTCTTCACTCAAAAGGAACTTAACATGTGGCAAAGATGATGACTTGAGCTGTTGAAAGATTATGACCATACCATTCAATACCATGCTGGAAAAGCAAATGTAGTAGCTGATGCATTGAGTAGAAGATCATATGCGGGTACGAGTGCGATATTGTCAACGCAAAGTCCCATTTTGTATGACTTACAAAGGATGAAGATAGAGTTAAAGAATCCAGGGACCCATGTGATGATGGCGAATATACAAGTAGAACCGACTTTAATCGATAAAGTTAAAGATGCTCAGGCTATAGATCTGGATCTAATGAGTATGAAGAAGAAAGTGCAAGAAGGTGCTATTCCGGAAGCAAGAATTGATTAAGAAGGAATACTTCGATTCAACTCCAGACTTTGTGTTCCTAATGATTCTGACTTGAAGTATAAAATTATGATGGAGGTCCATAACACACCATTTGTAATCCATCCGGGGAGTACCAAAATGTATCATGATCTTCGACATACATTTTGGTGGAGCAATATGAAGAGAGATATAGAGGGGTTTATCTCAAGATGTCTAACTTGTCAACGAGTCAAGGCGGAACATCAAGTGCCAAAAGGTCCATTACAACCACTTGAAATTCCAGAATGGAAGTGGGAGCACATTACCATGGATTTCGTTACTGGTCTTCCCAAGGTTTTTCAAGGCATAGATGAAATTTGGGTCATTGTTGATAGATTAATCAAGTCTGCTCATTTCTTACCGATACGAGAAACTTACACACTTGAACGTCTTGCTCGTATGTACATAAACGAGATTGTAAGATTGCATGGTATGCCAGTATCTATAGTTTCTGATCGAGATCCAAGATTAACTTCAAGATTTTGGGTTAGTTTGCAAAAAGCTATGGGCACGGATTTATGAATTAGTTCCGTGTATCATCCTCAAACGGACGGACAATCAGAGAGGACTATTCAAACTCTTGAGGATTTATTAAGACTCTATGTCCTTGACTTCAAAGGAAGTTGGGACAAGTTCTTACCATTGGTGGAGTTTTTCTACAACAATAGTTATCAAGCAAGTATTGACATAGATCCATTTGAGGCGTTGTATGGAAGAAAGTGTCGTTCTCTAGTATGCTGGGATGAGGTAGGTGAGGCAATGTTTTTGTGACCGGAGTTGGTACGTATGATGACAGAAAAGATTTAAACGATCCGGCAACGTATAAAAACCTCATAAGACTCGAACCCCATTATTGAATTAGAACCAGACGAGATAGAGGAAGATTTAACGTATGAAGAGGTAGCTGTTAAAATCTTGGATAAGAAGGATCATATTCAACGCTCCTAAGGTTATACCTCAAGTCAAAGTTTTGTGGAGAAACCACGATGTGGAGGAGATGACCTGAGAGTTAGAATCTGAAATGAAATCAAGGTATCGTCACTTCTTCGACATATCAGGTACGTACCCTAATTTCGAGGACAAAATTTCATAAGAAGGGGAGGTTGTAAGACCCCAACTTTTTTTGAATAAAGAATATTTTTTCTCGAAATATATTTTTGAATATTATGCTGTGGATATGATATAATGTTATAGTTGTGGGTAATATTTGGAAAATTTTGCAAAGTAAGTAAGTTGATATAAAATATTCATTGTGTCAGTTAATATTCGATTGGTCGGGGAATATTCGTACGACGGCACAATCATTGGTGGACCCCACAACGGAAGTATTATCGTATTTAGAAAATAACAAAAATATCTTTTTATAAAAATAACAGCGGAGGTTTTACCGTTAAATTGTTGAATTACCCGGTGGTAAACGTATAGTAATACGCGTGGTTGCATAGTAGCACACGGTATTGATTATTGATGCTTACGTGAGAAGTCACTCAGTTATACTCAATTATTGCTACAGTAATTGCTGCATCATATCTCTCATATTATTGATTCAATTATTATCACAGTATCATCTGCATAATATGTATATTATTAAATCAATAATTGAGACGACAAAGTTATTCATATTATTATTTGCAATATTGAAAATGTCTAGAAGTTCTGTCAAGGAGAGGTTTGGTCACCTAATTGCGTGCCAATAAGGAGAAATCCTTATCAGAAAGCCCCCTCCTTCTTGGGAATGACCTGGTTGTTAAATATTGTGAGTTATAATATTAATGATGAATAATTGTTGAAGTATTAAGAATGTGTTTTTTGAAGATAAGTGATTTACAAAAGTTAAGGGGGAATAAATCAGGTCGATGTAGTTCGCCCCTCAGGATGAATTGCAGCTGAAGAGAAGCATGAATCCCATGTGCAGGCTATACTACGGGGAAAAGAAAGTTTGATCCCATGATTGGGACAAACTGCAGGTGTGGAAAAAGTTTAATCCCATCTTCAGGATAAACTGCAAACGTAGAAAAGTTTAATCCAGTCCTCAGGAAAAACTGCAGTTGTGAAAGGTTCAATCCCATCTTCAGGATAACCGAAATTATGTGAAAAGTTTGAAATGAGGTGAAACCAGGCTGCTGGTTTGACGTGTATGTTTTCCTGAGGGGCAGAAGAGTTTGTAAAAAGAGGGTTAGAAAACTGGAATGACTGGTGATTTGATGATCCAAAATAGGATGTTTGCTTGATGGTAACCTCAGACATAGTATCGTTTCACGGTGTCCGAGTTGATAAGTTGTGGAAATTCATCGCCATCTATTTCCTGTAGTCTAAGAGCGCCTCCTATCAATACCTCCTTAACAACAAACGGGCCTTCCCAATTAGGAGCGAATTTTCCCTTAGATTGATCTTGGTGGTCAATGATCTTCTTCAAAACTAAGTCATGTTGTTTGAACTTTCGTAAATGGACTTTCCTTTTATAGGATCGTGCGATCCTTTGCTGATATAACTGATCATGGAAGATAGCCGCGGTTCGCCTTTCGTCTATTAGAGACAATTGGTGATACCTGTCTTGTAACCATTGGTCTTCATCCAACTGAGCATCCAGTCAACACTCTGAGGGATTCCATTTCCACCTCTATGGGGAGCACTGCTTCCATCCCATAGGCTAATGAGTAGGGGGTTGCCCCAGTGGAAGTACGTATTGAAGTTATATAGGCTAATAAAGTCAGAGGCAATAGGTCAGGTCATCCTTTGTAATTGGTGGACATTCTCTACATGATCTTCTTGATGTTTTTATTAGTCGCTTCAACATCACCATTCATATTTGGACGGTAGATGACGGAGTTAAGGTGTTTGATGTGGAATTTACTGCATAATTCCTCCATCATTTTGTTGTTGAGGTTCTTAGCATTGTCTGACACAATGACCTCTGGTTATCCATATCGACAAACGATATTGTTTCTGATGAAAGCAATGATGACTTCTTTGGTAACCCCTGGGAAAGGAAAAATGATGAGTGAGTTTTATACACATGAATTGGATACATCCGGGCTTAATTTATTGTTGTTCTCAAGTCTTTTAGGATGTTTTTATGTGTTTGTGTCTATTCATGCATGTTTTATATTGTTTTGTAGGAATTGGGACAAAAGTTACATGGATCGACGTTTGGGGTGGCAAGATTCGCGTTTTTGGCTTACCATTTACACAGCAATCACTTCAGAGCAAATTTGACTATAGCTCCGGACCTTATTTCGAAACTCTTAAAGAATTAAAGTTGTATATCTACTTTTCCTCTTTCCGGAACATCTTGAATCATCAAAATTGGAGTTCGGACGAAGAAGTTATGACCATTTTCCCAAAGGACGTCGGAGCAGAAAATGTTAGAACTTGTAACAGCGCCGGGGCGCTAATTTTAAGCCTATTTGCAGCGCCGGGGCGCTATAAGGTAGAATCTCAGCGTCGTGAACAGTGCTGGGGTGCTGGGGAAGAGGTTGGGTGCGGCTTGGACGCGTTTTGGGCGAATTTTGACACCTTTTTGACTCCAAATTGGATTGGGTTTGTTCCTAAGCTCAAAATTGGACTTGTAACCTATAAATACATGATGTAAGGCATAAAATAAAGGGAGATTACATAGATTAGACTAGATTAAACACTCCTTTAGATTAGAACATAACCCTAGTTCTTATTAGTTTTGGAGATTGAAGCAACTTGGAGACCGTAGAAGATTCAAAGCAGGAGCGAAAGAGGAGTCTCAAGGCTACTGACAATAGATTATATTCTCTTCTCTTCTCTTACTTTTATCTTTTAATGTCTATTCAGTTGTGGAATCTTGGTTTTAATTCATTAATTATGAACTAACTCTTTCATTAAGATTTTAATTGAACTTTTTATGATTATGAATTGATTATTTGATTTATTCTAATTATTTATGTTGAAGTGAATTGTTCATCTTGCTTTGTGCTTATTGATTAATTATCTGATCAGTAATTACCTTGTTACTCTAGAAGGAATTGAGAAAGGAATTCTAGGGTTAGAACTGGGCATGGTGACATGCGACTTAGTTATTTGCACAGTGAATAAGTAGGTTTGTGAATAGAATGCGAATATCTATTTGCCGCATGTAACACATAAGGAATTGGGATTGTAACGAGTTTAATTCAATTTTTTTGCATAGAGATATAGCAAAATTAATCTGGGTTAAATAGAAGGCAAATGATCACTTGAGAAAGGGCTTTTGGCATTTGAGAATTCCTGTTAACAATTCAGTAGACATAATAATTGGGATAATTGGATAATTGGTTTATAGTTCATAATTGGGGATTTTGGAGTCTTAGACTTTATTTATTTGAATTTATTTATAAAGTAACCTAGTTTTAATTAGTTAATTTAGTTTTCTTAATTAGAAAATTCACAATTTGCTATTGTTTAAATAAAATTGATTTGGTTAAGAGTTAGTAATTGGTAATTTTTATTAAATAATTCCTCGTGGGAATGATACTCTACTTTCACTTTATTACTTGTTGACCGTGTGTACTTGCACGTATTCATTGATTGCGAAATCGATCAACAAGTTTTTGGCACCGTTGCCGGGGAATTAATTTAATAATTATTTACCAATATTAGTTTCAATCAAATTAGTCTTAATTTAAACATTTTTATTTTTATTTTTCATTCTCTTCCTATATTTCTCTCTTTTTAGGTACCATGGATGACTTTGCGTATCAATGGCCATACACGAACATGATTCAACCAAAGGGAGCGAAGATTGACAGACTCGAGAAACTTTCTGCATTATCAACATAGATGGAGACACTTTCGAAGATATTCAACACTTTTGCAGCTCAACGTCGTCAAAGTGTGGCGGTTACTTGTGATTATTGTGCTAGAAATCATATGAGTCATCAATGCGTCATCAGTTTTGAGCCGATACAGTATAGGGACGATTATCCCAACAGTTAGGTCTATCCCAACAACTTTCATCAGAATTGGGGGTAGTACTCAAATTTTTCATGGAGTAACAATCAAGATCAATTTTATGCTCCAAGTCCAACATACCCACCGGATTTTTCGTGTCTGTGACAACCCGAGAAATTAGACAATTTATTAAAATCTTAAATGATTGATTTAAGGTCAAATAATAGATCTAGACAGAAAATGAGTGTATGCCTTTGATGTTATTGGGATGAAATTTTGAGGATTTCAAAATTTCGTGAAGGCTTTTAGGTGAATTATTCAGGATTAAGGATTTATGTGACTATGTTCTGTGAATATGGTTATGTATGTGTACTGAATGTGGTTAAGAGTCAAGGGTTGACCAGATTAATTATATATGTGTCAAACCTAAATCGTATATTAAGAACGCCAACGTTCAGTTAGAAAACCCTAACGTCCGATAAGAAACCCTAGAAATCAGTTCTGGAAACCCTAGTTTCAGTTTTGAGAGTCCGAAACCCTAATTCGGATACTAAAAAAAACCCTAGATTGGGAATGCAATGATATGTATAAGGTTAAACGTCATTAATTATAAATTAATTAGGAAAAACCCTAATGAATTGCTGGAAATCCTGATTGAGTATTAGAAAATCCTAATACTTGATCTGAAAATCCTAGTTTCAGATTCTGATAAATTGAAGCCCTAATCTGGGAATAGAAAGGATAATTATAATGCTTATGTGGTATTAATTAGGGAAAAGCTTAATTATTATCAAACCCTAATTTCAAATTTAGAAAACCCTAATTTTGGGATTTGAAAACCTAATTTTATAATTAGGGAAAACGAAAGTGTTAATTTAATACTTCTAATGTTAATTAGGATATATTAATTCTAATTTTCAAGATTAAGTAATTAGAAAACCCTAATCTAATTACGAATATTTAATTTCTATTTTAGAAAATTATTTTCTATTAGAAACCCTAAATTGTGGGATTGAAAACCCTAATTTCCAAATTTTGAACCCTAATTGTACAATGGTGGATTTAATTGCTATATTAGCAATGTTAATTAGGAAATATAAATCCTAATTGTCAAGTTATTAGAAACCCTAATCTAATTAGGAAATCTAATTTCTAAAATTGAAATATTATTTTTCTATTTAAAACCTATAAAATGTAGTTTTGAAACCTAATGTACAATTGTGGCCCTAAGTGCTAAATTAGCAATTTTAATTAGGATAAATTAGTCCTAATTAGGCAAGATTGATATATGATTAGAAAATTATAATGTAATTAGAGAATTCTAATTATGATTTCAAATTTGTTAATTTTTCTATTTCGAAAACCTTAATCCGAAAATTTTAGAATTTAAAGTTACTAAATATTTAAGGGTTAAAACCTAAACCCTAAGGGTTTTTCAAACCCTAAACCCTAACAAACCCTAAACCCTAAGGGTTTGATTAAAAGTCCAAAATGCCATTAAAAATAAAATGAGAATGACCAAAATGCCCTTTTAGTCTATTTTATTATGTAACTTGCAAAAATTGCTATAACTTTAGTTGGTAACCTACTAATATTGACTTGTTGAGTGCAAAATCCAGCCAAATTCAGTCCAACACATCAGATCTAACAACTAAGGTCATTATATAAGAGAATTGGAGAGAGAAAAATAAAAAAAATTAGCCAATTTCATTTTTGCTCTCGACAACTCCCATTCTCTCTCAAACCCACGAAAAATAGAAGTGTATCAGTCCCAAATACCTTCCCTAGATCAACCATAATCAAATTGGAGAGCAGATCAAAATCAAAGCATAAAAGGTATAAAAACCCTAACCTTGCAAATATATGATTTTGATGTTTAACGTTGTTGTTTGTTGGTTAAAGTATTGTATAAGGATGTCACTTGATGATCTGGGTTGCTATATAGTGCATCCATAACATCAAAGTGCACGATTTCAAAGTTTTCACAAATCTGGAAATCTTGAAAAATATGGTCTGACAGCTTAATGTCAGGACCCATAGACTTGTGTGTGTTAGTTGTTTTTGGTGTTTGAAGTTATAGACTTGCTCTATGACATGAGGTGTTTAATCTCCAATTTTAATCAGATACAGATCTTGTGTAGATTTCAAGATATGAATGGTCAAAGACCGTTGACCGATCACGATTTCTGAAATTCTGGGCAAACCCAGAAACCCAAATCGCCTGACAATGTTTTCTGTGCTCTTGATCTTGTCGTGGTTTAAGTTTTGGGCGAAATGGTTGTTTTTATGTTGTTTTCTGTTATATGGACTACATAAATAAGCTTTTAGATCACTTAGATCATAACTGGACTAGCAGGAAATCGAGGTCAAACTAGCATTGACCAACTGTTTTGACGAATTCTGGGAAATTCCCAGATTTTTGAAGAACAGTTGCTAGCATGCCGTTTGACCGGATACATATTGCACATGTGATGTTGATAAGATGATCTGATGCATTATAGTTGCTCTTTGGAATCCTGACTACAAATGTGGACCATTAGATCACATAAATCAAACATGGAATGAAAGATATAAGGACTCAAAGTAGGCCACTCAAATCTGTTAAACCCAGAATGATGAAGAACAGTCCTGACAAGATTTTTAAGAGCTTAGATCTCTCTGATCTGTTGTAGTATGACCATGAATTCGGTTTGTGGTTGTAGTACTACATCAATACTACAATCCCAACACCATTATCTCCCCAGAAAGTAGAAAGAACAATGAGTAAAATTCGGTCAAACCATGCACCCTCGCGACTGACAGTTTTCAGGGCTTGAGGCTCAAGAACACCTATAGCGACGGTTCTGTCGCTATAGGGTCCTTTAGCGACGGTTATTAATATTTTTAATTTCTGATTTTCCAGAAATTATTTAAAAAAAGAATTAAATTCTAAAAATTACCAAAAATTGTTTTAAAAATCATTTTAAAGCTTGAAAAATAGTATTTAACTATTTTGTGTATATTTCGAAAGTATTTAATATTTTTGGAATATAAATGGTATTTATTTATTTAATTATTATATTAAATAAATTATTTAAATATGGTTTTAATTCATGAAAAATCATGAAAAATTACATTATGGTGTTTGAAAATATTTTAAGTTATTTTTGATGACTTTTAATATTTTGTGATGAAATTCATTAATTAATCAATATTAATGATAATTAGTTTATTTAATAGATATATTAAATAAATTATAGAAAATTAGAAATAATGATTTAAAAATCATATAAAAATGATTTAAGTGTTATAAAAATATTTTAAGTTATAAAATATAACTTTTGATATTTTGTCATGAAAATATTAATATTCTAATATTAATAGCAATTATCGGATAATTGATTTAATGGTTTAAAAATCATATAATTATGATTTTAAGGTATCAAAAATACTTTGATATATTATAATTATATTATAATATTATGTTATGACTTTCATTAATATTTTATATTAAATGAATATTAATGATTAAGGAATTATGTGGTATTTAATTCATTTAAATACGGTTTTAATGATTGAAATTGTTGATAAATGATATTAATTATCTGAAAATTTTTATAAGTCTTTAAAAATTATTTTGACTGATAAGATAATTATCTGAGTTAATTGTTAACTGTTAAGTCAGAGTTTAATTGAACTTAGACTCGAAATTTTGTCCGACTAGACCGTCGGGATGTAAGAATTGTGTCGGGTTCAACTCAGACTGCAATAGTTTGACTTGATGCTATGTCTTATGTGTTATATAAACTGATAGGATTATGTGCTATGTGTTTAGGTTATTCTGTGGATATATATATATATATATATAACAGAATTATACTGTGATGATATTATTCTAATATTGGAGATCTATATTACTAATATTAGGTCTTCGAGATAATGCGTTATAAATTGCGTTGCGGTAATCAACGGTTCATGCAAGTTTCTTTTTACTAAACTATAATAAGAGTGTTTTATTCAAGCTTATGGTTAATCATTGCTGATTGCCACGAAAATTGTACTCTGTACATCTTGCATGTATAAGTCAGGTATGAAAGGCTGATCACCTTCATTACCAGTTGGTTCAATAATGTTTGTTCATGTTTAAAACTTGTTCAGTCAAAAGTTTGTTCGTGCTAGTTCTCAATTATATTGATGAATTATAGCCAGCTTATTATTCATACTCTTCAATCATGATATATCGTTATATTATTGTATTTAAACTTGCTGGGCAACTTTCATGCTCACCCTTGCTATATCATGATAAAACATTGCAGATAAGGCGAATGCGTTCGGATACAGGAAAAGGTTAAGGCCAAGTTTAGCTTGGGATAAAATATGCGGCTATAATGTAATAGTATAGTTTGATAAAGGTGTTATATGTTAGAAAGTTATGAAATGTGTATTAAGTTAAGGTTACTCGACCTTGGGGATTATGTGTAAGTTTAATGTATAAACAATTTATGTTTATATCTTCTGCAAACATGTTATAGAATGATTAGTGTACCGAATTTGCGGTGATTTGGGGCCCGGATTCGGGGCTATCACAGTTGGTATCAAAGCTGTTGGTTATGAAGCTTAGGTAGGAATACCTGAGACCAATAACCGCAGTGATTAGGATAAGATCTAACTCACATAGAGTTAGTTGGTCGGTAAGATTCAAAGATGAATCTCGGCGAGTGTAAAGCACAGAGTTCCCTAACTTTGATAATAAAGTTGAATAGTAATGGTGAATAGATCGAGTCTAAAAGACTGAAAGTGCAGGAATATGAGATCGCAAAACAAAACGATTAAGTCATAGAATTGAATCGTAATATATACGATGAGATCACCCCGTGATCTGATAAGGTTATGACAGCCAGAAAGAATCAATCTTATGATTGAAAAGTTTACAGCAAGATGCTGTGTATCAGTTGTACTATGAAAACTCAAGAAAGAGTTATGGATTATGAATACGGATTAAATAAAATTCGTATTGAAAAGGGGGTTAGTGTTAGGTGGGGATTCAATTGAGGACTCGTGTCAATCGCTGAGTTGTATGATTCCTTGTATGGGCGGGGAAGTTGTACTTGATTTTAGAATCACTTAGCTTCTGGTCGATGTAGTGGTTAGGTTGACCAATTCTTTGTATGGGCGGGGAATTGTTCACTTAGCTTTTTATATTGATTAGTGGCCGAGTTTGGTTTGACAACCACTTAGTTTCTGGCACTGATAATAATTGAAATGTTTGTGTCGCGCTATTTGCTATATGCGTGTTAAGAGGTTGATTCCTTTCTCATGTATATAATCAATAGATAGGTCATAGGTAGAGGATATAAAGTTAAGTACGAGTTCTTAAAACTAATACTTATGTGACATTCTTGACTCATAGTTATATGAAATGTTTATGAACCCCTCAGCGAATGGACGCCAAAGGTCTATCTAGGAAAGTTCTTAAACTCATATAATTGTGGCCAGGCTATGAACTCATAAGTGTGGTTTTATGAACTGGGTATAGTTGTGTGTGAATGAAGTGTTAAAGATAATAGGAATAGATAGAATGTTTAAGCAAATGATTTGAAATATCAAAATTTGTTTTTAATTATCACTCATGTACGATGTAACCTGGTGCAGAGATGATAAAAATGTGATGGAGTTGTAAATACAGGAATACTTGGTGTGAATTTGACCTTTGCGCGCGTTTTGAGTATCTTTGATAGATACCCGAGAAATTTACGTATGTATCAAAGTAAATCTTTGATAGATACTCGAGAAGTTTGAGTATCTTTGATAGATACCCGAGAAGTTTGAGTATCTTTGATAGATACCCGAGAAGTTTGAGTATCTTTGATAGATACCCGAAAAAATAAGTTCAAGATCTTGTGTGATCGCTCAATATAAATGGTGTAAGGTGCATGGTGTAAGGTGTAAGGTGAATTTCGGGGACGAAATTCTTATAAGGAGGGGTGAATGTGACAACCCGAGAAATTATACAATTTATTAAAATCTTAAATGATTAATTTAAGGTCAAATAATAGATCTAGACAGAAAATGAGTGTATGCGTTTGATGTTATTGGGATGGAATTTTGAGGATTTCAAAATTTCGTGAAGGATTTTAGGTGAATTATTCAGGATTAAGGATTTATGTGACTATGTTCTGTGAATATGGTTATGTATGTGTACTGAATGTGGTTAAGGGTCAAGGGTTGACCAGATTAATTATATATATGTCAAACCCTAATCGTATATTAAGAACGCCAACGTTCAGTTAGAAAACCCTAACGTCTGATAAGAAACCCTAGAAATTGGTTCAGGAAACCCTAGTTTCAGTTCTGGGAGTCCGAAACCCTAATTCGGATATTAAAAAAACCCTAGATTGGGAATGCAATGATATGTATAAGGTTAAACGTCATTAATTATAAATTAATTAGGGAAAACCCTAATGAATTGCTAGGAAATCCTGATTGATTATTAGAAAACCCTAATACTTGATCTAAAAATCCTAGTTTCAGATTCTGATAAATTGAAGCCCTAATATGGGAATAGAAAGGATAGTTATAATGCTAATGTGGTATTAATTATACTATTAATTAGGGAAAAGCTTAATTATTAGCAAACCCTAATTTCAAATTTAGAAAACCCTAATTTTGGGATTTGAAACCCTAATTTTATAATTAGGGAAAACGAAAGTGTTAATTTACTACTTTTAATGTTAATTAGTATATATTAATTCTAATTTTCAATATTAAGTAATTAGAAAACCCTAATCTAATTACGAATATTTAATTTCTATTTTAGAAAATTATTTTCTATTAGAAACCCTAAATTGTGGGATTGAAAATCCTAATTTCCAAATTTTGAACCCTAATTGTATAGTAGTGGATTTAATTGCTATATTAGCAATGTTAATTAGGAAATATAAATCCTAATTTTCAAGTTATTAGAAACCCTAATCTAATTAGGAAATCTAATTTCTAAAATTGAAATATTATTTTTTAATTTAAAACCCTAAAATGTGGTTTTGAAACCTAATGTACAATTGTGGCCCTAAGTTCTAAATTAGCAATTTTAATTAGGATAAATTAGTCCTAATTAGCAAGATTGATATATGATTAGGAAATTATAATGTAATTAGAGAATTCTAATTACGATTTCAAATTTGTTAATTTTTCTATTTCGAAAACCTTAATCCGAAAATTTTAGAATTTAAAGTTGCTAAATATTTAAGGGTTAAAACCTAAACCCTAAGGGTTTTTCAAACCCTAAACCCTAACAAACCCTAAACCCTAAGGGTTTGATTAAAAGTCCAAAATGCCATTAAAAATAAAATGAGAATGACCAAAATGCCCTTTTAGTGTATTTTATTATGTAACTTGCAAAAATTGCTATAACTTTAGTTGGTAACCTACTAATATTGACTTGTTGAGTGCAAAATCCAGCCAAATTCGTCCAACACATCAGATCTAACATCTAAGGTCATTATATAAGAGAATTGGAGAGAGAAAAATCAAAAAAATTAGCCAATTTCATTTTTGTTCTCACCAACTCCCATTCTCTCTCAAACCCACGAAAAATAGAAGTGTATCAGTCCCAAGTACCTTCCCTAGATCAACCATAATCAAATTGGAGAGCATAGATCAAAATCAAAGCATAAAAGGTATAAAAACCCTAACCTTGCAAATCTATGATTTTGATGTTTAATGTTGTTGTTTGTTGGTTAAAGTAGTGTATAAAGATGTCACTTGATGATCTGAGTTTCTATATAGTGCATCCATAACATCAAAGTGCACAATTTTAAAGTTTTCACAAATCTGGAAATATTGAAAAATATGGTCTGACAGCTTAATGTCAGGACCCATAGACTCGTGTGTGTTAGTTGTTTTTGGTGTTTGAAGTTAATTATAGACTTGCTCTATGACATGAGGTGTTTAATCTCCAATTTGAGTCAGGTTCAGATCTTGTGTAGATTTCAAGATATGAACGGTTAAAGACCGTTGACCGATCACGATTTCTGGAATTCTGGGCAAACCCAGAAACCCAAATCGCCTGACAACGTTTTCTGTGATCTTGATCTTGTTGTGGTTTAAGTTTTGGGCGAAGTGGTTGCTTTTATGTTGTTTTCTGTTATATGGACTACATAAATAAGCTTTTAGATCACTTAGATCATAACTGGACTAGCAGGAAATCGAGGTTAAACTAGCATTGACCAACTGTTTTGACGAATTCTGGGAAATTCCCAGATTTTTGAAGAACAGTTGCTGGCATGCCGTTTGACCGGATAAATATTGCACATGTGATGTTGATAAGATTATCTGATGCATTATAGTTGCTCTTTGGAATCTTGACTACAAATGTGGACCATTAGATCACACAAATCAAACCTGGAATGAAAGATATAAGGACTCAAAGTAGGCCACTCAAATCTGTTAAACCCAGAATGATGAAGAACAGTCCTGACAAGATTTTTAAGAGCTTAGATCTCTCTGATCTGTTGTAGTATGACCATGAATTCAGTTTGTGGTTGTAGTACTACATCAATACTAAAATCCCAACACCATTATCTCCCCAGAAAGTAGAAAGAACAGTGAGTAAAATCCGGTCAAACAATGCACCCTCGCGACTGACAGTTTTCAGGGCTTGAGGCTCAAGAACACCTATAGCGACGGTTCTGTCGCTATAGGGTCCTTTAGCGACGGTTATTAATATTTTTAATTTCTGATTTTCCAGAAATTATTTAAAAATAGAATTAAATTCTAAAAATTACCAAAAATTGTTTTAAAAATCATTTTAAAGCTTGAAAAATAGTATTTAACTATTTTGTGTATATTTCGAAAGTATTTAATATTTTTGGAATATAAATGGTATTTATTTATTTAATTATTATATTAAATAAATTATTTAAAAATGGTTTTAATTCATGAAAAATCATGAAAAATTACATTATGGTGTTTGAAAATATTTTAAGTTATTTTTGATGACTTTTAATATTTTGTGATGAAATTCATTAATTAATCAATATTAATGATAATTAGTTTATTTAATAGATATATTAAATAAATTATGGAAAATTAGAAATAATGATTTAAAAATCATATAAAAATGATTTAAGTGTTATAAAAATATTTTAAGTTATAAAATATAACTTTTGATATTTTGTCATGAAAATATTAATATTCTAATATTAATAGAAATTATCGGATAATTGATTTAATGGTTTAAAAATCATATAATTATGATTTTAAGGTATCAAAAATACTTTGATATATTATAATTATATTATAATATTATGTTATGACTTTCATTAATATTTTATATTAAATGAATATTAATGATTAAGGAATTATGTGGTATTTAATTCATTTAAATACGGTTTTAATGATTGAAATTGTTGATAAATGATATTAATTATCTGAAATTTTTTTTAAGTCTTTAAAAATTATTTTGACTGATAAGATAATTATCTGAGTTAATTGTTAACTGTTAAGTCAGAGTTTAATTGAACTTAGACTCGAAATTTTGTCCGACTAGACCGTCGGGATGTAAGAATTGTGTCGGGTTCAACTCAGACTGCAATAGTTTGACTTGATGCTATGTCTTATGTGTTATATAGACTGATAGGATTATGTGCTATGTGTTATGTGTTTAGGTTATTCTGTGGATATATATATATATATATATATATATATATATATATATATATATATATATATATATATATAACAGAATTATACTGTGATGATATTATTCTAATATTGGAGATCTATATTACTAATATTAGGTCTTCGAGATAATGCGTTATAAATTGCTGTTGCGGTAATCAACGGTTCAGGCAAGTTTCTTTTTACTAAACTCTAATAAGAGTGTTTTATTCAAGCTTATGGTTAATCATTGCTGATTGCCACGAAAATTGTACTCTGTACATCTTGCATGTATAAGTCAGGTATGAAAGGCTGATCACCTTCATTACCAGTTGATTCAAAAATGTTTGTTCATGTTTAAAACTTGTTCAGTCAAAAGTTTGTTCGTGCTAGTTCTCAATTATATTGATGAATTATAACCAGCTTATTATTCATACTCTTCAATCATGATATATCGTTATATTATTGTATTTAAACTTGCTGGACAACTTTCATGCTCACCCTTGCTATATCATGATAAAACATTACAGATAAGGCGAATGCGTTCGAATACAGGAAAAGGTTAAGGCCAAGTTCAGCTTGGGATAAAATATGCGGCTATTATGTAATAGTATAGTTTGATAAAGGTGTTATATGTAAGAAAGTTATGAAATGTGTATTAAGTTAAGGTTACTCGACCTTGGGGATTATGTGTAAGTTTAATGTATAAACAATTTATGTTTATATCTTCCGCAAACAGTTATAGAATGATTAGTGCACTGAATCCACGACGATTTGGGGCCCGAATTCGGGGCTATCACAGTGTCCACCTCCACTACAACAGGAAGAACATTCAAATTGGGAGGAAGCCTTGGAAAAATTTATTACAACTTTTGAAAAAGAGTACGAGGAACAAGAAAAAAGATTTAATCAAATAGAGCTGAATATACAATGCCAAGGTGAGTCAATAAAGAATCTAGAAAATCAATTGGGGCAGATAGTACATGCGTTGAACAACCGTCCTCAAAACACTTGGCTCTATAACATGGATAACGAGACTGATGATGAGTCCGATGGTGAGCCCGAGCCAAATCTACAACTGGATGAGCCACGAGATGAAAAAGAGGAGACAAGTGGGGATAATGACAACAAGGTCGGTGAAGAACTAATTGTGAGAACCAATGATGATGAGCCAATATTATTTATGCCTCAAGTGCCTTCTCCTCCACAGTTCAAGAGTCCGGTTAGATTTGCAAAACCTTATCCGCTAGGTAGTCATGTCGTCGACAATACTCCTTGTGACATAAAAGCGAGTACAACTTCGAAGCCATGGTTCAATGAGTTAGAGAAGATAGAAGAAGAGATTGTTGTGTCTGACAAGCCTCAATGCCAGAATCTATTCGTAGACGCAATGGAAAAAACACCTAGATGTTGGACGTTCTTGAATGTGATCTTATCAAAAGAAAGCATGTTAGGTGACTTTAATACAATGGCTATCGTAAATGGGAACCTACCAAAAGCTATATTATTTCCGATGGATGGAGGGTTCCTCAACTTTTGAAGAGGAATTGGATAGCATTGACCAGACAAAGTCAGGCTGAGACTATAAAACAAGCGCTTATTGGGAGGCAACCCAAGTTTAATTTTTATTTTTAGTTTTTATTAAGTTTTATATTAGTAGTTTTGAATTTGCATTTATTTAGGATTTAATAAAATTGCTTCTATCATGGTTTTACAGGTTATTCAAGACAAATTCAAGTGTGGTGCCCAATTTGTTCCATGTGCTTAGCCTATTCTCCAAACTTAGCGGTCAAGGAGGAAGATTGCAATATTTTTAGGGAAGTCCTCTGCTTTAATTTTTTCTATTTCAGTCATTGAGGAACAATGTCTAGTTTAAGTTTGGGGCATTTTAGTGTCGTATTGCATATAGTTAGTTATTTACATTGTAGTTCGTTATGTTTTCGGGTTATTTACATTTAGTTTTTGCATTCAATTTTTTGTTTAAATTTTTTTTTTAAAAATCGCAAAAATAGTAGTTAGTTTACTATGTTTGTTGCGGTTAGTTTATATTTGCATGATTCCAACTATTAGATAGTAAAAGTCTATTTTGGCTAATGATGAGACTGAAGTTAAGTAGATAAGTATAGTATTGAATATTCAGGCTTTGATGTGATTTCTTGTTATGAATTGAATCTTTTCCTGTTTGAAACTAGTATAATTAAGGTTAGCACGTTAATAACAGCTATGTTGACTGATTAAGTTTAAATTGATACATAATGGATTTCTTAAGGATAATACTAGTGTGAAGGAATGAAAGATATGAATAGGTGGAGATGGCTAAATTTTGATAAAAACTTAAGTTTGTGGGGAAAATTTGGGATATATAAGCTTCGCTAAAAAAAAAGAGAAAAGGAAATTTTTTTTACCGTGGCTAGTTTTGTTTCGGGGCCTTTGTTACTTGAGTAAGTACGCCCGAAGGGGTATCTTAAAACCTAGCGCCCTAAGGTCTTATATGGTCAGGGAGTCGTTAGTCGAAAGCTCGCTAAGGGGTAACACTGTTAGCCTAATGGAATGAGACATTGTACAATCATGGTTAAAAAAAAGGTAAAAAAAAAATAATAAAACGGGAAAAGAGCAAAAATCCCCCGTAATGAAAAGTAAAGCATAAGTATCCTAGATTGGACTCTTGAACTTGGTGGATGTTTGACTTTAGTTGGATCTAGCTTGTTCATGAATTTTGTGAGTTTTCATTGTATGATGCCTTTAAAGAGACCTATTATGTGTTAAATTTGATTTTATATCAGTTAACATTTTTGTGGAGCACACACGCACTATATCAGTGATAACAGTCTAAGATTTGATGATTGATTGGGAAATTACTGATTTGTTTTAATATGATGTATTATCATGTTTACTTGATTTCTCTAAGGCCGGTTGAATAGACTTGTTTCTGTCATTACTGTTGGAGTCGTAGGCATATAGATTAGTTTCATTACATTGCATTGCATAACATTTTTGGGTTTTTACTTGAGGACAAGCAAAAGTTTAAGTTTGGGGGTATTTGATGAGTGAGTTTTATACACATGAATTGGATACATTCGAGCTTAATTTATTGTTGTTCTCAAGTCTTTTAGGATGTTTTATGTGTTTGTGTCTATTCATGCATGTTTTATATTGTTTTGTAGGAATTGGGACAAAAGTTACATGGATCGACGTTTGGGGTGGCTAGACTCGCATTTTCGGCTTGCCATTTACACATCATTCACTTCAGAGACAATTTTACTATAGCTCCAGACCTTATTTCGAAACTCTTAAAGAATGAAAGTTGTATATCTACTTTTCCTCTTTCCGGAACATCTTGAATCATCAAAATTGGAGTTCGGACGAAGAAGTTATGACCATTTTCCCAAAGGACGTCGGAGCAGAAAATGTTAGAACTTGTAACAGCGCTGGGACGCTAATTTTAAGCCTATTTGCAGCGCCGGGGCGCTATAAGGTAGAATATCAGCGTCGTGAACAGTGCTGGGGTGCTGGGGAAGAGGTTGGGTGCGGCTTGGACGCGTTTTGGGTGAATTTTGACACCTTTTTGACTCCAAATTGGATTGGGTTTGTTCCTAAGCTCAAAATTGGACTTGTAACTTGTAAATACATGATGTAAGGCATAAAATAAAGAGAGATTACATAGATTAGACTAGCTTAAACACTCCTTTAGATTAGAACATAACCCTAGTTCTTATTAGTTTTGGAGATTGAAGCAACTTGGAGACCGTAGAAGATTCAAAGCAGGAGCGAAAGAGGAGTCTCAAGGCTACTGACAATAGATTATATTCTCTTCTCTTCTCTTACTTTTATCTTTTAATGTCTATTCAGTTGTGGATTCTTGGTTTTAATTTATTAATTATGAACTAACTCTTTCATTAAGATTTTAATTGAACTTTTTATGATTATGAATTGATTATTTGATTTATTCTAATTATTTATGTTGAAGTGAATTGTTCATCTTGCTTTGTGCTTATTGATTAATTATCTGATCAGTAATTACCTTGTTACTCTAGAAGGAATTGTGAAAGGAATTCTAGGGTTAGAACTGGGCATGGTGACATGTGACTTAGTTATTTGTACAGTGAATAAGTAGGTTTGTGAATAGAATGAGAATATCTATTTGCCGCATATAACACATAAGGAATTGGGATTGTAACGAGTTTAATTTAATTATTTTGTATAGAGATATAGCAAAATTAATCTGGGTTAAATAGAAGGCAAATGATCACTTGAGAAAGGGCTTTTGGCATTTGAGAATCCCTATTAATAATTCAGTAGATATAATTGGGATAGTTGGATAATTGGTTTATTGTTCATAATTGGGGATATTGGAGTCTTAGCCTTTATTTATTTGAATTCATTTATAAAGTAACCTAGTTTTAATTAGATAATTTAGTTTTCTTAATTAGAAAATTCACAATTTGCTATTGTTTAAATAAAGTTGATTTGGTTAAGAGTTAGTAATTGGTAATTTTTATTAAATAATTCCTCGTGGGAACGATACTCTACTTTCACTTTATTACTTGTTGACCATTGATTACGAAATCGATCAACAAAAGACTTGTTGGGTAAAATCTATTTACGCACAACACGCAAGTATACGTGGTCAACAAGTAATAAAGTGATAAGTAGAGTATCGTTCCCACAGAGAATTATTTAATAACAATCACCAAATACTAACCCGTAACCAACTCAATCTTACTTAAACGAATGAATTTCAAATTATATAAATTAAACTACTATTAACTTCCACTAGTTAAATTAAGATAACGGAGATTTAAGATCACAACTTCACTTATTGCTTCATTTAAGTTAACACACTTTCATCAATTATTCTCTATCCCGAATTGTTAATCAAGAACACTAAAATAGTATTAACCACCTCTCGATGCACTAATACCGTATTAACGTCAATCCACAATTAAGAAAGAAATTCGTTAAACACCTTAATCAACTAACCCACTATATCTCTATGTGAATTAAAATTGAAGAAGGTTTAAGAGCAAGTTCTCTATCCGATTACATGTGATGTCAAACATATCTCTACCTTAACATACATCAAGTTTAAGCTACTAACAAAATCCTGAACACATGCTATCATGATTAGATCTAAATCTATACTTCATCTCTCGAGTTCATATAGATTATCACGGTAATTGATGGCCAATCAATTAAACAATTAAGTCCAAATCATAATAGACAATCCTCACAATAGAACATAATAATTGATAACGAAACATATTAAAATAAACTACACAATAAGATCCATTGTAATCTCAAACAAAGAATTAGTTCATTGAATTAAAACTAAGAATCCACAATTGAATAATCATTAAAAGACAAAGATAAGGGTAGAGTAAAGAATAAATCTGTTGTCAGCAAATCTCCATTTTTCTCAAGCTCCTGCTCTTGATCTTCAATGGTGTCCAAGTTGTTTCAATCTCCCCTTCTAATCTAATCTAGGGTTCCTAATCTAAGAAAGAAAGTAAAGAAGTAAGATCCTAGAGATCTATCCCAAGAGGGATTTTATAAAGTCTTAGAATTAGCCTCCCAATCCAAGTTAAACTCAAGTATTTAGAGTTCTAATGGACATTCTAGCAAGTTAGGCTACTAAGAATCCTATTCTAACTCAATTTGGACATCAAATAACCCATTTTGACTCCTTTCCCGCCGCCTAGCGCGCTCAGCGCTGCCCCTAGCCATTCCTGGCGCAGTCAGCGCTAATGCTACCTTGGGAAACTGATCTGGTAGCGCGGTCAGCGCTGGTCTGGCGCAGTCCGCGCTAGTCTATTTTCTACTGTAACGTCCTTTGGTAAAACAGACATAACTTTTGATCCGTTTGGAGTTACGAGGACTGCCACCTATCAAAACGAAGATAAAGACGAGATCTACAACTTTAATTCTTTGAGGATGGACAGATTCGGATTTTATAAAGGTGGAAATCGGGCTTGAAGTAGACGCTATGTAAATGGCAAACATGACAACTCTTAGCTTTGATCTTCGTTGATAAAAAGGCCATAACTCTCACATCCGAGCTCCGATTGAAACGATTCAAGATATTATGGAAAGCTAAGAAGTAGAGATACCATAAAATCCAAGTTCCAATCCAAGAACATGCATCTAACGTGGTGTTAAAAGTCCTTCAATATTTCCTTCTTGCACTTGCTTGCGTATTTTAGTCCAAAAGATGTCCGAATTGCTTTTCCTTGCTTCTTCATGCCAATGTCATGTCATAGCCTACAAAATAACATAAAATGTATGAAAAGTAACTAAGAACATGAATATAAGCAACTAATTCAAGTAACAGATACCGAATAAGTAGGTATAAAACCTACTTATCAAGGCTGCTTCTACCCACTTGGTGAAGTAGTCAATCATGGTGAATATGAATCGATGTCCATTACTGGCTTTGGGCTCGATGGGCTCGATCACGACCATTCCCCACATTGAGAAGGACCATGGCGAACTCATATTCTGAATTTCCCTTGGAGGGGCGTGGATAACATTCCAATGAATTTGGCATTGATAGCACCTCTTGATGTGATCATCAGAGTCAGCTTTGAGCATAAGCCAATAATGCCCAGTTCTGAGGATCTTCTTGACAAGTAGGGGTCCACATATGTGTGGGCCACATACTCCACCATGGATCTCATCCATGAGCCTCTGAGCTTGGCCGTTGTCTAGACATCTGAGGAGACCTAATCTTGCATCTCTCTTGTAGAGTACATCTCCACTCAAGTAGAATTTCATAATAAGTCGATGGATCCGCCTCTTCTCAGTCAGGCTCGCCTCAGCGGGTGTAGATCCATCTTGCAGATACTCCTTGATATGCTGATACCAAGGGTTTTGGATGAGAGGTAGCTCATCTGATACATCTCCAACATAGTTCCCATAAGATGGGACCTTTTGCAGGGCAAATGTGATGCTTGGCTTGTTTTCCTTGTCAGGTTAATGAATCAAGGAGGCCAACGTTGCTAATGCATCCGCAAAATCATTCTTATTACGAGGAATGTGTAGAAAGGAGATTTCTTCGAACTCCAAAGCCGTCTGTAAAACTTGTCGATCGTACGGCAGCAAATATAGTTTCTTGGTTTGATAGATTCCTGTGGATTATTTGATTACCAATTAGGAATCCACAAAGACAGTTAACCTCCTGATGCCCATTGAATGGGAAAATTTTAGCTCCATGATACAGCCTTCATACTCAGCTGTGTTGTTGGTGCTGACAAATTACCTAATCAACTTATTATTTTTCTATCCTTTGTTCAAACACATATACATATATTTCATACACAACAAGTATTTTTTTTATAATTTTTCAACTCCCTTAAGTATTTTTCAAAAATCAATTTCTAATTAATTCCTTAAGAAATTAGCTACCTCAAGTTTAACTCCAGAAATTCCCAAATCTTGGCAGGATCTTACACATGTTAACTTGAGCTTCCAGTTTAAATTTCATGATCATCGGAGTTATAGAACTCCGGTTATAGGGTTTTTCGTCGAAAAAATCTAAATATTGAAATAGTCATAACTTGCTCATTTTAAGTCGGAATGAGTTCATTTTTGGACAGGAGGTACTTTATACCATATATTTCCATGTCCCAAAAGGCCGAAATTTTTCTCACAAATTAAGTGGCCTGAAATAGCCCTTAAAAATTGTGGGCAATAGCTTTTTCTCTTTTTTTCACTTTTTCATGCTTTGTTAAAAATAGTCCATACAAAAATATACAACTCCTCTTTTAGTGATTCCAGTTGGAGATGTTAGAAAACTTATCATAATATCCTCCCAAATTTTTCTAGAATTTTTGAATGTCCGAAAAATTACAAAAGTGCAAATGGATTTTAACCCGCTATGCAGTAATCCTCCCAAAATCTGATTTTTCAACCCTTTGTGATTTCTAAGAAACTTTTATGTTTTCACATAATAACCAACATAACTCATCATAACACTTACTAATACTATATATACCCATGATTTTCATCAGTCCAATGCTTTTATTATGACTTTCATCATAATCCACGTAAACAGATCATTTTCACAATTTAATAAGGAATGAATACGAAGGATTATTCACCATGCATGTGGTAATACACATAGACAGGTTATTCCAAAAGAATAATAAATAATGGAACCAGGTTAGGCGTAATATGCACTGATAGGATATTCCAATTGAATAATAAAGAATGGAATAACAACAGAAATCACCATGCATGCGATAGACCGCACAGACAGGTTATTCCAATAGAATAATAAATAATGGAACCAGGTCAGGCGTAATACACACCGACATGATATTCTAACAGAATAATAAAGAATGAAATAACAACAGAAATCACCATGAATGTGATAGACCGCACAGACAGGTTATTCTAATAATAATTAATGGAACCAGGTTAGGCGTAATACGCACCAACATGATATTCCAACAGAATAATAAAGAATGGAATAACAGAAGAATTTCACCATGTATGCGATACTTCGCATAGACAAGTTATTCTAATAGAATAATAAGGAATGGAATAACAATAGCTCTCGAATAACAATAGCTCTCTTCATGAATTTGATATAAATAATACCCCTTACCTTAAAAAAAAACTGGATACTGGAATAGTGAGGTAACATACTTCTCTTCTTCTTTCTCTCTATAATTTCTCTCTATAATAATTGCTCTATAGCTTTAGTGAATTGGTGAGAAATGAATGAAGAATGAGCTTCTATTTATAAGAAAATATAGTTTCGATAATTGCACGTTTTGGGGCTCAAAATATTACAGTATAATACCTTCCTCTTTTTCATCATTTTTAATTTAGTCCTGCAAGTATTATCAATCTTGCACCAACTCCCCTAATAGTAAATCATGTGAATCAATAGTAAAATCATGTGACTCAATAGTAGATCATGTGACTCAATAGTTCTAAACATGTAAAAAAATTAATTATAGTATAGTACCTTCAACTATACCTCTATTTTTAACTTAGTCATGCAACTATTATCAATCTTGCACCACCTCCCCTAATAGTACCAGAATGTGAATCAATAGTACACATATGTGAACAAATAGTTAATAGCATGTGAATTAATAGCAATTAATTGTTCATTTATCCGATTAATTACCCGATTTATCAATATAACCTCCAGACATCAATTATCATCAGAATAAATGTCGATTTCCACTAACACCAATAATCCCAACACAATGGAAATATTTTTCTCAACAATTTCATTTTTGAAATTTTGAAGTTTGACCTTTTTCAAAAAAGGCAACTGTTGACTTTTGACCAAAAAGTCAACTCCAAAAAATTTTGTGTTTATAGTTTATTCTTACTAATTTCATTGCTCTGGACTCAAATATCACGTCCGCGTCTCCAAATTCAACTTCGAACTCAAATTTGATTTTTATTAACATTTATTCACTATTATTATAACTCGCAATATTAACAACCAGTTCGTTCCCAAGAAAGAGGGGACTTTCCAATAAAGATTTCTCCTTATAGGCGCGAAATTAGGTGACCAAACCTCTCCTTGACAGAACTTCTAGATATTGTTAATTATGCAAATAATAATATGAAGAACTGTATCGTCTCAATTATTGATTTAATAATATATAAAATGTGAGACCCCAAATTTTATGAATAAAGATTTATATTTTTCAAAATATTTTTTTATTTATGATGTGGATTTGATACAATGTTATAGTTGTGGGTAATATTTATAAATTTTGCAAAGTAAGCAAGTTGTTATATAATATTCGATTGGTCGGGGAATATTCTTTTTTTCAGGAATATTCGTACGACGACACAATCATTTGTGAACCCGCATCGGAAGTCTTGTCGTATTTAGAAAATGACAAAATTATCTTTTTATAAAAATAACGGCGAAAGTATTACCGTTAAAACTGTTGAACTACTCGGTAGTAAAATTACAGTAATACGCGTGGTTATATAGTAGCACACAGTATTGGTTATTGATGCTTATGTGAGAAGTCACTCAGTTATACTCAATTATTGCTACAGTAATTATTGCATCATATCTCTCATATTATTGATTCGATTATTGTCACAGTATCATCTGTATTATACGATATATTATGAAATCAATAATTGAGATGACAAAGTTATTCATATTATTAAATTGCAATATTTACAATGTCTAGAAGTTCTGTCAAGGCGAGGTTTGGTCATCTAATTGTGCGCCAATAGGGAGAAATCCTTATTGGAAAGCCCCCTCTTTCCTGGGAATGACCTAGTTGTTAAATATTGTGAGTTATAATATTAATGATGAATAAGTTTGCGTTGATTAAAGATGAATTTGATAGTTTCATTGTGTTGGGATTATTCATGTTGGTGGAAATCGACATCTATTCCAATGATAATTGATGTCTGGGGGTTATATTGATAAATCGGGTAATTAATCGAATAAATGAGCAATTAATTGCTACTAATTCACATGCTTATATAACTATTTGTTCACATGTGTGTATTATTGAATCACATTCTTATACTATTAGGGGAGTTGGTGCAAGATTGATAATACTTGCATGATTAAATTAAAGATGGAGGTATAGATGAATGTACTATACCATAATTCATATTTTCACATGATTATAACTATTAATTCACACGATTGAACAATTGATTCACATTATTTACTATTAGGGAGGTGGTGCAAGTTTGATAATACTTGTAGGACTAAATTAAAAATGAAAGAAAAGTTAGAGGTATTGTATTGTAATATTTCGAGCCCCAAAACGTGCAATTATCGAAACTATATGTTTCTATAAATAGAAGCTTATTCTTCCTTCATTTCTCACCAATTCACTAAAGCTATAGAGTAATTATTATAGAGAGAAATTATAGAGAGAAGCTATAGAGAGAAAATCCATAGAGAGAAAGAAGAAGAGAAGCCTGCTACGTCACTATTCTAGTATCCAGCTTTATTCTAAGGTAAGGGGTATTATTCTTTCGTATTCATAAAGAGAATTATTTTCTTTCAATACTCGTAAGAGTTATTATTCCATTCTTCATTATTATGTTGGAATAACCTGTTTATGCGAAGTACCGCATACATGGTGAAATTCTTCCATTATTCTGTTCTTTATTATTTTGTCGGAATATCTTGTCTGTGCGTTTACGCATGACCTGATTCCATTCTTTATTATTCTGTCGAAATATTCTGTCTGTGCGTTTACGCATGACCTGGTTCCATTCTTTATTATTTTGTCGGAATATCCTGTCTGTACGTTTATGCATGACCTGGTTCCATTATTTATTATCCTATTGGGAATTACCTGTCTGTGCGATCTATCGCAAGCATGGTGAATTCTTCTGTTATTTCATTCTTTATTATTCTGTTGGAATAACCTGTCTATGTAGATTACCACATGTATGGTGAATGATCCTTCGTATTAATTTCTTATTAAATTATGGAAATGATCTGTTTACGTGGACTATGATGAAAGTCATAATAAAAGCATTGGACTGATGAAAATCATGGGTATATCTAGTATTAATAAGTGTTATGATGAGTTATGTTGGTTATTATGTGAAAACATGAAAGTTTCTTAGAAATCACAAAGGGTTGAAAAATCAGACTTTGGTGAAAATAGAACATGAAATTCAATTGACCATATCTCCTATTATATTTCAAATTATTGAGTGTGGTCAAGTTCTAGAGTTAGATCTATGAGTTTTCTAACTTATCCAAGGGGAATCACTTGAAAAAATGTTGTATATTTTTGTGTGGACTAATTTTAGCAAAGGAGTCAAAAGCTGCAAAGTAACAAATAGCTACTGGCCAGAAATTTAAAAGGGCATTTTTGGCTACTTAATTTGTGAGAAAAATTCCGGACTTTTGGGATATGAAAATATATGGTATAAAGTACCTACTGTCCAAAAATGAACTCATTCCGACTTAAAATGAGCAAATTAAGACTATTTCAATATTTAGGTTTTTTCGACAAAAAATGCTATAACCGGAGTTCTATAACTCTAATGACAATGAAATTTAAACTAGAAGCTCACGTTAACATGTGTAAGATCCTGCCAAGATTTGGGATTTTTTGGAGTTAAAATTAAGGTAGCTAATTTCTTAAGAAATTAATTAGAAATTGATTTTTGAAAAATAGTAAATGAATTTTAAAAATTCTGAGAAAAATATATGTTCAATATGGGACTATATTCCGCTAAATCCCAGAAAAGAAATATTTTTGGGTCTGATTTGGTATTTTTCATGAAAATAATCGAGTTATGAGTAAATTAGTTAAATATGTTATGTGAAGTAACAAAATTGGAAAATATGATTTTATGGCTTGGGAATCCTATATAGGGTATATGCAAATTTTTGATAAGGGAATTGATCATTGGTGATGAAATCTTATGAGTATGACATTTTTGAATGATTAAATGCATTATTTGGTAAAGTGTAAACAATTAAAATAAATTATTTATAAGTTTAAGAAGTGATTAAATTATTGTTATAATATTAATAATATTAGATTATGATTTTATTAAGTGCTTGATAATATTTGGATAAATTTAAAGTCTATAATATTTATCCTTGTTTTCATTTGATTAATGCTTATATCATTGTCATCATTCTCATGCTTATATTGTGTTGAAAGTCATCTTTGGCTTACGTGCATAGATGGACTTGGTGTGATTATGACCATGGATTATTCGGTATAATAATGACCGTAATATGACGAATGATGTGGTAAAAATCCTCAGTGGCCTGTAGTGCATTGATGGACAATTTTTGGTATGATTATGACCAGGGATTATTCGGTATAATCATGACCATTGATGATTTAATGAATATCCTTGGCCCATAGTGCAGTGATGATTCGATGATGTGGTTTATTTATTAAGCTGAGTCTCAACGATAAAAATTGATAAAAATATTTTAAATCATAGAATTTAGTAGATATCATGCTCTACTTGACTCTTCTAATGGATTGCTTATTCCGCTGCAGTTAAACTTGATGTCTATTGTATTTTATCAGTTTAACATTGTTGAAAAATAATGCTAATTTATTCTGTATTATCTTAGTCATAATATTTCTTACTGGGCTAGTTGAGCTCACCCTTTTTTTCACTGTTCTCTTCAGGAAATGAGAATATAGCTGGGACGAGTCAGAAAACGGAGTGACATTCCAGATGACAACATTAGTAGTCCTCACTATTCTGTTAAATAGTGTGATAATAAATATAATGAGGACTGAATTTGAGTTTGTATACTGTCTATGAGGACTCCATTGAGAGTGGATATTGTCTAGACGACAATATTATTGATTAAAATCTCAGTTTATGTTTTGTCGTATTTTACACGACAGTTGTATAATTAAGTTTTATTTGATTTATGTACCATGTATTTGGCGACTCAAGATGGGTGATGTATACCTGTTTTGGTGGCGTCACAGTTGGTATCAAAGCTTAGGGATATGATCCCTGGCTGAGATGTGAGACAAGAACTAGGAGGGGAGAGACGGGGAATTCCTTCGCTAGTATGACCTACCTAAGTTTATTTGGTATTTAATTGGTCGGTTAGAGTATAGGGATAATATGTGATATGTCAATTAACCCTTGTTTTGTGAAAGTGTTAAATTTGCGGAGCTATCCCGGTTTGCTTCCCATTTGATCGATAATGAGGAGCGAATTACGCGAATGTTTCTAAGAAGTTTGAAACCCGATATACGTCAATACCTCATTTGTCACAAACTTTGTTTATATTCAGATGTTGTGAATAGAGTTCAGTTATTGGAGCACGATAATGAGTCAACACAACCAAAAGGTAATGACCAACAACACTATAATAATCGTACTGGTGGCAACGACCATCGGAACAACGATAACCATCATGGAGGAAATTATCATGCTAGAAATGGTAACCACTTCGGTGGTAATCATGGCCAAGGTAATAGAAGTCGAAATTTTAAGAAGAGAAGGTTCAACAATGACGTGAAGACATCTACACCAGCACCCGTTTCAAAGGAAGAAGAACGACCACCGGTCGTATGTTTCAAATACGGACAGGAGGGACATATCCGTCCAAACTGTATGCAGCAACCCAAAGCGTGTTTTAATTGCGGAAGAGAAAGTCACCTAGCTCGATTTTATCGTATGGTGAAGTCAAGTCCAGTTGGGACGGTGGCACCAAGGGCGGATATGGATAAAACAAAGTCGGTGGTTTCAGGAAGAGCATTTTTTTGTGACTTCTCAAAAAGCGAGTAATACGAACAAAGTTAACACGGGTTAATTAATTATAAATTCTTGCGAAGTCTATACCTTATTAGATACCGGTTCTACCCATTATTTTATCTCTCTTGCTTGGGCTCAACGTTTAAATTTGACTTCGGAGAAATTAGACTTTGACTTATCGGTTGAAACTCCATTAGGAGAAACCTTCATTACATGTGCTATCCAAGTCTTGGATGAGAGTAATAGTTTTAAATGATATTTCTATTGTTAATAAATTTCCTGACGTATTCTTAAAGACTTCCTAGCCTACCCTAGAGCGTGAAATCGAATTTTGTATTGACCCCATTACAAAACCCATTTCTTCAACCCTTAAATATTTCTTCAACCAAAATGAATGTATAATGTGCCAAAGATGTTGGCTTGAGCTATTGAAGATTACGATCGTACCATTCAATATCATCGTGGAAGAACGAACGTGGTAGCTGACGCGTTGAGTAGAAGATCATATGCGTTTGCGAATGCGATGTTGTTAACAAAAAAACCTATTTCGTATAACTTACAAATGATGATGATAGAGTTAAATACTCTAGGTACCCACGTGAAGATAACGAATATACGAGTAGAATCGACTTTAATCAATAAAGTTAAAGTCGCTCAAGATACACACCCGAATCTGATGAATGTGGAGAAGAAGGTTCAAGAGGGCGTTATTCTAGAAGAAAGAATCGACGAAGAGAGGAAATCTCAACCCTCGATTTAATTGGCCAATTTAAAATACTTGATCGAGTAGGAACTGTGGCCTATAGACTCGTTTTACCGTCAAGTATGTCGCGTGTTCATGACATTTTTCGTGTATCAATGTTACGTAATTATGTGGACGACCCAAACCACATTATTAAATTATAACTAGACGATATAGAAAAAGATTTAACGTATGAGGAGATACGTGTTAAAATCTTGGATAAGAAGGATCGTATTCAACACTCAAAGGTTATACCTCAAGAGTTAGAATCTGAAATGAAGTCAAGGTATCCTCATCTCTTCGGCATACCAGGTACGTACGTAAATTTCGAGGGCGAAATTTCATAAGGAGGGGAGATTGTGAGACCCCAAATTTTTTGAATAAAGATTTAAATTTCTCGAAATATTTTTTTTATTTATGGTGTGGATTTGATATAATGTCATAGTTGTGGGAAATATATATAAATTTTGCAAAGTAAGCAAGTTGTTATATAATATTCGATTGGTCGGGGAATATTCTTTTTTTTTTTGGGTGTATCTGTACGACGGCACAATCATTGGTGAACCCACAACGGAAGTATTGTCGTATTTAGAAAACGACAGAATTATCTTTTTATAAAAATAACGGCGAAAGTATTACCGTTAAAACTATTGAACTACTCGGTAGTAAAAGTACAGTAATACACATGGTTGCATAGTAGCACACGGTATTGGTTATTGATGCTTACGTGAGAAGTCACTAAGTTATACTCAATTATTGCTACATTAATTGTTGCATCATATCTCTCATAATATTGATTCGATTATTGTCATAGTATCATCTGTATTATATGATATATTATTAAATCAATAATTGAGACGACAAAGTTATTCATATTATTAAATTATAATATTTATAATGTCTAGAAGTTCTGTCAAGGAGAGGTTTGGCCACCTAATTGCTCGCCAATAGGGAGAAATCCTTATTGGAAAGTCCCCTCTTTCCTGGGAATGACCTGGTTGTTAAATATTGTGAGTTATAATATTAATGATGAGTAAGTTCGTATTGATTAAAGATGAATTTGATAGTTCCATTGTGTTGGGATTATTCGTGTTAGTGGAAATCGACATCTATTCTGATGATAATTGATGTCTGGGGATTATATTGATAAATCGGGTAATTAATCAGGTAAATGAGCAATTAATTGCTACTAATTCACATGCTTATATAACTATTTGTTCACATGTGTGTATTATTGAATCACATTCTTATACTATTAGGGGAGTTGGTGCAAGATTGATAATACTTGCATGATTAAATTAAAGATCGAGGTATAGATGAAGGTACTATACCGTAATTCATATTTTCACATGATTATAATTATTGATTCACACGATTGGACTATTGATTCACATTATTTACTATTAGGGGGGGTGGTGCAAGTTTGATAATACTTGCAGGACTAAATTAAAAATGAAAAAAAGTTAGAGGTATTGTATTATAATTTTTTGAGCCCCAAAATATGCAATTATCGGAATTATATTTTTCTATAAATAGAAGCTCATTCTTCCTTCATTTCTCATCAATTCACTAAAGCTATAGAGCAATTATTATAGAGAGAAATTATAGAGAGAAGCTATAGAGAGAAAATCTATAGAGAGAAAGAAGAAGAGAAGCCTGCTACGTCACTATTCTAGTATCCAACTTTATTCTAAGGTAAGGGGTATTATTCTTTCGTATTCATGAAGAGAATTATTTTCTTTCAATACTCGTAAGAGTTGTTATTC
The DNA here is from genome assembly GCA_020205505.1 of Panax japonicus. Lineage (NCBI taxonomy): Eukaryota > Viridiplantae > Streptophyta > Magnoliopsida > Apiales > Araliaceae > Panax > Panax japonicus. The sequence goes on from CM035112.1 coordinate 15,878,057, forward strand.
CATTCTTCATTATTATGTTGGAATAACATGTTTATGCGAAGTACCGCATACATGGTGAAATTCTTCCATTATTCTGTTCTTTATTATTCTGTCAAAATATTCTGTCTGTGCGTTTACGCATGACCTGGTTCTATTCTTTATTATTTTGTCGGAATATCCTGTCTGTACGTTTACGCATGACCTGATTCCATTATTTATTATCCTGTTGGAAATTACCTGTCTGTGCGATCTATCGCATGCATAGTGAATTCTTTTGTTATTTCATTCTTTATTATTCTGTTGGAATAACCTATCTATGTGGATTACCACATGCATGGTGAACGATCCTTTGTATTCATTTCTTATTAAATTATGGAAATGATCTGTTTACGTGGACTATGATGAAAGTCATAATAAAAGCATTGGACTGATGAAAATCACGGGTATATCTAGTATTAGTAAGTGTTATGATGAGTTATGTTGGTTATTATGTGAAAACATGAAAGTTTCTTAGAAATCACAAAGGGTTGAAAAATCAGACTTTGGTGAAAATAGGACATGAAATTCAATTGACCATATCTTCTATTATATTTCAAATTTTTGGGTGTGGTCAAGTTCTAGAGTTAGATCTATGAGTTTTCTAACTTATCCAAGGGGAATCACTGGAAAAAATGTTGTATTTTTTGTGTGGACTAATTTTAGCAAAGGAGTCAAAAGCTGCAAAGTACCAAAAAGCTACTGGGAAGAAATTTAAAAGGGCATTCTTGGCTACTTAATTTGTGAGAAAAATTCCGGTCTTTTGGGATATGAAAATATATGGTATAAAGTACCTACTGTCCAAAAATGAACTCATTCCGACTTAAAATGAGCAAATTATGACTATTTCAATATTTAGGTTTTTTCGACGAAAAATGCTATAACTGGAGTTCTATAACTTCGATGACCATGAAATTTAAACTAGAAGCTCATGTTAACATGTGTAAGATCCTGCCAAGATTTGGGAATTTTGGAGTTAAAATTAAGGTAGCTAATTTCTTAAGAAATTAATTAGAAATTGATTTTTGAAAAATAGTAAATGAATTTTAAAAATTCTGAGAAAAATATATGTTCAATATGGGACTATATTCCGCTAAATCCCAGAAAAGAAATATTTTTGGGTCTGATTTGGTATTTTTCATGAAAATAATCTAGTTATGAGTAAATGAGTTAAATATGTTATGTGAAGTAACAAAATTGGAAAATATGATTTTATGGCTTGGGAATCCTATATAGGGTATATGCAGATTTTTGATAAGGGATTTGATCATTGGTGATGAAATCGTATGAGTATGACATTTTTGAATGATTAAATGCATTATTTGGTAAAGTGTAAACAATTGAAATAAATTGTTTATAAGTTTAAGAAGTGATTAAATTATTGTTATAATATTAATAATATTAGATTATAAGTTTATTAAGTGCTTGATAATATTTGGATAAATTTAAAGTCTATAATATTTATCCTTGTTTTCGTTTGATTAATGCTTATATCATTGTCATCATTCTCATGCTTATATTGTGTTGAAAGTCATCTTTGGCTTACGTGCATAGATGGACTTGGTGTGATTATGACCATGGATTATTCGATATAATCATGACCGTAATGTGACGAATGATGTGGTAAAAATCCTCAGTGGCCTGTAGTGCATTGATGGACAATTTTTGGTATGATTATGACCAGGGATTATTCGGTATAGTCATGACCATTGATGATTTAATGAATATCCTTGGCCCATAGTGCAGTGATGATTCGATGATGTGGTTTATTTATTAAGCTGAGTCTCAACGATAAAAATTGATAAAAATATTTTAAATCATAGAAGTTAGTAGATATCATGCTCTACTTGACTCTTCTAATGGATTTCTTATTCCGCTGCAGTTAAACTTGATGTCTATTGTATTTTATCAGTTTAACATTGTTGAAAACTAATGATAATTTATTCTGTATTATCTTAGTCATAATATTTCTTACTGGGCTAGTTGAGCTCACTCTTTTTTTCACTGTTCTCTTGAGGAAATGAGAATATAGCTGAGACGAGTCGGAAAACGGAGTGACAGTCCAGATGATAACATTAGTAGTCCTCACTATTCTGTTAAATTGTGTGATAATAAATATAATGAGGACTGAATTTGAGTTTGTATACTGTCTATGAGGACTCCATTGAGATTGGATATTGTCTAGACGACAATATTATTGATTAAAATCTCAGTTTATGTTTTATCGTATTTTACACGACAGTTGTATAATTAAGTTATATTTGATTTATGTACCATGTATTTGGCGACTAAAGATGGGTGATGTATACCTGTTTTGGGGGCGTCACATAAAATATCGACAATAATTGAATCAAACTGAGTGACTTCTCACGTAAGCATTAATAATCAATACCGTGTGCTATTATGCAACCACGCGTATTTTACCACCGATTATTTTATGACAACTTACTTACTTTAAATTTTTTTTCAAATTTCACCCTTAACTTTAAACTTTTATCAATTTACTATTTACCAAAATAAAAAAATTGAATACTTTTATTTCATAAAATTCGGGGTCTCACAATTTTATCTTTAATTTTAAAAGTACGAATTATGGACATACATTGAGCATATATTGATTGACCATTATGTGGTAATTCAAAATATTCAAATCCTATGATTCTTTTTTGCATAAACATTTCAGAATCTATCCAATGAGCTGTAATACAAATATAACTAATTCCAGGTTGATAATTAGCAGACCAAGTATGTAAGACCCCAGTTTTATAAATAAAGATGAATTTTTATAATTATTATTTTTGAATATTATGGAATAAATTTGATATAATGTTATAGTTGTGGGTAATATTTATAAATTTTGCAAAGTACGCAAGTTGTTATAAAATATTCGTTTGGTCGGGGAATATTTTTTTTGTCGGGGAATATTCGTACGACGGCACAATCATTGGTGGACCCCACAACGGAAGTATTGTCGTAGTTAGAAAACGAGAAAATTATCTTTCTATAAAATAACGGCGGAGGTGTTACCGTTAAAACTGTTGAACTACTCGGTAGTAAAAGTACAGTAATACGCGTTGTTGCATAGTAGCACACGGTATTGATTATTGATGCTTACGTAAGAAGTCACTCAGCTATACTCAATTATTGCTACAGTAATTGCTGCATCATATCTCTTATATTATTGATTCAATTATTGTCACAGTATCATCTGTATAATATGTTATATTATTTAAACAATAATTGAGACGACAAGTTATAAATGATTAATAATTGTTGAAAGATTAAATATGTGTTGATTAAAAATAAAATGATTTCTGGTCATTTTTATTCAATCCTTGATGTACATAAAGAGTCTATTATTAGATGTTTGTGGTAAGTTTAATTATTTATGGGGGGCCATATGTCATCATCTAAGAGTCTCTTTCATAAATAGTAATTACCTTCGTAAATAGTAATTACCTTCGTAAATAGTAATTACCTTCGTAAATAGTAATTACCTTCGTAAATAGTAATTACCTTCGTCAATAGTAATTACCTTCGTAAATAGTAAATACTTTCGTAAATAGTAAAAAATCTTCTATAAATAGAGGCCTAGGGCTTCATTATTTTTCACGAATTCGTTCAGGCTATAGAGAGAGAAAGTATAGAGAGAATAAGAGAGAAAGAAGAAAAGTATTCAGTTACTACACTACTGCGGTATTCAATCTCCTAATAAAGTAAGGGGTGTTATTCTTTCTTCTTGAAGAGAACTTATGTTATTCCATTCTTTGTTATTCTGTTGGAATAACCTGTAAAAGTGGCATACCCTATACATGACCTGTATACGCGGTATACCCTATACTTGGTGAAATCCTTATGTTATTCCATTCATTATTATTCTGTTGGAATAACCTGTATACGCGGAATACCCTATACTTGGTGACATCCATTTACTATTCTGTCTTTATATTTCTGTCGGAATATCCTATCTGTGCTATACGCCGGACCTTGTTCCATCATTTACTATTCCAGCATTTATTATTCTGTTGGAACATCCTGTCGATGTGAATTTCACCTGACCTGATTCCGTTATTATTATTCTGCAGGAATAACCTGTTTGTGCGGTCTCTATCGCATACATGGTGATATCTTTTGTTATTGTATTCGGTATTACTCAGTTGATTAAAATTCTGACTTCTATACTCCATGAAATTAGTGGAATATCCTTGATATTTGCGCTTCATCCAGTATCCTTTTATGGAAATATTCTTCTGATCATTGTTGAATTTTACTCTACAAAACAGTATCATGTTGACAATTTGGACGTTAATAATTTCTGGATAAAATAATTCTTGAACTTGTTTTATTGAATTCTTATATCATTGTCATCATCCTCATGTTTATATTTTGTTGAAAGTCATTTGTGGCCTGTATTGCATAGATGGACTTGGTATGATTATGACCAGGGATTATTCGGTGTAATCATGACCGTAATATTAAAAATGATGTAAAAATTAAAAATCCTCATTGGCCCGTAGTGCATTGATGGACAGTTGTTAGCATGATCATGACCATTAATGAATACACAAATATTCTTTGTCGTAGTGCATGAATAATTGTGGTCGTGATACTAAAGAATATCCTTGGTCGTAGTGCAGGGGTGATTCGATGATGTGGAATATTTATTAAGCTGAGTCTCAGCTATAACAGTTATGAAAAACCTTTTAAATCATAAAAGATAGTAGTTTTTATTTTCTACTTGACTCTTTTAATGGATTGCTGGTTCTGCTGCAGTTAAACTTGATGTTTATTGTATTTTATCAGTTTAACACTGTTGAAGGCTAATGATAATTTATTCTGCATTATCTTAGTCATTATATTTCTTACTGGGCTAGTTGTGCTTACCCTTTCTTTCACTGTTCTCTTCAGGAAATGAGAATATAGCTGGGACGAGTCGGGGAACGGAGTGATGGACCAGAGAATAGTATTAGTAGTCCTCACTATTCTGTTAAATAGTGTGACAATAATTGTATTGAGGACTCCTTTTGAGTTTGTATGATCTCTAGTAGACAATAATTGTATTCAAACTCACAGTTATGTTTTGTCGTATTGTACACGACAGTTGTATTAGTAAGTTGTATTTGAATTCTGTACCATGTATCTGGCGACCCAAGATGGGTGATGTATACCTAATTTTGGGGGTGTCACAGTTAGTATCAGAGCTTAGGGATATGATCCCTGGCTAAGATGTGAGAATAGTACTAGGAGGGGAGAGACGGGGAATTCCTTCGCTAGTATGACCTACCTAAGTTTATGTGCTATTTTATTGGTCGGTCAGAATATAGGGATAATATGTTACATGTCAATTAACCTTTTGTTTTGTGGCAGTATCTGAAAATGACATCTGAGATTGTTGAGAATGGCAATGGAGCATAGGCGATCGTTGATTCACCACATATCAATAGTCAGGATAATGTGCATCAGGAAGGCGAAAATCCTCATGCAAACAACAACACTGACCAAATGTTGAATGATCAAATGTTCAGAGGTTTTATGCAATTCACGCAACAGCAGACGAGAACAACTCCTATCCAAAACGTAGATGGAAACACGGGAAACTCTCGGGCGGTCACCGCTAAACAGTTCAAGGAGCTGGGACCACCAGAGTTTAAGGGAGAGCCAAAACCACTTATGGCGGAAACATGGATAAAGCAGAACACCAAGATATTTGATGTCTTGGGATGCTCCGAGGAGCAAATGGTTCCCTTTGCCGCCTTTATGTTGCGCGGAGAGGCAGATTACTGGTGGGAATCGGTAAAACGTACTCAACCTGTTGTACCGAAGATATCTTGGGAGAAATTCCAGGAGCTGTTCAATGACAAATACTTTCCCGAAAGTATTCGCCACATGAAGGAGGTGGAGTTTATTAAGTTGGAACAAAATAATATTACCGTGTCGCAATACGAGGCAAAATTTGCAGAGTTATCACGGTTTGCGTCCCACTTGGTGGATAATGAAGAGAGAATGGCGCGAATGTTTTTAAGAGGTTTGAAGCCGGAGATACGTCAACATCTTATTTCTCATAAACTGTGTTTGTATTCAGATGTGGTAAATAGGGCTCAGTTAGTGGAGTGCGATAACGAGTCAACTCAACTAAAAGAGAGCAGCCGGCAAAATTATAATACCAGCGAGAGTGGTCATCGAAGCGGTGGCAACAAGCGTGGAGGGAATCAGCAGGCCATAAATGGTTACCACTTCGGTGGTAATCAGGGCCAAAATAATAAGAATGGACATTTCAAAAAGAGGAGATTCAACAATGATGGAAAGACGTCAGCACCAGCACCCGTTGTTAAGGAAGGAGAAAGACCACCTATCATATGCTTCAAATGCGGAGGGGAGGGACACATCAGTCCAAATTGCGCGATGCCGTCCAAAGCATGTTATAATTATGGAAGAGAAGGTCACTTAGCCCAATTTTTTCGTTTACCAAAGACAAATTCAGCTAGGATGGAGGCACCAAAGGCCGTCCCAGAAAGGTCAAAGCCGCTAGTGCAAGGGAGAGCGTTTGTTGTGACCTCCCAGAAAGCAAGGAACCCGAATGAGGTCATCACGGGTAAGCTTATCATAAACTCTAACGAAGTCTATACTTTATTTGATACCGGTTCTACCCATTCTTTTATTTCTCCTACTTGCGCTCATCGATTAAATTTGACTCTGGAGAAATTAGACTTTAACTTATCTGTGAAAACTCCATTGGGAGAAACCTTCATTACATCCACTGTTTATAAGTCTTGTTTGGTTCAAATCGGTACCCTCACATTACCTGTAGATCTTATTTCATTGAAAATACTTGCATTTGACGTTATTCTAGGGATTGATTGATAAACTACTCATCATGCAAAAATTGATTGTTTCCATAAGGTTGTTAGCTTTCATATTCCTAATCAACCTATTATGCGAATTCAAGCGACCAAACCATTAAAATCAATAACGGTCATCTCAAGACATAAAGCTATTCGTTTATTAAAAAACGGATGTCAAGCTTTCTTAGCTCATGTCACAGATTTAAACAAAAATACGTCAGTTTTGAATGATATTTCTATTGTTAATGAATTTCCTAACGTATTCCCCGAAGAACTTCCTAGCCTACCCCCAGAGCGTGAGATTGAATTTTGTATCGACCTTGAACCCGGTACAAAACCCATTTCTAAAGCCCCATATCGAATGGCTCCTATTGAACTTCTGGAGTTAAAGACCCAACTGCAGGAATTGTTAGACATTGGCTTTATTTGTCCTAGTACTTCTCCTTGGGGTGCTCCTGTTCTATTCGTGAAGAAGAAAGATGGGAGTATGCGACTTTGTATTGATTATCGGGAGTTGAATCATGTCACCATCAAAAATAGGTATCCATTGCCACGTATTGATGACTTGTTTGACCAGTTGCAAGGAGCCAAATTCTTTTCAATGATTGATCTTCGTTCTGGGTATCACCAATTGAAGATTAGAACCGATGACATTCCAAAGACGGCTTTCAGAACTCGGTACGGGCATTATGAATTCCTAGTCGTGTCCTTTGGATTGACTAATGCTCCTGCTACCTTCATGGATATGATGAACCGAGTATTTAAGGAATACTTGGATCACTTTGTGGTCGTCTTTATTGATGACATCCTTATTTATTCCAAAAGCCGTGAAGATCATGAGCAACACTTGAGGCTGACACTCCAAAAGCTTCGTGAATATAAGCTTTATGCCAAGTTGAAGAAATGCGAGTTCTGGCTTGAGGAAGTAGCATTCCTTGGGCACGTGGTATCAAGTCATGGAATATCTGTTGACCCAGCAAAGATTGAAGCTTATTAAAGCTGGGAACAACCTAAATCAGTGACCGAAGTACGTAGCTTTCTCGGTTTAGCTGGTTATTATCGGAGATTCGTGGAAGGATTTTCTCGAATCGCTACTCCATTGACTCAGCTGACTCGGAAAGATACAAAATTCGATTAGAGCAAAGAATGTGAGAAGAGTTTTCAAGAACTCAAGAGGAGACTCATTTCAGCACCTGTTCTGACAATACCATCTGGCTCGGAGGGTTTTGTCATCTACAGTGATGCTTCGGGCAAAGGGCTGGGATGTGTTCTCATGCAACATGGAAAAGTCATAGCCTATGCCTCGCGACAACTCAAAGAATATGAGAAGAATTATCCTACTCATGATCTAGAGTTGGCAGCTGTTGTCTTTGCACTTAAAATTTGGAGGCATTACTTGTATGGGGAGAAAGTGGAGATCTTTACGGATCATAAAATCCTCAGATATTTCTTCACTCAAAAGGAACTCAGTATGCGACAACGACGTTGGCTTGAACTGCTTAATAGATTATGATCATACCATACAATACCATCTTGGAAAAGCAAACGTGGTAGCTGACGCATTGAGTAGAAGATCACATGCAAGTACGAGTGCGATATTGTCAACGCAAGGGCCCATTTTGTGTGACTTGCAAAGGATGGAGATAGAGTTAAAGACTCCAGGGACGCATGTGATGATGGCGAATATACGAGTAGAACCGACTTTAATCGATAAAGTTAAAGTTGCTCAAGCTACAGACCTGTAGCTGATGCGTATGTCGAAGAAAGTGCAAGAGGGTGCTATGCCGGAAGCAAGAATCGATGAAGAAGGAATACTTCGAGTCAACTCCAGACTTTGTGTTCCTAACGACCCTGATTTAAAGTATAAAATCATGATGGAGGCGCACAATACACCGTTTGCAATCCATCCTGGGAGTACCAAAATGTATCATGATATTCGTCATACATTTTGGTGGAGCAATATGAAGAGAGAGATAGCATTGTTTATCTCAAGGTGTCTAACTTGTCAACGAGTTAAAGCGGAGCATCAAGTACCAAAAGGTCCATTGCAACCACTTGAAATTCCAGAATGGAAGTGGGAGCACATTACCATGGATTTCGTTACCGGTCTTCCTAAGGTTTCTCAAGGCATAGATGCGATTTGGGTCATTGTTGATAGATTGACCAAGTCTGCTCATTTCTTACCGATACGAGAAACTTATACACTTGAACGTCTTGTTCGTATGTACATAAACGAGATTGTAAGACTGCATGGTATGCCGGTATCCATAGTTTCTGATCGAGACCCAAGATTTACTTCACGATTTTGGGTTAGTTTGCAAAAAGCTATGTGCACAGACTTACGATTTAGCTCGGCATATCATCCTCAGACGGACGGACAGTCGGAGAGGACTATTCAAACTCTTGAAGATCTATTAAGACTCTGTGTCCTTGATTTCAAGGGAAGTTGGGACAAGTTCTTACCATTGGTGGAGTTTTCCTACAACAACAGTTATCAAGCAAGTATTGGCATGGCTCCATTCGAAGCGTTGTATGGAAGAAAGTGTCGTTCTCCAGTATGCTGGGATGAGGTGGGTGAAGCAACGTTGTTGGGACCGGAGTTGGTACGTATGACTACAGAAAAGATTCAAACGATCCGACAACGTATAAAAACCTCACAAAGTCGACAAAAGAGTTATGTTGATCTTCATCGAAAGGACGTGGAATTCAATATAGGAGATCATGTGTTGTTACGTGTTACTCCATGGAAAGGAGTTACAAGATTTGGAAAGAGAGGAAAACTCAATCCTCGATTCATCGGTCCATTTTTAATCCTCGATCGAATAGGAACTGTGGCCTATAGACTCGCTTTACCGCCAAGTATGTCTCGTGTTCATAACGTTTTTCACATATCCATGTTACGTAAATATGTGAAAGACCCGAACCACATTATTGAGTTAGAACCGGATGAAATAGCGGAAGATTTGACGTATGAAGAGATTCCTGTTCAAATCTTGGATAAGAAGGAACATATTCTACGCTCCAAGGTTATACCTCAAGTCAAAGTTTTGTGGAGAAACCACGATGTTGAGGAAATGACTTGGGAGTTAGAATCTGAAATGAAATCAAGGTATCCTTACCTCTTCGACATACCAGGTACGTACCCTAATTTCGAGGGCGAAATTTTATAAGAAGGGGAGGTTGTAAGACCCCAGTTTTATAAATAAAGATGAATTTTTATAATTATTTTTTTTGAATATTATGGAATAAATTTGATATAATGTTATAGTTGTGGGTAATATTTATAAATTTTGCAAAGTACGCAAGTTGTTATAAAATATTCGTTTGGTCGGGGAATATTCTTTTTGTCGGGGAATATTCGTACGACGGCACAATCATTGGTGGACCCCACAACGGAAGTATTGTCGTAGTTAGAAATCGAGAAAATTATCTTTCTATAAAATAACGGCGGAGGTGTTACCGTTAAAACTGTTGAACTACTCGGTAGTAAAAGTACAGTAATACGCGTTGTTGCATAGTAGCACACGGTATTGATTATTGATGTACGTGAGAAGTCACTCAGCCATACTCAATTATTGCTACAGTAATTGCTGCATCATATCTCTTATATTATTGATTCAATTATTGTCACAGTATCATCTGTATAATATGTTATATTATTTAAACAATAATTGAGACGACAAGTTATAAATGATTAATAATTGTTAAAAGATTAAATATGTGTTGATTAAAAATAAAATGATTTCTGGTAATTTTTATTCAATCCTTGATGTATATAAAGAGTCTATTATTAGACATTTGTGGTAAGTTTAATTATTTATGGGGGGCCATATGTCATCATCTAAGAGTCTCTTTCATAAATAGTAATTACCTTTGTAAATAGTAATTACCTTTGTAAATAGTAATTACCTTCGTAAATAGTAATTACCTTCGTAAATAGTAATTACCTTCGTAAATAGTAATTACATTCGTAAATAGTAATTACCTTCGTAAATAATAATTACCTTCGTAAATAGTAATTACCTTCGTCAATAGTAATTACCTTCGTAAATAGTAAATACTTTCATAAATAGTAATAAATCTTCTATAAATAGAGGCCTAGGGCTTCATTATTTTTCACGAATTCGTTCAAGCTATAGAGAGAGAAAGTATAGAGAGAATAAGAGAGAAAGAAGAAGAGTATTCGGTTACTACACTACTGCGGTATTACATCTCCTAATAAAGTAAGGGGTGTTATTCTTTCTTCTTGAAGAGAACTTATGTTATTCTATTCTTTGTTATTCTGTTGGAATAACCTGTAAAAGTGGCATACCCTATACATGACCTGTATACGCGGTATACCCTATACTTGGTGAAATCCTTATGTTATTCCATTCATTATTATTCTGTTGGAATAACCTGTATACGCGGAATACCCTATACTTGGTGACATCCATTTACTATTCTGTCTTTATATTTCTGTCGGAATATCCTGTCTGTGCTATACGCCAGACCTGGTTCCATTTACTATTCCGTCTTTACATTTCTGTCGGAATATCCTGTCTGTGCTATACGCCTGACCTGGTTCCATCATTTACTATTCCGCATTTATTATTCTGTTGGAACATCCTGTCGGTGTGAATTTCACCTGACCTGGTTCCGTTATTATTATTCTGCAGGAATAACCTGTTTGTGCGGTCTCTATCGCATGCATGGTGATATCTTTTGTTATTGTATTCGGTATTACTCAGTTGATTAAAATTCTGACTTCTATACTCCATGAAATTAGTGGAATATCCTTGATATTTGCGCTTCATCCAGTATCCTTTTATGGAAATATTCTTCTGATCATTGTTGAATTTTACTCTACAAAACAGTATCATGTTGACAATTTGGACGTTAATAATTTCTGGATAAAATAATTCTTGAACTTGTTTTATTGAATTCTTATATCATTGTCATCATCCTCATGTTTATATTTTGTTGAAAGTCATTTGTGGCCTGTATTGCATAGATGGACTTGGTATGATTATGACCAGGGATTATTCGGTGTAATCATGACCGTAATATTACAAATGATGTAAAAATTAAAAATCCTCATTGGCCCGTAGTGCATTGATGGACAGTTGTTGGCATGATCATGACCATTAATGAATACACAAATATTCTTTGTCGTAGTGCATGAATAATTGTGGTCGTGATACTAAAGAATATCCTTGGCCGTAGTGCAGGGGTGATTCGATGATGTGGAATATTTATTAAGCTGAGTCTCAGCTATAACAGTGATGATAAACCTTTTAAATCATAAAAGATAGTAGTTTTTATTTTCTACTTGACTCTTTTAATGGATTGCTGGTTCCGCTGCAGTTAAACTTGATGTTTATTGTATTTTATCAGTTTAACACTATTGAAGGCTAATGATAATTTATTCTGCATTATCTTAGTCATAATATTTCTTACTGGGCTAGTTGAGTTCACCCTTTCTTTCACTGTTCTCTTCAGGAAATGAGAATATAGCTGGGATGAGTCGGGGAACGGAGTGATGGACCAGAGAATAGTATTAGTAATCCTCACTATTCTGTTAAATAGTGTGACAATAATTGTATTGAGGACTCCTTTTGAGTTTGTATGATCTCTAGTAGACAATAATTGTATTCAAACTCACAGTTATGTTTTGTCGTATTGTACACGACAATTGTATTAGTAAGTTGTATTTGAATTCTGTACCATGTATCTGGCGACCCAAGATGGGTGATGTATACCTAATTTTGGGGGTGTCACAAAGTATCACTAGTTAAACAAATTTAACCATCAAAATTATCAAAATATTCAATTAATTTATTTTTAACTTTGTTATATAATTTAATTGCATCACGTTTTGTAGTCATTCTACTTACTTGTTTATATTTTAGTTGCAAAGCGTATTGAATGTAGTCGGTACAACGCGCATCGTCAAAAAAATTGAATAGAAGTTCCTTCTCGATCAGTAACTTAGCTTTCCACTCCTTTTGTAATATTTGATCGTAACTACAATTGTGACCAGAACTATCAATTTGTGATTGAGAGCTTTCATCAGTTATTTTATGCTTCTTCAAACACGACTCGTGGTGACGGAGTAATGTGTTATTTCCTTTAACTCCAAATAAGTTGTTACATATTTTGCATTGGGCTTTTTTAATACTTTCTACAATCCACACTTCGATGAAATGATCCCAAACAGCCGCTGTACGTTTTCTTTGCTCACCGGTAGGACGTGAAAATATTGTACTCAAACCCGAAACTGCACTTTCGGACATAATGATATTTGGATCAATTTGTGATTGCGACATTTGTGATTCTTGTGGAGTGTTAGAAGAATCCATTATATTGTAATAATAACAATCAAAGCTTTGTAAGTATTAGAGAATATCAGAATACCAAATTGAGAGGTGTGAAGATTATGAATAAAGAGAATACTGATAGAGTTGTGGAAAAAATGAATGCAGAATACTCAATACAGATATTTGAGCTTTGCAGTTTAACAAATTATTTTTATAGGAGTAAAATATAAACGTTTATTCGTACTGTTAGTTTATTTATTTTACTGAGCTTTATGATTTATCAGACGGACGGGACAATTCAATTTTGAACGTTGCTTATTGGAATTTGCTAGTCAACTATTTTGGATTGGACATGTCATTGAACTTTCTTCCTTTATCTTTAATTCTCAATACTTCAATAGTTTACAATTATATATGGTACTCTCATGACTCATCTAAACCGGAAGTGGAACTTCACTAAAAGTCTAAAAAGACTAAAATTAATGAAATGGCCTACTGATAACTGAATGCATTCCACTCACAAGTGATATCATTATATAAATAATGGTATTATAATATTGAAATCACCAATTACTTTGCAAAGATGATATTTTAAATTTAAATTATTATTAAATTATAAAAATAATTAATAATATTGTTAGATAAATTAGAATTTTTTAATTATTAAAAGTTAATTAAAAACATTTAATATGTTAAACTAGAAAAATAGTAAGTTTCAAACGAGGTCATTCAATAAAATATTACTAGCCTATTAGCTCATTCAATAAAATATTAACTCATTCTTTATATGTGTAGTTTAGCTATTAGGCCTGCAAAGGCTAGTCACTAGCCAGTAGCCACTAGGATGTTTGCATGTTAGCAGTCACTAGTCACTAGTCAGAGACTCTAGGCAATTGTTTTGGCCTTTGTGTCACTGTCATTGTAGCTTGTAGGCTTGTAGCCATTATTAAGCTGGTAGTAATCACTAATCAATAACGTGTGGACTGGGCTGGCCGATGGGGGCGGGGCGGGGCGGGGCGGGGCTGGGCTGGAGAGATGGAAGCTATTTTAAATGAGTAAGGCCATGCTTCAGGCCGGTCCAGGATAAATGCCGGACCAGGACGAAGGCCAGGCCAGTTTGGGCTTTTTGGAAGGTCAGGTCAGGCCGAATATTTGTCAAAAAATTATGGTTTGTTTACAGCCTAGTAGGCCGGGCCTGGCCTGTCCGGGCTTTGACTAGGCCGGGCATAGAACAGATCAATTCTGGGTCGCAGGCCGCAGACCATTTGTGCAATACTAGCTGAAGCAGTGGCAATAACATGTTATATATTAAACAGAGTTTTATTAAGACCCGTTTTGCTCAAAACTCCCTATAAGCTCTACCATAAAAGAACTCCAAAAATAAACTATTTTTCGTGTTTTTGGGAGAAAATATTTTATTCTAAACACCAAAGGACACCTATTGAAATTTGATCCTAAATCTGATGAAGAAATTTTTCTTGGATACTCTCTTAATAGTAAAGCATACAGAGTTTGCAATAAAAGTAGTCTAGTTGTGGAAGAATCAATGAGTGTGACTTTTGATGAAACTCAGTCTCCTCCTAAATACAAAGAACTGACTGATAATGATGTTGTCATTGAAGATATTCTCAGAAATATGGAAGAACCAAAACTAGATAATGCATCTCCACCTATTGTTGAGAATCCCCTTGAAAATCCAAACCCTCAGTTGAATGATTTGCCTAAAGAGTCTCATGTTATTAGAAATCATCCTATAGAAAATGTTATTCGTAATATTGAAAAAGGAGTTATCACTAGATCACAAGCACATAATCTTGTCTCAAATTGAACCTAAATTGATAAAAGATGCTTTACTAGATGAAGATCGGATAATGGCTATGCAAGACGAACTTGAACAATTCACTAGAGACAAAGTATGAGAATTAGTCCCACAACCCGAGGATGTTTCCATCATTGGAACCCGATGGGTATTTCGTAATAAACTTGATGAAAATGGAACTGTTATTCGTAATAAAGCAAGATTAGTTGCACAAGGATATAATCGAATGGAAGGAATTAACTATGATGAAACATATACTCCTGTTACTAGAATTGAATCTATTCGTATGTTATTAGCATTTGCATGCCATAAGAATTTTAAACTGTTTCAAATGGATGTGAAATCTGCTTTCTTAAATGGTGTTATAGAAGAGGAAGTTTATGCTAAACAACCTCCTGGATTTGAAGATTTTAGTCATCCTGAATATGTCTATAAACTACATAAAGCTCTATATGGTTTGAAACAGGCTCCGAGAGCTTGGTATGAAAGGTTGAGTAAATTTTTGTTGAAAAATGGCTTTAAATGAGGAAGTGTTGATACTACATTGTTTACTAAAAATAAAAATGATGATATTTTGGTAATTCAAATATATGTTGATGATATTATTTTGCTCTACTAACATTACTATGTGCAATGAGTTTTCTGAAAGTATGAGTAAAGAATTTGAAATGAGCATGATGAGAGGATTAAACTTCTTCCTCGGACTGCAAATCAAACAAGGAGAAAAAGGTATTCATATATCTCAGTCTAAATATTGTAAAGAAATGATCAAGAAATTTGGCCTAGAATCAGCAAAACCTCTTAACACTCCTATGTCAACAACTGATAAATTAACTATCAATGAAAATAGAAAATCTGTTGACTCAAAGAAATATAGGGGAATGATCGGAAGTTTATTATATATAACTGCTAGTAGACCCTACATCATGTTTAGTGTTTGTAAATGTGCCAGGTTTCAAGCTGATCCTAAAGAATCTCATATAACCGCAGTAAAAAGAATTTTTCGATATCTTAAAGGAACCACTGAATTAGGTTTATGGTATCCTAAAGATCAACCATTTAATCTAGTATGTTTTTCAGACTCTGACTATGCAGGTCATCATATCGATTGAAAAAGTACCAGTGGTACCTGCCAATTCCTAGGAGGATGTTTGGTTTCCTGGTTTTCTAAGAAACAGAACTCAGTCTCTATTTCAACCACCGAAGAAAAATACGTTGCAGACGCACGATGCTGTGATAAAATATTATGGATGAAATAGACCCTTGTTGATTATAACTTCAAATTTGATTGTGTTTCAATTTTCTGTGATAATACCAGTACAATAAATCTCAGTAAAAATACAGTCATGCATGCTAGGTCAAAACATATAGATATTAGGCATCATTTTTTACGTGATCATATTAATAACAGAAATATTAAATTGGAACTTATTGACACTAAATTAAATATAGCTGATATATTTACTAAACCACTAAGTTCGGAAAGATTCTGCAAATTAAGAATTGAGTTAGGAATGCTAGATATTATTTCTTAAATTTTTTAACAAATTTTAATTTATCTTCTAATTAATTATTTTTCAAAAATAATAATAATAAAATAATAAATATATTATATAAGTATTCTTGATATCTTTTTAATATATATTTATAATTATGTTTTATTCTTCTTTTTTTGGGCATTTTACATATATATATATATAAATATTAAATCTGATCCATCAGATTTTTTGTATATCCAATGGTCCACATCATCCAAGTCGCGTCTAACTGATCTAACCAATCAAATTCAAGCATTCAAAAGCAAACGGATCATGCCTCAGAACCACCCGATCAAGACTGAGCATTAATTTGAGCCTTTAGATTATGTTTTAAAAATAAACACATCTCAGGTTAATTTACAACCATTGATCTCAATTTACGCAAGCCTCATCACCGTTGGATCTACCTGGTAAGCCAATATATATATATATATATATATATATATATATATATATATATATATATATATATATATATATATATATATATATTTGCAATTTTTAATTTCATTTACTTCTGTTGTTTCTCTCTCTTCTCTCATGCGTCTTCTCTCCTCCATCTCTCTCTCTCCGTCTTCTCTCACCGTCTCCGACCTATTCTCCCTGTCTGATCTTCTTTTTCGATGATAATCTATCCTCAATATATATTACTGTCCTCTTCTTCTCTTAATCTTGATACTCAATATTTTAAAGTCTCTGGTATTATCAATCGATTTTTCTTAGCCAGTTAGGGTTTTGGTTAATCTTTTATGATCAATCGATTTTTTTTGTTAAACTTACTCATCCATGTTCTACAATTTTTTTTTAAATGTGCATGTGTTCTTCTCAGTTTTATTAATTTTAAAATATATATTCATTATTTTCTTAGGGTTTCGGTCAAAATTTCTGTTTATTCTAATATTCTCAAACCCTTGCAAGTGTTCATCTGTTCAATCTCTGACAAATTAAATTTTTTTGGTTAGGGTTTCTTCATTGAACCAATTTTTTAACAAATTTTTTTGGGGGTTCTAATTTATTTTTTGATTTGAGAATGCTTGTTCAAATTTTTTTTCTCTTATTCTGTTCTCAGTAAAAATAAAACCCTCAAAATCGTTTCTATTTTAAAATTCATATATCGTCTTTGGGTCTTCTGATTTTTTTGTCAACAATTTTTTTTGCCAAAAACATTCTGTTCTATAAATAAATAAATAAATCGTGTTGATTTTTTAAATAGTAGGGCTTCAACTAAAAAATCATATCTATTGTTCAAATTATTTTTTCGCTGAAAGCAATCTCATCTACCTTACTCACAGTCACTATCACTATTGGTAAGCTCTGAAAAGATCTGATATTTTTCATGTTCTTAATTTTTTTCTGATTCTGATATAATAAAATGTTTATATATATATATATATATAGGGAGCCCTTCCATAGCAACCGGTTGCTGTGAGTACTGTGCAACATCCCCTTTTTGTACCGTTGATAAACTTATTGGAAGGCTGAGATGAAACATAAATATATCCCAGCCGGCACAACTTGTACCGGCTTTTATTTTAATATGAGGATCCCACCACAGTCAACATGTTGTCAGTTTATTGAAATAAAATGAATTTTTAATATTAAATAATGCTCGACCGACACAGCTTGTACCGGCTGTGCCTTTTTTATAAAATACTACCAACCGGGACAAGCTCTAACGGCTGTATAAAAAAAAAAAAAAAAACCAACCGAGACAAGTTATAACGGCTGTAAAAAAAAAAAAAAAAAAAATCAAAACCGGGACAAGTTATAACGGCTGTAAAAAAAAAAAAAATATCAAAACCGTAAGAGGCTCTACTGGCTTGTCCTTTGTATTTATATATAGCTTTTATTTGTTATATATATAGCTCCTACTACTATATTACATTATTAACAAGAAAATATATAGTACTATTGATCTACGTACAAACATCAAACAAAAATTAAACTAACAAACATTAAAGCTTCCTCTTGCTTCTTAAAATAAATACAAAGGACAAGCCGGTAGAGCCTCTTACGATTTTGATATTTTTTTTTTTTTTATAGCCGTTAGAACTTGTCCCGGTTTTGATTTTTTTTTTTTTTTTACAGCCGTTATAACTTGTCTCGGTTAATTTTTTTTTTACAGCCGTTAGAGCTTGTCCCGGTTGGTAGTATTTTATAAAAAAGGCACAGCCGGTACAAGCTGTGTCGGTCGAGCATTATTTAATATTAAAAATTCATTTTATTTCAATAAACTGACAACATGTTGACTGTGGTGGGGTCCTCATATTAAAATAAAAGCCGGTACAAGTTGTGCCGGCTGGGATATATTTATGTTTCATCTCAGCCTTCCAATAAGTTTATCAACGGTACAAAAAGGGGATGTTGCACAGTACTCACAGCAACCGGTTGCTATGGAAGGGCTCCCATATATATATATATATATATATTTATCCTCTACACTATTTATATATATCTATATATATTATTTATCCTTATATATCTATTTGATATATATATATATATATATATATATATATATATATATATATATATATATTTTATCTATATCTTTCTGCATTTTTGGGTTCACTGCTGCTTTTATCATGGAAAAAGTTCGCAGAAGAACTTAGCTTACTTAAACTTGTATCTTATTGATACCTCCTCAGGTATAACTTCTCTATCTCTGTGTATATTCTTACTTATGTGGGTACTGATGCCCACTGGATTAATTGTTGTGTCTTATATAATGTGTGCATCTTGATCTTCAATGGGTTGTTTCTTGCATTAACTGCTATATGATATCTCCCTAAGATTTACTATAAATGTTGCAATCTTACACTTTACCTGCTGCTTTGAAAATTTGATGACTGAAATAATAATTTCTTGCCGTGTTTTATAAAAATTATTTCAAACTTTCTGTAATCATTCTTACGATTTGACTAAGTTTTTATTTTTTTGTTCTTTCAATGACATGAGGAGATTTTTTTACTGTTTCATTTTTACCCTACTGCTTCTCTTAAATGTTTACTGCCCCTAGTTACTGAATAATCTTGTTACTTGCTCCTTTACCAACTTATTAATTGCTACATTTGCTTGATTACTTGGAGTGCATATTACCTGCCGCATACTATATTTCTTCCCCCTCTCTCTCTCTCTCTCTCTATATATATATATATATATATATATATATATATATATATATATATATATATATATAAGTCATTTCAAAAATGCATTTCTATGTGCAATCTTTCCTCAGTCTGATACTCTCTCATATCCTTCCTGCTTCAATACTTATCATGACTAACTTGTTTTCTTCCAAAAGGAAAGCTTTACCTCTTCATTTTGAACTTCAATTTTCAAATTATGTCCCTCATCTTACTACTATCTCTGCTCAGGATCCATGAGACACAATCTTTGTCCTGTCAATGTCATTACATTTCATGGTTTTCCCAAATTATTTGACAACTTTAAAAATGTCGGGTGGAACTGTTTGGTTTCTTTCAATGACAAATCTATTTATCCTAGTCTCATTGCTGAATTTTATTCTCAGATGGAGTTTTCAACTGATTCATCTGGGTTACTAAAAAGTATTACAACTTGTATTCAAGGACAAACTCATATAATTGATGAATTATTTATTGTCAACGCCCTACAGTTAACTCCTTCCACTATAGAATTACCTAGGGTAAATTCATATATTCATCCCTCTGGAATATCTGTAGAAGAATGCATGCTATTTAAATTCAATATGTCTGTGGTATCTGACCAAATGGTACCAGCTGTTTTGTTTGACTTTCCATGCAAAGTTGGTTTAGAGTTCTTAACTCCTGAGTGTCAATTTATAGGCAAAATCCTAAGACAAAATTTTATGCCTGTTCGTGATGATCGCAAAATGTTCCCATTTGACTTGGAAGTTATCAAGAGTTTATAAAATGAGTGTATGCCTTACAATCTAGTATATGTTTTGTTGTCTTCATTCAAATTTTGCTTCCAGAACAATTGTCTTGGTTTTGGTCTTCTTCTCACCAAAATATTCTATTATTTAGATGTTCCTCTGACCACTCATCAATCTCAGCATGTTCCCACTAGCAATATTATTGCTCACCTCAATCTGCCACCACAACCCCTCATTATCTTTAAACCTCTTGATAATGAACATCTTGAAACTGCCATCAACATGGCTTCAAAACTTGACTCTCTCAACAATATGAATCAACTTCTACTGCAAAATCAAACACTGCTTCTAGAAAAACAAGAAGATATTCAGCTCTCCTTGCACACTGTTAAATCCATGGTCTATTTGTTATTAGAGCACAACAACATGCTGCTGAATCCCTTCAATGCCAATACCACACCGGATTTCACTATTTCTATTCCCCCACCGGCTGATCCAGAAGGTAATATTCTGGATATGTCTCATTTCTCTACTCTTGATCTAGAGGACATCTAACTGTATGACCAAATTGACTAACTATTTGTTTACCTCTGTCTACTACTTCGGATAACTGTACTCCCTAATCCCTTACCCTTCTCTCACTCCACTAACTATCCTGGCTACTAGTACTACTTCTACCTCCTATTCTTGTATATATTTATTTTGGCTAACTAACTTTCAGTGCAGGTTTTCCTAACACATTTTCTGCAGCCTTCACAATTTTCTTTTACCTCGTCATTTTTTTATGATGACAAAGGGGGAGAAGAAAAATATGATTTATATAAACTGCCATGAATGAATATTATATAACTGCTATATATGAACGGCCATAAATGGATTATATATAAACTGATGTGATTGAATCTAAACTATTATAAAGGGTTCACAGTTTAAGGGGGAGTTTTTCTTCAAAACTAAAAATATTTTTATATAATTGTCATCATCAAAAATGGGGAGATTGATAGGTATAATTTTATTTTATATTTTGATGATAACAATTATGTAAAATTAAATATGTAATTATTCAATTATTTTTTGTTTTTACTTGAATTAATTTTTATTGACCTTGATAAATTACATGTCAAGTGTTAAATAAATTAATTCACATAATATTTAAGGCAAGGAAACCCTATTTCTTTTTCTAAACCAAAAATTGGGCAAAAATTGTTTTATGAATGCATACTAAAAACATGCAATACTAAATTATATATATATATTAGAAAATTAAAAACTTACTATATAAATATACATATACCATATAGTTAATATTATAGGATGTAATAACCTATACTAATATTAAATGCATACATGTACTGTCAACTTCTTAAAACCGTGTGTGTATGGTACTTTCTTTTTGGGACAAACGCGTAAAGGCTTGCTGGCTTTATTAAAAACATGTGGTCAAAACTTTGCAATAATTGCCATGTTGATGAAGTGGCGCCTAAGCAGTTTTTAATCTACTACCGCGTAAAAACTTAGCTAAATCTGGACCATTCAATTCAAAAATATTTGATCATAACCGTGCATTCAAAAATTAGTTTTTGAAATTATAATTATGCCCCAATTTCAAAAATCCTATAAATAGGGAGTATTTCATTCATTTGGTTTTTACCAATTTAGTGAAAAGAAAATCATACTCTCCTTGCCTATATTCTCTCTAAATTTTATATCTCTTCATACAAAAAGTTCTGATTAATTTTTGAAGAGAAAAATTGATCTAAGTATTGAGATAAGTTTAATTTCTGTTGAATTATTTCTTACTTGTGTTTTATCTGTAGATATACAAATACATATTGTTCTACACAATTTTATATATCCATATTTCATCTATTTATCAAATAAAATGATACTTGGGCGCTGCAAGGCTACGAAGATAAACCTTTACGAAGAAGAATCCAACCGTACGATTCCTTATAGCCTTCAGTAACCTTTTATTGATATTATTTTTATAAATATCATAAAATAGATACGACACTTGATAGCTCAAAACAACATTGAGATACTTCTCCAAAAAGAGTAGTCATCCGAACCGGATTTGAGAATCGTTGTGATCTATTGAAAATATTTATATAAATATCAATTGTGAAAATTATAAATTCTGTTATACTTGGGCGCCGCAAGGCTACGGAGATAAACCTCTACGGAGAGGAATCCGACCGTACGATTCCTTATAGTACCAAGTGACACTATTTATAAAAAGTTCACATAATAGATAAAATATTCTTATATATTATTTGAGTTAAACAAACAATATTTGTTATATCTGTTTGTGCTTAACTGAAATTATACTTGGTTTAATTTATTCTTTCATAAAAATAGTTCATATAATACTTGATAAAGAATAACTTAGAAACAATTCAATATTATCCATAGAAAAACACTCTTTATTTTATAAAATTGTTAAATCTTTATAAAAGTGCTTTAATATCATATACTTGCTTAATCAGAAGCATAAATTCTCAAGTATAAAAGTCTCTGAACTTTTATAAATATATTTGCTCTTTAATTGATATCTGCTTGTTTGAGAAGCATTAATCTGTATTAAATTATCCCTGCTTATTCAAGAAACATCTATATGTACTAAATTCTTATCTGCTTATTTGAGAAGCAAATTATTTTAAAATTATTTGTAAAAAGAGAAAAAGATTAAAGTTAGTTTATTTTATGTACCTGTGAGAAAGACGAGTAATTCTTTAGCCAAGACCAGAGTCTTAGAGAGGTCAGCAGGAAGTTGGATCTCTAGAGTACTTGTGAGGTGAGGAAGAGGCTGTTGTTTCAAGACCAGATCATAGAATAGAACCGAACTCAAAGGTGATATAACTAGACTTGAGGAAGGAGCGGGGAGCTTGTTGTCCAAGATAGAATAGTTGAACAGTTGAAAGTTTGTCTAAAAAACTTTGTAAAGGCTTCTCCGCCTATTGAAGGAATTATTATTACTGATAGTAATAGGATCTCAAGTTTCAAGTAAGGACTTAAGACTAGAGGTAGCAACATACCAAGGGGTGTATGTTGTGAACCAGATAAATCTCTGTGCATTGTGTGATTGAACTTTACTGTCTTGCATATTAATTTCTAACACTGTAAATTAATTATCCAAAATTAAAAAAGGCCATAGATAATTTTTTGAACTAGTAATAATCTATTCAACCCCCTTCTAGATTATTATTAACCTTTCACAACAAAAAGTAACAAAAATTAAATTAACATCTCTGAGTTCTTAAAATATAAATAAACTTTTAGAAAACTTCTTTAAAAATTAGACACAAAATTTAAGTAAATGTTTACAATATAGATTTTTCTATTTACTTCATGCACAATCTTTCTCTTTCTTATTCTTTGCTTGATGTTAAGTTGATGTGAGACCCCATATTTTACAAATAAAGATTAAATTTTCTCAATTTTATTTTCAAAATTTTGGTGTGGGTTTGAGATAACGTTATAGTTGTGAATAATATTTATAAATTTTACAAAGTACTCAAGTCGTTATATAATATTTGATTGGTCGGGGAATATTTGTTTTAACAAAAATTATTCGTACGACGGCACAATCATTGGTGGACCCCGCAACAGAATTATTGTCAGATTAAGAAAACGACAAAAATATTTTTATGAAAATGACGGCGAAAGTTTTACCGTTAAAACTGTTTAACTACTCGGTAGTAAAAGTACAGTAATACACGTGGTTGCATAGTAGCACACGATATTGGTTATTGATGCTTACGTGATAAATCACTCAGTTATATTCAATTATTGCTACAGTAATTGCTGCATCATATCTCTCATATTATTGATTCGATTATTATCAAAGTATCATCTGCGTTATATGATATACTATTAAATCAATAATTGAGACAACAAAGTTGTTCATATTATTAAATTGTAATATTTACAATGTCTAGAAGTTCTGTCAAGGAGAGGTTTGGTCACCTAATTACGCGCCAATAGGGAGAAATCCTTATTAGAAAGCCCCCTCTTTTTCTGGGAACAACCTGGTTGTTAAATATTGTGAGTTATAATATTAATGATGAATAAGTTCATGTTGATTAAAGATGAATTTGATAGTTTCGTTGTGTTGGGATTATTGGTGTTAGTGGAAGTCGACATTTATTTTGATAATAATTTATGTTCGGAGGTTATATTATTCAATCGGGTATTCAGGCCACTTTTTGTGTCGAAGTACTATTCACGAGTTACTATTCATGAGTTACTATTCATGAGTTACTATTCATAGGATACTATTCACCTGAACAAAATATATTTCTTTTTGGTCCAAATTAATTTTGGGTACAATATTATTCCATGAGGAGATGTACTAATTTTTCAGACCGTTGGTTGAAATTATAATAGTAAATCAATATGGATCGTTGGTTTAAAGTTTTAATAGTGAATCAGTATGGACCGTTGGTTTAAAGTTTTAATAGTAAATCAGTAGTGGCTGTTGGTTTAAAGTTATAATAGTGAATCAGTATGGACCGTTGCTTTAAGTTTTAATATGTACTGTCCGTTTAAAATTAAATCAATTTGGACCATTCATGAATTAGTTACTATTCAGTCCATTCTCCTATAAATAGAAGCTCATTCCTTCATTATTTCTTACGAATTCACTGAAACTCTAGAGAGAGAAATTATAGAAAGAAATTATAGAGAGAAGCCATAGAGAGAAAATCTATAGAGAGAAAGAAGAAGAGAATTCTGCTACCTTTCTATTCCAATATCCAGTTTCTTCTAAGGTAAGGGGTATTATTCTTTCGTATTCATGAAGAGAATTACTTTCTTTCAATACTCGTAAGAGTTGTTATAACATTCTTCATTATTATGTTGGAATAACCTGTCTATGCGAAGTACTGCATACATGGTGAAATTCTTCTATTATTACATTCCTTATTATTATATTGGAATAACCTGTCTATGCGAAGTATTGCATACATGGTGAAATTCTTCTCTTATTCCATTCCTTATTATTATGTTAGAATAACCTGTCTATGCGAAGTACTGCATACATGGTGAAATTCTTGTATTATTCCATTCCTTATTATTATGTTGGAATAACCTGTTTATGCGAAGTACCGCATACATGGTGAAATTCTTCTATTATTCCATTCTTTATTATTCTGTTGGAATATCCTGTCTGTGCAAATTTTGCCTGACCTAGTTCTGTTCTTTATTATTCTGTTGGAATAACTTGTTTATGCGAAGTAACGCATACATGGTGATATTCTATTATTCTTCCATTATATATTTTTTTTCGGAATATCCTATCTGTGCGTTTTACGCCGGACCTGGTTCCATTATTTATTATTCCGCATTTATTATTCTGTTAGAAAATCCTGTCTGTGCGTTTATGCCAGACCTGGTTCCATTATTTATTATTCTGTTGGGAATAACTTGTCTGTGCGGTCTTTATCGCATGCATGGTGAATCCTTATATTATTCCATTCTTTATTATTCTTTTGGAATAACCTGTCTATGTGGATTACCACATGCATGGTGAATGATCCTTTATATTCATTCCTTATTAAATTATGAAAATGATCTGGTTACGTTGATTATGATGAGAGTCATAATAAAAGCATTGGACTAATGAAAATCATGGGTATATGAAGTATTAGTAAGAGTTATGATGAGTTATGTTGGTTATTATGTGAAAACATGAAAGTTTCTTAGAAATCACAAAGGGTTGAAAATCAAATTTTGGTGAAAATGGAACATGAAATTCAATTGACCATATCTCCTATTATATTTTGAATTCTTGAGTGTGGTCAAGTTCAAGAGTTAGATCTATGAGTTTTGTAGTATCTCCAAGTGGAATCACTAGAAAAAGGTACTGTAGATTTTTGTGTGTACTGATTTTAGCAAAGGAGTCAAAAGCTAGAAATTACCGAAATGCTACTATCCATATTTTTAGAAGGGATGTTTTGGCCACTTAATTTGTGAGAAAATTTTGGCCTTTTGGGACATGAAAGTATATGGTATAAGGTACCTCCTGTCCAAAAATGAGCTCATTCTGACTTAAAATGAGCAAGTTATGACCATTTCAATATTTAGGTTTTTCTGACAAAAAATGCTATAATCGGAGTTCTATAACTCCGATGACCATGAAATTTAAACTGGAGGCTCATGTTAACATATGTAAGATCCTTCCAAGATTTGGGAATTTCTGAAGTTAACCTTGAGGTAGCTAATTTCTTAAGGAATTAATTAGAAATTGATTTTTGAAAAATAGTAAATGAATTTTGAAAATTCCGAGAAAAATATATGTTCATTATGGGACTATATTCTGCTAAATCTCAGAAAAGAAATATTTTTGGATCTGATTTGGTATTTTTCATGAAAATAGTTTAGTTACGAACATATGAGTTAAATATGTTATGTGAAGTAACAAAGTTGGAAAATAGATTTTGTGGCTTGAAAATCCTATATAAGGTATATGAAGATTTTTGATAAGGGATTTGATCATTGGTGGTGAAATCTTATGAGTATAGCATTTTTGAATAACTAAATGCATTATTTGGTAAAGTGTAAATAATTGAAATAAATTGTTTATAAGTTTAAGAAGTGATTAAAATATTGTCATGATATTAATAATATTAGATTATGAGTGGTTGATAATATTTGTATAAATTTAAAGTCTTTAATATTTATCCTTGTTTGCAGTTGATTAATGTTTATATCATTGTCATCATCCTCATGCTTATATGGTAATAAAAGTTATCTTGGCTTACGTGCAAAGATGTACTGTGGATTATTGAATTGTATATCTTTGGCTTACGTGTAAAGATGGACTGTTGGTTGTTGGTTTTATAGTTGTATATCTTTGGCTTACGTGCAGAGATGGACTTGGTATGATTATAACTAGGGATTTTTTTGGTATAGTCATTACCATTGATGATTTAATGAATATCCTTGACCCGTAGTACATGGATGATTAGAAGATGTGGCTTATTTATTAAGCTGAGTCTCAACTATAAAAGTTGATGAAAACATTTTTTAAATCATAGAAGATAGTAGGTTTTATTTTCTACTTGACTCTTCTAATGGATTGTTTATTCCACTGCAGTTAAACTTGATGTCTATTGTATTTTATCAGTTTAACATTGTTGAAGACTATTGATAATTTATTCTACATTATCTTAGTCATAATATTTCTTACTGGGCTAGTTGAGCTCACCCTTTCTTTCACTGTTTTCTTCAGGAAATGAGAATATAGCTGGGACGAGTCGGGGAAAGGAGTGACGGTCCAGATGATAGCATTAGTAGTCCTCACTATTCTGATTAAATAGTGTGACAATAAATGTAATGAGGACTCCTTTGAGTTTGTATACTGTCTAGATGACAATATACGTATTAAAACTCTTAGATTATGTTTTATCGTATTTTACACGATAGTTGTATTTGAATTTTGTACCATGTATTTGGCGACACAAGATGGGTGATGAATACCTATTTTTGTGGGCATCATAGTTGATCTATTGAGTTGGTCAAATGTATTGATGACAGGATTGAATTGATCGTAGTGTTAATTGAACGATAGTAAAGCTACTTTAGAAAATCGTAAAGGTTTATTGAAAATCACAGAGTCAACAAAGTTATCATAAAACATTCAGTTAAAGATCGCAAAGTCTGTCAGGAGTTCGTAAAACAATATCAAGATCTCAAAGTCTACAGAGAAATCGTAGAGTTCTTTATAAGATTGTAAGACAAAATAAAGATCACAGAGTCTATACAAAGTTCGTATAGTAGATTATTGAGTGCAAAACAATTCGTAGAGCTGATCAAGAATTGTAAAGCTAGAGGAATCATAGAGTCTATTTAGCCAAACACTCTATAATCACCATTGAAGTCTACGATTAAGCAATTCATAGAGCATGCTAGGTCTGACATTAGACTAACATTAAGAATACTTGCAGATTAAGGATTCAAAGAAGTTTGTTGATGATTCTAAGTTCGAAATAAATATAAGATAATATTGTGTCTAACAGCTAGTTTGGCGATGTGACAGCACTCACGTAGTTGGTGCTTCAGATGTTTGATGTGACATGTCAGAACCGAAAGCAAGCTGAGACAGTCTCCCTTGAAAGTCAATGTGACACCCCCAAATCCAGATACTTCATTCCCACAGAATTTGGTGCTCACTTATCAAAACTGTTATATCTAACTACCCATCACAAAGGATAAAGACATAATTTAAATAACTTAAACAATCATCTTTCCCAATTAAAGGGTTACATCATCATCTCAAAATAAATCCCAGGTAATATAACCTTAAAATTATTACAAAATTTTGTGGAATACATCACATATTAAAACAAGTCTTTAACATAATTCATAAAATTCTCATAATTCTTCAACATTTGGTCATCTTGCCCTTTCCTTTGCTTGTACATGACTCATCAACTTTCTCAACTTTTGCTGCAGTGTTAAATGCAAGAGTGAGCAAACAATTGCTCACTGATATAGGAAGTAGTAAAAATAATAACACGAGAATGAACAACGAATGCTAGCAATACTGAACTTGTCCTGTTAATTAAGAATAGAAAACAAGTTCGAAATCAATGTCTTAGGGTCTTAAGACCACGAACTATGTCTTCTGTATATAGGTATTATTACCTTAACCTTAACAGTCATTAGACTGTACAGACCCTTCATAACATACTTAGGGGGATCAGCCCTTTGTACCATGTATTGTGCCCAAACATCTAAACATTACACGTACAAAAATCCCCTATATTATGGTTGTTCATCTCAGTTTGAATTTAGAATTTCTGCACTAAAGAAAGTTTAGTTTGGAACTAGCTCATAATGTTATAGTTGGGGGTAATATTTGGAAAATTTTGCAAAGTAAGCAAGTTGATATAAAATATTCGTTGTGTCAGTTAATATTCGATTGGTCGGGGAATATTTGTTTTAACAGGGAATATTCGTACGACGACACAATCATTGGCGGACCCCACAACAGAAGTATTGTCGTAGTTATAAAACGACAGAAATATCTTTTTATAAAAATAACAGCGAAGGTTTTACCGTTAAACTGTTGAACTACCCGGTTGAAAAAGTACAGTAATACGCGTGGTTGCATAGTAGCACACAGTATTGATTATTGATGCTTATGTGAGAAGTCACTCAGTTATACTCAATTATTGCTACAATAATTGCTGCATCATATCTCTCATATTATTAATTCAATTATTGTCACAGTATTATCTGTATAATATGTTATATTATTAAATCAATAATTGAGACGACAAAGTTATTCATATTATTATTTGCAATATTGACAATGTCTAGAAGTTCTGTCAAGGAGAGGTTTGGTCACCTAATTATGCACCAATAAGGAGAAATCCTTATTGGAAAGCCCCCTCTTTCCTAGGAACGACCTGGTTGTTAAATATTGTGAGTTATAATATTAATGATGAATAATTATTGAAGTATTAAGAATGTGTTTATTGAAGATAAGTGATTTACAAAAGTTATGGGGGAATAATGCAAACTTGGAAAACTTTAGGGGTACTAAAGTGTAATAAGTTAAATCAATCTGGACCATTGGTGGTGGTTTTAATAGTAAATCAATCTGGACCATTGATAATGGTTTTAATAGTAAATCAATCTGAACCGTCGGTGGTGGTTTTAAAAGTAAATCAATCTGGACCGTCGGTGGTGGTTTTAAAAGTAAAACAATCTGGACCGTCGGTTGTGGTTTTAATAGTAATCAATATGGACCGTCCTTTCTAATAGTGAATCAATCTGGACCGTTCGTGAATTAGTTACTATTTAGTCTATTTTCCTATAAATAGAAGCTTAATTCTTCTTTCATTCTCACCAATTCATTGAGATTCACAAGAGACACTATAGACAGAGAAACTATAGAGAGTAAGAAGAAGAGTATTCTGCTACTTCACTTTTGCAGTATCCAGCTTTCTTCTAAGGTAAGGGGTATTATTTCTTTCGTATTCATTAGGAATACTATTTTTCGTATTCATCTTTTAGTATGTCGGAATAACATGTCTACGCGGATTACGTACTGTATGATAGGTGAAAATCCATTTGCAGTTTTCGTATGTTAATTCTTTTCATATTCTTAAGTCTAAACTTACTATGATAAGTATTGCTTCTATAATCCTTGAAATTAGTATATCCGTGAGTTTTGCGCTTCATCCAGTATCATTTTATTGGAATATTGATATGAACTTTCTTATTAAATATTAATATTTTCACCGAAGTACTATCCACGAGTTACTATTCACGGATTACTATTCACCTGGTTACTATTCACTATAATATTATTCACTCGGGTATTCGGGGCACTTTTTATGTCGGGGTACTATTCACGAGTTACTATTTACCCTGATTACTATTCACTCAAATATTATTCACTCCATTTGGGGCACTTTTCATGTCGGGTTACTATTCACGGGGTACTATTCCCGAAGTACTATTCACTGAAATTTTTTTTTCTATCCAAATTATTTTTGATACATGGATATTATTCTTGAATTTTACTCTACAAAGCAGTATCATGTTGAAAATTTAGACATTATTGAATTCTGGATAAATTAAATTATAAATCTTAAAAAAATTATCCTTTAATTTTTTTAATTGAATTCTTATATCATTGTCATCATCCTCATGCTTATGTTATGATGAAAGTCATCTTTGGCTTACGTACATAGATGGACTGTTGATTGGTATGATTATGACCAAGGATAATTCGGTATAGTCATAACCATTGATGATTACACGAATAATTCTTGGCCTGTAGTGCAAGAATAATTTGTGGACGTGATACTAATGAATATCCTTTGCCCGTAGTGCAGGGATTATTCGATGATGTGATCTATTTATTAAGTTGAGTCCCAGCAATAAAGTTAATGACAAACTTTTTAAATCATATAAGATAGTAGATATCATGCTCTACTTGACTCTTCTAATGGATTGCTTGTTCCGCTGCAGTTAAACTTGTTATCTATTATATTCTATCAGTTTAACATTGTCGAAGTCTAATGATAACTTATTCTGCATTATCTTAGTCATAATATTTCTTACTGGGCTAGTTGAGCTCACATTTTTACTTCCATTGTTCTCTTCAGGAAATGAGAACATAGCCGGAACTAGTCGGGGATCAAAGTGATGGCCTGAGATGCTGTTATAGTAGTCCTCACTATTCTATAAAATAATGTGCCAATAAATGTAATGAGGACTTTATTTGAGTTTGGATATTGTCTAAATGACAATATTCGTGTAAAAACTCTCAACTCATGTTGTATAATTAATTTTTTATTTGTATTTTGTACCATGTATTTGGCGACCCAAGATAGGTGATGTATACCTACTTCTGGGGCGTCACAGTTGGTATCAAAGCTTAGGGATATGATCCCTGGCTGAGATGTGAGACAAGAACTAGGAGGGAGATACGGGGAATTCCTTCGCTAGTATGACCTACCTAAGTTTATTTGGTATTCAATTGGTCGGTCAGAGTATAGGGATAATATGTGGCATGTCAATTAACCCTTGTTTTGTGGCAGTATTTGAAAATGGCATCTAAAAATGTCGAGATAAGTAATAAAGCACATGAGACCGTTGAGTCACCAACGATCAATACCCAGGATAATGTGCAACAGGAAGACAATAATCCTCAGGTAAACAACAACACCGATCAAATGATGAACGATGGGATGTTTAGAGGCTTCATACAATTCATGCAACGTCAGGCGAGAGCGGCTTCTGTTCAAAATGCAGGTGCACACACTGGCAACTCACAAATAGTCACCGTTAAATAATTCAAGGAGCTGGGACCATCAGAGTTTTGGGGAGAGCCAAAACCACTTAAGGCAGAGACATGGATAAAGCAGATCACCAAGATATTTGATATCTTGGGAAGCTCCGAGGAGCAAAAGGTTCCCTTTGCCACCTTCATGTTGAGAGGAGAAGCATATTACTGGTGGGAATTAGTAAAACGTACCCAGCCTGCCGCACTCAAGATGTCTTGGGAGAAGTTACAAGAGCTGTTCAATGAGAAGTACTTTCCCTAAAGTATTCGTCACATGAAGGAGGTGGAGTTTATCAAGTTGGAGCAAAACAATATGACCGTGTCGCAGTACGAGGCTAAGTTTGCCGAGTTGTCCTGATTCGCATCCCATTTGGTTGATAATGAAGAGACAATGACGCGAATGTTTCTACGAGGTTTGAGACCCGAAATACGTCAATACCTCACTTCTCATAAACTGTGTTTGTATTCAGATGTTGTAAATAGGGCTCAGTTATTGGAGCGCGATAATGAGTCTACTCAACCAAGAGAGAGCGGCCAATAAGTCGATAATACCAGTGGTAGCAGTTATCGAAGCGGTGATAACAAACGTGGAGGGAATCAACATGCAAGAAATGGTAACCACTACGGTGGTAATCATGGCCAAGATAATAGAAGTGGAAATTTTAAGAAGAGGAGATTCAATAATGATGGAAAGACGTCAGCACCAACACTTATTGTTAAGAAGGAGAACGACCACCGGTCGTATGTTACAAATGCGGAGGAGAGGAACACATCAGTCCAAACTTTACGCACCAGTCCAAAGCATGTTACAATTGTGGAAGAGAAGGGCACCTAGCCCGATTTTGTCATGAACCAAAGTCAAGTCCAGCTGGGATGGAGGCATCAAAGGTCGTCCCAGACAAGACAAAACTGGTAGTTCAAGAGAGAGCGTTTGTTGTAACCTCCCAAAAGAGAGGAATCCGAACGAGGTGATCACGGGTAAGCTAATCATAAACTCTTACGAAGCTTATACCTTATTTGATACCAGTTCTACCCATTCTTTTGTTTCTCCTACTTGTGCTCAACGTTTAAATTTGACTCCTGAGAAATTAGACTTTGATTTATCTGTTGAAACTCCGTTGGAGGAAACCATCATAACATCCACCGTTTATAAGTCTTGTTTGGTTCAAATCGGTAACCGCACATTACCTGCCGATCTTATTTCTTTAAAAATACTTGCATTCGATGTGATTTTAGGAATTGATTGGTTGACTATTAATCATGCTAAAATTGATTGTTTTCATAAGGTTGTTAGCTTCCATATTCCTAACCAACCTATTATGCGAATTAAAGAAACCAAACCATTAAAGTCAATTACTGTCATCTCAAGTCATAAAAATATTCGTTTATTGAAAAATGGATGTCAAGCTTTTTTAGCCCATGTCACAGATTTAAACAAAAATATGTCAATTTTGAATGATATTTCCATTGTTAATAAATTTCCTGACGTATTCCCTGAAAAACTTCCTGGCCTACCCCTAGAGCGTGAAATTGAATTTTGTATCGACCTTAACCAGTTACAAAACCCATTTCCAAAGCCCCATATCGAATGACTCCTGTTGAACTTCAAGAGTTAAAGACTCAACTACAGGAATTGTTAGACATCGGTTTCATTCATCCTAGTACATCTCCTTGGGGTGCTCCTGTTCTATTTGTAAAGAAGAAAGATGGAAGTATGCGCCTTTGTATTGATTATCGGGAGTTGAATCATGTCACCATCAAAAATAGGTACCCGTTGCCACGCATTGATGACCTGTTTGACCAATCGCAAGGCGCCAAATTCTTTTCAAAGATCGATATTCATTCCGGATATCATCAGTTAAAGATTAAAACCTATGATATTCCAAAGACTTCTTTTAGAACTCGGTACGGGCATTATGAATTCCTTGTCATGTCTTTTTAATTGACTAATGCTCCTGCTGCCTTCATAGATATGATGAACCGAGTATTCAAGGAATATTTGGATCATTTTATAGTCATCTTTATAGATGACATCCTAATATATTCCAAAAGCCGTGAAGATCAAGAGCAACACTTGAGGCTAATACTCCGTGCGAGTTTTGGCTTGAAGAAGTAGCATTCCTTGGGCACATGATATCAAATCATGGAATATCTGTTGACCCAGCAAAGATTGAAGCAATTCAAAGCTGGGAGCAACCCAAGTCAGTGACCGAAGTATGTAGCTTTCTAGGCTTAGCTGATTATTATCAGAGATTCGTGGAAGGATTTTTGCGAATCGCTAATTCATTAACTCAGCTGACTCAAAAAGATACAAAATTTGGTTGGAGCGAGGAATGTGAGAATAGTTTTTAAGAACACAAGAGAAAACTCATTTTAGCACCTGTTCTCACAATACCATCTGGTTAGTAGGGATTTGTCATCTATAGTGATGCTTCAGGCAAAGGTTTAGGATGTGTTCTCATTCAACATGGAAAAGTCATAGCTTATGCCTCACGACAACTCAAAGAATATGAGAGAAATTATCTTACTAATGATCTAGAGTTGGCAGATGTCGTTTTTGCGCTTAAGATTTGGAGGCATTACCTGTATAGAGAGAAGGTGGAGATTTATACAGATCATAAAAGCCTCAAATATTTCTTCACTCAAAAGGAACTTAACATGTGGCAAAGATGATGGCTTGAGCTGTTGAAAGATTATGATCATACCATTCAATACCATGCTGGAAAAACGAATGTAGTAGCTGATGCATTGAGTAGAAGATCATATGCGGGTACGAGTGCGATATTGTCAACGCAAAGGCCCATTTTGTATGACTTACAAAGGATGGAGATAGAGTTAAAGACTCCAGGGACCCATGTGATGATGGCAAATATACAAGTAGAACCGACTTTAATCGATAAAGTTAAAGCTGCTCAAGCTATAGACCTGGAGATAATGAGTATGAAGAAGAAAGTGCAAGAAGGTGCTATTCCGGAAGCAAGAATCGATGAAGAAGGAATACTTCGATTCAACTCCAGAATTTGTGTTCCTAACGATTCTGACTTGAAGTATAAAATTATGATGGAGGCGCATAACACACCATTTGTAATCCATCCCGGGAGTACCAAAATGTATCATGATCTTCGATATACATTTTGGTGGATGTTGCCTAATTTTTTAATAGCACTTTAACACGCAAGTATACGCGTTCAATTGTAATATTCAGCAAGCAAGGATATCGTTCCCACGAGGAAATAGATTAATATTTATCAATTACTAACTCTAATGCAATTAATCCTATTTTAAACTAAGAAAATTTTGTTTATGATAGAAATTTAAACTTAACAAACTAATAATTAAAATAAGAATTTCACAAGAAAAACTGCAGATTTAACAGATTAAGATTACAACTTCCCTTGGTATTTCATTTAAACTAACTTACTTCCCATTTAAAATAAATCAATTAATATGAATTGTTATCCAAGAATGCTCTATAAATATTCATGCTCTTCTTCCAAAGTCACATGAACAAATCCTCCTAAATCCAATCTTTAAGATGCAGAATTATAAGGAACACCCCAGTTAATCAACTCACTATATTCCTTTGTGAATCAAGTATTAGGGTTTACGCACAAATTCTTTCAATGGATACAAAAGACACATAGGTATATTCCTATCCTACATGCTAATCATATTAACCCTATTCAGATTATATGAACAGATGTTATTATATCCAGATCTCAATCTATACTCCATCTTCCAATTTTATATAGATTATCACAGTAATTGTTGATCAGGCAATTAATCAATAAGCATAAGATATAATAAACAATTCAATAAAAACCAACTTTCAATCAATGGGAAGCTTGCAATTTAAACTACATACCAAGTTCCGTTGCAATCTTAATTAAAATTTAGTTCATGATAATAAATAAGAAAAACATCATCCAGATAAATAATCCAAACATCCCAGATAGTTACAAAAGATAAAACTAGAGAAGAGAAGAAGAAACTCTGAATTTGCTCCAATACTCTCTCTTAGATCTTCAGCCTTTGCAATTCTCCTTCGTGTTTTTCTTCCTTGTTCTCTCTGCAAATCCCTTGAAAACTTGATTGATTACTTGCAAAATTAGTTCTTCCTGCTTTTCTAGAGTCCTCTCCTACTTGTATTGGTCTCAGCCCTCATTCAGACTCCTATTTGGCTTCAAAAACCCACTTGACAGCTGCAAAACGCACCAATCTACGCATTAGAGCGCCTAGGCGCTCATCATAGTGCAATTCCAAGCGCCTAGGCGCTTGGCCAGGACCTCCTATTTACAGAAATGCCACTCAGCTTTAATTTTCATGATTTTTGACCCTTTTCTTCTCCGAAATGACCAATTTGTCCCTCCAGCTCCAACCTATAACAAATAAACACAAAACACATAAAAAGATCCTAAAAAAGAAATAAATATAACAATAATTAAGTTTAATAATATCAGATTCATAGGTATAAAACCTACTCATCAAATACCCCCAAACTTAACCAATTGCTTGTCCCCAAGCAACACAACACAATGCAATAGCTAAATATGCAATGCAAATGCAGCTAATTAAATGCCTACATTCCAGCAGTCAAACAGAACAAAATCTATTCATCAAGCCTCAGAGAAATCACAATAAACATGATAGTACATCATATCAAAACAGATTTGTAATTTCATCGTCAATCATCAAATCTTAACCTGTTATTATTGATATAGTGTGTGTGTGCTTAACATCCATGCTAACTGATATGATGCTAAATACAACACATAATACATCTCTTTAAAGGAATCATACAGTGTAAACTCACAAAATTCACGAACCAGCAAAAACCAACTAAAGACAAATATCCACCAAAATTTAAGAGTCCAATCCGGAATACTTATGCTTGTTTTTTTTTCTTTACGAGGGCTTTTTGCTCTTTTCCCATTTTATTGTTTTTGTTTTTTTTTTTTCATATATATACATATATATATTTTTTGTTAACCATGACTGTGCAATGTCTCATTCCATTAGGCTAACAGTGCTACCCCTTAGCGAGCTTTCGACCAACGACTCCCAGACCATATAAGACCTTAGGGCGCTAGGTTTTAAGATACCCCTTCGGGCGTACTTGCTCAAGTAACAAAGGCCCCGAAACAAAACTAGCCAGAGTATTATTTTTTTTCATTTTTTTTTTCAATCAAGCTTATATATTCCAAATTTTTCCCCCAAACTTAAGTTTTTATCTAAATTCAGTCATCTTCGCCTATTCATGTCTTTCATTCATTTAAACTAGCATTATCCTCTAGAAGTCCATTATGTGTCAATTTAAACTCAATCAGTCAACATGGTTGTCTTTACTGTGCTATCCTTATTATATCAGTTTCAAACAGGTAAAGATTCAAATCCTGACAAGAAATCACGTCAAAGTCTTAACAGACAATACTATACTTGTCTACTCAATTCCAATCTCATCACTGACCAAGACAGACTTAAACTATTTAACAGCTGGAAACATGCAAATGCTTGAATTTTTTTTTTTTTTTAATAATAAAAAAAAAAAAATTGAAAACTACATGAATGCAACTATATGCAAAGCTATTAACTGAATATACTACATGAATGCACTAGATAAATACTACATGCA
Organism: Panax japonicus; assembly: GCA_020205505.1. Taxonomy (NCBI): domain Eukaryota; kingdom Viridiplantae; phylum Streptophyta; class Magnoliopsida; order Apiales; family Araliaceae; genus Panax; species Panax japonicus. The sequence continues at coordinate 15,915,885 of CM035112.1, forward strand.
TGAACTGGAGCTGGAAACCTACACCCCCAAACTTAAATTATGCAATGTCCTCATTGTATATAACAACGAAAATTTAATAAATTAAGCACTGAGGACTTCCCTGAAAGATAGAAGCTTTATTCCTCGTCAGACTCTTCTTCCTCATCTTCTTCTTCATCTGGGGGGTATGCGGACAATGGTGGGAATTGGTAAGGAGCGGCACCTGGATTCATGCGGGCAAACATATCAAGGAATGCGGTACTAAAATTCTGATATACCTCCGTTTGCCGCTGAGCTAAACTATCCTGATTTCTTTCCATTCGGTCAAAACCTTCCTGAACTAGAGTGGCAACCATGTCGATTCTTCTAGTTTGATTTCTCAAATCACGACGGATATCTTCATAAAAATTAGGAGGTTGCTCTGAACTTCCAGCTGCAGGAGGATTCTCGTGGACTTGGTGACTAGGCTCGGCTACAGGCTCGGGAGGAGCAATAATGAATCCTAACCCTCTCGGGTGTGGTATCCCCCCACTCCATACCTTGTACTTCTTAATAAGCGAGTGGTCAATTGCGGCTAAAGGAGGCTGTGTAGCTTCCTCGGCATCCCATTTCACCCCAGCTTGTTGGCATAGTCCTGTGATCAAAGATGGGTGTGGTAGTCCACCTGAGGTCCCTCCTCGAATTGCTTTGTCAATGGAATCATGAATAACTTGGCCCACATCTATAATTTTTCCTGATGCAATGCAGAAAAGCAGGGCTGCCCTTTGATTTACAACATCACTCATATGCCTACATGGCATCATCTTGGCACAAATAAATGCATGCCATGCCTTCCCATAATTGCTTAGTTTGGATGCGGGGAACAACACAGCTTCATGTTGATCTGTTAATTTCCATGTCGTTCCAGGCACACACAAGGCTTGAATAATCTCACTGTAGTCTAGCTCGTGTTGTAGATATTGCATGTATCCATTGTTGGGTATCGTGTTCAAACCATAATAAGCATTTATTGACCCAAAACTGACCTCCACAGATTTACCTCGAACCCAAATTACGTTACCAACATGATCTATTGCATTTGCGTAGAATTCCTTAACAATCTTAACAACAGATGCATCCGGTTGAGCTGTAAAGTTTATCCATCTTCTACTCCCAATCATCTGTAATAATTCCCCATCTTCTATATCGGGCAATAATCCACGCTCGGGAATTAGTGCTTTATTAGAAAGTACATTGTAATATCTGTCCGACGCTTTAGCACTTGTGAATCTCTTTTTGTCATACTTTTGGGAAGTGCCCGAAGTCTCTCCTCTTTGTCTCTTACTAGCCATGGTCTTATGTACTAAGTTCTTGGCAACCCAAATGATACTCAATGACTTAGGAGAGCCAAAATCTTCTATGTGACAATTTATCAAACACTTTGTGTGCACAGATTTGGAACACTATTAGTATGCACTCCCCCAAACTTAAATTTCACCAATTGTTGCAATTACTAAACACACTATACATCCAAGGTAATTCAAGCAACAATTAAGAGTACCCACACCCAATTGAGCCAACACAATGATAGAAACTAACTTCAAAGTACTAACCTAACTATTATCCAAGTGAATCCAAAGAATTTGCAATAAAATCTTGTGTACTTACTTGGGTATAGCCAAATCTTGATGTTCAATCAAAGTTGGATGAGCAATTTGAGCCTTGAACCCTTACTTCAAGTAGATGTGGCTTGAATGCAAGTGGAATCCCGAATTGGTGAAGAAGGATGATAATATGGAACTTAGTTGCTTTGGTTTGGGTAGGGATATAGTGTTTGATTTGGATTTGGAAGAGAAAGATTAGTTGTTTAGGCTAGATTAGATGAGGGTTTTGAGTTGTGGAGGGTTAGAGATGGAGTAGGAGAGTAAGAGAGGCTTTGAGTTGGAATGGGAGAGGAGTTGCCCGAATTGGGGCTTAAATTTTTTTTTTTTTTTACATTGGAGCGCCTAGGCGCTTGGTGTGTGTACTATTGGAGTGCCTAGGCGCTTGCTTGCAGAATCTATTGGGCGTGTGGAGCGCCTAGGCGCTTGGTGTGTGCACTGTTGGGGCGCCTAGGCGCTTGGTCTGGACAACACATTCTGACTTTGAGCGCCTAGGCGCTTGAAATGACTTGAGGGGGAGCGCCTAGGCGCTTGGCATGATTTGTAGCTACTGACTTGGAGCGCCTAGGCGGTTGGAATGACTTGAAGTGGAGCGCCTAGGCGCTTGGGGCTTTTCCAACATTCTCTGCTCTGACGTCCTTTGGGAAAATAGCCATAACTTCTTCGTCCGAACTCCGATTTAGATGATTCAAGATGTTCTGGAAAGAGGAGAAGTAGATCTACAACTTTCATTCTTGAAGTTTCACGAAATAATATCCGGAGCTGTGGTCAAATTGGCTCTGAAGTGACTTCTTTGTAAATGGCAACCCGAAAACGCGAATCTAGCCACTCCAAACGTCGATCCATGTAACTTTTGTCCCAAACCTCGTCAAATATCCCCAATCTTAAACTTGTACGTGTTTTCCTTTCCTGCAATCAATTGAATCTCTGTTAGAGAACAAGGTATGCAACAAATCCTTAACTAGCAAAGTTTAACCACTAAATAAACTAATGGTAAAGTAAATTAATAAGAGTAAAAATAGCGAATAACAATAAAACTTCCTGGGTTGCCTCCCAGTTAGCGCTTGGTTTATAGTCTTCAGCCTGACTTTCTCCTCTTTTCTAATCGGCAAGGTTGACCGATGTCTTTTCACGATCAAAACAACCCCCATAGTAGTGCTTCAATCTTTGACCGTTGACTTTAAAATTACGTTTTGAATACGGGTCTTCCACTTCTACAGCTCCATGAGGATAGACTTTTGAGATTATAAATGGCCCAGACCATCGAGATTTCAACTTTCCAGGAAACAGTTTAAGCCTTGAATTGTATAATAACACTGTTTGACCTGCTTCAAACTTTCTTTCCAGAATTTTCTCATCATGCCACCTCTTAATCTTTTCTTTATATAACTTCGCATTCTCATACGATTGGAGTCTGAACTCATCCATTTGATTCAATTGTAAGAGGCGCTTCTCTCCCGCAGCAGATATATCAAGGTTTAACTTCCGAATTGCCCAATAAGCACTGTGTTCGAGTTCAACTGGAAGATGGCATGCCTTCCCATAAACTAACCTGTACGGAGACATCCCTATCGGGGTTTTGTAAGCTGTACGGTATGCCCATAGAGCATCGTCCAACTTGCTAGACCAATCTTTCCGACTAGGATTCACTATCTTTTCGAGGATTCTTTTCACTTCTCGGTTAGATACCTCGGCTTGACCACTTGTTTGTGGATGGTAAGCAGTAGCTATCTTATGAGTGACTCCATATTTAGCAAGGATAGCTGAAAACTGCTTATTACAGAAATGTGTTCCTTCATCACTAATGATTGCGCGAGGAGTGCCGAATCTAGAGAAAATGTTCTTCCGAATGAACTTAATCACAACCTTCGCGTCATTGGTAGGTGATGCTATAGCTTCTACCCACTTCGAAACGTAGTCCACCGCTAGAAGTATATAGGAGTTACAGAAAGATGGTGGAAAAGGTCCCATGAAGTCAATTCCCCAAACATCAAACAATTCGACTTCCAGGATCATATTAAGTGGCATCTCGTGTCGCTTTGATATATTACCAACTCTTTGGCATCTGTCACATTTTAATGAGAACACACGGGCATCTTTGAAGAGTGTTGGCCAGAAAAACCCACATTGAAGCACTTTAGCTGCCATTCTTTCTCCCCCAAAATGTCCACCATAGTCAGATGCATGACATTGGTGTAGAATACTCTCCATTTCAACTTCCGGGATGCACCTTCTTATTACTTGATCGCCACATTGTTTAAATAAGAATGGATCATCCCATAAATACTGTTTCACGTCATGGAGAAATTTCTTCTTCTGCTGGCTTGTCAAATCAGGTGGAAACACCTTACTGACAATGAAATTTACATAATCTGCATACCATGGTGTATCCATCCTTACCGCCAATAGCTGTTCATCCGGAAAAAATTCGTTGATCACTGTTGTGTCATTTTTCTTTAGTTCTGAATTCTCTAACCGTGATAAATGATCAGCAACCTGATTTTCTGTTCCTTTTCGGTCCCGGATCTCCAAGTCAAACTCTTGTAGCAATAATACCCATCTAATTAATCTCGGCTTCGCGTCTTTCTTTGCTATTAAGTACTTAATTGCCGAATGATCCGTAAACACAATTACCTTTGTCCCAATCAAATATGAGCGAAATTTATCAAATGCATAAACAACTGCTAATAGCTCCTTCTCGGTAGTGGTATAATTCAGTTGAGCATCTGTCAATGTTTTACTAGCATAGTATATAGCATGAAAAATTTTATCCTTTCGTTGGCCAAGAACTGCACCAATCGCATAGTCGCTAGCATCACACATTAATTCGAACGGTATAGTCCAATCTGGTGCTATGATTACAGGTGCGGTAACAAGTTTCTTCTTTAACACATCAAACGCTTCTAGGCATGCTTGATCAAAGTTGAATGAGACGTCCTTCTCCAAAAGATTGCACAGTGGTTTTGTGATTTTGGAGAAGTCTTTTATAAATCGTCTATAGAAACCAGCGTGTCCCAAGAAACTTCGAATACCCTTTACAGAAATTGGTGGTGGCAGGTTCTCAATGGTTTCGATTTTTGCTCTGTCAACCTCAATTCCTTTTGATGATACTCGGTGACCCAAGATTATCCCTTCTTGCACCATAAAATGACATTTCTCCCAGTTTAAAACCAAATTTGTTTCCATGCAGCGTTTGAGCACGAGTGTGAGATTTTCCAAACAATAATCAAACGAATCCCCAAAAACTGAAAAATCGTCCATAAATACCTCAAGATTTTGTTCAACCATGTCTGAAAAAATAGCCATCATACACCGTTGAAATGTCGCTGGCGCATTACATAACCCAAAAGACATTCTGCGAAAAGTAAAGGTGCCATATGGGCATGTGAATGTTGTTTTCTCCTGATCCTCGGGTGCAATGGCAATTTGGTTATAGCCCGAATATCCATCCAAGAGGCAATAATACTCGTGCCTTGCAAGCCTGTCCAACATTTGATCTATGAATGGTAGAGGAAAATGGTCTTTACGAGTGGCCTTATTCAACTTCCTGTAATCCATACACACTCGCCAACCAGTAACTGTTCGCGTTGGGATCAATTCATTCTGCTCGTTCGCAACTACTGTCATTCCCCCTTTCTTTGGCACGCATTGAACCGGACTTACCCATGAGCTATCTGAGATAGGGTAGATAATTCCAGCATCCAACCATTTAATGATTTCCTTTTTAACAACTTCCTTCATGATGGGATTTAGTCTTCTTTGTTGTTCAATAGTTGGTTTTGCTTCGTCTTCCAACAAAATCTTATGCATACAAATTGATGGGCTTATCCCCTTGATATCTGCAATAGTCCATCCAAGAGCAGTCTTGTATTGTCGAAGTACCCTTAGTAGCTTTTCTTCTTGAACCTTATCAAGTGATGCAGAAATAATGACTGGCAAGGAAGAAGAAGAACCAAGGTAGGTGTACCGGAGGTGGTTAGGCAATGGCTTAAGTTCCAAGGTAGGCGGTTCTTCTACGGATGATGTCACCTTTTCGTCTAGCTTTCCCCGATAATCCAGAGGTTCAAATTTTTGTAGACATCGTGTGAACTTTGGAGTTGAATCTAGCATTTGGACCCATTCTATCACCATTGAATCATCAAATAATTTTTCACTAACCAATGCGGTTTCAAGAGGGTTTTCAATCACAGATTCACCAAATACCTCTTCAGTTGCTTCTTCAATCAGATCAATTCTTAAGCACTCTTCCTCTTCCTTCGGGAATTTCATAGCCTTGAAAACATTAAAAGTTACTTCTTCATCTTGAACTCTCATTGTTAACTCTCCCTTCTGTACATCAATTAATGTCCTTCCAGTGGCTAAAAACGGTCTTCCAAGGATAATGGGTATGTCTTTATCCTCTTCGTAGTCCAACACAATGAAATCGGCTGGAAATATGAATTTGTCCACCTTTACTAATATGTCTTCCACAATGCCCCTAGGGTATGTCACTGATCTATCCGCGAGCTGTAGAGAGATATTTGTTGACTTTGGGGCTGGTAATCCCAACTGAGTGTAGATAGAAAGTGGCATCAAGTTAATACTTGCCCCCAAATCACACAAACATCTGTTAAAGAACTAGGGCCCAATCGTGCACGGTATTGTAAAGCTGCCCGGATCCTTCAACTTCGGTGGTAACTTTCTTTGCAGAATTGCGCTACATTCTTCTGTCAATGCTACAGTTTCGAACTCCCCTAGTTTCCTCTTTCTTGCTAAAATATCTTTCATAAATTTTGCATAACTAGGCATTTGTTCTAAAGCATCTGCGAATGGAATGTTGATTTGCAGCTTTTTGAACACTTCTAAAAATTTTGAAAATTGTCGATTTAATTTCTGCTTTTGAAATCTTTGAGGAAACGACACAGGTGGTACAACTGTTGTTTGCTTTTCTTCTTGTTGTTTTGTCACAACTTTTTCCTCAGATTTACTTTCCGAATCTCCACTCTCTTGTTCACCATCCTCAGCAGAAATTATTTTCTTGTGTCCGTCCAAATCTGTAGTCAACTCCTTCCCGCTTCTGAGTGTAACTGCCTTACAGTGCTCATTTCCATCATTCCTTGGATTTTTCTCCGTATCACTAGGTAAAGAACTTGGAATTCTAGTATTCAAAGCATTAGCCATTTGCCCCATTTGATTCTCCAGATTCTTTATTGCAGCTGATTGGGTTTTCGTTGTGGTTTCCAACTGAGTTGCAAATCTTGCCAGCAATTCTTCCATTTGTGAAAACTTATCAGGTTGTTGAGTTTGTTGATGTGGCTGAAATCCAGGTGGATATGTTTGCCTTGGAGCTTGAGCTTGTGACTGATTATTACTCCAAGAAAAATTCGGGTGGTTTCTTACTCCTGAATTGTAGTTGTTTGCATAACTGCCCTGCTGCCTATTATAATTGGAAACAAAATGAACTGATTCAGGATTTATTGCACATTGATCACTTGAGTGATTACCCGCACATATTTCACATATCGTTTCCATTTTCTGAACTGGTTGTACCCCAAGTGAATCTATCTTCTTTGTAAGAGCAGAAATCTGAGCTGTCATTTGAGCTGACAATGCTGTCATCGCATCCACTTCATACACTCCGACTGTCCTTGGCGGAGTTGTTCTTGCTGTTGGCCATTGATAATTATTAGCTGCCATGGTTTCAAGCAACTCATACCCCTCATCACAATTCTTGGCCATAATAGCTCCTCCTGCTGCAGCATCTATACTCGATCTCACTGTGCTGAATAAACCATTATAAAAAGTTTGCACCTGAAGCCATTTAGGAATTCCATGGTGTGGACATTTTCGCAATGAATCCTTGAATCTCTCCCAAGCTTCATATAGTGATTCTGAATCGTGCTGAACGAAAGAGAAGATATCGTTCCGCAACTTTGCTGTTTTTGCAGGTGGGAAAAACTTTGCAAGAAATTTCTGGGCTAGATCATTCCATGTAGTGATCGAGCCTGGTGGTAGTGAATGGAGCCAACTCTTAGCCTTATCTCTGAGGGTAAATGGAAATAGCCGTAGCCTTGTTGCATCCTCTGACACATTATTGTACTTGAAAGTATCGCAGATTTCTATAAAGCTGACTATGTGATCGTTCGGATCATCGTTTGGTAACCCTTCGAACTGACATGAATTTTGAATCATCTGTATTGTCCCCGGTTTTATCTCAAAACTTGTAGCAGTAATGGCAGGTCTCGTAATACTCGACTGAATTTCAGTAACCCGCGGCGTAGCATAATCCTGCAGTGCTTTTTGCTCTTCTTCAGCCATAGTATCTTCCTTATCAAATGCTTCTTTGGTTTCCTTAACCCACTTACGCAACCGCTGAAATCTTTTCTCGATGTCGTCCTCGTGAGGCAATAAATCTGGCTTCTTCGATCGCGTTTGCATAAACTAGTCAAAAGCACCTGAATGGAACAGAATAGAAAAAGTTTAAATTAAGATTAACGCTATAAAAATCAATAATAATAAAATATTAAACTAATTTCCCCGGCAACGGCGCCAAAAACTTGTTGCCTAATTTTTTAATAGGACTTTAACACGCAAGTATACGCGTTCAATTGTAATATTCAGCAAGCAAGGATATCGTTCCCACGAGGAAATAGATTAATATTTATCAATTACTAACTCTAATGCAATTAATCCTATTTTAAACTAAGAAAATTTTGTTTATGATTGAAATTTAAACTTAACAAACTAATAATTAAAATAAGAATTTCACAAGAAAAACTGCAGATTTAACAGATTAAGATTACAACTTCCCTTGGTATTTCATTTAAACTAACTTACTTCCCATTTAAAATAAATCAATTAATATAAATTGTTATCCAAGAATGCTCTATAAATATTCATGCTCTTCTTCCAAAGTCACATGAACAAATCCTCCTAAATCCAATCTTTAAGATGCAGAATTATAAGGAACACCCCAGTTAATCAACTCACTATATTCCTATGTGAATCAAGTTAATTAGGGTTTACGCATAAATTCTTTCAATGGATACAAAAGACACATAGGTATATTCCTATCCTACATGCTAATCATATTAACCCTATTCAGATTATATGAACAGATGTTATTATATCCAGATCTCAATCTATACTCCATCTTCCAATTTTATATAGATTATCACAGTAATTGTTGATCAGGCAATTAATCAATAAGCATAAGATATAATAAACAATTCAATAAAAACCAACTTTCAATCAATGGGAAGCTTGCAATTTAAACTACATACCAAGTTCCGTTGCAATCTTAATTAAAATTTAGTTCATGATAATAAATAAGAAAAACATCATCCAGATAAATAATCCAAATATCCCAGATAGTTACAAAAGATAAAACTAGAGAAGAGAAGAAGAAACTCTGAATTTGCTCCAATACTCTCTCTTAGATCTTCAGCCTTTGCAATTCTGCTTCGTGTTTTTCTTCCTTGTTCTCTCTGCAAATCCCTTGAAAACTTGATTGATTACTTGCAAAATTAGTTCTTCCTGCTTTTCTAGAGTCCTCTCCTACTTGTATTGGTCTCAGCCCTCATTCAGACTCCTATTTGGCTTCAAAAACCCACTTGACAGCTGCAAAACGCACCAATCTACGCATTAGAGCACCTAGGCGCTCATCATAGTGCAATTCCAAGCGCCTAGGTGCTTGGCCAGGACCTCCTATTTACAGAAATGCCACTCAGCTTTAATTTTCATGATTTTTGACCTTTTTCTTCTCCGAAATGACCAATTTGTCCCTCCAGCTCCAACCTACAACAAATAAACACAAAACATATAAAAAGATCCTAAAAAACAAATAAATATAACAATAATTAAGTTTAATAATATCAGATTCATATGTATAAAACCTACTCATCAGTGGATCAATATAAAGAGAGAGATAGAGGGATTTATCTCAAGATATCTAAATTGTCAACAAGTCAAGGTGGAGCATCAAGTGCCAAAAGGTCCATTACAACCACTTGAAATTCCAGAATGGAAGTGGGAGCACATTACCATGGATTTCGTTACTGGTCTTCCCAAGGTTTTTCAAGGCATAGATGCAATTTGGGTCATTGTTAATAGATTAATCAGGTCTGCTCTTTTCTTACCGATACGAGAAACTTACACACTTGAACGTCTTGCTCGTATGTACATAAACGAGATTGTAAGATTGCATGGTATGCCAGTATCTATAGTTTCTGATCGAGACCCAAGATTAACTTCAAGATTTTGGGTTAGTTTGGAAAAAGCTATGGGCACGGATTTACGAATTAGTTCTGTGTATCATCCTCAAACTGACGGACAATCAGAGAGGACTATTCAAACTCTAGAGGATTTATTAAGACTCTATGTCCTTGACTTCAAAGGAAGTTGGGACAAGTTCTTACCATTGGTGGAGTTTTTCTACAACAATAGTTATCAAACAAGTATTGACATGGCTCCATTTGAGGCGTTGTAGGGAAGAAAGTGTCGTTCTCTAGTATGCTGGGATGAGGTAGGTGAGGCAATGTTTTTGTGACAAGAGTTGGTACGTATGACGACAGAAAAGATTTAAACGATCCGACAACGTATAAAAATCTCACAAGACCCGAACCATATTATTGAATTACAACCAGACGAGATAGAGGAAGATTTAACGTATGAAGAGGTAGCTGTTAAAATATTGGATAAGAAGGATCATATTCAACGCTCCAAGGTTATACCTCAAGTCAAAGTTTTGTGGAGAAACCACGATGTGGCGGAGATGACCTGAGAGTTAGAATCTGAAATGAAATCAAGGTATCTTCACCTCTTCGACATATCAGGTACATACCGTAATTTCGAGAAAGAAATTTCATAAGAAGGGGAGGTTGTAAGACCCCAACTTTTTTTGAATAAAGAATATTTTTCTCGAAATATATTTTTAAATATTATGGTGTGGGTATGATATAATGTTATAGTTGTGGGAAATATTTGGAAAATTTTGCAAATTAAGTAAGTTGATATAAAATATTCGTTGTGTCAGTTAATATTCGATTGGTCGGAGAATATTCGTACGACGGCACAATCATTGGTGGACCCCACAACGGAAGTATTGTCGTATTTAGAAAATGACAAAAATATCTTTTTATAAAAATAACAGCGGAGGTTTTACCGTTAAACTGTTGAACTACTCGATGGTAAACGTACAGTAATACGCGTGGTTGCATAGTAGCACACGGTATTGATTATTGATGCTTACGTGAGAAGTCACTCAGTTATACTCAATTATTGCTACAGTAATTTGTGCATCATATCTCTCATATTATTGATTTAATTATTATCACAGTATCATCTGCATAATAAATTATATTATTAAATCAATAATTGAGATGATAAAGTTATTCATATTATTATTTGCAATATTGACAATGTCTAGAAGTTCTGTCAAGGAGAGGTTTGGTCACCTAATTGCGCGCCAATAAGGAGAAATCCTTATCAGAAAGCCCCCTCCTTCTTGGGAACGACCTGGTTGTTAAATATTGTGAGTTATAATATTAATGATGAATAATTGTTGAAGTATTAATAATGTGTTTATTGAAGATAAGTGATTTACAAAAGTTAAGGGGGAATAAATCAGGTCGATGTAGTTCGCCCCTCAGGATGAATTGCAGTTGAAGAGAAGCATGAATCCCATGTACAGGCTATACTACGGGGAAAAGAAAGTTTGATCCCATGATTGGGACAAACTGCAGGTGTAGAAAAAGTTTGATCCCGTCTTCAGGATAAATTGCAAGCGTAGAAAAGTTTAATCCCGTCTTCAGGATAAACTGCAGTTATGAAAGGTTCAATCCCATCTTTAGGATAACCGAAATTATGTGAAAAGTTTGAAATGAGGTAAAACCAGGTTGCTGGTTTGATGTGTATGTTTTCCTGAGGGGCAGAAGAGTTTGTAAAAAGAGGGTTAGAAAACTGGAATGACTGGTGATTTGATGATCCAAACTAGGATGTTTGCTTGATGGTAACCTCAGACATAGTATCGTTTCACGGTGTCCGAGTTGATAAGCTGTGGAAATTCATCGCCATCTATTTCCTGTAGTCTTGAGCACCTCCTATCAATACCTCCTTGACAACAAACGGGCCTTCCCAATTAGGAGCGAATTTTCTCTTAGATTGATCTTGGTTGTCAATGATCTTCTTCAAAACTAAGTCATGTTGTTTGAACTTTCAGTAAATGGACTTTCTTTTTGTAGGATCGTGCGATCCTTTGCTGATATAACTGATCATGGAAGATAGCCGTGGTTCGCCTTTCGTCTATTAGAGACAATTGGTGATACCTGTCTTGTAACCATTGGTCTTCATCCAACTGAGCATCCATCAACACTCTGAGGGATTCCATTTCCACCTCTATGGGGAGCACTGCTTCCATCCCATAGGCTAATGAGTAGGGGGTTGCCCCAGTGGAAGTACGTATTGAAGTTATATAGGCTAATAAAGTCAGAGGCAATAGGTCAGGTCATCCTTTGTAATTAGTGGACATTCTCTACATGGTCTTCTTGATGTTTTTATTAGTCGCTTCAACATCACCATTCATATTTGGACGGTAGATGACGGAGTTAAGGTGTTTGATGTGGAATTTACTGCATAATTCATCCATCATTTTGTTGTTGAGGTTCTTAGCATTTTCTGACACAATTACCTCTGGTTGTCCATATCGACAAACTATATTATTTCTGATGAAAGCAATGATGACTTCTTTGGTAACCCTGGGGAAGGAAAAATGATGAGTGAGTTTTATACACATGAATTGGATACATTCGGGCTTAATTTATTGTTTTTCTCAAGTCTTTTAGGATGTTTTTATGTGTTTGTGTCTATTCATGCATGTTTTATATTGTTTTATAGGAATTGGGACAAAAGTTACATGGATCGACGTTTGGGGTGGCTAGATTCGCGTTTTTCGGCTTACCATTTACACAGCAGTCACTTCAGAGGCAATTTGACTATAGCTCCGGACCTTATTTCAAAACTCTTAAAGAATGAAAGTTGTATATCTACTATTCCTCTTTCCGGAACATCTTGAATCATCAAAATTGGAGTTCGGACAAAGAAGTTATGGCCATTTTCCCAAAGGACGTCGGAGTAGAAAATGTTAGAACTTGTAACAGCGTCGGGGCGCTAATTTTAAGCCTATTTGCAGCGCCGGTGCGCTATAAGGCAGAATCTCAGCGTCGTGAACAGTCTGGGGCGCTGGGGAAGAGGTTGGGTGTGGCTTGGATGCGTTTTAGGGCGAATTTTGACACCTTTTTGACTCTAAATTGGATTGGGTTTGTTCCTAAGCTTAAAATTGGACTTGTAATCTATAAATACATGATGTAAGGCATAAAATAAAGGGAGATTATATAGATTAGACTAGATTAAACACTCCTTTAGATTAGAACATAACCCTAGTTCTTATTAGTTTTGGAGATTGAAGCAACTTGGAGACCATAGAAGATTCAAAGCAGGAGCGAAAGAGGAGTCTCAAGGCTACTGACAATAGATTATATTCTCTTCTCTTCTCTTACTTTTATCTTTTAATGTCTATTCAGTTGTGGATTCTTGGTTTTAATTCATTAATTATGAACTAACTCTTTCATTAAGATTTTAATTGAACTTTTTATGATTATAAATTGATTATTTGATTTATTCTAATTATTTATGTTGAAGTGAATTGTTCATCTTGCTTTGTGCTTATTGATTAAGTATCTGATCAGTAATTACCTTGTTACTCTAGAAGGAATTGAGAAAGGAATTCTAGGGTTAGAACTGGGCATGGTGACATGTGACTTAGTTATTTGCACAATGAATAAGTAGGTTTGTGAATAGAATGAGAATATCTATTTGCCGCATGTAACACATAAGGAATTGGGATTGTAACGAGTTTAATTCAATTGTTTTGCATAGAGATATAGCAAAATTAATCTGGGTTAAATAGAAGGCAAATGATCACTTGAGAAAGGGCTTTTGGCATTTGAGAATTCCTGTTAATAATTCAGTAGATATAATAATTGGGATAATTGGATAATTGGTTTATAGTTCACAATTGGGGATTTTGGAGTTTTAGCCTTTATTTATTTGAATTCATTTATAAAGTAACCTAGTTTTAATTAGTTAATTTAGTTTTCTTAATTAGAAAATTCACAATTTGCTATTGTTTAAATAAAATTTATTTGGTTAAGACTTAGTAATTGGTAATTTTTATTAAATAATTCCTCGTGGGAACGATACTCTACTTTCACTTTATTACTTGTTGACCGTGTATATTTGCACTTATTCATTGATTGCGAAATCGATCAACAAAAAACTTGTTGGGTAAAATCTATTTACGCACAACACGCAAGTATACGTGGTCAACAAGTAATAAAGTGATAAGTAGAGTATCGTTCCCACAGAGAATTATTTAATAACAATCACCAAATACTAACCCGTAACCAACTCAATCTTATTTAAACGAATGAATTTCAAATTATATAAATTAAACTACTATTAACTTCCACTAGTTTAATTAAGATAACAGAGATTTAAGATCACAACTTCACTTATTGCTTCATTTAAGTTAACACACTTCTCATCATTATTCTCTATCCCGAATTGTTAATCAATAACACTAAAATAGTATTAACCATCTCTCGATGCACTAATACCGTATTAACGTCAATCCACAATTAAGAAAGAAATCCGTTAAACACCTTAATCAACTAACCCACTATATCTCTATGTGAATTACAATTGAAGAAGGTTTAAGAGCAAGTTCTCTATCCGATTACATGTGATGTCAAACATATCTATACCTTTAACATACATCAAGTTTAAGCTACTAACAAAATCCTGAACACATACTATCATGATTAGATCTAAATCTTTACTTCATCTCTCGAGTTCATATAGATTATCACGGTAATTGATGGCCAATCAATTAAACAATTAAGTCCGAATCATAATAGACAATCCTCACAATAGAACATAATAATTGATAACGAAGCATATTAAAATAAACTACACAATAAGATCCATTGTAATCTCAAACAAAGAATTAGTTCATTGAATTAAAACTAAGAATCCACAATTGAATAATCATTAAAAGACAAAGATAAGGGTAGATTAAAGAATAAATCTGTTGTCAGTAAATCTCCATCTTTCTCAAGCTCCTGCTCTTGATCTTCAATGGTGTCCAAGTTGCTTCAATCTCCCCTTCTAATCTAATCTAGGGTTCCTAATTTAAGAAAGAAAGTAAAGAAGTAAGCTCCTAGAGATTTATCCCAAGAGGGATTTTATAAAGTCTTAGAATTAGCCTCCCAATCCAAGTTAAACTCAAGTATTTAGAGTTCTAATGGACATTCTAGCAAGTTAGGCTACTAAGAATCCTATCCTAACTCAATTTGGACATCAAATAACCCATTTTGACTCCTTTCCCGCTGCCTAGCGTGCTCAGCGCTACCCCTAGCCATTTTTGGCGCAGTCAGCGCTAATGCTGCCTTGGGAAACTGATCTGGTAGCGTGGTCAGCGCTGGTCTGGCGCAGTCCGCGCTAGTCTGTTTTCTGCTACGATGCCCTTTGGTAAAATAGATATAAATTTTGATCCGCTCGGAGTTACGAGGACTGTCACCTATAAAATCGAAGATAAAGACGAGATCTACAACTTTCATTCTTTGAGGATGGACAAATTCGGATTTTATCAAGGTGGAAATCGGGCTTGAAGTAGACGCTATGTAAATGGCAAACATGACAACTCTTAGCTTTGATCTTCGTTAATAAAAAGGCCATAACTCTCACATCCGAGCTTCGATTGAGACGATTCAAGATGTTACAAAAAGCTAAGAAGTAGATCTACCATAAAATCCAAGTTTCAAGCCAAGAACATGCATCTAACGTGGTGTTAAAAGTCCTTCAATATTCCCTTCTTGCACTTGCTTGCGTATTTTAGTCCAAAAGATGTCCGAATTACTTTTCCTTGCTTCTTCATGCCAATTTCATGTCATAGCCTACAAAATAACAGAAAATGTATGAAAAGTAACTAAGAACATGAACATAAGCAACTAATTCAAGTAACAGATACCGAATAAGTAGGTATAAAACCTATTTATCAAGGCTGCTTCTACCCACTTGGTGAAGTAGTCAATCATGGTGAATATGAATCGATGTCCATTATTGGATTTGGGCTCGATGGGCTCGATCACGTCCATTCCCCACATTGAGAAGGACCATGGCGAACTCATATTTTGAATTTCCCTTGGAGGGGCGTGGATAACATTCCAATGAATTTGGCATTGATAGCACCTCTTGACGTGATCATCAGAGTCAGCTTTGAGCATAAGCCAATAATGCCCAGTTCTAAGGATCTTCTTGACAAGTAGGGGTCCACATATGTGTGGGCCACATACTCCAGCATGGATCTCATCCATGAGCCTCTGAGCTTGGCCGTTGTCTAGACATCTGAGGAGACCTAATCTTGCATCTCTCTAGTAGAGTGCATCTCCGCTCAAGTAGAATTTCATAATAAGTCAATGGATCCGCCTCTTCTCAGTCAGGCTCACCTCAGCGGGTGTAGATCCATCTTGCAGATACTCTTTGATATGATGATACCAAGGGTTTTGGATGAGAGGTAGCTCATCTGATACTTCTCCAACATAGTTCCCATAAGATGGGGCCTTTTGCAGGGCAAATGTGATGCTTGGCTTGTTTTCCTTGTCAGGTATATGAATCAAGGAGGCCAACATTGCTAATGCATCCGCAAAATCATTCTTATTACGAGGAATGTGTAGAAAGGAGATTTCTTCAAACTCCAAAGCCGTCTGTAAAACTTGCCGATCGTATGGCAGGAAATGTAGTTTCTTGGTTTGATAGATTCCTGTGGATTATTTGATTACCAATTTGGAATCCACAAAGACAGATAACCTCCTGATGCCCATTGAATGGGCAAATTTTAGCCCCATGATACAGCCTTCATACTCAGCTGTGTTGTTGGTGCTGACAAACTGCAATTTAACGGCGACGGGATACTGCTCCCCCATACCGGATACTATAACTTCTCCAACTCCCGAACCTTTTGTGTTAATAGCTCCATCGAAATACATTTTCTACGTACGACATGTATTATATGGATGGTGTTGCTGAACTGCCATTACCCCTTCATCGGGGAAGTATGTTTCTAAGGGTTTGTAATCCCCTGCACGTGCGAACGGCCAGTTGATCCGTAATTCCTTGACCTCTGATAGACTTTTGCATCACATGGACGATGTCAAATTATTGTAGGATCAACTGCATCTAGACAACCGATAATTTAGTATGGGCTTACTGAACATGTACTTGAGAGGATCCACGCGGGATATGAGATGGGTTGTGTGACCATGGAGGTAATGATGTAACCTCATGGAAGCCCTTGTTAAAGCACACCAAGTCTTCTCAATCAGAGTGTACTTGTGTCCATTGTTGTTGAATCTTTTACTTAGGTAATAGATAGCTCGTTCTTGGCCTCTATCGTCTTTTTGCCACAGCATGCAGCCCATGGCATTATCATTAATGGACAGGTACATGAATAGGGGAACATCATCCCTGGGTTGTACCAAAATATGAGCGTTAACCAACTGCTCTTTAATGGTAAAGAAGGCTTTTTGACACTCATCGTTCCATTTCATAGAGGAATTCTTCCTTAACAATTTGAAGATGGGCTCACAGGTTACTGTGAGTTGAGAAATAAATCTGCTAATGAAGTTGATTCTTCCTAAAAATCCCCATATTTCCTTCTCTGTCTGAGAAATGGGCATTTCCTTGATGGCCTGGATTTTGGTGGGATCCAGCTCAATCCCTTTGTGGCTGACTAGAAAACCTAGCAACTTGCCTGATTTAACGCCAAAGGCGCACTTGGCTGGATTCAACTTCAAGTTGTACTTACGCAACTTGTTGAAGAGATTTTTGAGATGGTCTAAGTGGTCTTCCTCCCTTCGGGACTTGAATATGATGTCATCCACATAGATCTCTATCTCTTTGTGCATTAAATCATGGAAGAGAGCCATCATAGCTCTCTGGTAGGTTGCCCCGGCATTGATGAGGCTGAATGACAACCGTCTGTAGCAGAATGTTCCCCAAGGCGTGATGAAAACAATTTTCTCACGGTCTTCCTCAGCGACCATAATTTGATGATACCCTGCGAAGCAATAAGTAAAGGAGTACATGTCGTATTAAGCAATATTGTCAATAAGAATGTGGATAAAGGGCACGGGAAAGCTATCTTTAAGGCAACCTTTGTTTAGATCCCAATAATCCACGCAAACTCACACCTTTCCTCCTAGTTTAGGCATGAGAACAATGTTGGATATCCACTCCGGATATGTAGACACCATGATAATGTTAGCTTGAAATTGTTTCACAATTTCTTCTTTAACCTTTAAACTCCACTCAGGTTTCAATCACCTGAGCTTCTGCCTGACTGACTTAAATCCCTCCTTAATCGGAAGGCGATGAAGGATAATGTTAGTGGCTAAACCCACCATGTCTTCATGAGACCATGAAAACACATCCTGGAATTGGGTTAATAGCGCAACCATATCATTCCATTGGTTTGGGGTGAGGTCTAAAGCAATCCGGATTAGCTTAGGGCTTTTTAAGGTTCCAAGATTGAAAAAAATGGTTTGGTCAAGGTTGGTTTTAGGTTTGTCTACGACCCATTCTTTAATCTCTTGAGGTGTTTCAATGTCCTCTTAGATTTCCATCAAGTCTAAGTCCAACTTTGCATCAAAGTTACAGTCCTTGTGGAGAAAAGGCACCTCATCAGCAAGTACATGCACATCTAAATTTAGAGTCCTAAAAACAAATATGCTTTCACTTAATATATGAAAATGTTTAATCATACAAAAGTGTTAGCATGTACTGATAAAATAACTGCTAATATTGTATAGAAAAGTAAGCAATTAAAGTTATCAACATGGCAGAGGGATTTTGTACCCGTTTTACCCTCGTCGACTAATGCATGGAGTGCTGCTCCAATTATCGAGGGCAAAGTCCTAATGGACTGCAATGATGGATGGGCTGTCATCGTCCTCCTTTTCCCGAATGATTACCATGACATCTGGGCAATCATCGTCTGGGGTGTATCTATTTTTATGTTCATCATGGACAATGATGCGTATGCCTGACATCATCAAAGCGATGTCATGTTTACGTTTTTGTTCCCTTTCTTCCACTTTGGGATCAGGAATCAGCACATCTTTTGCTTTGAATGGTATTGGTTTGGGAAACAGCATAGCCATAACATGGGCTGGCACCTTTACTGGAGACTGTATCAGCTCATGAGGTACAGATGGAGAACATTGTTGTGTGGAGGAATCTTAAGGAACCTGCTTGTGCTTATAAGGATTCCTATGACTGGAACTGGCAGAATAGCCTAGTCCGGATGTACCAGTTTAACTGGACACTTGAATAAGGTGCTTAATACCCTGCTGATTTTTACCAAGCCCTTGTTCAGGATGATGACCCAATGACATCATTTCTTGAGTGGCCGACATAACCTCGAAAGAAATCTTGGGTATGGGAAGTTGCGCTCCAATAAGATGGTATTGCGTGTTACTCACTTCCAAAGTATGAAAACTGGCCGGCTCAACTTCTAAATTGAAGCTGATGATTGGTAGATTTCCTTGTTTAGGACATTCTGGCTCAGCATTCACAGTGACTAGGCTATTGTTGACAATGTATTTGAGTTGTTGATGTAGTGTAGAAGGAACGGCTCCAGCCATTTGGATCCATGGTCTCCCTAATAACAGGTTGTATCCTGAATCTATCTTGAGGACGTGGAAGGACACATTGAATGTATTTGGACCAATCTCAATTGGCAGTTCAATCTCTCTGATAGAATTTCTTTGGGATCCTTCTAAAGCTTTAATAATCGTATGGCTTCTTTGGATCCGTTTGAGATTGACGTTCATCCTCAACAAGGTGGCATAAGGACAGATATTCAGAGACGAACCCCCATCTATCAAAACTCTAGCTAACATATACCCGGAGGACAAAAATGCTATGTGTAATGGCTTGTAATGATCGGTCCCTTCGGGAGGTATGTACATCATCAGTGAAGGATATCACATTGTTGTTGAAAATGTGATTAACCAGATGTTGAAAGTTTTCCGCATCCACTGATTATGGCAAGTAGGCTTCTTCTAAAACCTTTAATAAAATCTTCCTGTGATCTTCGAAAGAGAAAACCAAGTCCAGTATTGATATCTGATGTGGAACTTCTCTTAATCTTAGAACCACCTTGGCTGCATTATGGCCCATAGTGCAGAGGAATTTCTCAATTTTCTCCATGGGAATCTTCCCATTTGCTTTGAAGGTGGGCTTCATAACCCGTTGAGGAAGATACTGTGGATTTTCCTTCGACACTATAGCAGTAGTATGAGACGTGGATCCTTCAACTTCTCCATAATTCCATGGAACTTTGTGTAAGCTGACAACAGGATACTGTGGTCTGAAGGGTAAAGAAATTGGCTCTGGTGCGGCCACTTTCAAAGGATTGTCAGCTCCTTTTAGTTGAATTGCTTGTATGGGAAATGATTTGATAGTCTCATCAGCCTCAGCGGATATAACTGCTACTTATCCCTTCCATTTGGTAGGATAGGTATTCCCACTCTCAAGTAGCACAACGTCATCGTCTGCCAATTACAGGAAATCGCTATAAATTAAATTCTGAATAAGGTGGCGGAGTGCCCAACATTCTTCTATGCTGTGACCACGAGAATGTGAATGATATTGACAAACTCCATCAGAGTTGAACCGTCTTATACGGGGATTAATTGGAGGTAGAAGGGATGTAATTCTTCCTTCGTTGATTAGCATTTGAAATATCTCCTCTATAGGTTGGCCTATGTATGTGAATTCCCTTTGATTGGCAAAATCCTGATAGGCTTTAGCATTTGCTCTCTTGGCAACCTTATCCTCCATAGCTTCATTTTCTGAAGGTGATGGTGGAGCATTCATAACAAAAGGAAGGAGATAGGCATGCTTCTGGCTGACTAACTGGCGTGTGACTTGATGTTGATGAGTCACCAGTTCGGCCAATTATTTAATTTGCTTGCAAAGAGCTTTCATCTTTCATTCTATAGTAAATTGAAATTTTGCATAATCCAATCTGTCAACACCGTCCTTGATGGTATGGGATGATTCACCATTAAAATTGGAACTCTGTCAAGTGCTCTAACTAATCATGTTGACCTCTTATTCTTTGTGTTGAGGAAGAGGGTTGTCTTGCACATGAGGTTGATCTGGTTTGGTAACAACGATCTCACTGTTGTCTATCAAATCTCGGATCTTGTGTTTTAAGGCCCAATAATCTTGAGTATCATGTTCAGGTGCTCCAGCATGATAGGCACACTTCCGAGTGGCATTAAAACCCCTCCAATTAGGGTTGGCTGGTGGAAGAAGATGTGTGATTTTCTTTTGAGTATTCAGAAGAGCAAGAATATTCTCAAGTGAATCCACTAAGGGTGTGAACGTTCAAGGGCGCTTTGCATCTCCACCTTTAAGCAATGGAGGATTTAAAGATTATTCTTGGAAAGGGGAGTAGTTTTTCCTCTATATAGGCATGTTCTGATTGCCTTTTTGACCTTGTAGTATCAAGGAAACATCTTCTTCTTTCTTTTTATGGACCCTCCTAGGGTTATTTTCATAAGATCCGGACTGGATGTGTTCAACAACTTCTTTAAGAGCGGCTAGGTCTTGAATCTTACTAGACTTCAATCCCATCTCAGCCATCTCTCCATGCTTGATCATTTCAGAGAATGGTTTGCTAATACCAGCTAAGACTCTTTCATAGAAAGGAGCTTCCTGTATGTCTATGAAAGTCATGACCATTTCTGACTCCATCATGGAAGGAATAACTTGAGCAGCAAGGTGCCTCCACCTTTGAGCATACTCTCTGAAAGACTCATTAGACTATTTCTTGACCTTGGTAATCTGGTACTGGTTAGGAGCCATCTGAGATTGAAAACTATATTGAGTGAGGAAGGCATGAGCTAGCTCTTCCCAGCGATGGATCTTTGAGTTGTCTAATCTAGTATACCATGAACGGGTTTCTCTAGTTAGACTTTTTTGGAACAGCTACATTCTGAGCTTCTCGTTTTCCGTATAAGATCCAAGTTCTCAAATGAACACCTTCAAATGTGTGTAAGGATCCCCTAATCCGTCATACTTTTCAATGTTAGGGGTTTTGAATTTCTCTGGATAATGAACACCAGGGAATATGCAAAGGTCAGCATATGAAAAACTTCCATGTGTTCCAATCCCTTTTAGAGCACGTATAGTTTCCTCCATTTGAAGGACCTTTTTCCTGATATCATCGGTGTCTGGATCTCCTTTGAGATGAGTGTTTTCAAGGTCTTTGTTGGTCGTATCCAACTGAGGATCTAGATTTGTTTTATCCAAACCTTGTGTCCCTCCTTATGTAGAGGATTCTGTATGTGTAGGCTACACTTGGCAAACGGGCGGGTGGGTGTGGGCCGGGCTTCCTACGGGCCGGGCCAAAACGGCCTGGGTTTTGGAATGCCATAAAATTTAAGCCTAAAGCCCGTGAACTCATGGGTGAGCTTTTTTGGGCCCAAGAGTGAACGGGCCGGGCTGAAAAGGCCCAAATTTTTGTGGGCCAAAAAAATACAACTAAAAGCCTACTTTCCAGGTCTAGTGTAGGCATCTTTTTACCCTGAGTAGATTGATGGAATTCCTTAAGCAGAACGGCAAAATTTGTAATTTATTTACTCAATCCGTCAAATTCTTCTTGAGAAACTGCATTAAACTGGTCAGAAGAAGACATGATTGGCTATAGGCTCATGGCCTTTTTAGATTTTGAGTGGGTAACATGCCCAATTATTTCCCTACAAAAGACTTATGTAGTTTAGTCTTAGGGATAATGTAAATGTTATCATTATGTGTCCATTTTAGGAATATCATCCTACAAAAATGGGCGTTATTTGATAACATGTATGCACAAATATTCTTCATATTTTCATTACATATAGATGAACATGGAATAAAATTACAAGTAAATTTTTTTATAAGTAATTGAAAAATGGAAAGCATGAAGAGAGTTTCCTCCGTGTTTGATTTATCAGAGGCTGACCTATCTTAGGTTTACTCTCGCGACTTTTTGGCATGAAGGTCCCCAGATCATTGTAATCTATTTGACAGGAAGTTAATCCAGTCTTTTAACTGGAACGAATCTAGGGTGGTACCTTTCCTGAGCCTCGTTGGAATTAGTCTCCTTACGAGTCCAATAATCAAACACCGACAGGATAGCCTCCTGGTGGAGGAACCACACAACATACATTCACATACAACGTGTCTCACCGTTTATGAAAATGATGACATGTGTGAAGTACTAATATCACAGATAGATATTTTGCAGTGCAGTAAGTAAATGCATTTGTACACATTCATCATAAAGGTAAATGCAACATTCACACACAAGCATATAACAATTTTGAAAAGCTTGTAGTAGCGGCTTAAGCCCTCTTACTGGAATCCCTAGCAGAGTCGCCACCTGTCGACGTTAGGGATTTTTATTTGTCCTCTTTTCGTTACTTGTTCTTTGGTGTTCTCATGTTATATGAGATTTGTTTGAAAAAATAAGTAAAAAAGGTCCGACATGTGTAATGTCGATGATTTGACTTTAAGAGTTGCCAGTTGGTGTTTTTAACTGGTTGCACCAATACAACCGAAAAAGGTTTGCACATTGACTCAGTGATGTGACACTGCTAAACCGGTTTATGAAACCGAGATTCATTTGGGTTCGGGGGCTTGATTATGTGGAGGGACGGTGTCAGGCACCCCTCGACATCCGTGTTGCCACGGTGACCACCACTTTTTAAGAAATTGTTATATGAATATGTGTGTGTATGTGTATGTGGATCAATGTGCAGTTATTTGGAAGTAGTGCGAGGCCTCGTTCGTACCTATATACAAAGGATTTAAATTTGTAGAAAAATCAGTTTTAAATAAGATATAGCAATGAAGTTTTGTAAAAGAGGTTTTTCAAACCCTGTGCTCAATAGTAATTGAGAACTTTTCATACCTCCATTTTATTATTAAATGTTCGGCTTGTTTGCTTTTATTTTCGAGATGTTAGACATCTTCGAGAAAATAATATACAACAGTGTCGAACTCCTCACGGGCATGACAGTCATCCAAGGAAATTCAGACACCGTAAATAATGTACAAGATGCTTACAGCCGAAAATGTCTATCATGGGAACCGAATCTAGATTCAGTAGACTGAATCTGTGATCACATGATTCCTAGGCTCACATGATGCCGTAATTTATCTGAAAAGCAATAAGAAGTTATATAGACATTATCAACCACCATGAAGCACCTCCATGGGGGATCAGAAATGTAAATATATAAAAGCGATATATATATATATATATATATATATATATATATATATATATATATATATGGACGTGATCAACCACCACGAAGCAACTCCAGACGGGACTAAATGTAAAGAAAGCAGTAAAAGGCCTCGAAGTAAACTCTAGGCCTGACAGAAATGTAAATATATATATATATATATATATATATATATATATATATATATATATACATAAATATATATATAAGCAAGTAAACGCTCCAGACATAAGTTTAGGCTCAATCGAGGCATAACTCGATAATGTTAGTCTATATATAAATATATACATATATAAGTATATATATAGAGACAAAAATTAAAACCACGACCCGAAGTATGGGCATACGCACACAACACTACTCTCAATGTGAAGAATAGTGTGTGCAAAGATGACGAGAAAGGCTTTATAGAGTGTGAGAAGGCTTACAGTGGGCTACCAAAGTAGGCTTTTATAACTCTGGATGGATAAACACTCAACTCCCGCCGGTAAAATATAGCTATATGTGAGCTAACAGGTGTTTAAAATGAAAAAACACTCAATATGGGGTGTGTATAGAGCAAATTGGAAAGGGCTTCCTCGCCTTTTTTTTTCTTTCAAATGGCCGCCCCAAGCCCTCTATTTATAGAGGGGGGGAGCCGCAGGTGTACCTGCGGAAGCCGCAGATGCACCTGCGGCTGCCTGGGGTGTCCCAGGCTCTGAGGGTCCCGTTGTCTCGAAGTACGTGCACTCGTGCACTATGATGTCCGCTCGAACTTGCAGAACTTCAATCCGAGCATCTGAACGAGGTGTATAAGACCTTCTTCGGACCGATTTTATCGAGAGTTACGCAATGACATGTGATTAGAGGTTGTACGAACTCAGGAAGAGGGACCATACCCATGGTCTTCTAGCTTCAAATTCTATCCGGTGTGTTGCCACGCGTAATAGTCACTCAGGATTGGAACTCCTTGGCTCTTGTGGGACATTGTTGTATGTTTGTATATATGAATTGTTGAGACGGTGCGCAGGGGTTGAGGTGGAAAGATGAGAGTTTGACTACTCACTGGGGTTAGCTCTGGTTTAGGCTGATAGCAGACGTTGCTTAGGGTTACATCTGAGATTGGACTACTGCAAGTGTTTGAATTCTGCAAGGTCATCTTTAAGTGTGTCTGTCTTCCCAGTGTTAGCTCCAGGTCTTTGGTATTAGTGCCTCAGCAGGAGGTTTGATATTGAAGCTGATCGCATTCATTTGAAATAAGCATTTCCGGAGTTAACGCCGAAACTGCAACAGCATTCCTTGGGGTTATCTCCAAGGATGAACCTCGAGGTTATCTCTGAGGTTGGAGCTGACTTCCAGTGTGTGTTCCGGGGTTGAGACTTAACTTCCGGTAGTATCCAGAATGGATCTGAACTGTCTTCCAGGGTTATCTCCGAAAGACGAATCTTCCCTCCTGCAATGTTAGTAATAGGTGTGCAGAAAATTTCGAGTGTCTACACTTGTCAAATAAGAAATTGAATTATTGAACACGCATTAACTGATAACAAGCTGAAAAAAAAACTTGCTCAATATGACAACTCAATAATAGATATTAGAGTACAAGAAGTTGTATTCATTATAAAAGAATGAAACTAAAGAAACTTGCTTAAATATAAACAAGTTAGAATAAATCAACAACTATTAGAGTTCAAAGTTTGCACGAATAAAATTTGGGTTAGAGCTTTCTCAAATAAAGTTTAAGGATAATAAAACTTGTTCAATTAAATTTTAGGGTAAGGAACTTGCCTCGTGTGTAAGCTATAAATTACAACTCACGTTCACCTACACATATTATTAGAATCACAATATTTATTAGATATACTAACATCCACTTTCCAACATAGAAATCACTTTTAGCTAAACTTGTTACTTTAGTACAAGTTTTACTCTACACCATATGCATGTCAGAAATCACAAGTAATAACTTCAAAACACTTATTCACTATTCATGTGTATAATAAATCACAATGTATCTCTTTCATAACTTACTAATCTTTTTACAACTTTGGAATTACTAACGACATGTTACAATTCAGTTTTAATCTCTTCATTACATGTTAATCACATTAACATCTCATTAGACTAGGTTATCATCGGTCTTTAAGGTCTATATAACTAACAGGCATCACTACTTCTGATCTGGGTATGGTGCAGCTATGCCATACTTAAGCCTGGGACCAGCGCAGCTGCACCATTTCTGGCCTTGACACCAGCACAGCTGCGCTGGTGCACAGACAGAAACTACACATTCTGTTTTCAGTACTCTGTTTAGCCCAACTATCACGAATTTCATTCACAAAACAGTAAATTAAATATACCCAATTGATATAGAACTCATATAAATATGGTTCCTCACATATACACCAACTTAGAATAATTAAACAACAACTACAACTAATTTAAATACTTTAAATTCCATGCTTTATATAAAAACTCCATTTTTGTCATCCTTCACAAAATTTAACACTGAGGTCACAATTCTACACCAAATTAACTCGTTCAAATTTAGTTCTCTTCATTTCTTATTGAATTAGCATATTCAAGGCTCAATTTAGAGATTAGTTCACAAACTATCTACCAATTTTTGTACTTTCACAAGCCATATATATATATATATATATATATATATATATATATATATATATATATATATATATATGGTCACTATAATTAGTTTCTTCCTTTTTAACGTAATTAGTACACTAATTCTTTGTCTAGATGCTAATTCTAACATCACAATTACACACAAACTCAATAATTTAGTTTTTACAACAGCAATTCATCAAGCATGTGATTACAGACAATTTTGAAACTCATGAATGTAACTTTACATAAACATAAACTTGAGTTTTAGAGATTATACCTTCACTTGCTTGAATAATCATTGCTAAACACAGAGAATTTCTTTGGAATCACAGAACTTTTCTCTCAAACTCTCTCAAACTTCTCTGTAACTCTTAAGCCAAACCTTTTCACGTAACATAAAACCAATGCACAAAATAAACTAAACCCAAACGTCTAAAACTGATATTTTAATAATGATAATAATAAGTTATCAGTTATAAAATTTAATATATTTTATTTATATTTATATTTATTTTATTTTTATTATTTATTATAATTCAAATTCAAAATTCAAAAGCCATATTATTTATTCTTGTAGTCTCTTCTAGAAGTTTGATGTGAATCTCAGATCTCTGTCTGATATAATTGACACTGGAACTCCATATCCGACAGGATCTCTTTAACGTACAATTTTGCCAGCTGATCAAGATTAAATCTAATCTTTACTGGAAAGAAGTGTGATGATTTTGTCAGCCTGTCCACTATTACCCATATCGCATCGTATCCTTTCTGAGTCATTGGAAGACCTACCACAAAATCAATTGTGATATGCTCCCACTTCTATTCTGGTATTTCTAACGGTTGAAGTAATCCGCTTGGTCTCTGATGCTCGACCTTCACTCTCTGACATGTCAAGAATTTCACAACACATTCTGCACCATCTCTTTTCATATTTTGCCACCAAAAATATCGTCGCAAATCTTGATACATTTTCGTACTTCCAGGGTGGATCGAATATCTTGAGCTATGAGCTTCTGTCAAGATTTCTTCTTTAATATCCGGTACTGCTGGTACCCAAATTCGTCCCTCAAATCTTAGCACTCCTTCAGTATCAACCTTGTACTTCATCTCATTACCCTTACCCATACTTTCCTTTATTTTTCTGCATTCCTCGTCTTGTAGTTGAGCATTCTAAATCTTGTCCACCAAAGTTGGACTAGTCTCCATCTAGAACAATCTTTCATCAGATTCTTTTGGAAATTTTACTTCCAACTCTAATCTTGACATTGATGAAATGAGCTCATCCTGGTTGGTTAACAACATCAACTTTTATTGGTTGATTTCACAATCAATTTTTTATGCAAGTATACACAGTCAATAAGTAATAAAGTGGTAAAATTAAGTGTCGAACCCACATGAAATTCCAATCAACAAACTCCAACTACTAGTACTATACCAATTTTTGTAATTAAGAAAACCAAATTAACTAATTAAACTAGATTACTCTTGAATTTAATTCAAATAAATAAAGGTTAAGACTACAATATCCCCAATTATGTACTACAATCCAATTATCCAATTATTCAAGTTATTACGTCACTTGAATTGTTAACAGGAATTCTAGTGTAACACAGTAATTATTGGCCAAATAATTAATCAATAAGCACAAAACATGATAAACAATTCACCTTGACATAAATAACAGGACTAAATTGAATAATCAATTCATTGACATAAAAGGTTCAATTTGTAGTCTTAATTAAAAAGTTAGTTCATACTGAAAATTAAAACCAAAGATCCCATAAAAATCATCTCAATAAAATTACACAATTAAAAATAAAGAAGAAGAAGAAACTCTAAAAGAACTCCTTCAAGCTTCAATCTTTAATTGGAATTCTCTTCTATAATTCTCTGATGAATTCTTGATTAATCTCCAGCTATGATTGTTAATTCTCTAATTTCTAGCTAATCGCCTCCTTAAATACTCCTCTTCACTTTATAAAATCCTATTCCTTGTCAACCTCCTGTTTGCACGCGCCCTGACCAACCAAATCTGAACCTCAGCGCCCTGGCGCTGAGGGTAGTATATTTTAGAGCGCCCAGGAATTGTATTTGCAACAAATTACAGTTGTGCCACTAGTATACTGAAATTCCCAATTTGTCCCCGCTCCACTTCAATATGCAAAATAACTAATAAACATAGTAAAAATTCTTCTAAAAGACTCAAGAACACAATAATTTAAGCTCGAATGTATCCAATTCATGGGTATATTACCCATTCATCAAATACCCGCAAACTTAAATTGTTACTTGTCCTCAAGCAACAAAACACAATGCAATAAAGGAAAATTAAATATACCATGCAAGTGCAAATCCAAGTATCTATATGCTTACGATTCCAGCAGTCACACAAAACAAAGTATACTAATCAGGCCTCAGAGAAATCACAATAATATGCTAGTACATCATACCAAGACAGATCAATAATTTCCCAACAACTCATCAAATCTAAACCTATTATTACTGATATCGTGCGTTTGTGCTCAATTTCTATGCTAACTGATGAAAAGCAAAATAAGACACACAATAGATTTATTGGAAAGCATCATAGACTATAAACTTGAGAACTCCAAAAACAAACTAGATCCGGCAAAAATCACACACTTGTCAAATTCTAGGGTTCAAGATGGAATACTTATGCTTTATTTTTATTTATTTTTTCTAACGGGGGCTTTTTTGCACTTTTTCCCATTTTATTCATTATTTTTTCTATTTCCCATGACTGTGCAATGTCTCATTCCATTAGGCTAACAGTGCTACCCCTTAGCGAGCTTTTGACCAATGACTCCCAGACCATTCAGACCTTAGGGTGCTAGGTGTAGAGACAATCCCCTCGGGCGTACGTGCTCAAGTAACAAAGGCCCCGAAATAAGACTAGTCACGGCGCCATTTTTTTAATAAAGCTTATATACCCCAAATTCTTCCCCCCCAAACTTAAATTCATGTCTAATTTTAGCCATCACTGCCTATTCTTGTTATTTTTTCATTCAACTGGAATTATCCTTTAGAAATCTATTATATATCCATTTAGACTTACTCAGCCAACATGGTCATTTCTTAATATATGTTATCCTGATACTATCTGTTTCAAACAGATAAAGACTTAAATCAAGTCAAGAAATCACATCAAAGACTTAATAATTAGTACTAGACTTGTTTACGCAATTCTAGTTTCATCATTGGCCCCAAATATACTTAAACTATTTAACAGTTGGAATCATGTGATATACGAAAAGCAACATTAACTTAAAAGTTAACATCAAGTTGAACAACTAAAACATACTCATAACATAATTTCCACAAGCTACTTTAAACATGCCACCTAAAAATGCAAATAAAACTAGACTACCCCCAAACTTATAATTAGCAATGTCTTCATACGAAAAATATAACAATTTAAAACAGAGGACTTCCCAGAAGAGCTTATTCCTTGGTCGCATCGTCTTCATCGTAGCTCATCTTTTGATTAGAAGAGGGAAACACAAGCAGGAAAGGAGCCGTAGGGAAATGACTGAGATCAACTCCAAGGTAAATCTGAGCATACTTAGCAGTCTGAGCTTTGAAGTAGTCGACCATAAACCCGTATATCACATATTGACGTTCAAATAGACGAACATTTTGGGCTTCAATGTTATAGAACCATCCTTCAATTTCACGCAGAACTGCATCGGCAATGACACCACGAGGTGTTGCTGATGAGGGTCCATAAGTAGGTGAAGCAGGAGCTTATGGGGCTGTAGTTTGAGGAATTAAGAAGCCCAATCCACGTGGGTGATTAGCACCACCAGTCCACACCTGGTACTTCCTTATCATTTTGTGGTCCAAAATCGGCATTGAGGGTTGAATCATTTCGTCAGATTTCCATTTCACTCCAAATTTAGAACATAGAGCGCAAATGAGAGAAGGGTGGGGTAACCCTCTTGCGGTACCTCCATGTGCAGCCCTCAGAATTGACTGCTGAATAATTAGGCCGACATCCATCTTCAAGCCTTGAACTATCGAATATAGTAGCACGACCCTTTCCTTGGTGACATTGCTAACATGTGTGAAAGGCATCAACATTCCATATATGAAGGCATACCAAGCCTTTTCTTATAGAATGAGGCGCGTATGGGGGAAAGTCATGCTGCCACGTTCATGGATTGTCCAAGTTGTGCCTGGTTGACAAAGCTCACGAATTATCACTTCATAGTCCGGTCATTGGCTCATAAAACTGGCATATTCATTGTTTTGATTCATGTTGGGGTACTATTCATGGGGTACTATTCCCAAAGTACTATTCATAGGGTACTATTCATGGGGTACTATTCACCAAAAAATTTATTTCTTTTCTGTCCAAATTATATTTGATACATGGATATTATTCTCGAATTTTACTCCACAAAGCAGTATCATGTTGACAATTTGGACATTATTGAATTCTGGATAAATTAAATTATAGATCTTTAAAAATTTATCCATTGCTTTCTTTTAATTGAACTCTTCTAACATTGTCATCATCCTCATGCTTATATTGTGATGAAAGTCATCATTGGTTTACGTGCATAGATGGACTATTGATTGGTATGATTATGATAAGGGATAATTTGGTATGATCATGATCATTGATGATTACACGAATATTCTTGGCCCGTAGTACAGGAATAATTTGTGGACGTGATACTAATGAATATCCTTGGCCCATAATACAGGGATGATTCGATGATGTGGTTTATTTATTTAGCTGAGTCCCAACGATAAAGTTGATGAAAAACTTTTTAAATCATATAAGATTGTAGATATCATGCTCTAATTGACTCTTCTAATGGATTGCTTATTCCGCTACAGTTAAACTTGTTGTCTATTATATTCTATCAATTTAACATTGTTGAAGGCTAATGATAACTTATTCTGCATTATATTAGTCATAATATTTCTTACTGGGCTAGTTGAGCTCACCCTTTTACTTCCATTGTTCTTTTCAGGAAATGAGAACGTAGCCGGAACTAGTCGGGGAACGGAGTGATGGTCCGAGATGGTGTTATAGTAGTCCTCACTATTCTGTAAAATAGTGTGCCAATAAATGTAATGAGGACTCCATTTGAGTTTGGATATTGTCTAGAAGACGATATTCGTGTAAAATTCTCAGCTCATGTTGTATAATTAAGTTTGTATTTGTATTATGTACCATGTATTTGGCGACCCAAGATGGGTGATGTATACCTATTTTGTGGGCATCACACTATGCCTCGCGATAACTCAAAGAATATAAGAGGAATTATCCTACTCATGATCTAGAGTTGGCAGCTTTCGTTTTTGAGCTTAAGATCTGGAGGCATTGCCTGTATGGGGAGAAGGTGGAGATCTATACCGATCATAAAAGCCTCAAATATTTCTTCACAGAAAAGGAACTCAACATGCAACAATGATGTTGACTTGAGCTATTGAAATATTATAAGCATACTATTCAATACCATCCTGGAAAAGCGAACGTGGTAGCTGACGCGTTGAGTATAAAATCATATGCGGGTACGAGTGCTATATTGTCAACGCAAAGGCCCATTTGGTATGAATTACAAAGGATGGAGATCGAGTTAAAGGCTTTAGAGACCCATGCAATGATGTCAAACATACGAGTAGGACCGACTTTAATTGATAAAGTTAAAGCTGCTTATGCTACAGACCTGGAGCTGATGCGTATGAAGAAGAAAGTGCAAGAAAGTGCTATTCCGGAAGCAAGAATAATTGAAGAAGGAAACTTCGAGTCAAATCCAGACTTTGTGTTATTAACGACCATGATTTAAAGTATAAGATCGTGATGGCGGCACACAACACACCGTTTGCAATCCATCATGGAAGTACCAAAATGTATCGTGATCTTAGACATACATTTTGCTGGAGCAATATGAAGAGAGTGATAACAAAGTTTATCTCAAGGTGTCTAACTTGTCAACGAGTCAAGGCGAAACATCAAGTGCTAAAAGGTCCATTGTAACAACTTATAATTCTAGAATGGAAGTGGGAGCACATTACCATGGATTTTGTTACTGGTCTTCCCAAGGTTTCTCAAGGCATAGATGCGATTTGAGTCATTGTTGATAGATTAACCAAGTCTGCTCATTTCTTACCTATACGAGAAACTTATTCACTTGAACATCTTGCTCATATATACATAAATGAGATTGTAAGACTGCATGGTATGCCAATATCCATAGTTTCTGATTGAGACCCAAAATTCACTTCATGATTTTGGGTTAGATTGCAAAAAGCTATGGGCACGAATTTACGATTTAGTTCGGCATATCATCCTCAAATGGACGAGCAGTAAGAGAGGACTATTCAAACTCTTGAAGATATATTAAGACTCTATGTCCTTGACTTCAAAGGAAGTTGGGACAAGTTCTTGCCATTAGTTGAATTCTCCTACAATAATATTTATCAAGTAAGTATTGGCATGACTCCATTCGAGGCGTTATATGGACGTAAGTGCCGTTCTCCAGTATGCTGGGATGAGGTGGGTGAAGAAACATTGTTGGGACTAGAATTGGTACGCATGACAACAGAAAAGATTCAAATGATCCGACAACATATAAAAACCTAACAAGATTGACAAAGAAGTTATGCTAATCTTCATCGAAGGGACATGGAATTCAATGTTGGTGATCATGTGTTGTTATGTGTTACTCCATGGAAAGGAGTTACAAGATTTGGAAAGAGAGGAAAGCTCAATCCTCTATTCATTAGCCCATTTGAAATCCTCGATTGAGTAGGAACTGTGGCCTATAGACTCGCCTTACCACCAAGTATGTCTCGTGTTCATAACATTTTTCACATATCTATGTTATGTAAATATGTGAAAGACCCGAACCACATTATTGAATTAGAACCAGACAAGATAGCGGAAGATTAATGTATGAAGAGTTACTGGTTAAAATCTTGGATAAGAAGTAACATATTCTACGCTCCAAGGTTATACCTCAAGTCAAAGTTTTGTGGAGAAACCACGATGTTAACGAAATGACCTGGGAGTTAGAATCTGAAATGAAATTAAGGTATCCTCACCTCTTTGACATACCAGGTACGTACCCCAATTTTGAGGATGAAATTTCATAAGAAGGGGATATTGTAAGACCCCAACTTTCATGAATAAAGATTAATTTTTCTCAAAATATATTTTGGAATATTATGGTGTGGATTTGATATAGTGTTATAGTTGTGAGTAATATTTATAAGTTTTTCAAAGTAAGCAATTTGTTATAAAATATTTGATTGGTCGAGGAATATTCGTTTTAACAGGGAATATTCGTACGACAGCACAATCATTGGTGGACCCCACAACGGAATTATTGTCGGAGTTAGAAAATGACAGAAATATATTTTTATGAAAATAACGGCGAAAGTTTTATTGTAAACTGTTGGAATTCCCGGTAGTAAAAGTACAGTAATATGCGTGGTTGCATAGTAGCACACAGTATTGATTATTGTTGCTTACGTGAGAAGTCACTCAATTATACTCAATTATTGTTGTAGTAATTGCTGCATAATATCTCATGTTATTTGATTCAATTATTGTCAATATTTTATATTATTAAATCAATAATTGAGATGACAAGTTATTCTCATTATTATTTGCATAATTAACAATGTCTAAAAAGTTCTGTCGAGGAAAGGGGTTTGATCACCTAATTGCGCGCCAATAAGGAAAAATCCTTATCGAAAAGCCCCATCTTTCCTGGGAATGATCTGGTTATTAATATTGTGAGTTATAATAATGATGAATAAATGTTGTTAAAAATATTGAGGGAATTTTTATGAAGTATTTGTTATAAATTTTGTCTATTATTTGGACCTCCACTTACCCATTTTTCAAAACTGTCGGTAGAAGTTATCTAAGTTTGGTTTATATATATATATATATATATATATATATATATATATATATATATATATATATATATATATATATAATGGTAATGAAATAGGGAGGGGGATGATGCCCGGGAATGGAGGGAGTTAGAATTGTTATTATATATATATATATATATATATATATATATATGTATTATATATATTATAATAAGTTTTGTTTTTTATGAAAAATAGAATATATTATATTTTATTTGCATAGTGTTTTACTATGCAGTGCATAGAAAATTCTTGTGATATCAGATTCAGCGTCCGTGATTTTTTTAAAAAACTGTTGCATCCGTGATTTCTTAACAATACCCTTTCCATTCTCCTATAAATAAGATGCTTAGTTTAGAATTGAAAATCACACTAGAATTGAAAAATTCTTCTTCTATAATATTGAGCGTATTTCTTTCGAGTGTTAATAAGCTTTGAGTGTAGAAAATAGTGAAAGTTTCCTTCAAGAATATACTCGCTATACCAGTTGGAATACTCTTCTTTTTATGGTAAGGGATATTATTTTTGTTCAATACTTGTAAGAAATAATATTTTCTTCCGTACTCTGTAGTATGTAAGTAATATTATTTCGTTTCAGATTCCGAATTCTACACTCATTTTGTTAAGTTTTGGCTTCTTTACTCCATGAAATTAGTAGAATATCCTTAAAATTTGCGTTTCATCCAGTATCTTTTCATGAAAATATTATTTTGAACATCTTTGATAAGTTTTAACTTTTTCATGCCGGAGTACTATTCACGGGGTACTATTCATGAGGTACTATTTACTGGGGTAATATTCACCCGAGGTACTATTCATGATAAAAAAAATTGGTTTCTTTTCGGTTCAAATCATTTTTGGTACAATATTATTCTTGAATATTACTCCTTAAAGCAATATCATGTTGACAATTTGAACATTATTGAATTCTGGATAAATTAAATGATAAATCTTTAAAAAATTATCCTTTACTTTCATTTAATTGAATTCTTATATCATTGTCATCATCCTTATGCTTATATTGTGATGAAAGTCATCTTTGGCCCGTAGTGCATAGATGGGCTGTTGATTGGTATGATTATCACCAGGGATTATTCAATATAATCATGACCACAATGTTACAAATGATGTGGTAAAAGTCCTCATTGGCCCGTAGTGCATTGATGGACAGTGGTTGGCATGATCATGACCATTGGTGAATATACAAATATCTTTGGCCTGTAGTGCATGGATAATTCGTGGTTATGATACTAATGAATATCCTTGGTCCGTAGTGCATGGATAATTCAGTGTTGTAGATTATTTATTAAGTTGAGTCTCAGGGATAAAATTGATGATAAACTTTTTAAATCATAGAAGATAATAGATTTCATGCTCTACTTGACTCTTCTAATGGATTGCTTGTTCCACTGCAGTTAAACTTGATGTTTATTGTATTTTATCAATTTAACACTGTTAAAGGCTAACGTTAATTTATTCTGCATTATCTTGGTCATGATATTTTTTACTGGGCTAGTTGAGCTCACCCTTTTGCTTTCATTGTTCTCTTCAGGAAATGAGAACGTAGCCGGGACTAGTCGGGAAACAGAGTGATGGTCCAAAATGGTGCATTAGTAGTCCTCAGTATTCTGTGAAATAATGTGATAATAATTGTAATGAGGACTCCATTTTAGTTTGTATATTGTCTAGAAGATAATATTCGTGTTAAAACTCTTAGCCTATGTTTTGTCATATTTTATACTACAGTTGTATAATTAAGTTATATTTGAATTATGTACCATGTATTTGACGACTCAAGATGGGTGATATATACCTATTTTAGGGAAGTCACTCTAAACACCAAAAAGAAGGGAAACCCAAAGATCAACGATCCATTCTGGAAGATCCTGAGACATCTCAATGTCCATCAACCAAGGAGGAATTCAGAATACATCGAGACCACAAGTCCTGGAGAGAAGGCAACAATCAAGCAAGTAACAAGGCATATCTAAAAGGGAAGTGAATCAAAACATATTTCCTTTCCATATAATATTGTTTGATATATACAATGTGTCCTGTACGTGAAAAAAATGGCTAACCTAGTCTATGTATGAAAACATAAGCTAATCTACAAACCCGTGGATAAGTGAGCCATCAAATCCAACATGGCATCCCTCTGAGTAGATGAAGGTGAAACTATGAGCTCCTGCCCTAGGGTGCCCATGTGATCCAGGAGATCTATGGCCATCTGCATAGTGCTACTTGCTTATCAATGAATGCACTCATCTATGCAACAATGCTAGCAGTATGAGATCTAAGTGCAGTATTATCTGTAGTGGCAGCATATCAGGTAGCTAGAGCATCATCCTGCTCAACCAAAGCTGCATTCCAAGATGATCGAGCCTCATCCTGATCAACAACAACGGTATCCCTACTAGCTAGGGCATTATCCCTCTCAATAACAGCTACATCTCTACCAGAAAGAGCTGTCAACATCAAGGCCCTAGCCTGATCCCTCTCAAATGTCATAAGATGCAACCTCTGCTCCAAATAATCTACAGAAGGTGGAACCATAACAGTGTGAATACTTGGGGAATCAACCAGAGCTACTGTCAAACCAGCAAACAACTCATCCTCGATGGGAGAATTAGGGTCCTCCATAGGCTCCCCATCATCAGAATCAATATCAGACTCTGAGGAAACAACCCTAGCCGATTCAATCTCTGCCTCCAGCTACGTAGAAACTCTAAAGAGTGACCTGGATGACTAGTCGAAAAGTCAGCCCTCTCTCGATGAGTCAAACAATCATAAATCCTGGTCAAATCATCTATTGACAAAAGTTGAGATGACAATCGCTGACCCACTTCCCTGTTAAGGGGATGAATATCCTAAAACTGGTCAAATTGTCCAATGATAGCCAGTGGATGATATGTGGTCACCCCCCTAAAACTGGCTAGGGGAAGATAGTTCATGCCGACTTCATGAGTGATAAAGCTATAGAGAGAGATGAGTCCCAAACATGGAAAAATAGCAAATTGATCCTAGATCCCTAATAAGAAAGCCAACCAGGATGCTGCGTCTGTACACTCAGTCGATTAAAAGGAATATGTGTAATGTCCCGAGAGTTTGAGAATCTAGTACATAATGATCATTAGAGAAAGATAATGATCTGGTCAAATAATATGTAATACTCAAATATAATTGAGTCTAAGTAAATGTTATGAAATAAAACTTACAAGAATTTATTGTGAAGAATGGTTGGAGTGGTAATAAATAAAACCTATATAAAGGTAAAGTGTTGAAGATATTCAACGATAAATTTTAAAAAGAGATTTGGTGAAAACCGAGTAAGGGAGGTTTCATTGATTCCGATGACGGAATCCTTATAAGGAGGGAAGGATGTGACAATCCAAATTTCATAAGTTATTAAAATAAGAATTTAATAATTAAAATTCTTATTATGAGATGTATATATATTTTGAATTATGTGTTTTGGTGTGAGAAAATTAAATTTATATGAGATTTAATAGTTGATTAAACTATTAAAGAAAGTGAAGAAAATTAGTTATGAAAAAAAAAAGAATATGGGGGCAAAAGAAATTAACTAAATAATATTAGTTAATTAAGATGGAAATTATATTTGGTATGCTTTATTGGTAATAAAATTATTATGAATTTAATCTCGTAAATAAAGCGAGTAATTCACTTAATTTAAATAATGAATTAATGTAAATATAATTATTTTAATAAAGTGGGAAGATAATATATTACATGTAAGACTAAATTGTTAATGTAATGACTTAATATATTATATTTAGCCAATTGAATGTAAATGGAGTATGCGAATGAGAAGAACTAATATAATTATAAATAAATATTGGTGTTAGGATTAATGAATTAAATAAATATCTAAATTATGATTAAAAGTATAGATTAAATAAATTGTCTTGGGATAATTTATAAAATGAAAGAAAATTGTATAATTATACATAATAATTGTATAATTTATTAAAATAATTAGTGAAATAAATATTAATTATTTTTAATGAAAATGTTTAGTTGATTAAAAGTGTTTTACTTATGAATGTAATTCCATAAGTCATATGGGTAAGTAGATGGGAAGAGTGTTGGCTGAATAATTTTGCAATACAAAAAATGAAGTGTGACATGTTGGAGGAATGAAAGGAAAAAAATATATTGTATAGTATGAAAATGAAGTAAAATGAAGATAAGTCAAATGAGTTTGTTTGAGGTCAAGCCAAACATGGCCTAGACCTTTTGTTTTTTTATATAACAGTTGGGGTTTTGGGTGTATAACCGATACAAGTTAAGATCACGTATGTTTCATCAGTTTATTCCTCCTTCATATGAGTAAAGAAAACACAGAGAGAAAGATGAAGCTTAGAGAGAAATTAAGAAGAAAGAGACACTCTGAGAATCAAGAGGAAAAAGAGGATTAAAACAAGGACTTCCAATTATCTAACTAGATCTTAGAAGAATCAAAGGTAAATTCTTAAGTTTCTAGTTTTTGGTTTTTATTTTCTAAAGTCTTTGTAATTAGGTTTTGGTGGTTAAATTTATTGAAGTATAGTTTGTATATCTCTATGGGTATATATATTATGTTATATATCATCTATAAGTAATTTTTAGGTAATTGAATTCATGAAATTATGCTAAAGATGAAGAACTTATGTTCTTAATGAAATATGTATGTTATGGCTTAGTTGGAGTCAAAGTTTAGTTATGAAATCATGATGAAAATCCTTAAATTGATGATCTATTATGATAGTACTCGAAAAAATGAAAACAACCCAAGTTGAACGAGTCAAAACGGATGCAAAACGAATTTTAGTGATTGAATTCGCTAAATATGTTTAAAATATAAAAAATTAGCATGAACACTGAATTGGAACACTTAAAATGAATTTTGAAATGTTTTTTAAGTGTTATAATTATTATCTAGATGAGTATTTCAGTGTTTCACGAGTTCATAGAGTCGAAAACCAACTAATTCCGACTTATAACAAAGAAGTTATGAAGATTTGAAGTATGTACACTGAGAAAACTGTAATCTGGGCAAAGCCAAGTATGGGCGCACTACCCAAGAGCGCGGGCGCGCAGTTTGGCACTGCTAGATGGTGCGGGCACACTGAAGTTATGAAGGAAATGGGCGCGGCTGCGCCCATAGTGTGTCAGGTGTGACTATTTTGGTAAAACGGCCATAACGTTTCATACGGACTCCGATTGAGGCGATTCAAGATGATCCAGAACGAGGAAGAATAGACCTAAAACTTTTTTTCTTTATGTTTTTCAATTTGAGGTGTTAGAAGGGGTAAAAATGGCAATCTTTGAGACTATTATGTTTTCGGTGTCAATCAGAGGGTGTCATGCATTCACGTATGCAAGTGTAGTGCTTCTGACGATAAAAGATGTTGTTCTAAGTTATAACACATGAATTTTAGTAAATATAATGATGCTTAACATTGATAAATGATGTATTAGATAAGTTGTATAAGCATACTAAGCATACACAGGAAAGACAAATCGGGCGTGTGACGAATAAATGTCGAAACGCCGTGATAAGTGTTAATGAACTTAAAAAGTGTTTCAATTCAATTGAAATGAACATTATAAGATATGGAATGTGGTTAATATAAAACCAATAAGGAGTCTTAGCAAGACTTAAACACTTGAATGAACTTCAAGTGTGACCTAAGAAGAAATATAGTGAGGATAAGTTGAAAGTTAACACAATCAAATTGAACATTGTGTATTGATAGTAGGAAGAGTTATGAGATATAGAGTAAAGTTTACATTACACTACTATGCATTGCTATGTGACTAATAGTTGATGTGCATGATTATATAATTGTTTAGGGCATGTGAAGTGCAAATAGCTGTAAGATGTTAAACTATTATTGGTAAACAACGATCAAGGCAAGTCTTTCAGTTCCTATTTGCTATGTGAACTTGATGATTAACTATTTTAAATCTTTATTGCAAAGAGCATGATGTGTTATATATATGTTGAAAGTATGAAATGTTAAAGTCAATTTATGACTACGTTGATTGAGTATTGAATGTTGATTGAGTAAGGAACTCAATCTTTATACTTGTTGCGTGAACTGCAGCATATATGTTATGTTAGTCTAATGATTATGAGATAAATGTTGGTCATGTTATTATGTGCTACGTGATGCATGAAAAAAATTAGATTTTGCTGGGCTGTCGAGCTCAA
Organism: Panax japonicus; assembly: GCA_020205505.1. Lineage (NCBI taxonomy): Eukaryota > Viridiplantae > Streptophyta > Magnoliopsida > Apiales > Araliaceae > Panax > Panax japonicus. Next base: position 15,956,648 of record CM035112.1, read on the forward strand.
CCTTGGAAATAACCACTTTTGCAGGTTAAAGATTCAAGGTAACACTATGTGCTACTTGAAAGACATGAATTAGATGTAATGCATGAAGATTTAGATACTTTGGCTAAGTTGTTATTATTTGAACCATGGTTAAGATTCCAGATAATATATGAAGTTTAATAGATGTTGAGTTATAAAGTTTAAGTTTTGTTCGTTGTATAAAGGGTATTGAACCTAGATGTAAGTTCTAGTCAATTAACTCTGATAAAGTTAGTAATAAAGTAAGTATGATTCAAATGTAGGTAAAGATAAATATTTTGAGAAATGTACTTGATAAATCACAATGATTATGTAATGATAAACTGTAAAGTTTGAGTTATTTGATATGTAAAGGTTATCAGATTGAAATGTAAGATTTTATATAATAACTTTGGTGAAGAAAATTATAAATTAATTTGATTTAGAGATGTGTAGATGATAAATATTTTGATTCAGGGAATTAATGTAAGAAGACATAAAAGTTTTAATTATTCTGAATTTTATTAAGTTTAACATTGAATAATGATTTAAAATCAGAAGTTAGACGTATTATTAACGATCGAAGTTGAAAGATTGATTGTATTGATTTTGGGGTCGTTAGAATATAACATGGTTATCTCATGGGAAAAGTAATATATATGACGTCTGAAGGTACCAATAAGTCTCAAGTGTGTCATAAACTACACGTACAACAAGACGACACTGCCTCTGAAAATCCCTATAGAATGGGTATGGAAAAACGTGGCCAACCTCAAGGTCTCTGCCAAAATCATCGGCAAGATGGTATGACCCTCCCTAAGAGCACAGACTACCATAATCACGCCGATGTCCAGATGGTCCATGTACAACGGCATGTATAGATAGGCCACAATGCACATTAAGAATATATCTACGCAGACGACATGCCATTCACACTCAAAAATGGTGAAGCCCCTTGAATATCGCAAATAGCTGTCCAATGACCTAAATCTATCAATTAAAAAGTCCATGGACACCACATGCATCGAAGTAATCTCTTCTAGGGTAACTTTGTGCCTCATGCCTGTTAAGGTCATAAACTGTCGGCTCATGTCACTGACAGTTATTCGAGCGCAAGGTCGATCCAATGGCAAGTCTGTAAGACGGTCATACTCCTCCAATGTAGGACTAAAGTTATGGGTATCAAATCTGAACACATGTCTCTCTGTTATCCAATGATCAAGCATGCCCTTTATAAAGCCCGACGGAACCTAAAATGTCAGGAGGGTCATGGAGTGCCTCAACAAATGATCAACTATCACCCGATCTAAGGAAGATAAATTTTCATACCAAGATCTCAATGAAGAGGCCACCAACATGGGTTGAGTATGCTTAATTCGGCTAACTAGTGGATGGAGACATCTATAGAGCCGTATCATAAGTCCATCCAGGGGTCAATGCTAAACTCACCTCTGGGAATGCATATCAATGACATAATGCATGCATAATAAATGATAGATGACAATATATTGTAGGGAATAGAAAACATTATACATACATTCCTAAGTACATCATCATCTAAATACAGCATCTCTGTATACAACTAGAAAATGAAAGTACAGGGAAATGGGGCACAACCGCCCAACATGTAGCAGAGGCCTATCAAAATATATAACGAGAACTGGGGCACAACCGCCCAATATCTGACAGAGGCCTATCAAAAGAAATAGCAAGAAATACATCACAAGAAGTCAATGATGTCTACATCATCCAATCTATCCATCTAATTTAATTCCTCCTGGGTCACTGAGTCTCTACCAGAAGGGATATCAGGTCGATATAATGGAGGATCTACGCCGGTAAAACCATCAGAATATGGGCCACCTGAAGGGCCTGCCCCAGAATTGGAAAGATCAAAAGTATCCACCTCTGATGGATCTGTACCAAAATGCCGGATGAAGAAATGTGCTCGGTCCAACTGTTTGGTCAAACTCTTAATCTGCGTTAAATGAGTAGGCTCTCGGACTGATGCAATCCAATTTATCATCATGACGGAGCCAGGAACCATATCCCCATACACTGTGTGGTGCGGGTTTGAGCTTTAATGGTGCGAGGGAACCACCAGCGGTAAAAAGCCTCCTGAGTGAAGGGACCCCCTAACAAAGTAAAACCATCTACACCCATCAAGGAGATCTCAGTGATCAGTTGAGATAAAGGCCAATGATGCCTGGCAGGAGGAAAGAACAGAATGCGTATCTCTCATGTGGTGGTCCTGATAGCACGCTCTCCCAAATAGAGCTCCCAACCTTCGTCAGTAAGGAGAGGAATCCGACGGGTGGACAATACATACTCGACACAAGTCGAAAACCACCCTCAAAGACAAGTGTCAAGTGGTGCTCAGAGTAAGGAACCCATGTAATAACATCTACGATCAATAACTCTAACTGTAGGCGAGAATGGGTGAAACCCTCAACTACATGAACCTCTACCAGAGTGGAGTAATTCCATCGCCGTCCCCATGGATAGGTGTCCAGACCTAACATGTTAATGGGACGAAGATATGGAGCCTCTCGTAGGCCCGAAATTATGAATGCAAGGATAAAATATCTGCGGTCAGATAAACTGACAACTAAAACAAAGGGAATAAATAATCAAGAGAAAATACTCACCAGCAAGAATGGGTAAAACCCTAACCAAGCATCCGTCACACCCTCTGAGCGTAGGCGCATCCCTCTGAGGAGGTAGAAAAAGGTGTAGGAGCCCAATTAAACTATCTTTTATGGTCCACCACCTGAGTGGAGCTAACTAAAGCAAATGATTCCGTCGAGGAGTTGTCTGCTAGGAAACAACCCCTGATGATGACCAGGAATAATCGCCAAAAGATGAGATCTCTAACCCTCTGATCATCGGGCAATGGCTCAGTCAGAGCCCCACTCATGGCGTCTACACTCAAGGGACCAAAACGGACAGTCTGACCCTTGAGCGTCGTGGACGGGACTCCCAAAAGGGATCTAACGACAGTCGGGGAAATTTCAGCCACCAAAAGCACTGGCGCACCTGAAAACTCCAATCTAGTGATGAATCACCAATCCATCGATGTCATCATCACCTCTCAATTCAGCAAGTGAAGAGACTGGGTCTGGTAAAACCAGCGCTCAGACAAAGCTCTAAGATAACCCTAGGGACAACGACAGGGGGTATTGAAAAGAAAGCCACGAAGCCCCATGTGTGACGCCCCCAAAATAGGTATACATCACCCATCTTGAGTCGCGAAATACATGGTACAAAAATATAAATACAACTTAATAATATAACTGTCGTGTAAAATACGACAAAACATAAATTGAGAGTTTTAATAAGAATATTTCCATCTAGACAATATCTACACTCAATGGAGTCCTCATTACATTTATTGTCACACTATTTAACAGAATAGTGAGGACTACTAATGCTATCATCTGGACCGTCACTCCGTTCCCCGACTTGTCCTAGCTATATTCTCATTTCCTGAAGAGAACAGTGAAAGAAAAGAGTGAGCTCAACTAGCCCAGTAAGAAATATCATGACTAAGATAATGCAGAATAAATTATCATTAGTCTTCAACAATGTTAAACTGATAAAATATAATAGACATCAAGTTTAACTACAGCAGAACAAGAAATCCATTAGAAGAGTCAAGTAGAGAATAAAATCTACTATCTTCTATCATTTAAAAAGTTTTCATCAATTTTTATCGCTAAGACTTAGCTTAACAAATAAACCACATCATCGAGTCATCCATGCACTACGGGCCAAGGATATTCATTAAATCATCCATATTCATGACTATACCGAATAATCCCTGGTCATAATCATACCAAAAACTGTCCATCAATGCACTACAGGCTACTGAGGACTTTTACCACCTCATTTATAACATTACAGGTCATGATTATACCGAATGATGCCTTGGTCATAATCATACAAAGTCCATCTATGCACGTAAGCCAAAGATAACTTTTATCACAATATAAGCATGAGGATGATGACAATGACATAATAATTCAATAAAACAAGTTCAAGAATAAGTTTTAAAGATTTATAAGTTAATTTATCCTGAACTCAATAATGTCCAAATTGTCAACATGATACTTCTTTGTGGAGTAAAAATTTAAGAATGCTCAGAAGAATATTTCCATTAAAAGATACTGGATGAAGCGCAAATATCAAGGATATTCCACTAATTTCATGAAGTATAGAAGTTAAAGCTTTAACCAACTGAGTATAAGAGAATATATGAAACTGCAAATGGATTTTCGTCTCCCACGCGGTAATCCACTTAGACAGATCATTTCCACAATTTAATAACGAATGAATATAAAGGTTCATTCACCATGCATGTGATAATCCACATAGACAGGTTATTCCAACAGAATGATAAAGAATGGAATAAGAGAAGAAATCACCATGCATGCGATAGACCGCACAGATATGTTATTCCAATAGAATAATAAACAATCGAACCAGGTTATGCGTAAACGCACTGACAGCATATTCCGACAGAATAATAAATAATGGAACCAGGTATGGCGTAAATGCACAGACAGGATATTCCGACAGAATAATAATTGATGGAACCAGGTCCGGCGTAAACGCACAGACATGATATTCCGACAGAATAATAAAGAATGGAATAATAAAAGAATTTCACCATGTATGTGGTACTTCGCATAAATAGGTTATTCCAACATAATAATGAAGAATGGAATAACAGAAGAATTTCACCATGTATGCGATACTTCGCATAAACAGGTTATTCCAACAGAATTATAAGGGATGGAATAACAATAGCTCTCTTCATAAATACGAAAGAAATAATACCCATTACCTCAGAAGAAATTGGATACTGGAATAATGATGTAACTGACCTCTCTTCTTCTTTCTCTCTATAGATTTTCTCTCTATAGCTTCTCTCTATAATTTCTCTCTATAATAATTGCTCTATAGCTTTAGTGAATTGCTGAGAAATGAAGGAAGAATGAGCTTCTATTTATAGAAAAATATAGTTTCGATAATTGCACGTTTTGGGGCTCAAAAATTACATTATAATACCTCCAACTTTTCTTTCATTTTTGATTTAGTCCTGCAAGTATTATCAAACTTGCACCACCTCCCCTAATAGTAAATAATGTGAATCAATAGTTATAATCATGTGAAAATACGAATTACGGTATAGTATCTCCATCTATACCTCCATCTTTAATTTAATCATGCAAGTATTATCAATCTTGCATCAACTCCCCTATAGTATAAGAATGTGATTCAATAGTACACACATGTGAACAAATAGTTATATAAGCTTATGAATTAGTAGTAATTAATTGCTCATTTATCCGATAAATTCCCCGATTTATCAATATAACCCTAAGACATCAATTATTGTTAGAATAGATGTCGATTACCACTAACACTAATAATCCCAGCACAATGGAACTTTCAAATTCATCTTTAATCAACATGAACTTATTCATCATTAATATTATAACTCACAATATTTAACAACCAGGTCGTTCCCAGGAAAGAGGGGGCTTTCCAATAAGGATTTCTCCCTATTGGCGCGCAATTAGGTGACCAAACCTCTCCTTGGCAGAACTTCTTGACATTGTAAATATTACAATTTAATAATATGAATAACTTTGTCGTCTCAATTATTGATTTAATAATATATCATATAATGCAGATGATACTGTGACAATAATCGAATAAATAATATGAGAGATATGATGCAACAATTACTGTAATAATAATTTAGTATAACTGAATGACTTCTCACGTAAGCATCAATAACCAATACCGTGTGCTACTATGCAACCACGCGTATTACTTTACTTTTACTACCGGGTAGTTCAACAGTTTTAACGGTAACACTTCCGTCGTTATTTTTATAACAAGATAATTCTACTACGACAATACTTCTGTTGTGGGTATCACCAATGATTGTGCCGTCTTACGAATATTCCCTGTTAAAATGAATATTCCCTGACCAATCGAATATTATATAACCACTTGCTTACTTTAGAAAATTTGTAAATATTACCCACAACTATAACATTATATCATATTTACACCATAATATTCAAAAATATATTTCGAGGGAAATTAATCTTTATTCATAAAAGTTGGGGTCTTACAACCTCCTCCTCTTATGAAGTTTTGTCCTCGAAATTAGGGTGCGTACCTAGTATATCGAAGAGGTGAGGATATCTTGACTTCATCTCAAATTCTAACTCCCAGGTCATTTATTCCACATCGTACTTTCTCCACAAAACTTTAACTTGAGGTATAACCTTGGAGCGTAAAATATGATTTTTCTTATCCAATATTTTAACAGGTAACTCTTCATACGTTAAAACTTCCTCTATCTCATCTGGTTCTAATTTAATAATGTGGTTCAGGTCTTTCACATATTTACGTAACATAGATATGTGGAAAACGTTATGAACACGAGACATACTTGGCGGTAAGGCGAGTCTATAGGCCACAGTTCCTACTCGTTCGAGGATTATAAATGGGCCAATGAATCGAGGATTGAGTTTTCATCTCTTTCCAAATCTTGTAACTTATTTCCATGGAGCAACACGTAACAACACATGATCTCTCATATTGAATTCCACGTCCTTTCGATGAAGATTAGCATAACTCTTTTATCGATCTTGTGATGTTTTTATACGTTGTCGAATTGTTTGAATCTTTTTCGTAGTCATACATACCAAATCCAATCCCAACAACGTTGCTTCACCCACCTCATCCCAGCATACTGGAGAACGACACTTTCTTCCATACAACGCCTCAAATGGAGCCAAACCAATACTTGCTTGATAACTATTGTTGTAGGAAAACTCCACCAATGGTAAGAACTTGTCCCAACTTCCCTTGAAGTTAAGGACACAGAGTCTTAATAAATCCTCAAGAGTTTGAATAGTCCACTCTGATTGTCCGTCCGTTTGAGGATGATAAGCCGAACTAAATCGTAAATCCGTGCCCATAGCTTTTTGCAGACTAACCCAAAATCTTGAAGTGAATCTTGGGTCTCGATCAGAAAATATGGATAATGGCATACCATGCAGTCTTACAATCTCTTTTATGTACATACTAGCAAGACGATAAAGTGTATAAGTTTCTCGTATCGGAAAAAAATGAGTAGACTTGGTCAATCTATCAACAATGACCCAAATTGCATCTATGCCTTGAGAAACCTTGGGAAGACCAGTAACGAAATCCATGGTAATATGCTCCCACTTCCAATCTAGAATTTTAAGTGGTTGCAATGGACCTTTTGGCACTTGATGCTCCGCCTTGACTCGTTGACAAGTTAGACACCTTGAGATAAACAGCGCTATCTCTCTCTTCATATTGCTCCACCAAAATGTATGTCAAAGATCACGATACATTTTGGTACTCTGAAGATGGATTTCAAACGCTGTGTTGTGCTCTTCCATCATGATTTTATACTTCAAATCAGAATCGTTAGGAACACAAAGTCCAGAGTTAACTCGAAGTATTCCTTCTTCATCGATTCTTGCTTCCAGAATAGCATCTTCTTGTACTTTCTTCCTCATACGTATCAACTCCAGGTCTGTAGCTTGAGCAGCTTTAACTTTATCGATTAAAGTTGGTTCCACTCATATATTCGCCATCATAAAATGGGTCCCTAGAGTCTTTAACTCTATTTCCATCCTTTCCAAGTCATACATAATGGGCCTTTGCAGTTGACAATAATGCACTTGTGCCTGCATATGAGCTTCTACTCAATGCATCAGCTACTATGTTCGCTTTTCCAGGATGGTATTGGATGGTATGATCATAATCTTTCAACAACTCAAGCCATCATCGTTGCCGCATGTTGAGTTCCTTTTGAGTGAAGAAATATTTGATGCTTTTATGATCCGTATAGATCTCCACCTTCTCTCCATACAGGTAATGCCTCCAAATCTTAAGTGTGAAGACAACAACTGCCAACTCTAGATCATGAGTAGGATAATTCCTCTCATATTCTTTAAGTTGTCATGAGGCATAGGCTATGACTTTTCCATGTTGCATGAGAACACATCCTAACCCTTTGCTTGAAGCATCACTATAAATGACAAATCCTTCCGTGCCAGATGGTATTGTCAGAACAGGTGCTGAAATGAGTCTCATCTTGAGTTCTTGAAAACTCTTCTCACATTCCTCGCTCCAACTGAATTTTGTATCTTTTCGAGTCAGCTGCGTTAATGGAGTATCAATTCGAGAAAACCCTTCTACGAATCTCCGATAATAACGTGCTAAGCCGAGAAAGCTATGTACTTCAGTTACTGACTTAGGTTGCTCCCAAATTTGAATTGCTTCAATCTTTGTCGAGTCAATAAATATTCCTTGATTTGATATTACGTGTCCAAGGAATGCTACTTTCCTCAAGCCAGAACTCGTATTTCTTCAACTTGGCATATAACTTGTTTTCACGAAGCTTTTGAAGTATCAGCCTCAAGTGTTGCTCATGGTCTTCACGGGTTTTGGAATAAATGAGGATGTCATCAATAAAGACAACCACAAAGTGATCCAAATATTCCTTGAATACTCGGTTCATCATATCCATGAATGCAGCAGGAGCATTAATCAATCCAAAAGACATTACTAGGAATTCATAATGCTCGTACCGAGTTCTGAAAGAAGTCTTTGGAATGTCTTCAGTTTTAATCTTCAACTAATGATATCCAGAATGAAGATCGATCTTTGAAAAGAATTTGGCGCCTTGCAACTGGTCAAACAGATCATCAATACAAGGTAACGGGTACCTATTTTTGATGGTGACATGATTCAACTCCCGATAATCAATACAAAGTTGCATACTTCCATCTTTCTTCTTCAAGAATAGAATAGAAGCACCCCAAGGAGACCTACTAGGACGAATGAAACTGATGTCTAACAATTCCTGTAGTTGGGTTTTTAACTCATGAAGTTCAATAGGATCAATTTGACATGGGACTTTGGAAATGGGTTTTGTACCGGTTTCAAGGTCGATACAAAATTCAATTTCACGCTCTAGGGGTAGGCCAAGAAGTTCTTCAGGGAATACGTCAGGAAATTTATTAACAATAGAAATATCATTCAAATCTGACGTATTTTTATTTAAATCCGTGACATGGGCTAAGAAAGCTTGACATCCGTTTTTCAATAAATGAATAGCTTTATGGCTTGATATGACAGTGATTGATTTTAGTGGTTTGGCTGCTTGAATTCGTATAATAGGTTGCTTAAGAATATGAAAGCTAACAACCTTACGAAAATAATTGATTTTAGCATGATGAGTAGTTAACCAATAAATCCCTAAAATCACATCAAATGCAAGTATTTTCAAAGAAATAAGATCGACAGGTAACGTGCGGTTACTGATTTGAATCAAACAAAACTTATAAATAGTGGATGTAATGAAGGTTTCTCCCAACGGAGTTTCAACAGATAAGTCAAAGTTTAATATCTCCGGAGTCAAATTTAATGTTGAGCGCAAGTAAGAGAAATGAAAGAATGGGTAGAACCAGTATCAAATAAAGTATAAACTTTGCTAAAGTTTATGATTAGCTTACCCATGATCACCTCGTTTGGATTCCTCGCTTTTTAGGAGGTTACGACAAACGCTCTCCCTTGAACTACCGGTATTGTCTTGTCTGGGACCCCTTTTGATGCCTCCATCCCAGCTGGACTTGACTTTGGTGCACGGAAAAATCGGGCTAGGTGGCCTTCTTTTTCACAATTATAACATGCTTTGGACTTCATCGTGCAGCTTGGACTTATGTGTCCTTCCCCTCCACATTTGTAACATACGACCGACGGTCATTCTCCTTCCTTAACAGCGAATGCTGGTGCTGACGTCTTTCCATCTTTGCTGAACCTTCTCTTCTTGAACTTTCCACTCCTATTGTCTTGGCCATTATTACCACCGAAGTGGTTATCGTTTCTAGCAGGTTGATTCCCTACGCGTTTGTTGTCACCGCTTCGATGACTGCTACCACTTGTATTATTCAATTTGTCGGCTGTTCTCTCTTGGTTGGATTGACTCGTTATCATGCTCTAATAATTGAGCCCTATTCACAACATCTGAATATAAACACAGTTTTTGAGAGATAAGGTATTGACGTATCTCGGGTTTCAAACCTCTTAAAAACATCCGTGTCATTCTCTCCTCATTATTAACCAAATGGGACGTAAATTGAGACAACTCGGCAAATATAGCTTCGTACTGCGCTATGGTCATATTGTTTTGCTCAAGCATGATGAAATCTACCTCCTTCATGTGATGAATACTTTCAGGAAAGTACTTGTCATTGAATAGCTCTTGGAATTTCTCCCAAGACATCTTCAGTGCGGCAGGTTGTGTACGCTTTACAGATTCCCACCAGTAATCTGCCTCTGCACGCAACATGAAGGTGGCAAAGGGAACCTTTTGCTCCTCGGAGCATCCCAAGACATAAAATATCTTGTTGATCTGCTTTATCCACGTCTCCGCCTTAAGTAGTTTTGGCTCTCCAAAAAACTCCGGTGGTCCCAGCTCCTTGAATTGCTTAGCGGTGACCGTCCAAGAGTTGTCAGCGTTTCCACCTGCATTTTGGACAGGAGCCGCGTTCGCCTGATGTTGCATGAATTGCATAAAACCTCTGAAAATCCCATCGTTCACCATTTCATCGGTGTTATTGTTTTCATGAGAATTATTGTCTTCCTGTTGCACATTACCCTGGGCATTGATCGTTGGTGACTCAACAGTCTCATGTGCTTCATTGCTTATCTCAACATTTTTGGATGCCATTTTCAAATACTACAACAAAACAAGGGTTAATTAACATATCACATATTATCCCAATACTCTGACCGACCAATTAAATAACATATAATCTTAGGTAGGTCATACTAGAGAAGGAATTCCCCGTCTCTCCCCTCCTAGTTCTTGTCTCACATCTCAGCCAGTGATCATATCCCTAAGCTTTGATACCAACTGTGACACCCCCAAAATAGGTATACATCACCCATCTTGAGTAGTCAAATACATGGTACAAAAATACAAATACAATTATCGTGTAAAATACGACAAATCATAAACTGAGAGTTTTAATACATATATTGTTATCTAGACAATATCTACACTCAATGGAGTCCTTATTACATTTATTGTCACACTATTTAACAGAATAGTGAGGACTACACTATCATCTGGACCGTAACTCCGTTCCCCGACTCGTCCCAGCTATATTGTCATTTCCTGAAGAGATCAGTGAAAGAAAAGGGTGAGCTCAACTAGCCTAGTAAAAAATATCGTGACTAAGATAATGCAGAATAAATTATCATTAGTCTTCAACAATGTTAAAGTGATAAAATATAATAGACATCAAGTTTAACTGCAGCGGAACAAGCATTAGAAGAGTCAAGTAGAGAATAAAATCTATTATCTTCTATCATTTAAAAAGTTTTCTATAATTTTTATCGCTGAGACTCAGCTTAACAAATAAACCACATCATCGAGTCATCCCTACACTATGGGCCAATGATATTCATTAAATCATCCATGGTCATGGCTATACCGAATAATCCCTGGTCATAATCATACCAAAAAACTGTCCATCAATGCACTACAAGCTACTGAGGACTTTTACCACCTCATTTATAACATTACAGGTCATGATTATACTGAATGATCCCTAGTCATAATCATACAAAGTTCATCTATGCATGTAAGCCAAAGATGACTTTTATTACAATATAAGCATGAGGATGATGACAATGACATAATAATTCAATAAAACAAGTTCAAGAATAAATTTTAAAGATTTATAAGTTAATTTATCCTAAACTCAATAATGTCCAAAATTTTAACATGATACTTCTTTGTGGAGTAAAAATTCAAGAATGCTCAGAAGAATATTTCCATTAAAAGATACTGGATGAAGTGCAAATATCAAGGATACTCCACTAATTTCATGGAGTATAGAAGTCAAAGCTTTAACCAACTGAGTATAAGAGAATATATGAAACTGTAAATGGATTTTCGTCCGCCGCGCGGTAATCCACTTAGACAGATCATTTCCACAATTTAATAAGGAATGAATACAAAGGTTCATTCACCATACATGTGATAATCCGCATAGACAGGTTATTCCAACAGAATGATAAAGAATGGAATAATAGAAGAAATGACCATGTATGTGATAGACCACACAGAAAGGTTATTCCAACATAATAATAAAGAATGGAACCAGGTCATGCGTAAACGCACTGACAGGATATTCCGACAGAATAATAAATGATGGAACCAGGTCCGACGTAAACGCACAGACATGATATTCCGACAGAATAATAAAGAACGGAATAATAGAAGAATTTCACCATGTATGCGGTACTTCGCATAAACAGGTTGTTCCAACATAATAATGAAGAATGGAATAACAGAAGAATTTCACCATGTATGCGGTACTTCACATAAATTGGTTATTCTAATAGAATAATAAGGGATGGAATAACAATAGCTCTCTTCATGAATACAAAAGAAATAATACCCCTTACCTCAGAAGAAATTGGATACTGGAATAGTGACGTGGCATGCTTCTCTTCTTCTTTCTCTCTATACATTTTCTCTCTATAACTTCTCTCTATAATTTCTCTCTATAATAATTGCTCTATAGATTTAGTGAATTGGTGAGAAATGAAGGAAGAATGAGCTTCTATTTATAGAAAAATATAGTTTCGATAATTGCACGTTTTGGGGCTTAAAAAATTACAGTACAATACCTCCAACTTTTCTTTCATTTTTAATTTAGTCCTGCAAGTATTATCAAACTTGCACCACCTCCCCTAATAGTAAATAATGTGAATCAATAGTTCAATCATGTGAATCAATAGTTATAATCATGTGAAAATATGAATTACGGTATAGTATCTCCATCTATACCTCCGTCTTTAATTTAATCATGCAAGTATTATCAATCTTGCATCAACTCCCTTAATAGTATAAGAATGTGATTCAATAGTACATACATATGAACAAATAGTTATATAAACATGTGAATTAGTAGCAATTAATTGCTCATTTATCCAATAAATTCCCCGATTTATCAATATAACCCCCAGACATCAATTATCACCGGAATAGATGTCGATTACCACTAACACTAATAATCCCAACATAATGGAACTATCAAATTCATCTTTAATCAACACAAAATTATTCATCATTAATATTATAACTCACAATATTTAACAACCAGATCGTTCCCAGGAAAAAGGGGGCTTTCCAATAAGGATTTCTCCCTATTGGCGCGCAATTAGGTGACCAAACCTCTCCTTGGCAGAACTTCTAGACATTGTAAATATTGCAATTTAATAATATGAATAACTTTATCGTCTCAATTATTGATTTAATAATATATCATATAATGCAGATGATACTGTGACAATAATCTAATCAATAATATGAGAGATATGATGCAACAATTACTGTAGCAATAATTGAGTATAACTGAGTGACTTCTCACGTAAGCATCAATAACCAATACCGTGTGCTACTATACAACTACGCGTATTACTGTACTTTTACTACCGGGTAGTTCAATATTTTTAACGGTAACACTTCCGCCGTTATTTTTATAACAAGATAATTCTGTCATTTTTTTACTACGACAATACTTCCGTTGTGGGGTCCACCAATGATTGTGCCATCATACAAATATTCCCTGTTAAAACGAATATTCCCCGACCTAATAGAATATTATATAACAACTTGCTTACTTTGAAAAATTTGTAAATATTACCCACAACTATAACATTATATCATATCCACACCATAATATTCAAAAATATATTTCGAGTGAAATTAATCTTTATTCATAAAAGTTGAGGTCTTACACCATGCATGAACAATCTCTCGGTACTCTAGATGGAGAGTCTGATACAGATAATATATGCTAAACCAGTTCCCTCTGGGCTGCAAAAGCTGGGAACCTGCATTAAATTACAAATAAACATCAGAACCCTTGTCCCCATAAATGGGAAAAGGAAGATCAACACGGCTATTACCTCATTCGCGTGAAGATAGATCGAGGGATGACGACTTAAATCATCCAGGAGATCTGGAATCATCATATTTATAGCTGCATCCTCCCTACGTGGAATGAAATAAGAAGGAGCAGGATCCATAATGGGTACGTCCTCTTCCTCGTCCTCGACATCCGATCTCTCAACCCGGATAGGGCGAATAACTAACTTAGTCAATCGACGAGGCTGTTAGGCTGGCGAGGCCGAGGAACATCTGAAGCTTTCCTCCTCACACCTGAAGAGTCCCTATGAGAGCTACTCGACTAGTCTGAATCCATATATATCTAGACAAAAGCCCTCAAATCACCTCAGAAAAGGTGTGGTAAATTCTAACGTGAAGCTCATTAAATTCAAATCAAAGCTTCATGCATGCATGCATTGCTTTAACATATATCTACACTAGAGTTAAAATTGCATGTTCATTAAATGCCCATACTTATGAAAAAAATTTCTCTAGTCACTTTTGTAAAATAGACTGTCCACATGCACGTAGGCATGACTAGGTGGAAATTCAGTAGCACACCAACTCAAAGTCATAAAAATTCTATATGCATGAAAAAATGTCAAAAACAAATCCATCATGGTAGCATAATTACCAAGATTGCTTTACTTCAAAATCGTTGCTCATTTGTCCTCAAATAGGATGAAAATATAGCAGAAAAGGGTGTCAATTGACTGTTTTAAAAGTCAATTTTTTTCACATCAATATATTCAACATGGTAAAAGACTAACATTTATTGCGTTGAATAAATTTTATCAAGTCATATGAGCATGCATATTCACTACTGTGTGTTAAGAAGCATTCTATTTGATACCTCACTTTCCAACGGTCAAAACAAAAAAAGAAAACATGTACCAGGATAGCGCAGAACGATTATACGGTGATAGATTTTGCAAAAAATAACCCAAACTTAGTAAATCTAAAGAAGAAATCTCGAATTCTTTGTGTGGATTCAACTTAAAAATGACTTGTAAAAGAGATGGGATGGAGTATATAACCCACGGGTGGCTACAGGTTAACCCACGGCAGCCATGGGTCTACCTACAGCTACCCAGGGTGGTCCCCACCCCTTCTGGCTTGATCAAATTTGAGTTACAAAGGAGGTCCCAGAAGTTAAAAAGTTAAATCAAGGAAAAAGGTGTTACGCGATTAAGCGAAAAATGACCTGAAATCCTAAATTCAAAGACCAAACTGTGGGTCTACATGGAAATAATTGGTATACGCCTGGATACAGGGTTCAGAAAGCTGATGATAAAAGCTATTGAAAGCGGCCCTTGTTAACGTATCGTGAATATCTGATGCCACGAACCTGGGGTTGTGGTTAAAATCAAAAGAATTTAAACTTGTCCAAAGGTATAACTTGTCAGAAAAACGTCCCCAGCGGAGATTTCAGACATCCTTGACAATGTAAGCTATTGAAAGCTATTTCAATGAGGGTCAGACATCCCAGACACTACAAGCCATTGGCAACAACTCCAGTGAAGCATTGGAAATGATCTGATGATGAAAGTCGTTGAAAGCTACTTTAAAGAAGATCAGAGTATCACTACTAAAAAAATGGTCATTTGTGATGGCCTAAATTCATCACAAAAAGTAGAAAAATCATCACAAAAGGTTTACGTGATGGCTTTAAGCATCACAATGGCCGTCTTGTATACGCCCATCATGAAAGGTTTTACGTGATGGTTTTGGCAATCACGTAAACGCTTAGTGTTTTTGTGATGATTAATACAATCACATTAACATATAATCTATTGTGATTGTCAAAGTCATCACAAAAAAACAAGACTTTAGGGATCAAATGTAAGAATGTGAATCTCTATTTACGTATAATTTATTTCACTATATTAATTATATCTATATTAATTGTATCAAATGATACTTGTAGGATTTGAACCCTCTCCCATTTGCAAACTAAATAACGAGTATTACCACTACACCAAAGTCCAGATCATGATTATAATTTTAAAACAAAATATAAAAGGAAACATATGTGAGTTGACTTACTAAACAAAATTACTTTCAAATAAGATTTGGTGATTGCAATGGCAGTCACAAATACTCTATAACGATGGTAAAATTAGTCATCACTAAGAGCCATCATATATTGTATTGTTTTGTGACAGCTTGAAAATTCCATCATAAAATATCTTCTTTTTGTAATTGCAAATAAAAGTCGTCACAAAAATCTAACTTTTTAATGATTGTCACGACCGTCATAAAATATTGTTCTGATTATTTCTTATATTAAAATATTAGTGATAGCTTAAATGCAATCACGAAAAGGGTATATCTATAAGTGATGACTTAGTTCGTCACAAAAAAGAAAATTTATTTTGCGTGAAAAAATTGGTGTGATTGACATGGCCATCACAATTACAATACATTGATGGCAAAATTAGTCATCACTAAGAGCCATCATATATACTATTATTTTGTGATTGCTTAAAAAGTCCATCACAAATTACTATCTTTTGTGATGATTTTTAAAAACTGTCACAAAATTCAGTCACGTATTCTTGTTTTTCTAGTAGTGTATCTAATGTTGCAAGTTGTTGGCGATAACTCCAGTGAAGCGTTAGAGAAGTTTGATGATGTAAACCATGAAAAACCATCTTCATTGGGGATGACCTATGATGAAATCTGTTATACAGGTCCTCAGCCAAGACACCACAACAGGGATCCTAAGAACATCTCTATGACTTGTCGGTAAATCAGTTTCAGATAGCACTGATGGACATTTCAAACCACTGGTGACAACCCCAGCATTTTATCGAGAGATTTCAGTGATGAGAGCTTTGTAGACTATCGTTCGAGTATACATCAAAGCAGTTCATTGGAGCTATCATTGACAAATCCATAACCCAACAAAAATGGCGGGAGCAAGCAGTTATCACATCCTATTTTAAATTATTCCAACAACAACATTCAGTATAACATCAGATCTTGATGCATTTTATTACATCATCTCAATATTATCATATTTTAAATGTTTAGTAGTCTTTATCTTGTTTATGCCATTGCATTTCATAAACATGATAAAGAGGGGCATCTGTAGACACTCAAAATTTTGCATTCCTGTTACTAACCATGCATGAGGGAAGAATCGTCTTCCAAAGATAACCCTGGAAGCCAAATCAATCCAACCGCGGGAGATCTAGTTCCAGTCCCGAAGATAACCCCGGGAGATTAAGTTCCAACCCCGGAGATAACCTCGAGAGATCCAGTTTCCAACCTCAGAGATAGCCCCGTGAGATCCAAGTTTGAACCCTAGAGATAACCCCGGGAGATCCAGTTTAAGTCCTGGAGATAACCCTGGGAGATTAAGTTCCAACCGCAGAGATAACTTCGGGAGATCCAGTTTCTAACCTCGAAGATAACTCTGGAAAAGTCAGTTCAAACCCTAGAGATAACCCCAGGAAATTAACTTCAAGGTCCAGAGTCAAACCTGGGAGGTCAAACCAACCTCAGAGATAACCCTGAGGATAGTCAGAGTCAACAACAGGCTAATCTCAGAGATAACCCTAAGAAAAGACTACTACAACTGCGCCAAAGCCAAAAATAACCCCGAGAAGGGAAAAATTGTAATTTTTTACCTCAACCTCGTCTCAACACATTTCAACTCAAACAATGTCCAAAGATGTCCCACAAGAACCATAACTCAAATCCCGAGTGACAACTGGATAAGACAACTCAAACGGATAGACAACAAAGACTTGGAGATCTGGTCATTGACCTATCCTCCCAGCTTCGGACAATGTCTAATCCTATGTCATTTTGTAACTCTCATCAACAGCTTTCCGAAAAGGCACAACACGCCTTCATCGGATGCCCAGATTGAAATCTATGAAGGTTCGAGCGGATAACGCGTAGCCCGAGTGCACGTAGTTTGAGACGACATGACCCGCAAATCCTGGGCCAGCCCGGGCACCCGCAGGTAGCTCGCGACCATCTGGTCTAAAAATATGAGCACCCATCAGCTCATTTGAAAAGGAGAAAAAAGAAGAAAAAAGAGAAAACTCTGTCCATTTCATCCTTTAACCTCTTATAGAGTGTTTCATACTTCGTGATTCTTCTTTCTAAACACTTGTAAGCTCGTTTTCAATAATATACTAAAATTTAACCGGTGGAAATTGAGTTTTCAGTCCCCAAAAGCTATCTGAAGTCTTCTTGGCAACCCATTGTAAGATTTTTTAGATTTTTACTACTTTAATATATATATATATATATATGTGAGTCCGGATCCGAGTCTGGGATCCCGGACTCCATAAAATACGAACCATTTTTTTTCTTTTTTTTGAAACAACTAAAAAAAAATTATGGAACTGGAATTTTTACATAATACAGTGTTTTGGGTGTGATTTGGATGCCTATACCAAAATATGTCTGTATAGTCTGTACAGACTGTACATATATTTTTTGGTATAGGTATCCAAAACACACCCAAAACACTTTATTATGTAAAAATTCCAGTTCCATAATTTTTTTTAAAGTTGTTTCAAAAAAAAAAAAGGTAAAAAATAAAAATACAAAATAGGGTCCGTATTTTAGGACCAGTCCGGGAGTCCGGAGAGGATCCTGTGTAATATATATATATATATATATATATATATATATATATATATATATATATATATATATATATATATATATAAGCGATAAAAGCCACATATATTCTATCTAGGCCCGTGGCTTTTACCGCTTATATACGCTTATATATATAGATAGAGAGAGAGAGAGAACCTTGAACTTGAATAATTGAGCCTGAATCGAATATCCGTGACTTTTACCGCTTATATATATATATATATATATATATATATATATATATATATATATATATGTGTGTGTGTGTGTGTGTGTGTGTGTGTGTGTGTGTGTGTGTGTGATAGCCCCAAATCCGGGTCCTAAATCACCACGGATCTGGTACAATTATTCTATAACTATTGCGGAAGATATAAACAGAAATTGTTTATACAATAAATTTTACACACTATTCCCTAAGGTCGAAGTAACCTTAACTTATACACAATTCATAACTTTTCTAGCATATAACAATATTATCATTCAATACTATTACAAATCTAATTGTACACAAACTTAAAGTTGTAACTGTCTTTAACCTTTCCTTGTATCCGACGCATTCGTCTTAATCTGCAATGCTTATCATGATATAGCAAGGGTGAGCATAAGGTTGCCCAGCAAGTATAAATTTATTTGAGGATATATCATGATTGAAAGAGTTTGAATAATAAGCTGGCTATAATTCAATAATATAGTTATGAATTAGCACAAACAAACTTGCATAGCTAAAGAACCTTTAACATGAACATATATATATATATATATATATATATATATATATATATATATATATATATATATGGACCGAATGGTAATGAAGGTGATCAACCTTTCGTGATTAATACATGTAATATATACATAATATAATTTAACAATTCATAGACATGGCAATCAGCTCCAGCCCTAGAGCCACTCCGCCTTTGCCTCCGACTTTATGGATCAACGGCGGCCGCTCAGCTGCAGTACAATTATGATGATTACGACGAGAACGATGAAGGGCAGGGGAGGAGCAAGACAATGGAGGCGACCGAGGGATGTATCTCCAGGAGTGGAGTGCAGTGGGTGATCTTAGGGGACCCAATGTCGAAGAAACACGTATATTCTATAGACTTTCCAAGCTTCTGCAAGTCCCCCATATATTTATGGGTACCCTTGTAAGGCAAGAGCTCCACCCTCAATCTTTTCTCTACAAACAGGTATTCACTCCTCTATTTCACATTGCGAAGCATCCACATCATGATTTCTAATCTTGTGACTGGTGTTCATGTATTATGAATTGCTAGGATAAAGAATGTTTTGATTTCAGGGTTTTAAAGAAATTAAATAGAAATCCCTGAAAAACACTGATCAAGTTATTGAATTTACATAATGTTAATATTAAGGAAAAAATGTGTATACACAGCTGTGTATTACACAGTAGGTTATAGCGACGATTTTTTGGGCTATAGCGACGGTTTCACCCGTCGTCATAGCTATTATGAGCTATGGCGACAGTTTACCGTCGCTATAACCCAAAAAATCTGTCGTCCTAGGCCTACTGTGTAATACACAGCTGTGTATATACATATAGTCCATATATTAAAATTTGTGTTATTCTACGTGTTTGATAGTAGTGCCTTGCCATAAACCCTTAATTCTTGTTGGTGCTCTTTAATTATTGAATTAATTAATATATTCAGTTTTCAAACAGAAAGGTTCCATTTTAAATTGTTTACAACATCTTCCACATTTACCAGTGTGACCAATATTAATACAAACTATTATTTATGATTAGACTTTCTAATTAATATATTAGTATTTCTAATGGAGTTGCATGTATCCCTCTTCCTCTAAATATTAAGTTTATAACTTATGTACTTTGTTTGTCTTCTTGGTCCTTGCCCCCTCTTAGATTGCGAATTCTGTGAACCAAGGGAAGCTTGTTCCAGAGGAAGTAATTTTTGGTCTCTTGTCAAAGCGACTTGAAGAAGGAAACTGCAGGGGTGAAAGTGGGTTCATTCCGGATGGGATTCCTCGAACAAAGATCCAAGCTGTGAGTTACATGTTTATTTGAATTATCTTCTTTTTGTTTTTCTTTAAACTATGTACTTAAGTAATACTCTTGAGCATGCAGCTTGTCTTTTAGGTGCTTAATAGTTGTTGTATCATATTTGAAATCTGTACATATAATCCTCCATTTTTTGTATGCCAAACTATTGGAAAATTAGTATCTCATGTGGTTCTGATATGTTGGACTGGCATAGTTACATCATTGTGTGACATTATGCTCCCTCCATCCAGGGAAAAGAATCCTACTGGCTCTCAAAATTTCTTGATGTTATTTTTAGTAGGATATTTTGTGTTGACATTGTGTTGGGTATTTATGTTTGTGTGGTGATATGATGTAATCAAACAGTCCTCAAGCTATTTTCAAAGATCCATTCAGGAGGGGTAACCATATTTTGGTACGTTATTTTGTTTTTAGCTTGTTTAATCTGTTTATTCACTTACAGTTCCCTTGTGTTTTAGATTGTTTTGTTTTTTTTCCTTGAGTTCCTTGAGCTACTAACTCTTTTTCAAAGATCCATTTAGATTGTTTCACTTACAGTTCCCCTCCAGTCACCGTCGTTTATTATTGGTATTTAGTTCTCATTAGTTGCGAGAAACTATTTATAGCACAATCTTTATTTATCAAACTTACCAGAGAAAGAATATGCTCCATATTTATCATGATTCTGTTTATTATGCAGTAATCTCTCTCTTTGGTAGGAATCCTTGTTGAATCCATCATGAAAGCTTTTTACCGGTTATGAACTATTTCTTTCTAATTGATCTTTTCCCAAAATATTTGGATACCTGCCGTAATATTTACAAAAGGAGTGTATTCAAATTGAACTTCTTAAAACAGGGCATGGATGCTCTCCTTCTGGACTATTATTAACAGCAAAAATGGCCTCATTTCTTCTAATAAATTTTCTCGTTTTACATGTTTTTTGTTTTGTTTTGAAGATCGAGGCTGCACTGCAAGAAGGGGTTGATTTAATTTCATATGAATGAATACAAATACTACTCTTAGGCTACCCTAAAGCTCTTAGGCTACTGCTGTCATACAAATACTGCTCAGGCAAAAATAATTGCAAACAAGATGGTTACTGCCATTTAATGTCTCTACAATGCATAATTGTTTATCTTCCTCCTGCCAATGTCAGGTATACATAATATCATTTCATTTCCCTTTTAAGTTCACTTGCCAAACAAACCATTGCAGTCAAAGTATTGGAATCAAACTATACTAAGGATGAACTCTGATGTAGTTTCCATTTAGACCGTGTACATCATATTTTGACCTGTTATGTCAAGATTATGTCAAACAGGTGCTAAGAATGACTAAAAATTGCCTTTACTCTTTTGTACCTAAATTATCTTGTAATTAGAAACCCAAAAGATGCTCCCATCCACTTGGTGGAAAATAATAGAAATTTATCAGAAAGAAGAGAATCCGGGATGGTATAGAATAAATCCTACTATTAAAAACAAAAAATTGATAAAAGCGATGTCCTTATTAGACTACAGCTATCCCATAACCACTATCCACTAGGTGACTAGGTGTTGGTTTTGAATCCTCCCTATCTCAGCATCTAAGTGTACAAAAATGAAAGGATATTGTACTTATCAGCCACTGCTTAATCATTACTTAGCAATAAGAAGCATATTCTCTTCTATGGTCTTTCACAATGGGCATAATACTTCTATATAGTTGTTTATCTTTCTTTACTGGTTATGAACTAATTAGCTTCCCAACATTATGCAGGCATATATGTATGGATTCTTTAAGAACAAACGCATCATTTTTCTTACAAGGAGCAATCACTTGGCCTGTCTCTTGGCCTAATATCATCCACGAATCATGATGTAACATACAATCTCTCTTAGCAAAAGTTACTGGCGTATTTTGGGAGAACCTAGTCTTTTTTGCACATGCTTAGATTGTAGCTTAATTTTATGGATAGTTTGGTTTATTTTGTGGATTGAAAAGTGAATTTGAGATGTATATATGGATAGTTTGGTATATATTTTGTGGATATAGTAATTTGAAACCGTAAATGAATGGTATTATTGGGATGTTTTTTGAATGGTTGATACATTTTGACTTTAAATTTAAATGAGAATTTAGTCCTTTTAGCTATATATCATGTCATTAGCATATTGTAGGTGCATTGGTAATATAGGTGAATTACAACCTTTTTTTTCTTTTTCTTTTTTATCTACGACATTTTAAAAATGTTGTATATTTGTATAAATAAATGACACCTTCTAAATAGTTCTTTTTTATCTACAACATTTTAAAAATGTTGTATATTTGTATAAATAAATGACACCTTCTAAATAGATGACACATTATAAACGTTGTGTAAATGTGCCTAAACGTTGTCTGATATATTAAACTACAACAATTTAGCCAGAAAACGTTGTGGAATCATACCTTCTACAATGTTTTCAAGCATATACTAATTTATGGAAAACAAATTTACAACGTTTTTTTTTTCCTTAAAAACGTTGTATAGTGTGTCTAACTACAACGTTTTAAAAACTATTGTGTAAGGGTGTCAAATATATGACACCCTTAACCACGACATTTTTCTGATTTAAACCACAACATTTTTTTCTAGGTTATCTATTTACTATTTTGTAGTACTGTGGGTGATCTAAAAGCTTATATATGTAGTCCATATGATAGACTACAACATTAATACAACAACTTGGCCCAACAATTAAACCACAACAAGATCTAGGATCTTAAAAATCACTGTCAGACCATCTTGGGTTTCTGGGCTGCCCAAAAATCAATTGGTCAATGTCGGTCAACGTACTTTGACCTCCTATATCTTTCAATATACACATGATCTAACCCTGCTTTCAGTTTTATATCATAGTCGACATGACAAAGAGCATATCTATAACTTAAAACACACTAAATAACTAACAGATAAAGATCTAGAGGCCCTGACATTAGGATGTCAGGCCTTATTTTTCACTTTTCCAGATTTAAGAAATCTTCCATTTTGAGCACTTTGATGTTATGGATCTGGGATCTAACAACCCAAATCACTAAAAAAACAACTTATTACACAACTTTAAACAACCAATTACAACATATCACATCAGATCATAAGATTTCTAAAATTTAGGATTTTTATACCTTTTCTAGATTGATCTTGATTTTCTGATCCTTGATCCTGTTATTTACTTGCTATGAACTGATCCTAGCTTTGTTTATCACTCTCTCTCTCACTCTAGATTTTGAAAATTGAGGAGAGAGAAGTTCTTGGAGGAAAATGAAAACTAAAGTAACTTTTCTTACTTTAAATCGCATATGCTTAGATTCAATGTATGCAAATCTTGCTAGGTGGCACTTGATCTGATCTTGGATAGATATATTGCACATGGCATATCAATTAGGTTACCAAATCAATATTATGGCCAGATTTACACGCCACCTATTAAAGAAAGTGACAAAAGGGCATTCTAGTTATTTGATTCCTACATTTAATGGCACAATTGTAACATGTGCAAACCCTTAGGGTTTGACCCTTAAGGTTAAAACCTAAGGTTTCTTAAATTAATTCTAGAATTTCCAAATTAAGTCTTTAAAAATGGAAAAATTAAACTTTCAAATTTATAATTAGTATTTTCTAATTATATTAAAGTTTACTAACCACTCTCAAGCTTGCTAATTAGGATTAATGTTTCTTAATTAACATTAAATTTTTTTAAATAATATCTAGGGTTTTCCCAAAAATGTGAATTATGATTTATAACCCAAGAATTAGGGTTTTCTAATTAAAAGAATTTTTAATTAATCAAATAGGCTTACCCCTAATTAGATTTGTGATTAATTAATACACAAAAACCGTATACCTTGTATTTAAATCCCCAATTTAGGGTTTCAAATTTCCGGAACTGAAATTAGGGTTTCCAGAGTCGGTTTATAGGGTTTCTTATAAATTGTAAGAATTTTCTAACTAAACGTTGACGTTGTTAATATACGATTAGGGTTTGACACAAATATAGCTTATTTGGTCAACCCTTGACCCTTAACCACCTTCTATATACATATAATACCTTATTCACATAACATATACACATATACACTTAATCCTGCATAATTCACCAAAATCCTTCACAAAATTTTGAAATCATCAAAATTCCTTCCTAAAAATGTCAAATCCATTCACTTATTTTCTGTCGAGGTTCTAATATTGAACCTTAAATTAATCATTTATGATTTTAAAAATTTTCTAAATTCTCGGGTTGTCACATTGACCCCTTCTTCTAAGAATTTCGTCCCCAAAATTCACTTTACACCTTACACCTTACACCATACTGCTTACACCATTTGTGACGCCCCCAAAATAGGTATACATCACCCATCTTGAGTCGCCAGATACATGGTACAAAATTCAAATACAAACTTAAATATACAACATGCGATGTGAGTTTTAATACAAATATTATCTTATAGACAGTATTCAAACTCAAATATTCTCATATATACTGTGAGTTTCAATACAAATATTGTTACGTATATAATACGACAATATTCATATTTAAATTATTAGAATGCCATATAAAGTACAACAATAAATATATCAAGTCTCCGAAGGAACACGAGAAGATTTATGTTCTCCTCATTCTAATGGAGTGCACCTTTGACGCTTCGAAATTCTGATTCACCTTACCCTATTGTTGTTCACCAAAATTAAATATCAAAAGATGTATAAAACATGTCACACACATTTTAAGTTCTCGGTACGATTATTATGCCACACTGTTTCATAATTTGATTAGGCTTATGATAAATTCGTACTACCACTTTATACCCATGTTCTCTCTGCTAGTCCCAACTACCCTTTTATTACTTGAAAGGGTGAGCTCAACTAGCTCAGTAAGAAATATTATGACTAAGATAATGCAGAACAAATTATCTTTAGTCTTCAACAGTATAACAACTTGTAGAATATAATAGACAACAAGTTTTAGATCAACAACGGCAGCGGAATAAGCAATCCATTAGAAGAGTCAAGTAGAACATAATGTCTACTATCTCCTCTAGATTAAAAGTCCATCGTTAATACTTCATTCATGTAATACTCATCAACAGTTCTTTGCTATACTCAAGACAAAGAGAACTCTCATCATCTGTCTTCACTTGAACCACCACAGATAATTATCACAATTCATATTTATAATTAAGTAAATCAATAGTCCAACTTTGCACTACAGGCCAAAGATATAAAACTGAAAAACCAATAACCAACAGTCCATCTTTGCACTACAGGCCAAAGATATACAACTGTAAAATCAATAATGCTGAAACTCAGCTTAATAGTATCACGACCATGCATTATTCATGCACTATGGGCCAAGGATATTCATGTTTTCAATTACGGTCATGATTATATCGAATAATCCCTGGTCATAATCATACCAAGTCCATCTATGCACTACGGGCCAAAGATGACTTTTACCACATCATTTGTAACATTACGGTCATGATTATACCGAATAATCCCTGGTCATAATCATACCAAGTCCATCTATGCACTACTGGCCATAGATGACTTTCAACACAATATAAGCATGAGAATGATGACAATGAAATAAAGAATCAATCAAATGAGATAAAGGATAAATATTAAAGACTTTAACAATATAATTTATCCAAAATTCAATAATGTCCAAATTGTCAACATGATCACTAATTGTGGAGTAAAATTCAAGAATAATAATATATCAAAAAATATTTGAATAATATTTCAACAAATATTTAACGAAGATAATAACATTAATCATTATATTATAAACTCCATTTAATATTAACAATTCATTATTCCTCTTTTAAACTCTATTTAATATTATTCATTATATAATAACATTAAATTCATTTACTAATATTATTAACCATTAATCAATATTTTCATAACACCTTAATCCAAATGTTATCAATCACTTAATAATCTCATAATCTAATATTATTAATATTATAACAATGTTTTAATCATTTCTTAAACTTATAAACAATTTATTTTAATTGTTTTTACTTTATTAATTAATACATTTAATCATCATAAAATGCCAATCTTATAAGATTTCATCACTAATGACCAAAATCCTCATCAAAAATCTGTAAATACCTTATATAGGATTCTCAAGCCATAAAATCCTATTTTCCAATTTTCTTACTTCACATAACATATTTAATTCATTTACTCATAACTAGTCCATTTTCATGAAAAATACCAAATCAGTCCCAAAAAATTTTCTTTTTAGGGATTTAGCAGAATATAGTCCCATATTGAACATATATTTTTCTCGGAATTTTTAAAATTCATTTACTATTTTTCATATGGCCAAAACTTCCGAATATTTTGACATTTATCATAAACTGTACTTTTGTCCAAAAATTCCGAAATTTACAGAGTATACTTCGGTTATATACATGTACTCCCAATAAAAATTTTACCAACTTTGGTGTTAACCACAAGGAGTTATAAGGGTTTATTTTTAAAATAATCTTTTTCCATAAAATTCATAACTTCTAATCTATACATCTAAAAATCGCCATTTTTGGACACAATCTAGAAAAGTCATCAAATTATCATTTTAAATTTTTCCTAGAATTTTTGAAGGTCAGAAAATTACGAAACATGAAAAACATAATAACCCTTAAAATTCCCTTACCTCAAAAGAGCAGTATTTCTGGCTAGAATATCGTATGTAATGCCGAAGGAAATTTGCACTGAATAGCAACTCTCAAAGTATCTAAATTCTCATAAAAATACGCTCGACAATATAGAGAAAGAGAAAACTTGTTTCTTGCGTGATTTTCAATTCTAACCTAAGCGCCTATTTATAGGAAAATACTAGAACGCCATAGGAGACTAAATTAATAAAATATTAATATTTTAAAAATTTCTACGTACACATTTTGACCCAAATTTCAGCCATCACCAGTCGGGCCCACCAAAATCAGATTTCCACACCAACCAAAAGTGGGGCCCACCTACGTTTTTAATAAAAAACATTTGAAACTCTAATAATTCATAATAAATAGCTCTTTTATCAAAAAAATATGAATTTTATGTCCATTGTACACAAAATCGAATTCTCTACAACTTTGCAGAAGAAAGTTTTTCCAAATTTCCAACAAAAAATATCTGAATTCCACAAACGGACAATTTTCAACATCTCTTAAAATTCATAACAAATCATACGTTAATTTTTAACGGTTCAAAATTTGTGACATATACTCAACTTATATATGTATAACATATCCAAAAATCACAATGATCTAACGGTCGGAGTATAATCACGCAATAGAGCTTTAAGAACACCGGTTTGATTTTTTTTAATACCTCCAATCCGACAAAATACTGATAAAACACCTCAACATTAATTCTTTCATTTATAACCACATAAAATAAATAAATCCATTATTTATATCCGTATCGAATAAATATTTCCTTATCAATAATTAATTATTCACAAATAATATTACAGAATCACAATAATGATAACTAGGCAGTTCCCAGGAAAGAGGGGGCTTTCCGATAAGGATTTCTCTTTACTGACGCACAATTAGGTGACCGAACCTCTCCTTGACAAAAATTTCTAGACATTGCCAATAACGTTATCTAATAATATTAATCAAATAATATGAATTATTGATATGATAATGAGAAATATTATGCAGTGACAATTATTGAAACAACAATAATATAAAATATCAACGCAACAATTATTGAATCAATAAAATAAAATATTGAACAGTAGTTACTGTAACAATTATTAAGTAGTGCCTTATTATGTAAGGATCAATAATTCAAAAATACTGTGCAATACCGTGTGCTACTGTGCAACCACTGCGTATTAATGTATTTTAACCACCAGGTATTCCAACAATTTTAACGGTAACATTTACGCTGTTATTTATAAAACTCAAACTTTTTCGTTTTCTTCATCCAAAAGTTATTCTTATGGGGCCCACAAATGGATGCGCCGTCGTACAAATATTCCCCAACAAGAATATTTCACGACCAAACGAATATTCTCCAACAGAAATACGTATTTTATAACCACTTGCGTATTTTGAAAATTTTATATTTATCACCCTTAACTTTAAACTTTTATCAATTTAACTATTTACTAAATAAAAAAATTGAATACTTTTATTTCATAAAATTCGGGATCTCACACCATTCACAATTCATGCTCATCATCACATGCTACTCAATACACCACTCACAAGAGTAAATTTTCTTTTTTTAAAATATTGCTGAGGAGTTATATAAACTATTATCTGTCATTTTCGTAAACGTTTTATGGAAATTCATCCGCAAATCGTCATAACTTACGGACATAGTAGGTGATTAACCCGTTATGCCCTGTACTAATCAAGTACTACTGGTCATACCCATTTTCTTGTTCCTCTTATCCGCCTTGGGCGCATAAAATTTTCTTACCTCAATCTTATTGGATTCCGCACCAGAACAATTTGGTTCGAGAAATTTATTTCAATGAGCACTTAGAGTTTTCATAAACAGTAGTCTAGCTGAATCGAATAGCGTAGACTCATATCAATAATCAATTTAAATCGATTATTTAGGTATAGCCAAATCCCGTTGGCAAAGTAAAATTTTTGAAAATATTTTTGAGAATGATGTCATGATGTCGTAATGTATTAACAGTCCGTTTGAGGATGCCGTCATCGTATTACTTTGTCATAACACATCAAACAATAGTGGAACAATGATTTTTGGATCGAATTCACACTAAGTATTCTTGTATTTATAACTCTATCAACTTTTTATCATCTCTGCACCAGGTTACATGTTACATTACTGATAAATAAAATTATATTTTGATATATCAAATAATTTACGTCTAGCCGAAATAAGTAGCATAGACTATTCTTTAAACCGTTCAAAAATATATACTTCAAAAACATATAATGCGTATTTAGCTTGATGTCAAAATTTCAAAGTCTAGCATAGCTAGGAGTTTTGGAAAACTTATGTCTCCACTAATAATCATTTGCTTAAATAGTCTATTTATTCCTATTATCTTTAATACTACCATTCACACATGACTATTCCCAGTTCGTCAAACCACACTCATGAGTTCATGAACTTTCCACAATCATATGAGTTTAAGAACTTATCCTAGTCAGACCTTTGACTTCCATTCGCTGAGGGGTTTATAAACATTTAATATAACTATGAGTCACGAACGTAACATAAGTATGAGTTTTAAGAACTTGTACTTAACCTTATATTCTCTACCTATAACCTATCTATCTGTTATATACATGAGAAAGGAAACACCCTCTTAACATGCATATAGCAAATAACGCAACATAGACATTTCAATGATTATCATTACTATAAACTAAGTGGTTATTACACTAAGTACAATTCAACTCCCATACGAAGAATCATACAACTCAGCTGCTGACATAAGTCCTCAATTGAAATCCCCACCTAATCTTAAATCCCTTCTCAATACAAATTTCATTCAACTCGTATTCATAATCCTTTCCTGAATCTGTACCAATTCATAGTACAACTGATACACAACAATCTTTGTTGTAACTTTTCAATCATTAGATTGATTCTTCTCCCTACTATCACCTTATCAGATCATGGGGTGATCTCATCGTATATATTACAATTCATTTCTATACTATGATCATTTTGTTTTACGATCTCTGTACTTTTAGTCTTTTAGACTATATCTATTCATCACTACTGTTCACCTTTATTATCAGACTTAGGGAACTCCATATCTTTATAACTTGTCGAGATTCTTCTTTCAATAATACCGACCAACTAACTCTATTTGAGTTAGATTTTATCCTAATCACTGCAGTTATTGGTCTTAGGTATTCCTACCTAAGGTTCATAACCTACAGCTTTGATACCAACTGTGATAGCCCCAAATTCGGGTCCTAAATCACCACGAATCTGGTACAATCATTCTATAACTATCAAGGAAGATATAAACATAAATTGTTTACACAATAAACTTTACACACTATTTCTGTGATGCCCCATAATCCGGGTTACCTGACTCCCGAGTTTGGTGCTCACGTTCCACAATATAAATAACATGTAACTACCCATTTAATTATGAAAAGACATATAAACTACCTTAATCGATATAGTTAATACATTCTCCCTAGGTTATATAACCTTTATATTACAAACATACCCTTTAGATATACAAAAAGAGTTTACAAATACAACATAATATATATGTTAAACACAAGTATCACAATATAACACCTTTGCCTTTTATCTTCACAGCTCCTCTAGCTTCTTCGTCCCTAGCTGAAATGTTTTATTTAGCTAGGGTGAGCAACAAATTTGCCCCATAAGTTAAGATATACAATAAATGTATAAAAATCAAGACAACAAACTATCTAATTCGATAGAATGACTCCAAAGTTCGGGGAACTTTGAAATAGCTGAACAATTTGTTCTTCTCGAACTAATTTTCTCGCAACCTATGCAACAAATTAATGAAATTATACAATGCTTTCAAAGTTTCTACGATATTCTAATGAATAATCAAGAATCAATTCTACGCAATAGCAAAGTAGAATGTTTTCTAGATTTATGTTGAGTGGTCACACATGACCTTGAACTTTTCTTCTCGGGTAGATATCAAAGATTTACTTTGATATATACTCAGGTGTATCTGATAACCATAAAGATTAAATCATACCCCTCTGCAAGTATAACAAGTGATCAACTTTATTATACCCTTATATTATGCATAATACTTAGTCATAGCACTCAATAGTCGAATTTAAGACCTAAGACCAATAAAATGTTCCCTTTATATAAAAGGTTATTCTTCTCAGTCTCAGAATCAAGATTTTTATTTACCAACGAAATACTGTGATTTCAAATTCTAATTACTTATCGGTCTAGCCAAAATAATTGGCATCAAACTGTCAATAATAATTGATTTCTCTTTTCAAATCTATCAAATTCTAACAAATCTTCATCTAGCCAGAATAATTAGCTAAGACATTTCTCAACATAATTTGGCAATAAACAGGAATTATCTGTACTGTCAATTCTAATTTCTACAGATATGAATATCCAACAATAGTTATTCTACAAATGTATATTTTCTAAATCAGTAATTCAATTTGAATTATTAAACATGCATTAACTGTGAATAATCAACAATAAATCCCTGGACGTGGTATAATTAACAATAATTAATCACCATAACAATTGAACAATATTAACTCAGGGTTGAGTTAAGGAAACTTGCCTCTTCCGCTGATTACAGCTACACAATAAACTTATCTGCTTTTGAAAGACCTATAACCAATAATATTGGTCTCACAATTAGCACAATAATTTATAACACGCAACACTGTATTCTACAGTCAAAACTCTCCTAGGCACATTAACACATAGTCACATCAGTGTTTATAACCTATATAAACACTTAACAAGTCTAACTATTTTGGTGTGGTTGGACTTCGGTCCATTCTCGGTATTATGGTACTCTATCCGACAATTAACACAATTATTGTCAAGTAAATTCGGTTTCTAAGCTTCATTAATATAGATAAGTCAATTATCATTTATAATATTTTTGGAAGCTTTTAATAATTATCAAACAATTATCATTTATGGCTCCGGTGGAGATGAAAGAACTGATGGTACAACTACAGGAGCTGTTGGACAAGAAATACATTCAGCCGAGTGTGTCACCGTGGGGAGCACCGATGTTATTCGTAAAGAAGAAGGATGGGTCAATGCGTCTTTGCATTGATTATA
The DNA here is from genome assembly GCA_020205505.1 of Panax japonicus. NCBI lineage: Eukaryota > Viridiplantae > Streptophyta > Magnoliopsida > Apiales > Araliaceae > Panax > Panax japonicus. Next base: position 15,989,144 of record CM035112.1, read on the forward strand.
GAGAGTTAAACAAAGTCAGTATTAAGAATAAGTATCCATTGTCGAGGATAGATGACTTGTTTGATCAATTGAAGGGTGCTAGATATTTCTCAAAAATAGATTTGAGAAGTGGGTATCATCAACTGAAGGTAAGAAAGGAGGATGTACCGAAGACGGCATTCCGAACTCGGTATGGACATTACAAATTTTTGGTGATGTCTTTTGGTTTGACAAACGCCCTTGCAGCGTTCATGGATTTGATGAACAGGGTGTTTAAACCATTTTTGGACAAGTTTGTGGTGGTGTTTATCGACGATATTCTGGTGTACTCTAAAACTCAAGAGGAACATGTGGAACACTTACGTCTAACACTGGAAACGCTAAGAAAAGAAAAGTTGTACGAGAAATTCTCCAAATATGAATTTTAGCTGGAACGTGTACAATTTCTTCGGCATGTAATTGATAAGGATGGGATTTCTGTAGATCCATCAAAAGTTGAAGCAGTGATAAATTGGGAACAACCAAGAACTCCATCAGAAGTGAGAACTCCAACAGACGGTTTATCTAGGATTTTTTCAAGATTGCCACTCCGTTAACAAATTTAACGAGGAAATCTGTAAAATTTGTTTGGATGGAGAAGTGTGAAGAAAGTTTCCAAGAATTGAAAAAGAAGCTAAGTATGGCACCTGTGTTGTCATTACCAGATAATACAGGAAATTTTGTGGTGTATAATGATGCTTCACACAAGGGATTAGGGTGTGTTCTTATGCAAAATGGTAAAGTCATCGCGTATGCATCAAGGTAATTGAAAGATTACAAAAAAGGGTATCCGACTCATGATTTAGAGTTGGCGGCGGTTGTGTTTGCCCGGAAGATATGGAGACACTATCTCTACGGAGAGAAATGTGAGATTTACACAGACCATAAAAGTCTAAAGTATATTTTCACACAGAAGGACCTGAACATGCGTTAAAGAAGATGGATGGAACTGATAAAAGATTATGATTGTGAGATCTTTTATCATCTAGGCAAAGCAAACGTGGTAACTAAAGACTGTGACATTTTCCAAGGACCACTTCTCTAGGCAAATATCACTATTGGCCTTAATGAATGAGTCAACATACTTGCATACAAAAATGCCACAGTCTGAGTCGTTGTGTTGTTTCGGTCGAATATTTACGGTCTGTACAGTAGGATTACCGCTGGGCCACGCACGCATCGGATTACCATTTCATAAACAAAATGGTATCAAATGTACCTGCATGTACAAAGTAGTTGGTTAATGAATTTTTAATATTAAAGGACATTATAAAAGAATTTTTTTAAAACTACACATACCACAACTTTAACCAATTCTGCGTACATTTCCTGTAACTTCATATGTTTGGTATCATTGTAGTACGGGTCAATTATCATAACCAACCAATCTTCAAGTCCAAATAGGAACAAGACAAAATGGCGTTGATTTATAATGATCAATTTATATTTTATTAAAGAATGATATTTATTTTTTATATATTAATAATACTTTTATTGATATTATTACAAAAATAAGAAAAAAATATTAAAGGGGATAATAATAAATATAAAATTAACTTATTTTTATTTTAACAAACCCAATTAATAATATTGATTTATATAAAAATAAATCATAATATAATAATAATATATAGATTTTGGGGGATGGTAAAGTTTTAATATAAAGATATATCCTTGGTTGAAATGATCAGCTAGGCCCGTGGTGCTCGGGTGGTCATATGACGAGGGTTTGGTGCTGGAGGTCGCGAGTTCGAATATGTTTAACAGCGAATAGTTGGATACTGTTAAATTTTTTTATTTCTCAGCCGTGATAGGCTGTACCGGCCGGGTTCAATTTATTATTTTATTTTATTTTAATTTGCTGAGTCATGACATATAATGGAGAAAAAAAAAGAAAAGAAAAGGGTAAGCCAGTATGAGCTGTACCGGTCGGAAAAAAGGATAAGCCGGTACAAGCTCTTCCGGCCTGATTATTTTAATATTAAATATTCATATTGTATAACTATACTGACAAAAATATTTTATGTGGGCCTCTCTTATTAAAATAGAAGCCGGTATAAGTAAATATATGGGCACAACAACCTGTGCTGGCTTATCATATTTAACTTCTAATCTCAACCTTCAAATCAATTTATCAACGGTACAAAAAGAGGTTGCTGCACAGTTCCCATGACAACCGGTTGCAATGGATGGGTTCCCTATAACTATATATATGTATATAACTATATATATTTACTTCTTTTATATATTCCTGCTTTAAATTCTTTCACAATGTAGATATTTAATCTTCAAGCCTGTGAACTAGATTTACCTAAATCTAGCTATCTCTAACTTTAATCAGTTCATAAGTGATTAAACTAGAACCGTTAAAGCTAGAATGACTTAGATTTATTTAAATCTATTTTTAACTTTTGTACATATTAATCTATCATGTGAGCCTAGGAGCCATGAGATCAACGATTCAGCCGGTGAATCTAGATCTGGTTCCCACGATGGATATTTATCAGCTGTAACTAGCTTGTAAATTATCTATGGTGACTGGATATCCTTGGATGTTTCTCATGCCCATAAGTAGTTCGGCACTGCTACGTATCTTATTTTCCCGAAGATGCTTTGCATCTCTAAAATAAAATTAATCAAGTTGAATATAGAATAAAATAGAAGTATCAAAGGCCTCAATTACTGTTAAGCATAATGATTTAAAAACTTGTTTTCCAAAACTTCACTGCAGATAATTGTACGTAGGCCCAATAAACACACACACACACACATGCAGATAGTTAGGGTAATTGAAAAGTTGCGGTAACAGTGTTTTCACGGAAGTTAGGGGGGTACCTAACACCTCCCCCCACTTAATCAAGCCACCGGACTCAATGAATCTCAGTTTCTAAGGCCATTAAACAGTGTCTAACCATTGAGCCTTTGTGTAAACCTATTCAAAATCGGTTGAGTTGGTACAACCATTTCAAATCTACTAACTGGCGACTCTAATTTCAAATCATTGACATTCACATGTCGGACCTTTTCAAACTTGCCTTTTCAGACAAAACCCAACCAAATGAGAACACAAAAGGGCAAGTATAGAAAAGGACACAATTTTCCCGACATCGACAGAAATGTTATGTATTCAACATATAATACTAATATTGATCTAGCTGAAATAAATGCCATAAATCTTTCAATAACAACTTAGTTCAAATAATAGAATGATTAATCAATTGTTAGTCTAGCCAAAATAATTACCTGAGACATGGTTCATAAACAGTTCATGAATAAAAGAACATTAAATTTATTTCATAGTTCAAATAATAAAATAGGAAATCAATTGTACTATGTGCGAATAACAATAATCTTAATGGATGTGAATAATCAACAATAATTATCCACTAATCATGCTTTGAAAAAATAATAACTCAAGTTGAGTTAGGAAAACTTGCAATAATTGCAAATATTCAATAATAATAATAGATGTGGAATACTCAACAATAATTATCCACTAAAATCTTGGAAAAATAATAACTCGGTTTTGAGTTAGGGAACTTACAATAAATGCGAATATTCAATAATAATCATAGATGTGGAATAATAAAAAATAATTATCTACTAAAATGCTTGAAAAATAATAACTCAAGTTTGAGTTAGGAAACTTGCCTGATCGGTTGACAACTGCTATGCAATTTAATTTAACTTCTTTTGAAAGATCTATCATTAATAAGATCAATTGCTCAATTAGCATCACATATCTTAACTCATAATAATATTATTCCATAATAATATAAAATCGCATAATCAAATAATACCATAACTTATTAGTAATATTATCATCATTTGATAATATCCTATCACTTAATTGTCATAACATTTCATTATTTCTTCGCATTATTAACCACTTAATAATATTTTATTCCTTAACAAGTATTATTAATCATTCAATAACAACTTACTCACTGTAGACACTCGAAATTTTCTACACAACTGTTACTAACATTGCAGGAGGGCAGAATCGTCTTTCGGACATAACCCTGGAAGACATTTAATATCCATTCCGGATACTACCGGAAGTTCAATCTCAACCCCAGACCATACACCGGGAGTATCATTCTCAACCCCGGAACACATACCGGGATCATTATTTGCAACCTCAGAGATAACCCCGAGTTTCGTCCTTGGCGATAACCCCAAGGAATGATATTGCAGTTTCGGTGACAACCCCGAAAATGCTTGTTTGCAAACTCATGCTATCAGCTTCAATCAGACCTCCTATTGAGGCACTCATACCTCAGACCCGGAGCTAACACCGGGCAGACAGACATCCACAAGATGACATTGCGGCATTCAACACTTGTAGCAGTCCAATCTCAGATGTAGCCCTGAGCAACGTCTGCTTTCAACTCAAATCAGCGATAACCCTGATGAGGAGTCATACATCATCTTGCTACCTCAACACCTGGGCGTCAGTCTCAACACTTCATACATACATACATACATACAACAATGTCCTTCAAGAACCAGGAGTTCCAATCCCGAGTGACTATTATGCGTGGCAGCACACCGGATAGAATTTGAAGCTTGAAGACCATGGGCATGGTCCCCTCTTCCTAACTTCGTACAACCTCTATTCCATGTCATTGCGTTACTCTCCACACAAGCATTCTGAAGAAGGTCGTATATACCTCGTTCGGATGCTCGGATTGAAGTTCTGTAAGTTCGAGTGAACATTATAGTGCACGAGTGCACGTACTTCGAGACGACGGGACCCGCGGAACCCCGGACAGCCCGGGTAGCCGAAGGTGCAACTGCATCTAGCAGCTCTATAAATATAGAGCTTGGGCAAGCCATTTAAAAAAAAAAAGAAAAGGCGAGGGAGCCCTGTCCAATTTGCTTTATACACACCTTATATTGAGTGCTTGCTCTTTTTAAACACCTGTTAGCCCACATACAGTTATAAATTTACCGGCGGGAGCTGAGTGTTTATCCATATAGAGTCATAGAAGTTTGCATTGGTAGCCCACTGTAAGCCTTCTTACATTCTATAAAGCCTTTCTCTTCATATTTACACACATTATTCTACACATTGAGAGTCGTGTTGTGTGCGTATGCCTAGACTTTGGTCTGTGGTTTTCATTTCTGTCTGTATATATACTTATATATGTGTATATATTTTTTATATGGACTAACATTATCGAGTTATGCCTCGATTGAGCCTAGACTTATGTCTGGAACGTTTACTTGCTTTTCTATATATATATATATACTTATATATATGAACTGTTGTCAGACTCTGTCTGATGAGCCTAGATTTTACATCCGGAGCGTTTGCTCGCTTATATATATATATAGGGTCAGGATCAGGTAAGGGCTCCCTTACTTTGTTAAAATGCGGACTTTTTTGTTTTTTGCTTTTTTTTGCTTTTTTTTTTTTAATCAACTAAAAAAAAATATTTACTATTTTATGGAACTGAAATTTTTCCATAATACAGTGTTTTGGATGTGATTTGGGTACGTATAACAAAAATATGTATGTACAGTCTGGGCAGACTGTACCACCACTTTTTGGTATAGGTATTCAAAACACGCCCAAAACATTATATTATGGAAAAATTTCAGTTCCATAAAATATTAAATATTTTTTTAGTTGTTTAAAAAAAAAAAAACCAAAAAAAAGCAAAAAAAAAAAAGTCCGCATTTTAACAAAGTAAGGGAGCCCTCACCTGATCCGTTCTGTATATATATATATACACTTATATATATATATATATATATATATATATATATATATATATATATATATATATATATATAATTATTGTCAGACATATCTGATGAGCCTGGATTTTATATCCAGTGCGTTTAATTGATTATATATATATATATACTTATGTATAATTGTTGTCGGACAAATCCGATGAGCCTGGATTTTATATCCGGTGCATTTACTGCTTTTATGTATATATATATATATATTTACATTTCTGTCAGGCCTAGAGTTTACTTCGTGGCCTTTTACAGTTTTATTTATATTTCGTCCCGCCCGGAGTTTACTTCGTGGCGGTTGATCGCTTTTACAGCTTTATTTACATTCAAGTCCCGCCTGGAGTTTACTTCGTGGCGGTTGATAGCATTTACTGCTTTATTTACATTTTCGATCGCCGATGGAGTTGCTTTGTGGTGGTTAATCATGAACACACACACACACACACACACACACACATATATATATATATATATATATATATATATATATTTACAGCTTATATATATATATAACTGCTTACTGTTTTCCATACAAATTGCAGTACCATGTAAGCCTAGGAATCAAGTGATCATAGATTCAGTCTACTGAATCTAGATTCGGTTCCCGTGAAGGACTTTTTCAGCTGTAAGCAGCCTGTACATTATTTAAAGTGTACGAATTTCCTTGGATGGCTTTCATGCCCATAAGGAGTTCGGCACTGCTGTATATTATTTTCTTGAAGATGCCTCGCATCTCAAAAATAAAAGCAAACAAGCCGAACATTTAACAATAAAATGGAAGTATGAAAAGGTCTCAATTCCTATTGAGCATAGGGTTTGAAAAACCTCTTTTTACAAAACTTCATTGCTATATCTTGGTTAAAACTGAATTTTTCCATAAAATTCAAACCTTGTGTATATAGGTGCGAACGAGGCCTCGCACTACTTTCAAATAATTGCACATTGATCCACACACACACACACACATTCATATAACAGTTTCTTTGAAAAGTGGTGGTCACCGTGGCAACACGGATGTTGGGGGGTGCCTAACACCTTCCCTCAGCAAATCAAGCCCCCGAACCCTAATGAATCTCGGTTTCACAGACTCGTTTAACAGTTTCACATCACTGGGTCAATGTGCAAACCTTTTTGGTTGCGTTGGCTGCAACCAGTTAAAAACACCAACTGGCGACTCTTAAAGTCAAATCGTCGACATTACACATGTTAGACCTTTTTCATTTGTTTTTTCAAACAAATCTCACATTAACATGAGAACACCAAAGAACAAGTAACAAAAAGGGACACTAAAAAATACCAACTGTCGACAGGTGACGACTCTGCTGGGGACTCTAGTAAGAGGGCTTAAGCCGCTATTACAAGCTTTTCAAAATTGTTATATGCTTGTGCGTGAATGTTGCATTTACATTTATGATGAATGTGTACTAATGCATCTTACTTACTGCACTACTAAATATCTATCTATGATATTAGTGCTTCACACATGTCATTATTTTGCAAGAAGAGTGAGACACATTGTATGTGAATGTATGTTGTGTGGTTCCTCCACCAGGAGGCTATCCTATCGGTGTTTGATTACTGGACTCGTAGGAAGACTAATTCCAACGAGGCTCGGGAAAGGCACCACCTAGATTCGCTCCAGTTGAAAGATCGGATTAACTTCCCGTCAAGTAGATTGCGATGATCTGGGAACCTTCATGCCAAAAAAGTCACTAGATTAACCTAAGATAAGTCAACCTCTGATAAACCAAATGCGGAGGAAAGTCTCTTCATGCTCTCCATTTTCAATTACTTGTAAAAGCATTTACTTGTAATTTAATTCCATGATCATTTATATGCAATGGAAAAATTTGAAGACTATATGTGCATACATGACATATTATCAATTAACAACCATTTTTACAGGACCATATTTCTAAAACGGACACATCATGATAACATTTACATTATCCCTAAGACTAAACTACATAAGTCTTTTGTAGGGAAGCAATTGGGCCTGTTACCAGCTCAAAATCCAAAAAGGCCACGAGCCTACAACCAATCATGTCTTCTTCTGACCAGTCTAATACTGTTTCCCGAGAAGAATTTGGCAGATTGAGTAAAAAAATCACAGACTTGGATGTTCTGTTGAAAGAACTACATCAGTCCACTCAGGGTACAAAGATACCTACACATACAGAATCCTCTACACAAGGGGGAACCCAAGGTTTGGAAAAAATAATTCCAGAACCTCAGTTGGATAAAACCAACAAAGACCCTAAAAACACCCATCTCAAAGGAGATCCAGACACCGGTGACATCAGGAAAAAGGTCCTCCAAATGGAGGAAACTATCCGTGTTCTCAAAAGGATTGGAACACATGGAAGTGTCTCTCATATACTGACCTTTGCATATTCCCTGGTGTTCATTATCCAGAGAAATTCAAAACCCCTGATTTTGAAAAATATGATGGATTAAGGGATCCTTATACACATTTGAAAGTGTTCATTGGAGAACTTGGATCTTATGCGGAAAATGAAAAGATCAGAATGCAGCTGTTCCATAAGAGTCTGACTGGAGAAGCCCGTTTATGGTATACCAGATTAGACAACTCCAAGATCCATAGTTGGAAGAGCTAGCTCACGCCTTCCTCACTTAATACAGTTTTTAATCTCAGATGGCTCCTGACCGGTACCAAATTACCAAGGTCAAGAAACAGTCTAATGAGTCCTTTAGAGAGTATGCTCAAAGGTGGAGGCGCCTTGCTGCTCAAGTTATTCCTTCCATGACAGAGTCAGAAATGGTCATGAGTTTCATTGATGTACAAGAAGCTCTTTTCTATGAGAGAGTTCTAGTTGATATTGGTAAACCATTTTCTGAAATGATCAAACACGGAGAGATGGCTGAGATGGGATTGAAGTCAGGTAAGATTCAAGACCTAGCTGCTCTTAAAGCTGTTCCTCAGCACATCCAATCCGGATCTTATGGAAACAACCCCCGGAGGGTCCATAAAAAGAAAGAGGAGGATGTTTCCTTGATACTATAAGGTCAAAAAGGCAGTCAGAACATGCCTATACAAAGGAGAAACTACTCCCCTTTCCAAGCATAGTCTTCAAACCCTCCATTGCCTAAAACTGGAGAAGTAAAGCGACCTCGAACGTTCACACCCTTAGGAGACTCTCTCTAGAATATTCTTGCTCTTCTGACTAATCAGAAGAAAATCACACATTTGCTTCCACCAGCCAACCCTAATGGGAAGGGTTTTAATGCTACTCGGAAGTTTGCTTATCATGCCGGAGCACCTGGACATGATACTCAAGATTATTGGGCCTTGAAACACAAGATCCAAGATTTAATAGACAACGGTGAAATCGTGGTCACCAAAACAGATCAACCTCATGTGCAAGATAACCCTCTTCCTCAAGACAAAGAAGAAGAGGTCAACATGATCAGTTGGAGCACTGGGCAAAGTTCCAGTTTTAATGACGAGCCATCTCAGACCATCAAAGACGGTGTTGATAGATGGGATTATGCAAAGTTCCAGTTTACTATGGAATGAAAGATGAAAGCTCTTCGCAAATAAATTGAGCAATTGGCGAAATTGGTGACCCATCAGCATCAAGTCACATGCAAATTAATCAGACATGAGCATTCCTATCTCCTTCCGTTTGTTATGAATGCTCCACCCTCACCTTCAGAAAGCGAAGCTATGGAGGATAAGGTTACAAAGCGAGCAAATGCTAAAGTCCGTTGGGATTTTTCCAATCAGAGGGAGTTCACCTGTAAGACCCCGAATTTTATGAAATAAAAATAGTCAATTTTCTATAATTACTATTCATGAGTTACTATTCATGAGTTACTATTCACAAGTTACTATTCATGAGTTACATTCATGAGTTACTATTCACGAGTTACTATTCATGAGTTATTATTCACGACTTACTATTCACGAGTTACTATTCACGAGTTACTATTTCATGAGTTACTATTTATGAGTTACTATTCATGAGTTACTATTCACGAATACTATTCATGAAGCATGATGATTTTTGTTACAGTAATTATTGTTCAATATTTTATTTTATTGATTCAATAATTGCTGCGTTGATATTTTATATTATTGTTGTTTTAATAATTATCACGGCACAATATTTCCATTATCAGATCAATAATTCATATTATTTGAATAATAGTATTAGATAACATTATTGGCAATGTCTAGAAAGTTCTGTCTAAGGAGAGGTTTGGTCACCTAATTGCGCGCTAGTAAGGAGAAATCCTTATTGGAAAGCCCCCTCTTTCCTGGGAACGGCCTGATTGTTAGTACGGTGATTCTGTAATATTATTAATTAATTATTGATTTATATGATGAGGAAAATATTGATTTTATGTGGATATAGATGGAGAAAATTTTTAATGTGACAATTATTGAAAATTAATATTTTATCTTTTTCTGATAAAATAATTCAATTAAATATATTATTTTAATAATATATTGATGGTGATATTTTTATAATAAATTCATGGTTTATAAATAGATGAGGTGTAAGAGAGAAGATAGAATTAGAATTATTTAATAATTGTAAATATTTTTAATATATATATATATATATATATATATACACACACGTTTATGTGTGTGTGTGTGTGGAAGTGGTGGGGGTAAGAGAAGAAAGTGGGGGAAGAGAGAGAGTTAGTAGAGAATTATGGGAAAGGAAGAAAGAGAATGGGAAGAGAAGAAAATTAGAAAACTTATCCGTATGTAGATTTCAGTTATTTTTCGTTCAGAATTTGGAAAAACTTTCATCTGTGAAGTTGTAGAGAATTCGATTTCAGGCAGAATGGACATAAAATTCGTATTTTTCTGATAACCGAGCTATTTTCTATGAATTGTTGAAGTTTTGAAAAATAAAATATTTTTTTAATTAAAAATAGGGTGGGACCCACTTGTGTTTTAACATATGTGGGCTGCTAATATGTTTTCCAAGTTGGCATGCTAGTTGATTCAATTTTGGGTGGGCGTGGAATGAAGAGAAGAAATAAATAAATAATAATATTTTATTATTTTAGTCTCCTTTGGCGTTCTAGCATTTTCCTATAAATAGGTTCTTAAGTTAGAATTGAAAATCACACCAGAAACTGAAGTTTTCTCTCTCTATATTATCGAGTGTATTCTTGTGAGTATTTTGATATCTTGAGTATTGTTATACGGTGCAAGTTCGTTCAACGTTATTCCAGTCAGAAGTACTGTTCTTTTGAGGTAAGTGATTTTAAGGGTTATTATATTTTTCAGTTCGTACTTCTTCCGACCTTCAGAAAATTCTGAAAAAATTTGAAATGATATTTTGATGAGTTTTATTGATTGTGTCCAAAAATGGTGATTTTTGGATGTATAGATTAAAAGTTATGAATTTTATGAGAAAATACTATTTTAAAATTAACCGCTTATAACTCCTTGTGGTTAACTCCAAAATTGATGAAATTTTTATTGGGAGTAACATCTATATAATATCAATGTACTCTGTGAATTTCGGAATTTTTAGATAAAAGTACAATTTATGATAAATGTCTAAATATTCGACGGTTTTGGCCATATGAAAAATAGTAAATGAATTTTAAAAATCTGAGAAAAATATATGTTCAATATGGGACTATATTATGCTAAATCCCAGAAAAGAAATATTTTTGGAACTGATTTTATATTTTTCATGAAAATGTTCTAGTTATGAGTAAATGAATTAAATATGTTTTGTGAAGTAAGAAAATTGGAAAATATGATTTTATGGCTTGAGAATCATATATAAGGTATATGCAGATTTTTGATGAGGGTTTTGGTTATTGGTGATGAAATTTTATGAGTTTGGTATTTTAGGATGATTAAATATATTTATTAGTAAACTGTAAATAATTAAAATAAATTGTTTATAAGTTTAAGAAATGATTAAAATATTGTGGAAGTATTAATAATATTAGATTATGAGATTATTAAGTGATTTATAACATTTTGATTAAGGTGTTATGAGATCAATGATTTATGAATCTTACTCTTGAGATTAAATCTATATGTTGATTATATTATTTTTATTATCATATATAACATTTTTATAACCCTAATGATGATATTTCTCTTTGACTTGAGTGTAAAGATGGGTAGATAATTGGTATAATCGTGACTATATGTTCTCTTTGGCCAGTAGTGCAAAGTTGAATTGTTGACTGGTACGATCATGACGATTGAATTTATAATTAAATATCTTTAGCTTAAGTGCAAAGGTGAATTGATCAACATATATGGTTATAATTATGGTTTATATAAATTTTGAAATGATTATGTATTTATTTGAGATATTAATATATTTGGCCTGTAGTGCAAATATGAACTGTTGAGGAATATATTTGGCCTGTAGTGCAAATATGAACTGTTGAGAATATATTTGGCCTGTAGTGCAAATATGAACTGTTGAGGAATATCTTTGGCCTGTAGTGCAAAGATGAATTATTGGTGAATATCTTTGGCCCGTAGCGCAAAGATGACCTGTTGTTGAATATCTTTGACCCATAGTGCAAAGATGACATGTTAATGAATGTCTTTGGCCCGTAGTGCAAAGATGGATTTATTAGTATGATTATGAATATGAACTGTGATTTGGTATAACCATTATCTTTGATGTTTCAGGTAAAGACAGGTGATAAAAATTATCTTTGTTCTAGATGAGAAGAGAAATTTAGAATCACAATTACGATTATGAGTTATACATGTGATTGTGGACAGGAATTGTTGATTGATGTTACAGGGATAAAACATTGTTGGTGGACTTTTAACATGGAGAAAATAATAGATTTTATGGTCTATTTGACTCTTCTAATGGATTGCTCGTTCCGCTGCAACTATGGTTGAAAAGTTTTATCATCTACCATATGTTCTAGATCTCTGATTTATTAATGTTTAAGGCTATTGATAATTTATTTATCTTTAGTCATGATTTTCTTTACTGAGCTAGTTGTGCTCACCCTTTTGCTTCAAAATTCCTTTCAGGTAATAAAAGTGTAGCTGGGACAATCGAGGAATAACAGGGGAATAGAACGGTGGTCTATAGATGTTGAGGGTGAGGTGAATTTAACTTGGAAGGGTGTTTTGCCACTATCATACAAGATGTCTAATGACATATAACCTCGTGTCATCAAAAGACAAGGTTGTGCTCATCCTACTTGCTGAGTATATTTACAAGCACTACCTATATAATCTTGGTGTTTATTTGGAGAATAATTCCCAATTAGAGATAATGGAGATAATGATATGTCAAGAGAAGACTCACCATTGGGAAGAATATGATAGTAATCTTCTCAATTTTCTTTGGGGTCTATTGGGTCAACCAAGGATAATTCCGTGGCCATATGATATCTATCATAACCTAGACGCATGGCTTCCCATGTACGAAGGTTTCCTTGAGAACTTCCCAAAGATTTTAATTTCTAAAACAGTTTTTGACTATACCTTTATGTAAGGTGTCATGGTGACGTGTTATCCAAGTTGGTGTCCAGAGTCACAGTAGGTATATTTTAGTATAAAAAACTCACAACATATATGTTGTTATATTTTGCACGACAATTGTTGTAATAAAGTTGTAGTTGTTTTCTGTACCATGTATTTGGTGACTCATGATAGGTTGGTTGGATTGGACCTATTTTGGGGTTGTCACATCACCTATCTAGGCCAACCTATGAAGGAAATATTTCAAATGCTGATCAATGAAGGAAGAATTACATCCCTTCTACCTCCAATTAATCCTCGTGCAGGATGGTTTATCCTTGATGGAGTATGTCAATATCATTCTTATTCTCACGGTCACAGCACAAATGAATGCTGGGCACTCCGCCATCTCATTCAAAATCTCATTGATAGGGGTGTCCTGCAGCTGGCAGATGATAACATTGTACAACTTGAGAGTGGGATTACGTGGAAGGGATCAGTAGCAGTGATATCCGTTGAGGATGATGATACTGTCAAAGCATTTCCCATACAAATAATTCAACTCAAAGGAGCTGAAAATCCTTTGAAAGTGGTTGCACCTGAGCCAATTTCCTTACCTTTCAGACCACAATATCTTGTTGTCAGCTAACACAAAGTTCCATGGAATTATGGAGAAGCTGAAGGATCCACGTCTTATACTACTGCTACGGTGTCGAATGATAATCCATTGTATCTTCCTCAAAGGGTTATCAAGCCTACCCTCAAAACAAAGGGGAAGATTCCCATGGAGAAGATTGAAAAATTTCTCCACACTATGGGTCATAATGAAGCCAAGGTAGTTTTAAGCTTAAGAGAAGCAACATCAGATATCAATACTGGACTTGGTTTTCTCTTCCGAGGTTCATCGGAAGATTTTATTGAAGGTTTTGGAAGAAGCCAATTTACCGAAATCAGTGAATGTGGAAATATTTCAATATATGGTTGATCACATTTTCAACAACAATGTGATATCCTTCACTGATGACGATATACCTCCCGAAGGGACTGGTCATTGCAAGCCACTGCACATCACAGTGTTATCCTCCGGGTATATGTTAGCTGGAGTGTTGATACATGGAGGTTCATCTGTGACACCCCTAAAATAGGTATACATCACCCATCTTGAGTCGCCAAATACACGGTACAAAAATACAAATACAACTTAATAATATAACTGTCGTGTAAAATACGACAAAACATAAACTGAGAGTTTTAATAATAATATTGTCATCTAGACAATATCCACACTCAATGGAGTCCTCATTACATTTATTGTCACACTATTTAACAGAATAGTGAGGACTACTAATGCTATCATCTGGACCGTCACTCCGTTCCCCGACTCATCCTAGCTATATTCTCATTTCCTGAAGAGAACAGTGAAAGAAAGGGTGAGCTCAACTAGCCCAGTAAGAAATATTATGACTAAGATAATGCAGAATAAATTATCATTAGTCTTCAACAATGTTAAACTGATAAAATACAATAGACATCAATTTTAACTGAAGTGGAATAAGTAATCCATTAGAAGAGTCAAGTAGAGCATGATATCTACTATCTTCTGCAATTTAAAATGTTTTCATCAATTTTTATCGCTAAGACTCAGCTAAATAAACAAACCACATCATCGAATCATCCCTGCACTACGGGCCAAGGATATTCATTAAATCATCAATGATCATAACTATATCAAATAATCCCTGGTCATAATCATACCAATAATTGTCCATCAATGCACTACAGGCCACTGTGGACTTTTACCACATCGTTTATAACATTGCAGGTCATGATTATACTGAATGATCCCTGGTCATAATCATACATAGTCCATCTATGCACGTAATCCAAAGATGACTTTTATCACAATATAAGCATGAGGATGATGACAATGACATAATAATTTAATAAAAACAAGTTCAAGAATAAATTTTAAAGATTTATAAGTTAATTTATCCTGAACTCAATAATGTCCAAATTGTCAACGTGATACTTCTTTGTGGAGTAAAAATTCAAGAATGCTCAGAAGAATATTTTCATTAAAAGATACTGGATGAAAAGCAAATATCAAGAATATTCCACTAATTTCATGGAGTATAGAAGTCAAAGCTTTAACCAAATGAGTATAAGAGAATATATGAAACTGCAAATAGATTTTTGTCTGCCACGCGGTAATCCACTTAGACAGATCATTTCCACAATTTAATAAGGAATGAATACAAAGGTTCATTCACCATGCATGTGATAATCCACATAGACATGTTATTCCAACAGAATGATAAAGAATGGAATAACAGAAGAACTCACCATGCATGCGATAGACCGCACAGACAGGTTATTCCAACAGAATAATAAAGAATGGAACCAAGTCATGCGTAAATGCACTGACAGGATATTCCGACAGAATAATAAATAATGGAACCAGGCCCAGCGTAAACGCACAGACAACATATTCTGGAAGAATAATAAATGATGGAACTAAGTTCGGCGTAAAAGCACAGACAGGATATTCCTACAGAATAATAAATAATGGAGTAATAGAAGAATTTCACTATGTATGCGGTACTTCGCATAAACAGGTTATTCCAACATAATAATGAAGAATGGAATAACATAAGAATTTCACCATGTATGCAGTACTTCGCATAAACAGGTTATTCTGACAGAATAATAATTAATGGAACCAGGCCCAGCGTAAACGCACAGACAAGATATTCCGAAAGAATAATAAATGATGGAACCAAGTCCGGCGTAAATGCACAGACAGGATATTCCTACAGAATAATAAATAATGGAGTAATAGAAGAATTTCACCATGTATGCGGTACTTCGCATAAACAGGTTATTCCAACATAATAATGAAGAATGGAATAACAGAAGAATTTCACCATGTATGCGGTACTTCGCATAAACAGGTTATTCCGACAGAATAATAAGGGATGGAATAATAATAGCTCTCTTCATGAATACGAAAGAAATAATACCCCTTACCTCAGAAGAAATTGGATACTGGAATAGTGACGTAGCAGGCTTCTCTTCTTCTTTGTCTCTATAGATTTTCTCTCTATAACTTCTCTCTATAATTTCTCTCTATAATAATTACTCTATAGCTTTAGTGAATTGATGAAAAATGAAGGAAGAATGAGCTTCTATTTATAGAAAAATATAGTTTCGATAATTGCACGTTTGGGGCTCAAAAAATTACAGTACAATGCCTCCAACTTTTCTTTCATTTTTAATTTAGTCCTGCAAGTATTATCAAACTTGCACCACCTCCCCTAATAGTAAATAATATGAATCAATAGTTCAATCATGTGAATCAATAGTTATAATCATGTGAAAATAGGAATTACGGTATAGTACCTCCATCTATACCTCCATCTTTAATTTAATCTTGCAAGTATTATCGATCTTACATCAACTCCCCTAATAGTATAAGAATGTGATTCAAAGTACACACATGTGAACAAATAGTTATATAAGCATGTGAATTAGTAGCAATTGATTGCTCATTTATCTGATAAATTCCCCGATTTATCAATATAACCCCCAGACATCAATTATCATCGGAATAGATGTCGATTACCACTAACACTAATAATCCAAACACAATGGAACTATCACATTCATCTTTAATCAAGACAAATTTTTTCATCATTAATATATAACTCACAATATTTAACATCCAGGTCGTTCTCAGGAAAGAGGGGGCTTTCCAATAAGGATTTCTCCCTATTGGCTCGCAATTAGGTGACCAAACCTCTCCTTGGCAGAACTTCTAGACATTGTAAATATTGCAATTTAATAATATAATTAACTTTGTCATCTCAATTGTTGATTTAATAATATATCATATAATGCAGAATATACTGTGACAATAATCGAATCAATAATATGAGAGATATGATGCAATAATTACTGTAGCAATAATTGAGTATAACTGAGTGACTTCTCACGTAAGCATTAATAACCAATACCGTGCGCTACTATGCAACCACGCGTATTACTGTACTTTTACTACCGGGTAGTTCAACAGTTTTAACGATAACACTTCTGCCGTTATTTTTATAACAAGGTAATTCTGCCATTTTCTTACTACGACAATACTTCAGTTTTGGGGTCCACCAATGATTGTGTCGTCGTACGAATATTCCCTGGTAAAATGAATATCCCTGACCAATCGAATATTATATAACCACTTGCTTACTTTACAAAATTTGTAAATATTACCCACAACTATAACATTATATCATATCCACACCCTAATATTCAAAAATATATATCGAGAGAAATTAATATTTATTTATAAAAATTGGGGTCTTACATCATCTCTGAATATCTGTCCTTAAGCCACCTTGGTGAAGATGAATGTCAATCTCAAACGGATCTAAAGCAGCCATATGGTGATCAAAGCTTTCGATGGATCCCGGCGAAATTCCGTCAGAAAGATTGAGCTGCCAATTGAGATTGGTCC
This sequence comes from Panax japonicus, assembly GCA_020205505.1. Taxonomy (NCBI): domain Eukaryota; kingdom Viridiplantae; phylum Streptophyta; class Magnoliopsida; order Apiales; family Araliaceae; genus Panax; species Panax japonicus. The sequence continues at coordinate 16,006,876 of CM035112.1, forward strand.
AAATACATTCAATGTATCCTTCCACGTCCTCAAAATAGATTCAGGATCCAACCTGCTATTGGGGAGACCATGGATACACATGGCTGGAGCTGTTCCCTCCACACTACATTGACAACTAAAATACATTGTAAATAACTGTCTAGTCAATGTCAACGCTGAGCCGGAGTATCCTGAACAAGGAGAACCTCCAATCATCAGTTTCAACTCTGAAGTTGAGGCGGCCAATTTTTATACTTTGGAAGTAAGTAACACTCAATACCGACCTATTGGAGCACCACTTCCCGTACCCAAGATTTCTGTCGAGGTTATGTCGACCATTCAAGAAATGATGTCATTGGGTCATCAGCTTGGACAAGGGCTTGGTAAAAATCAGCAGGGTATTAAGCACCCTATTCAAGTGTCCAGTCAAACTAGGACAGCCGGGTTATGTAAGACCCCAACTTTTATGAATAAAGATTTAATTTTCTCAAAATATTTTTTTTCAAAATTATGGTGTTGATTTGAGATAATGTTATAGTTGTGGGTAATATTTAGAAATTTTGAAAAGTATGCAAGTGGTTATATAATATTCGATTGGTCGAGGAATATTCTTTTTGTCGGGGAATATCTGTACGATGACACAATCATTGGTGAACCCCACAACAGAATTATTGTCAAAATGAGAAAATGACAGAAATATTTTTATGAAAATAACGGCGGAAGTTTTACCGTTAAAACTGTTAAACTACTCAGTAGTAAAAGTACAGTAATACGCGTGGTTGCATAGTAGCACACGGTATTGATTATTGATGCTTATGTGAGAAATCACTCAGTTATACTCAATTATTGCTACAGTAATTACTGCATCATATCTCTCATATTATTGATTCAATTATTGTCACAATATCATATGCATAATATGTTATATTATTAAATCAATAATTGAGACGACAAAGTTATTTATATTATTAAATTACAATATTTACAATGTCTAAAAGTTCTGTCAAGGAGAGGTTTGGTCATCTAATTGCGCGTCAATAAGGAGAAATCCTTATCGGAAATCCTCCTCTTTCTTGGGAATGACCTGGTTGTTAAATATTGTGAGTTATAATATTAATGATGAATAAGTTCGTGTTGATTAAAGATGAATTTGATAGTTTCATTGTGTTGGGATTATTATTGTTAGTGGAAATCGACATTTATTTTGATGATAATTGATGTCTGGGGTTATATTGATAAATTGGGTAATTAATCGGATAAATGAGCAATTAATTACTACTAATTCACATGCTTATATAATTATTTGTTCACATGTGTGTACTATTGAATCACATTCATGTACTATTAGGGGAGTTGGTGCAAGATTGATAATATTTGCATGACTAAGTTAAAAATGGAGGTATAGATGGAGGTATTATACTATAATTCATATTTTCACATGATTATAACTATTGATTCATATTATTTCCTATTAGGGGAGGTGGTGCAAGTTTGATAAGACTTGCAGGACTAAATTAAAAATGAAAGAAAAGTTGGAGGTATTGTACTGTAATATTTCGAGCCCCAAAATGTGCAATTATCGAAACTATATTTTCCTATAAATAGAAGCTCATTCTTCCTTCATTTTTCACAAATTTACTAAAGCTATAGAGCAATTATTATATAGAGAAATTATAGACAGAAAGAAGAAGAGAAATCTGCTACCTCTCTACTCCAGTATCCAGTTTCTTTCTAAGGTAAGGGGTATTATTTCTTTCGTATTCATAAAGAGAGCTTCTGTTATTCCATTTCTTATTATTACATTGGAATAACCTATCTATGTGAAGTACTGCATACATGGTGAAGTTCTTTTATTATTCCATTCTTTATTATTATGTCAGAATATCCTGTCTGTGCGTATTACGGATGACCTGGTTCCATTCTTTATTATTCTTTTAGAATAACCTGTATGTGCGGTCTATCACATGTATGGTGAATTTTGTTGTTATTCTATTCTTTATTATTCTGTTGGAATATCATGTCTGTGCGGATTACGCATTACCTGGTTCCATTCTTTATTATTTGTGGGGAATAACTTGTCTGTGCGGTCTATCGCATGCATGGTGAATTCTTCTATTATTCCATTTTTTATTATTCTGTTGGAATAAAGTATCTATGTGGATTACCACATGCATTATGAATGATCCTTTGTATTCATTCCTTATTAAATTGTGAAAATGATCTGTCTACGTGGATTACCGCATGGAGGATGAAAATCCATTTGCAGTTTCGTAATATTTCTGACCCTCAAAAATTCTAGGAAAAATTTGAAATGATAATTTGATGAGTTTTCTATATTGTGTCCAAAGATGGCGATTTTTGGATGTATAGATTAAGAGTTATGGATTTTATGGGAAAAGACTATTTTAAAAGTAAACCCTTATAACACCTTATTGTTAACTCCAAAATTGGTAAAATTTTTATTTAGAGTACATGTATATAACAGGAGTATACCTTGTAAATTTTGGAATTTTTGGACAAAAGTACAATTTATGATAAATGTCTAAATATTCGGCAGTTTTGGCCATATGAAAAATAGTAAACGAATTTTAAAAATTACGAGAAAAATATATGTTGAATATGGGACTATATTCTGCTACATCCCAAAAAAGAAATATTTTTGGGACGGATTTGGTATTTTTCATGAAAATGAACTAGTTATGAGTAAATGAATTAAATATGTTATGTGAAGTAAAAAAATTAAAAATAGGATTTTATGGCTTGGGAATCCTATATAGGGTATATGCAAATTTTTGATGAGGGATTTGATCATTGGTGATGAAATCTTATGAGTATGGCATTTTTGAACTGTTAAATGCATTATTCGATAAAGTGTAAATAATTGAAATAAATTGTTTATAAGTTTAAGAAGTGATTAAAATATTGTTATAATATTAATAATATTAGATTTTGAGTTTATTAAGTGGTTGACAATATTTGGATAAATTTAAAGTCTTTAATATTTATTCTTGTTTTCGTTTGATTAATGCTTATATCATTGTCATCATCCTCATGCTTATATGGTGATGAAAGTTATCTTTGACTTACGTGCAAAAATGGATTGTTGATTATTGAATTGTATATCTTTGGCTTACGTGCGAAGATGGATTGTTGATTATTGATTTTATAGTTGTATATCTTTGTCTTACGTACAGAGATGGACTTGGTATGATTATGACCAGGGATCATTCGGTATAATCATGACCTGTAATGTTATAAACGATGTGGTAAAAGTCCTCAGTGGCCTGTAGTGCATTGATGGACAGTTTTTGGTATGATTATGACCAGGGATTATTCGGTATAGTCATGACCATTGATGATTTAATGAATATCCTTGGCCCGTAGTGCAGGGATGATTCGATGATATGGTTTATTTTTTTAGCTGAGTCTCAGCGATTAAAATTGATGAAAATATTTTAAATTATAGAAGATAGAAGATATCATGCTCTACTTGACTCTTCTAATGGATTACCTATTCCGTTGCAGTTAAACTTGATGTCTATTATTTTTTCTCAGTTTAACATTGTTGAAGACTAATGATAATTTATTCTGCATTATCTTAGTCATAATATTTCTTACTGGGCTAGTTGAGCTCACCCTTTTTTTCACTGTTCTCTTCAGGAAATGAGAATATAGCTGGGACGAGTCGGAGAACAGTGTGACGGTCTAGATGATATCATTAGTAGTCCTCACTATTCTGTTAAATAGTGTGACCATAAATGTAATGAGGACTCCATTGAGTGTGGATATTGTCCAGATGACAATATTCTTATTAAAACTCTTAGATTATGTTTTGTCGTATTTTACATGACCGTTGTATAATTAAGTTTTTATTTGTATTTTGTACAATGTATTTGGAGACTAAAGATGTGCGATGTATACCTATTTTGGGGGCGTCACATTTGGTATCAAGGCTTAGGGATATGATCCCTAGCTGAGATGTGGGATAAGAACTAGGTGGGGAGAGACGGGGAATTTCTTCGCTATTATGACCTACCTAAGTTTATTTGGTATTTAATTGGTAGGTCAGAGTATAGGGATAATATGTGATATGTTAATTAACCCTTTTTTGTGACAATGTTTAAAAATGGCATCTGAAAATGTTGAGATCAGCAATGAAGCATATGAGACCGTTGAGTCACCGCATATTAATGCCCAAGATAATGTGCAACAAGAAGACAATAATCCTCATGTAAACAATAACACCGATGAAATGGTGAACGATGGGATGTTCAGAGGCTTTATGCAATTCATGCAACATCAGGAAACAGCGGCTACTGTCCAAAATGCAGGTGGAAACACTGATAACTCTCAGACGGTCACCGTTAAGCAGTTCAAGGAGCTGGGACCACCGGAGTTTTTTGGAGAGCCAAAACTACTTAAGGCGGAGACGTGGATGCAACAGATCAACAAGATATTTGATGTCTTGGGATGCTTCGAGGAGCAAAAGGTTCCCTTCGCCACCTTTATGTTGCGTGAAGAGGCAAATTACTGGTGGGAATCTGTAAAATGTACCCAGCCTGACGCACTCAAGATGTCTTGGGAGAAGTTCCAAGAGCTGTTCAACGACACGTACTTTCTCGAAAGTATTCGTCACATGAAGGAGGCGGAGTTTATCAAGTTGGAGCAAAATAATATGACCATGTCGCAATACGAGGCTAAATTTGCGAAATTATCCCGGTTTGCATCCCATTTGGTCGATAATGAGGAGCGAATGACACGAATGTTTCTAAGAGGTTTGAAACCATATATACGTTAATACCTCATTTCTAATAAATTGTGTTTATATTCAGATGTAGTGAATAAGGCTCAGTTATTGGAGCGCGATAATGAACCAGCCCAACCAAAAGGCAACGATAATAATCGTACAGGTGGTAACGGCCATCGAAACAATGATAACCATCGTGGGGGAAATTATCATGCCAAGAATGGTAACCACTTCGGTGGTAATCATGGCCAAGATAATAGGAGTGGAAATTTCAAGAAGAGGAGATTCAACAATGATGGAAAGATGTCAGCACCAGCACCTGTTGTTAAGGAAGGAGAACGACAACCCGTCGTATGTTACAAATGCGTAGGGGAGGGACATATCAGTCCAAACTGCGTGATGCAGTCCAAATCATGTTACAATTGTGGAAAAGAAGGTCACCTAGCCTGATTTTATCGTGCACCAAAGTCAAGTCCAGCTGGGACGGTGACACCTAAGGCGGATACGGACGAAACAAAGTCGTTGGTTTCAAGAAGAGCGTTTTTCATGACTTCTCAAAAAGTGAGTAACCCGAACGAAGTTAGCACGGGTTAGTTAATTATTAATTCTTGTGAAGTCTATGCCTTATTAGATACTGGTTCTACCCATTATTTTATCTCTCTTGCTTGCGTTCAACGTTTAAATTTGACCCCAGAAAAGTTAGACTTTGACTTATTGGTTAAAACTTCGTTAGTAGAAACCTTCACTTTATGTGCTATCCTAGTCTTGGATGAGAGTCACATTTTTTTAATGATATTTCTATCGTTAATAAATTTCCTGATGTATTCTCAAAGAACTTCTTATCTTACCCCTAGAGCGTGAAATCGAATTTTTTATTGACCCCAGTACAAAACCCATTTCTAAAACCCTCAAATATTTCTTTACCTAAAACGATCGTATAATGTGCCAAAGATGTTGGCTCGAGTTGTTGAAGATTACGATTATACCATTCAATATCATCGTGGAAGAGCGAACCTGGTAGATGACGCGTTGAGTAGAAGATCGTATGCGTTTACGAGTGCGATGTTGTTAACACAAAAACCTATTTCGTATAACTTACAAATGATGAAGATAGAGTTAAAGACTCTAGGGACCCACATGAAGATAACGAATATATGATTAGAATCGACTTTAATCGATAAAGTTAAAGCTGCTCAATTTTACACCCGAATCTGAAGAATGTGAAGAAGAAGGTTCAAGAAGGCTTTATCTCAACCCTCGATTTAATTGGCCCATTTGAAATCCTCGATCGAGTAGGAACTGTGACCTATAGACTCGTTTTATCTCTAAGTATGTTGCGTTTTTCACGTATCGATGTTACGTAAATATATGGATGACCCGAACCACGTTATTAAATTAGAACTAGATGAGATAGCAAAAGAGTTAACGTATGAGGAGATACGTGTTAAAATCTTGGATAAGAATGATCGTTTTCAACACTCAAAGGTTATACCTCAAGAATTAGAATCTGAAATAAAGTCAAGGTATCCTCACCTCTTCGGCATACCAAGTACGTACATAAATTTTGACGGTGAAATTTCAATAAGGAGGGGAGATTGTAAGACCCCAAATTTTATGAATAAAGATTTAATTTTTTCAAAATATTTTTTTAAAAATTATGGTGTGGATTTGAGATAATGTTATAGTTGTGGGTAATATTTAGAAATTTTGAAAAGTATGCAAGTGGTTATATAATATTCGATTGGTCGAGTAATATTCTTTTTGTCGGGGAATATCCATACGACGGCACAATCATTGGTGGACCCCACAGCAGAATTACTGTCAGAATGAGAAAACTACATAAATATTTTTATAAAAATAACGGCAGAAGTTTTACCGTTAAAACTATTGAACTACTAGGTAGTAAAAGTACAGTAATACGTGTGGTTGCATAGTAGCACACGGTATTGATTATTGATGCTTACGTGAGAAGTCATTCAGTTATACTAAATTATTGCTACAGTAATTACTGCATCATATCTCTCATATTATTGATTCAATTATTGTCACAATATCATATGCATAATATGTTATATTATTAAATCAATAATTGAGATGATAAAGTTATTTATATTATTAAATTACAATATTTACAATGTCTAGAAGTTCTGTCAAGGAGATATTTGGTCATCTAATTACGCGTCAATAAGGAGAAATCCGTATCGGAAAACCCCTTCTTTCCTGGGAACGACCTGGATGTTAAATATTGTGAGTTATAATATTAATGATGAATAAGTTCGTGTTGATTAAAGATGAATTTGATAGTTCCATTGTGTTGGGATTATTAGTGTTGGTGGAAATCGACATTTTTTCCGACGATAATTGATGTCTGGGGGTTATATTGATAAATTGAGTAATTAATCGGATAAATGAGCAATTAATTGCTACTAATTCACATGCTTATATAACTATTTGTTCACATGTGTGTACTATTGAATCACATTCATGTAATATTAGGGGAGTTGGTGCAAGATTGATAATATTTGCATGACTAAGTTAAAAATGGAGGTATAGATGGAGGTACTATACTATAATTCATATTTTCACATGATTATAACTATTGATTCATATGATTGAACTATTGATTCATATTATTTCCTATTAGGGGAGGTTGTGCAATTTTGATAATACTTGCAGGACTAAATTAATACTTGCAGAACTATAGATGGAGGTATTGTACTGTAATATTTTGAGCCCCAAAATGTGCAATTATCGAAACTATATTTTCCTAAAAAATAGAAACTCATTCTTCTTTCATTTTCACCAACTCACTAAAGCTATAGATCAATTATTATAGAGAGAAATTATAGAGAGAAAGAAGAAGAGAAGTCTGCTACCTCTCTACTCCAGTATCCAGTTTCTTTCTAAGGTAAGAGGTATTATTTCTTTTATATTTATGAAGAGAGCTTCTGTTATTCCATTTCTTATTATTATGTTGGAATAACCTGTCTATGTGAAGTACCGCATGCATGGTGAAATTCTTCTATTATTCGATTCTTTATTATTCTGTCAGAATATCCTGTCTGTGCGGATTACGCATGACCTGGTTCTATTCTTTATTATTCTGTTGGAATATCATGTCTCTGCGTATTACGCATGACCTAGTTCCATTCTTTATTATTCTTTTAGAATAACCTGTATATGCGGTCTATCTGATGCATGGTGAATTTTGTTGTTATTCCATTCTTTATTATTCTGTTGGAATATCATGTCTGTGCGGATTACGCGTAACCTGGTTCCATTCTTTATTATTCTTTTGGGAATAACCTGTATTGTGCGGTCATTAGGCTAATGCATGGTGAATTCTTCTGTTATCATTCTTATTATTCGTTAGAATCTCTGTCTGTGTGGATTACGCACAACTGGTTACTTCTTTATTATTCTGTTGGGAAGAACCTGTTGTACGGTCCTATCCAATGCATGGTGTTTTCTTCTGTTATTCCATTCTTTTTCTTCTGTTGGAATAACCTATCTTTGTGGTATTACCACTTGCATGGTGAATGATCCTTTGTATTCATTCCCCTTCATTAAATATGGAAAGGATAGTCTATGTGGATTACCGCATGAAGGGTGCAAATCATTTGCATTTCGTATATTTCGACCCTCAAAAATTTGGAAAAATTTGAAATGTGATAATTTATGAGTGTTCTATATTTGTTGTCCAATGATGGCGGATTTTTGATGTTATAGATTAAGAGTTATGGATTTTATGGGAAAAGACTATTTTAAAAGTAAACCCTTATAACTCCTTGTGGTTAACTCCAAAATTAGTGAAAATTTTATTGGGAATACATGTATATAACAGGAGTACTACCCTGTAAATTTCGAAATTTTTGGACAAAAGTACAATTTATGATAAATGTCTAAATATTCGGCAGTTTTGGGCATATGAAAAATGGTAAATGAATTTTAAAAATTACGAGAAAAATATATGTTGAATATGGGACTATATTCTGCTACATCCCAAAAAAGAAATATTTTTGGGACTGATTTGGTATTTTTCATGAAAATGAACTAGTTATGAGTAAATGAATTAAATATGTTATGTGAAGTAACAAAATTGAAAATAGGATTTTATGGCTTGGGAATCCTATATAGGGTATATGCAAATTTTTGATGAGGGATTTGATCATTGGTGATGAAATCTTATGAGTATGTCATTTTTGAATTATTAAATGCATTATTTGGTAAAGTGTAAACAATTGAAATAAATTGTTTATAAGTTTAAGAAGTGATTAAAATATTGTTATAATATAAATAATATTCGATTATGAGTTATTAAGTGGTTTGATAATATTTGGGATAATTTAAAATCTTTAAATTTATCCTTATTTGGTTTGATTAATGCTTCATCATTGTGATTATCTCATGCTTATATGGGAGTGAAAGTTATCTTTTTTGATTAGTGCAAAAACATGTATGGTTGATTATTGAATTGTATATCTTTGGATACGTGCAAAGATGGAGGTTGTTAATTGATTTTATGTTGTATATCTTTGGCTTACGTAAAAGATGGGACTTGGTATGTTATGGGGACAGGGATATTTCGTATAATCATGACCGGTACTGTTATAACGAGGTTAACAGTTCTCAGTGTCCTGTAGTGCATTGATGGATAGTTTTTTGTATGAGTATGACACAGGGGGGGTGGATTTATGCGGTATAGTCATGACCATTGATGATTTAATGAATATCCTTGGCACGTAGTGCAGGGATGATTCGATGACGTGGTTTATTTATTTAGCTGAGTCTCAGCGATTAAAATTGATGAAAATATTTTAAATTATAGAAGATAGAAGATATCATGCTCTACTTGACTCTTCTAATGGATTACTTATTCCGTTGCTGTTAAACTTGATGTCTATTGTTTTTTCTCAGTTTAACATTGTTGAAGACTAATGATAATTTATTCTGCATTATCTTAGTCATAATATTTCTTACTGGGCTAGTTGAGCTCACCCTTTCTTTCACTGTTCTCTTCAGGAAATGAGAATACAGCTGGGACGAGTCGGGGAACGGAGTGACGGTGTAGATGATAGCATTAGTAGTCCTCACTATTCTGTTAAATAGTGTGATAATAAATGTAATGAGGACTCCATTGAGTGTGGATATTGTCTAGATGACAATATTCTTATTAAAACTCTTAGATTTTGTTTTATCGTATTTTACATGACTGTTGTATAATTAAGTTTTTAATTATATTTTGTACCATGTATTTGGAGACTAAAGATGAGTGATGTATACCTATTTTGGGGGCGTCACAGTTGGTATCAAGGCTTAGGGATATGATCCCTAGGTGAGATGTGGGATAAGAACTAGGTGGGGAGATACGGGGAATTTCTTCGCTAGTATGACCTACCTAAGTTTATTTGGTATTTAATTGGTTGGTCAGAGTATATGGATAATATGTGATATGTTAATTAACCCTTTTTTGTGACAATGTTTAAAAATGGCATCTGAAAATGTTGAGATCAGCAATGAAGCATATGAGACCGTTGAGTCACCGCATATTAATGCCCAAGATAATGTGCAACAAGAAGACAATAATCCTTATGTAAACAATAACACCGATGAAATGGTGAACGATGGGATGTTCAGAGGCTTTATGCAATCCATGCAACATCAGGAAACAGCGGCTATTGTCCAAAATGCAGGTGGAAACACTGATAACTCTCAGACGGTCACCGTTAAGCAATTCAAGGAGCTGGGACCACCGGAGTTTTTTGGAGAGCCAAAACTACTTAAGGCGGAGACGTGGATGCAACAGATCAACAAGATATTTGATGTCTTGGGATGCTTCGAGCAGCAAAAGGTTCCCTTCGCCACCTTTATGTTGCGTGAAGAGGCAAATTACTGGTGGGAATCTGTAAAATGTACCCAGCCTGACGCACTCAAGATGTCTTGGGAGAAGTTCCAAAAGCTGTTCAACGACACGTACTTTCTCGAAAGTATTCGTCACATGAAGGAGGCGGAGTTTATCAAGTTGGAGCAAAATAATATGACCATGTCGCAATACGAGGCTAAATTTGCGAAATTATCCCGGTTTGCATCCCATTTGGTCGATAATGAGGAGCGAATGACACGAATGTTTCTAAGAGGTTTGAAACCATATATACGTTAATACCTCATTTCTAATAAATTATGTTTATATTCAGATGTAGTGAATAAGGCTTAGTTATTGGAGCGCGATAATGAACCAGCCCAACCCAAAGGCAACGATAATAATCGTACAGTTGGAAATGGCCATCGGAACAATGAAAACCATCGTGGGGGAAATTATTATGCCAAGAATGGTAACCACTTCGGTGGTAATCATGGCCAAGATAATAGGACTGGAAATTTCAAGAAGAGGAGATTCAACAATGATGGAAAGATGTCAGCACCAGCACCTGTTGTTAAGGAAGGAGAACGACCACCGATCGTATGTTACAAATGCGGAGGGGAGGGACATATCAGTCCAAACTGTGTAATGCAGTCCAAAGAATGTTACAATTGTGGAAAAGAAGGTCACCTAGCCTGATTTTGTCGTGCACCAAAGTCAAGTCCAGCTGGGACGGTGGCACCTAAGGCGGATATAGACGAAATAAAGTTGGTGGTTTCAGGAAGAGCGTTTTTCGTGACTTCTCAAAAAGCGAGTAACCCGAACGAAGTTAGCACGGGTTAGTTAATTATAAATTCTTGTGACGTCTATGCCTTATTAGATACTAGTTCTACACATTATTTTATCTCTCTTGCTTGCGTTCAACATTTAAATTTGACCCCAGAGAAGTTAGACTTTGACTTATTGGTTAAAACTTCGTTAGTACAAACCTTCACTTTATGTTCCATCCAAGTCTTGTATGAGAGTCACAGTTTTTAAATGATATTTCTATCGTTAATAAATTTCCTGACGTATTCTCAAAGAACTTCTTAGCTTACCCCTAGATCGTGAAATTGAATTTTTTATTGACCCAAGTACAAAACCCATTTCTAAAACCCTCAAAAATTTCTTTACCTAAAATGATCGTATAATGTGCCAAAGAAGTTGGCTCGAGCTGTTGAAGATTACGATCATACCATTCAATATCATCGTGGAAGAGGGAACATGGTACATGACGCGTTGAGTAGAAGATCGTATGCAGTTTACGAGTGCGATGTTGTTAACACAAAAACCTATTTCGTATAACTTACAAATGATGAAGATAGAGTTAAAGACTCTAGGGACCCACGTGAAGATAATAAATATATGATTAGAATAGACTTTAATCGATAAAGTTAAAGTTTGCTCAAGATTAACCCACCGAAATCTGATGAAATGTGACAGAAGAGGTTAAGAAGGTCAGTTATCTCAAACCCTCGATTTAATTGGCCCATTGTGAAATCCTCGACGAGTAGGAAAAAGTGGCCTATCAGACCATTTATCGCTAGTAGTGTTGTGTTTTTGACGCACGATGTTACGATAAATATGTGGATGACCGAACCACGTTTTAAATATACTAGACGATATAGCAAAAAATTTAAAGTATGGGAGATACGTGTTAAAATCTTGGATAAGAAGGATGTTATTCAACACTCAAAAGGTTATACTTCAAGAGTTAGATTTGACAATAAGTAAGGTATCTCACCTCTTCGGATACATAGTACGTCTATAAAATTTTGACGATGACTTCACAAGGAGGGAGATTGTAAGACCCCAAATTTTATGTATAAAGATTTAATTTTCTCGAAATATTTTTTTAAAAAATTATGGTGTGGATTTGAGATAATGTTATAGTTGTGGGTAATATTTATAAATTTTGAAAAGTATGCAAGTGGTTATATAATATTCGATTGGTCGAGGAATATTCTTTTTCTTGGGGAATATCCATACGACGACACAATCATTGGTGGACCCCACAACGGAATTACTGTCAGAATGAGAAAACGACATAAATATTTTTATAAAAATAACGGTAGAAGTTTTACCGTTAAAACTGTTGAACTACTCGGTAGTAAAAGTACAGTAATACGTGTGGTTGCATAGTAGCACACGGTATTGATTATTGATGCTTACGTGAGAAGTCACTCAGTTATACTAAATTATTGCTATAGTAATTACTGCAACATATCTCTAATATTATTGATTCAATTATTGTCACAGTATCATATGCATAATATGTTATATTATTAAATCAATAATTGAGATGACAAAGTTTTTTATATTATTAAATTGAAATATTTACAATGTCTAGAAGTTCTGTCCACAGGGAGGGTGTGGTCATTCTAATTACTGTCAATAAGAGAAATCTTATCGGAACGCCCTCTCTTTCTGGGAACGACCTGGATGTTAAATATTGTGAGTATAATATTAATGAGAACAATTTCTGTGATTAAAAGATGAATTGATAGTTCCATTGTGGTGGAATTATTAGTGGTTAGTGGAAATCGACATTTATTCCGACGATAATGATTTTGCTTAGGGGTGATATGATAAATCGAGTAATTAATCGGGATTAAATGAGCATTAATTGATACAATTTCATGATTAGATAACTATTTGTTCCATGTGTGTATACTGTGAATCACATTTACGATACATTAGGTGGAAGTGGGCAGATTGTATATTTACAGACTAAGTAAAAATGGAGTCTAGATGGAGTTACTATACTATAATTTATATTTTCACAATGATTTAAAAACATGTTAATTGATGAACTATTGATTCATATTATTTCCTATTAGGGGAGGTGGTGCAAGTTTGATAATACTTGCAGGACTAAATTAAAAATGAAAGAAAATTTAGAGGTATTGTACTGTAATATTTTGAGCCCCAAAATGTGCAATTATCGAAACTATATTTTCCTATAAATAGAAGCTCATTCTTCTTTTATTTTCACCAATTCACTAAAGCTATAGAGCAATTATTATAGAGAGAAATTATAGAGAGAAAGAAGAAGAGAAGTCTGCTACCTCTCTACTCCAGTATCTAGTTTCTTTCTAAGGTAAGGGGTATTATTTCTTTTATATTTATGAAGAGAGCTTCTGTTATTCCATTTCTTATTATTATGTTGGAATAACCTGTCTATGCGAAGTACTGCATACATGGTGAAAATTTTCTATTATTCCATTCTTTATTATTCTGTCTGAATATCCTATCTGTGCGGATTACGCATGACCTGGTTCTATTCTTTATTATTTTGTCAGAATATCCTGTCTGTGCGTATTACGCATGACCTGGTTCTATTCTTTATTATTCTTTTAGAATAACCTGTATGTGCGGTCTATCTCATGCATGGTGAATTTTGTTTTTATTCCATTCTTTATTATTTTGTTGGAATATCATGTCTGTGCGGATTACGCGTAACCTGGTTCCATTATTTATTATTCTTTTTGGGAATAAACTGTCTATGCGGTCTATCGCATGCATGGTGAATTCTTCTATTATTCCATTCTTTATTATTCTGTTAGAATATCCTGTCTATGTGGATTACGCATAACCTGGTTCCATTCTTTATTATTCTGTTGGGAATAACCTGTCTGTGCGGTCTATCCCATGCATGGTGAATTCTTCTGTTATTCCATTCTTTATTATTCTGTTGGAATAACCTGTCTATGTGGATTAACACATGCATGGTGAATGATCCTTTGTATTCATTCCTTATTAAATTGTGGAAATGATCTGTCTATGTGTATTACCGCATGACGGGTGCAAATCCATTTGCAGTTTCGTAATATTTCTGACCTTCAAAAATTCTGGAAAAATTTGAAATGATAAATTGATGATTTTTCTATATTGTGTCCAAGATGGCGATTTTGGATGTATCGGATTACAGAGTTAAGGATTTTATGGGAAAGGACTATTGAAGTTAAAGTAAACCCTTATAACTCCTTGTGGTTTAACTCCAAAATTGGTGATGGATTATTGGGATATCACTGTATTATAACAGGAGTATACCCTGTATTTGAGAACAATTTAGGACACCAGTCTAAGTTGTGATAAAAATGTCTAAATTATTTGCGAGTTTTGGCCATTATAGAACCAAACTACAGTAATATAATTTTAAACATTCTGTGGAAAAATCTATCTTCATATGGGAATCTATTATGCTAAAAATCCAAAAATAAATATTGTTGGGACTGCATTGGCTAATTTAATTGAAAATGAAGTAGAGTACAATAAATTAAAAATGTTAGTAAGAGTAAAACATAATTAAAAAATAGGATTTTAGGCTTGGGAATCCATATAGGGTATATGCAGATTTTTGATGAGGGATTTGCTCATTGGTGATGAAATCTTATGAGTATAGAATTTTTGAATGATTAAATGCATTATTCGATAAATTGTAAATAATTAAAATAAATTATTTATAAGTTTAAGAAGTGATTAAAATATTGTTATAATATTAATAATATTAGATTATGAGTTTATTAAGTGGTTGATAATATTTGGATAAATTTAAAGTCTTTAATATTTATCTTTGTTTTCGTTTGATTAATGCTTATATCATTGTCATCATCCTCAGGCTTATTTGGTGATGAAGGTTATCTTTGACTTACGTGCAAAAATGGACTGTTGATTATTGAATTGTATATCTTTGGCTTACGTGCAACGATGAACTGTTGATTATTGGTTTTATAGTTGTATATCTTTGGCTTACGTGCAGAGATGGACTTGGTATGATTATGACCAGGGATCATTCAGTATAATCATGACCTGTAATGTTATAAACGATGTGGTAAAAGTCCACAGTGGCCTGTAGTGCATTGATGGACAATTATTGGTATGATTATGACAAGGGATTATTCGGTATAGTTATGACCATTGATGATTTAATGAATATCATTGGCCGTAGTGCCAGGGATGATTCGATGATTGGTTTATTTTGTTTAGTGGGCTTAGCGATAAAAAAATGGATGAAAACATTTTAAATTGCAGAAGATAGTAGATATCATGCTCTACTTGACTGGTCTAAGGGATTGCCTTATTCCACGGCAGTTAAAATTGATGTCTCATTGTTTTTATCAGTAACATTGTGACGAACTAATCGATAAATTTATTTGCATTACTTAGTCATAATAATTTTCTTACTGGGCTAGTGAGATCACCTTTCTTGTCACTGTTCTCTTAGGAAATGAGCATTGCTAGGACGAGTCGTGGGAGGAGATGTGGCGGTTCAAGATGATAGCATTAGTAGTCCTCACTATTATGTGAAATAGCGGGTGACAATAAATGTCCTGAGGACCTCATGATTGTGGCTATTGTCTAGACTCATAATATGCTTATTAAAACTATAGATTATGTTTTGTCGTATTTTTACTACGATCTGTTGTATATTAAGTTTTTGTTTATATTTATGTACATGTCTTGGCGACACAAGTAGTGATTTCATACCTATTTTGGGGCAAAGGCTATGCTATTCTACCAGCTCCAATCTATTATGGAATCCGCATAACACACGGCGGTTTCCTCAAACTTCGCCACACAAGATTCTTGTTTTTTTTTTTTTTTTCACATCTGGTACCTCATGAGTGATACAGTTCATGTTAGGTGCCCAGCTATATATTATGATATGTTTCCAAAAATAGAGTACCATCAAAGCAAAAAAGGTGCATAATCTGATCCCAAAGGGTGAAAAGAAAGGGTAACGTAAATGCCAAACATGACCGCATTCGATGATGTTGACACGCATCATTGTTCATGATGAATATACAAACAGATATTACACAAGACGATGATTGCCTAGATTTTCATGGTTACATTCGGGAGAAGTGTCAATGAAACCCTCCATCACGAGAAATCAGGACTTTGCCCTCGACAATTGGAGCATCACTCCATGCATTGGTCGACGAGGGTAAAATGGGAAGAAAATCCCTATACCCTGTAGATAACTTTAATTGCTTGTTTTTTATACAGTATTAGTAGTTATTTTATCAGTACATGCTAACACTTTGTATGATTAAACAGTTTCATATATTAAGTGAAAGCATCTTTTGATTTAAGGACTCTGAATATAGATGTGCCTGTACTTGTTGGTGACATGCCTTCTCTCCACAAGGGCTATAACTTTGATGCAAAGTTGGACTCAGACTTGATGGACATACAAGAGGAAATTGAGACACCTCAGGAGATTAAGGAATGGGTCGCAGATAAGCCTAAACCCAACCTTGACCACACCACTTCTTTCAATCTTGGAACCTTAGAAAACCCTAAGCTAATCCAGATTGGTTCAGACCTCACTCTAAACCAACGTAATGACATGGCTGGATTATTAACCCAATTCAAGGATGTGTTTGTATGGTCTCATGAAGACATGGTGGGTTTGTCCACTGACATTGTTCATCACCTTCCCATTAAAGAAGGATTCATGCAAGTTAGGCAAAAACTCAGGTGATTGAAACCTAAGTGGAGTTTAAAAATTAAAGAAGAAATTGTGAAACAATTTCAAGTTGGCATTATCATGGTGTCTACATATCCGGAGTGGATATCCAACATTGTTCCCGTGCCTAAACCTGGAGGAAAGGTGCGAGTTTGCGTGGATTACCGTGATTTGAACAAAGCTTGCCTTAAAGATAGCTTTCCCGTGCCCTTTATCCACATCCTCATTGACAGTACTGCGCAATACGGCATGTACTCCTTTGCGGATTGCTTCGCAGGGTATCATCAGATTATGGTCGCTGAGGAAGACCGTGAGAAAACTGCTTTCATCATGCCTTGGGAAAACGTTTGCTACAGACAATTGTCATTAAGCCTCATCAATGCCGGGGCAACCTACCAACGAGCTATGATGGCTCTTTTCCATGATTTAATGCATAAAGACATAGAGATCTACGTGGATGACATCATTGTCAAATCCTAAAAGGAAGGAGACCACTTGGACCATCTCAAAAAGCTATTCAACAGGTTGTGTAAGTCAACTTGCAAGTCGAATCAGCCTGTGCACCTTTGTGTGCGGTCAGTCAGGGCAGTTACTAGGTTTCCTAGTCAGCCACAATGGATTTGAATGTATCCTACCAAAATCACAGGGCATCAAGGAAATGAACCTTCTTTAGGAAAGAGAAGGATAATTGAGGGATTTTTGGGAAGAATCAACCTCATTAGTAGATTTATCTTCTCAACTCACAACAACCGCGAGCCATTCTTCAAGACTATTAAGGAAGACACTCTCCATGAAATGAATGATGCGTGCCAGAAAGGCCTTCCTTTTATTAAAGAGCAGTTGGTTTTAACTGCTCTGTTTGTTGGACATCCCTGGATAATGTTCCTATTTCTGTACCTGTTCATTAATGACAATGTCATGGGCTGCATGCTGGGGGCAAAAAGACGATAGAGGGCAAGAACGAGCTATCTATTTCCTCAGTAAAAGATTCATCACCAGTGAACACAAGTACACTCTGATTGAGAAGACTTGTTGTGCTTTGACATGGGCTTCCATAAGATTACAGCATTATCTCTAGGGTCACACAACCCATCTCATATCCTACGTGGATCCTCTCAAGTATGTGTTCAGTAAGCCCATACTGAATTGTCGACTGTCTAGATGGCAGTTGATCCTACAGTAATTTGACATTGTGTACGTGACGCAAAAGTCTGTCAAAGGTCAAGGAGTTGCGGATCAATTGGCCGCCGCACCTATTGGGGACTACAAACCCTTAGAATCATATTTCCCCGATGAAGGGGTAATGACAGTTCAGCAACACCATCAATACGATGCATGCCACACATGGAAAATGTATTTTGATGGAGCTGTTAATGCATAAGGTTCTAGAGACGGAGCAGTTTTAATGTCCGGTACGAGGGAGCAGTATCCCGTCGCCATCAAATTGCAGTTTATCAGCACCAACTGAAAGTAATATGCACACAAGCCAATCATGTTTGATGATAAAGCATATACTTTGTAACAATCTAATTCATTTATTAATAAAAAGTATTAATTTATTAAAGGCTTTTAATTATCTACATGATGCTGTTTTATAATATGTGATAAACCCATAGTTTTAAGCAATGCTTTTAGAATAATGATGATGATCATTCTAATGAGATCTAAATTCTTAGAAAGCTTAAAACTAAAATAGTTCCCAATCGTTGGATTACTAAATTGGGGATTAGTGAATCCGGATAGATTGGTACATACGTTGCTTGCTCATTAGATGAGGATGATTGATCTCATGATCATTTGTGTGGAGACACTAAAGCAAGTATGTAGGTGCTTATTAGAGAATAAGTTCACTGAACGTGACTCGCTAAGGAATACCTAATGGAGTTTTACTTGTCTGTCAATAGGAATTCCTGTAGTGATAGTAGTACAAGTAATCCTTGGACTTGAGATCATCATAGTATCTTGTGTATGACGAGTTATACTTTGACTTATTCCTTAAGACCCTTAGGGTATATCAAAGGGTATGCTTGAGTATAATAAGTTGTACATGGAGATAATGTATGATCAATAAAGAATCTACCACTTCTAGTAAAAGAAGAGAAATGTCCTATGTGATTCGATAAATGACAACCCAGTAGTCCTTGGCCAAGGCAGAATGAAATTAGAAAGGAGTTTCTAATTTGCATTATTTGGTGTTGTCCATTTAAGGATCGAAATACATATAATTAAATAAAATAAGACTTGACAGTAATTCCATGTCTTATATTTAATTGGGACATTGTATGGTGGAAGGATTGAATTGTACGTTAACTATTTACTCAAAGGTTCTTTTATGATTAATGTTGAAATCTATATTATCTGGAAAGTCGTTGATCGCTAGGGAGGCTTATCCCTATTGTAGAATAAATATTATTTATTTAAATAAATTATTAGTTTAATTTATTTATTTAAATAAGATTAGAATTGTTCTAATTGATTTATTCACAACCGGTTTAATATGGAGAACCTAAAGGGTCACACCATAAAAGGAAGAATAATTATTTAAGAAGTTAATGGCATAATCGTAATAATAAGTTAAGTATATTTAATTTAATCTATGGTGATAGAATAAATTAAATAGCTTAATATTTATTATTTAATATTTTGGAAATATTAAATATAAATTAATAAGAGGAGTCTTATTATTATTATTATTACTATTATTATTATTTAATTCCTAAAGGAGTTTTGGAATTAATTAATATAAGTACTCTCATTTATTCCTAATAGGATTAGGAGGGAAAATTAGTTAAAGGAGTTTAATTAATTATCCCTAATAAGATTAGGGAGCCCATTTAATTAAAAGAGTTTAATTAAATAAATAATACCTTATTTTTAATAGGTTTACTTGATATCTTTATAAGAGGAGTCTTATATCAGATATCAAACATACGTAATTCCAATAGTTGGGAGAGTACGCCTTTTTCTATAGTGATAGAAAACTAGGGTTTGAGCCAAATACCCATCTTCTTGAATTCTTCTTCATCCTTGGTGGATCACCTCTAGAGGCCAAACATTTGGGTGGCTAACGTTGATCAAAGGAAGGAACCAAACCCGACGGATTCAAGTTGAACGCGAAAAGGATTGGAGGTGAACTTGTACCTGAGGAAACTCGGATCTTCAAGGGTATGGTTCTTGTTCTTTCTTTTTTGTTTAATTAATAATTGTGCATAAAGGGTGATCCGGGTTTATGGTTTGTAAATTTTTAAAACTCTGATTTTACACGCTTCCGCTATATTTTTGCAATTTGATTGCGTTCTTGAATATTACAAACCTA
This sequence comes from Panax japonicus, assembly GCA_020205505.1. NCBI lineage: Eukaryota > Viridiplantae > Streptophyta > Magnoliopsida > Apiales > Araliaceae > Panax > Panax japonicus. The sequence goes on from CM035112.1 coordinate 16,027,292, forward strand.
ACAGTGGTATCAGAGCCAAACCTTTATGCAAATTATTAATTGTTTGATTTGATATGTATGTTGATATGTGTTTAGAATAATTTAATTGGGCACAATTTATTGTATAAAATTTATTTAAAAAAAAAAAGGCAAAACTGTTTTTTTTTTAAATCGGTAATCCCGATCTTCTTTTTTTTTGCTGTTCCATGACTTAGTTCGCATCACGTAAAGGTTATTCAATACGTTGGATGCATGTGAATTACTTGATTTTAAAGGGATTCATGCTAGTATTCATTATATCTATATCAAGCATGATCACGTGGAATCATGATGGAGAAAGCAGGAAGTTATTATATATATAATATATATTAACGTAATATATATTTATATATATTTAATAATTTTATAATTAAAATAAAATATTTATTTTAATTTTAAAATAAAAAGTTTATTTTAATCTTAAAATAAAAGGATTTATTTTAATTTTAAAATTAAAATTTCATGCTAACTAATTAGAGTTGGAATTTGATTCCATGATAACTAATTGGAGTTGAAATTGGATTCTAGGTTTCCTTAAATAAAGGAGTTTATTTAGATATGAAATTAGATTTCATATTATTCAAAATAAAAGAGTTTATTTGTGAATAGGAAAGAGAATCCTAATTTCCTTAAATAAAGGAGTTTATTTAGATATGAAATTAGATTTCATATTATTCAAAATAAAGAGTTTATTTGTGAATAGGAAAGAGAATCCTAATTTTCTTAAATAAAGGAGTTTATTTAGATATGAAATAAGATTTCATATTATTCAAAATAAAAGAGTTTATTTGTGAATAGGAAAGAGAATCCTAATTTTCCTAAATAAAGGAGTTTATTTAAATATGAAATAAGATTTCATATTATTCAAAATAAAAGAGTTTATTTGTGAATAGGAAAGAAAATCTGTGTTTCCTTTAATAAAGTTTTTTTTTACATGGAATTGGATTCCATAATTAATTAAAATAAAGGAGTTTATTTTGATTAATAATTTTGATTAAAATAAAATAGTTTATTTTATTCAAAATTGGATAAATTAAAATAAAATAGTTTTATTTTGATTTAATTTTGGATTAAAATAAAGGAGTTTATTTTGATTCAAAAATAGATTTTATACTAACTAAATTTGCCCATTAAATGATATCAATATATATATTAAATATTTATTATTCATGAGATGAATGTTATTTATTGATGCATATGGTGATGTGTATGATAATAAATGGGATTGATTACGGACTATTGACCAATGCGATTGGATTTTATTTTAGTTGGATGCTTGAATGTATGGGTTTTATTAAAATGGGGTCTGGGTACCTCGTCTTCTCTAAATTTTTCTTAATGTAAGTTCTATCTCCCTCCTATGTACTTCCCCTTGACTGCTGATCAAGGTTTCTATTTATTTTAAATAGTTTTGTAATAGGAATAGTTAGAATTAATTTTGAAGAATTGGAGATCAAGGAACAAGGAGCGCTTGAAGACCCGTTTGTAATGGAGCCCGGGTTTAAATGTAATAGTTATATTTAAATATTAAATCTTGCACCCCTAGGGTTTGACCTTTTGGTTCACTTGGTGGCTCTAGTGAACCAAACTAGAATAAAAGTCCATAATCAATCCAGGTAGAATATAGTATTCTATATGTGCATGCTTATACTATATATATTATATATTATGCAAACATGCTTCGCATGTTCATTAATATGACGCGTATTTTATATATATATGTGCATGCGCGCTAAACAAGATGGGACAAATTAATAACAAAACCCTCAAATATTTTATATTAAGTTGTAACGTTCAAAGATATTTGGAATATCGAACGTCGCCTTCTAGCATGATAGAAACAATAGAGTATTGAATATTTAATATGAGTTTGTTGTGCACACACAAGGCGAGTATTAAATATTTAAGATGTTGTTTTTATTACATATGATGTTTATAAGGAATTGAACATTACTGCTTTGTTGTGCACACACAAGGGCTGTAGTTTTCTCTTCACTTATATGGAAATGCTGGGTCTGACTTAACTTAAATCATTTTAGTTCGGATGTGCACACACTTGACCATTATGATTTAAGAGGCAAAATACAAGGAGTTACATAGTTGATGTAATTGACAAGAGTTGTCTACCTATTTATTTATATATAGTTTGTTGTGCACACACAAGGCTATATACATTTGAAATGGGATCCTTATTCTCACTAGCATATCTTTAATTAGATTTTGCCGAACTATATAAGTGAGGGTAATATAGTTTGAAGAAAATAGTGGGAGATACCAATTTAAAACAAGACCTAAATTATTTTGGTAATTAATAAAAGAATGTATGTTAAAATGTTGTTAATTACAAATTCATTTATAGAATTTTACAATGTCTAAATTACTATCACTGCATAGCATATTAGATGCTTATTTAACCGGACCAAATTAAATGGATTGGTTAAGGAAATTGAGAATAGTTCTCATGGCTGAAAAGCTATCTTATGTCCTTAATACGCTTATCCCTGCAATGGTTGCAGACAATGTCTCTGAGGAAGATATTGCTACTTTTAGAAAGTGGCTAGATGATGCATAGTTGGCTCAATGCATCATGCTCGCATCCATGAGTAACGAGCTTCAGCGTCAGCATGAAACTATGGATGCTCCTATTATATTCCTGCACATTAAGTAGTTGATGGTAAGGAAAGTAGGACTGATAGATATCAGATATCTAAGGAGCTCTTCCGATCTAGAATGACCGATGACACTACGGTACAGATAAAAGTCCTTAACATAATCAATTTGATTGATCAATTAGGACAACGGGTTTTATCATGGATGGAGATTTGAGCAAAGATTTGATCTTGCACTCATTTTCGGACTCCTTTCACAATTGTTGTGAATTTTTCATATGAACGAGCAAGATATCAGCCTTGCTGATTTGCTTAACATATTGAAAAATGTTGAGAGTCACTTTCCAACCAAGAAAGACCAAGTCTTACTGATAGGGGTCAAAGGATCTTCTGAAAGGAAGAACGATTCTAAGAAGGTAAATAGAAAGGGCAAAAACAAAGGATAATAAGAACAAAACTGATATGGATAGCAAAGGAGTTTGCTTCCACTGTAATAAGCCTGGACACTAGAAAGAAATTGCGAGAAGCATCTTGCAAAGGCTAACCAAAGAAACTTAGTGAAGTTTCGGTTACAAATACAAATTTATTCATGATTGAAATAAATGTTTCTTTAAGTCAAGGTTCTACTTTGGTATTTGATACCGGCTTTGGTTATCATAAATATAGATTTATGAAGGGACCAAGCAGAAGTAGAGAGCTAAACAAATATAAGTAAACCTATGTGTGGGAAATGAAGCAAAGGTTGCTGCATTAGCCATAGGAACTTATAGTTTAGCAATGCCTATGGGCAAATCTATTAAGTCAATAAGTTGTTATTGTATTCTAGTTCTTGTTAGAAACATTATTTCCATTTTATTGTTGGACAATGAAATTTTTGGTATTATATTTAAGAACAATTGTTGTTCTATTTATAATAATAATGTTTTGTATAGAACTGAAATATTACTTAATAGATTTTGTATACTTGACTTACGTGAAAAATATATTTTTTAAATTGAACAAACTAGAATAAGAAAAGGAGATGATCATTCAAAGAGTTGAATGTATGTATTTACTGAAATACAAGTGTGAATTATTTGAAAGGTTCAAAGAATTCAGAAGTGAAACAAATTGACAAAGTATTATGATTCTTTGATTAGATCAAGGAATGAATACTTGTGCAATAGGTTTCTAGATCATCTCAAATGGTTTTCTCATAATGGACGCCTCCTGATACGTAATAATTGATTGATGTATCTGAAAGGAAAAATCGTACCTTGTTGGACATGGTGCGGTCCATAATGATTTTACCGACATTCCAGTATCCTTCTAGGATCATGTCCTAGAAATGGCTGCATATCTACGGAAAAGGTAACCTCATAATCCGGCCCCAAGACTCCATAAAGGTTATGGACATGGAGGATTCCTAATCTTAAATATGTTAAGATAAGGGGTTGTCCAACTTATGTGAAACGGTTTCAAAGGATAAGCTTAGGACAAAATTTGACAAGTACAGATTTGTGGGACATCCTAAAGTAAGTTTAGGGCATATGTTCTATAATCCTACTTAGCAAAAGGTGTTTGTTGCGAAACATGCTGCCTTCTAAGATAAAGGTGTTTATCATTGAAAGGGCTAGTGGGAGGATAATACATCTTGAATAGTTCAAGAACCACAAAACACTACAAGTCAAATAAGAGGAACCTATAGATAGACCTATTGTACCACAACTGAATCGTAAATCTGGAATAGTACCAAAGATACCTAGGAGGTATGGATTCATCATGGATGATGATGATGAGGTACGTATCATAGAAGATGATGATCCAGTTACATACGATGAGGTAAGAGTTGTAGACACTCAGAGAAATGGATTGAAGCAATCTTCTCAAAAATGGAACATTCGTTTTGATGAGACAATCAAAAGAGTTTGATTTTATCAAAAACAAGAATGAACCTAGTGTGTACAAAAGGGTCAGTGGGAGCGTCGTGACATTTCTGGTATTATATGTTGATATAATACGGATAAGGAATGACATGCCAATACTAAAATCAATAAAGATAAAGTTGTCTAAACATTCCTCCATGAATGATTTAGGAAGAGTATCTTAATTAGGGATGCAAATCTATATAGATAGATTTAAAAAGATGCTCGACTTAACCCAAGGAACGTATATTCAATTAATGCTAAAGTCGTTTAGCATGGCAAACTCCAAGAGTTGTCTTATGTTGATGAGCCATGGAGTGTATCTCTCTTAATAGTCCCCATAGACTCCTAAAAGAGAGATCACATGAGTGACAATCATGTATGCAATGAAATATACGCGACCTGATGTTGATCAGTCATATTCTGGAGAAGTTCACTGTGCGACAGTGAAAAATATCTTAAAGTACTTAACCAGCACTAAGGATGTGATATAATTCATGGCGGGTCTGAATTAAAACTAGAGGGCTTAACAGACTCAAGTTTTTTCAGACAGACCAAGACGACAGAAAATCCACTTTAAGGTAAAGGGTTACCTTGAACGGTGGTGCAGTGAATTGGAAAGGTTCCAAACAACAAAGAGTTGTTGGTTTAGTGATAAAGACAAAGTATATAGCTATAAATGAAGCTACAAGTTGATTGTTTGGATGAAAAGTTCATTACAGAACTAGGAATAGTTCCTAAGTCTCATCTTGGATCCAAACATGTGTTGTGGCACTTTCATTTGATTATAGGAATCATTAAAAGATGGGAAATCACTATAGAGATAGTGGATTCTCAAGAACAACATTACATATCCATTAACTAAAGCTTATCCAACAGCAGGATAATCGTCACTTAGAGAAGAAGAGTATAAGATACCATGACGATTGGCTTTAGTGCAAGTGGGAGATTGAAAGTAATATGCACACAAGCCAATCATGTTTGATGATAAAGCATATACTTTGTAACAATCTTATTCATTTATTAATAAAAAGTATTAATTTATTAAAGGCTTTTAATTATCTACATGATGCTGTTTTATAATATGTGATAAACCCATAGTTTTAAGCAATGCTTTTAGAATAATGATGATGATCATTCTAATGAGATCTAAATTCTTAGAAAGCTTAAAACTAAAATAGTTCCCAATCGTTGGATTACTAAATTGGGGATTAGTGAATCCGGATAGATTGGTACATACGTTGCTTGCTCATTAGATGAGGATGATTGATCTCATGATCATTTGTGTGGAGACACTAAAGCAAGTATGTAGGTGCTTATTAGAGAATAAGTTCACTGAACGTGACTCGCTAAGGAATACCTAATGGAGTTTTACTTGTCTGTCAATAGGAATTCCTGTAGTGATAGTAGTACAAGTAATCCTTGGACTTGAGATCATCATAGTATCTTGTGTATGACGAGTTATACTTTGACTTATTCCTTAAGACCCTTAGGGTATATCAAAGGGTATGCTTGAGTATAATAAGTTGTACATGGAGATAATGTATGATCAATAAAGAATCTACCACTTCTAGTAAAAGAAGAGAAATGTCCTATGTGATTCGATAAATGACAACCCAGTAGTCCTTGGCCAAGGCAGAATGAAATTAGAAAGGAGTTTCTAATTTGCATTATTTGGTGTTGTCCATTTAAGGATCGAAATACATATAATTAAATAAAATAAGACTTGACAGTAATTCCATGTCTTATATTTAATTGGGACATTGTATGGTGGAAGGATTGAATTGTACGTTAACTATTTACTCAAAGGTTCTTTTATGATTAATGTTGAAATCTATATTATCTGGAAAGTCGTTGATCGCTAGGGAGGCTTATCCCTATTGTAGAATAAATATTATTTATTTAAATAAATTATTAGTTTAATTTATTTATTTAAATAAGATTAGAATTGTTCTAATTGATTTATTCACAACCGGTTTAATATGGAGAACCTAAAGGGTCACACCATAAAAGGAAGAATAATTATTTAAGAAGTTAATGGCATAATCGTAATAATAAGTTAAGTATATTTAATTTAATCTATGGTGATAGAATAAATTAAATAGCTTAATATTTATTATTTAATATTTTGGAAATATTAAATATAAATTAATAAGAGGAGTCTTATTATTATTATTATTACTATTATTATTATTTAATTCCTAAAGGAGTTTGGGAATTAATTAATATAAGTACTCTCATTTATTCCTAATAGGATTAGGAGGGAAAATTAGTTAAAGGAGTTTAATTAATTATCCCTAATAAGATTAGGGAGCCCATTTAATTAAAAGAGTTTAATTAAATAAATAATACCTTATTTTTAATAGGTTTACTTGATATCTTTATAAGAGGAGTCTTATATCAGATATCAAACATACGTAATTCCAATAGTTGGGAGAGTACGCCTTTTTCTATAGTGATAGAAAACTAGGGTTTGAGCCAAATACCCATCTTCTTGAATTCTTCTTCATCCTTGGTGGATCACCTCTAGAGGCCAAACATTTGGGTGGCTAACGTTGATCAAAGGAAGGAACCAAACCCGGCGGATTCAAGTTGAACGCGAAAAGGATTGGAGGTGAACTTGTACCTGAGGAAGCTCGGATCTTCAAGGGTATGGTTCTTGTTCTTTCTTTTTTGTTTAATTAATAATTGTGCATAAAGGGTGATCCGGGTTTATGGTTTGTAAATTTTTAAAACTCTGATTTTACACGCTTCCGCTATATTTTTGCAATTTGATTGCGTTCTTGAATATTACAAACCTAACACCAACAACACAGCTGAGTATGAAGGCTGTATCATGGGGATAAAACTTACCCATTCAATGGGCATCAAGCGGCTAACTGTCTTTGGGGATTTTGAATTGGTAATCAAACAATCCATAGGAATCTATCAAACCAAATAATTACATTTGCTACCTTACCATCGGCAAGTTTTACAGATGGCTTTGGAATACAAAAAATCTCCTTTCTACACATTTCTCGTAATAGGAATGATTTTGTGGATGCATTAGTAACGTTGGCCTCCTTGGTTCACATACCTGACAAGGAAAAAATGCCAATCATCACATTTGCCCTGCAAAAGGCCCCAACTTATGGGAACAATGTTGGAGAAGTATCGGATGAGCTACCTCCCATCCACAACCCTTGGTATCAGCATATCAAGGAGTGTCTGAGAGGTGGATCTACACCCGCTGAGGCTTGCCTCACTTAGAAGAGACAGATTCATCGACTTCCTATGAAATTCTACCTGAGCGGAGATGCACTCTATAAGAGAGATGCAGGATTAGGTCTCCTCAGATGTCTGGATAAAGACCAAGCTCAGAGGCTTATGGAAGAGATCTATGGCGGAGTATGTGGCCCACACATGAGCGGCCCCTTAATTGTCAAGAAAATTCTCAGAATATGGCATTATTGGCTTACGCTCAAAGCTGACTATGATGATCACGTCAAGAGATGCTATCAATGCCAAATTCATGGGAATGCCATCCACGCCCCTCCAAGGGAACACCACACTATGAGTTCGCCCTGACCCTTCTTAATATGGGGAATGGACGTGATCGGGCCCATCGAGCCCAAAGCCAGTAATGGACATCGATTCATATTCACCATGATAGACTACTTCACCAAATGGGTAGAAGCAGCATCCTTCCCTAGGGTTACTAAGGAAGTCATCATTGCTTTCATCAGGAATAACGTAGTCTGTTGATATGGAAAACCAGAGGTCATTGTATCAGACAATGCTAAGAACCTCAACAACAAAATGATGGAGGAGTTATGCAGTAAATTCCACATCAAACACCTTAACTCCCTCATCTACCGTCCAAAGATGAATGGTGCTGTTGAAGCGACTAATAAAAATATCAAGAAGATCATCCAGAAAATGTCCGCCAATTACAAAGGATGGCCCGACCTATTGCCTCTGACTTTATTAGCTTACAAAAACTTCTATGCGTACTTCCACTGGGGCAACCCCCTACTCATTAGTCTATGGGATGGAAGCAGTGCTCCCCATTGAAGTGGAAATGGAATCCCTCAGAGTTTTGATGGATGCTCAGTTGCATGAAGATCAATGGGTACAAGACATGTATCACCAATTGTCTCTGATAAACAAAAGGCGAACCGCGACAATCTTCCATGGTCAGTTATATCAGCAAAGGATTGCACGATCCTAAAATAAGAAATTTTGGCTACGACAATTTAAACAACATGACTTGGTTTTGAAGAAGATCATTGACAACCAAGATCAGTCTAAAGGAAAATTTGCTCCTAATTGGGAAGGCCCATTTGTTGTCAAGGAGGTATTGACAGGAGGCACTCTCAGATTACAGGAAATGGATGTCGATGAATTTCCACAGCTTATCAACTCGGACACCGTGAAATGGTACTATGTCTGAAGTTACCATCAAGCAAACATCCTGGTATTGATCATCCAATCACCAGTCATTCTGATTTTTAACCCTCTTTTTACAAACTCTTCTGCCCCTCAGAGAAACATACACTTCAAACCAGCAGCCTGGTTTCACTATACTTGGAACCAACAGCCTGGTTTCACCTCATTTCAAAACTTCCATACAATTTCAGTTATTTTACATATAGGATTGAACCTTTCATACCTGCAGTTTATCCTAAATACGGGATTAAACTTTTCTACGCTTGCAGTTTGTCCTGAAAACAGGATCAAACTTTTTCTACACATGTAGTTTGTCCCCATTATGGGATCAAACTTTCTTCTCCCCACAGTATAGTCTACACATGGGATTCACACTTTTTTTTACTGCAATTCGTCCTGAGGGGAGAACTACATCGACCTGATCTCCCTGACACCCGGGAGTACGTAGGCAACCATATTCTATATGGCCCGATCGTAATATAAAAAAAACAAAAACATTTCTGCCCTTTCTCTACAAAAAACAAAAATAACAAAAACATTTCTACATCTCTCTGCCTTTTCACATTCAGCGTTCAACCTCTTACACCAGGTTCGAACTACACAGACTTGATCTCTTCTTCAATAGGAGTACGTAGGTAGCCATTTATGGTTCAGTCTAACCCCTACCAGAACAAAAATACTTATCAAACGGTACTGGGATTAACCTTCAATCCACCACATTTCATTGGCTTTAGACCAAAGGGATGGAATTACCCAACATCTTCTCATAAATAGAAGATTCGATGACCATCTAAGCTACAGGTGTGCCTCGAAGAGCAATACCAATCCATAAGAGATGGAATTAACTAGGCTTCTCACAAATAGAAGTACTTGCGACCATCTGTGGTACGGTCAATCTCAGAGAAGAAAAACCACATTCCTCTCTATATTCCATACAGAAACCAGTCCCAAGACACCAAAGATGGTAGGGATTCATATAGGTCAATGATCCGTTCTGAGAGATCGTGCGATGGCTCAATGTCCACATGTCAAGGATAAGTTCAGAATGCATCAAGATCACAAAGTTCTGAAGAAATAGGCAAATATCAAGTAAGTATCAAGGCATAACTAAAAGGGAACTAAATCAAAATATATTTCTCTGCCATATATACTGCTATTTGATATATACATCTGTGTTGTACATGACAAAATGGCTAAGCTAGTCTGTGCAGGAAAATATAAAGCTATCTACAGATCTGTGTGTATGCGGACTATCAGATCTAACATAGCATCCCTCTCTGAAGACGGAGGTAAAGCTGCGAGCTCCTGCCCAATGGCATCTACATGAGCTTGCAGATCAGAGTCTTACTACATGATGGCCTGATGCTCATCAATGTATGAACTCATATCAGCAAAAATGCCAGTGGTCTGGGATCTCACAGAGATACTGTCTGCAATGGCCACATCCCTAATAGATAGGGCGGCATCCCGCTCCACGATCAATGCATCCCTGGCTGATCTAGCCTCATCCCTCTCTAACAAAGCGACGTCTCTCCCATCAAGAGCTGTCAACCTCGCGTCCCTAGTCTGATCTCTCTTATAGGTCATCAGATGTAAGCTCTGTTCCAAATGATGTGTCGAATACTGAGTAACAGTGGCACTCAGGGTCGGAGAATCCATCACAAATGCTGGCAGCCCAGCAGTCAAGTACCCATCGATAGGAATGTCAGCCTACTCCATAGGCTCCTTATCGTTAGAATCAATTCCCTGCACTGTGGATACTACCGCAGCCGATGCAACCTCTGTCTCCATCCATGCTGAATACTCTGCAAAATAACCTGGATGACTGATAGAAAACTCAACTAGCTCTCGCTGATCCCAACAGGTGTACAACCTAGATCTGTCCGCTGATGATAAGTGGCGAGAAGTGAAATGCTGAATCACTGGCCCCTCATATAGGTGGAAATCCTGAAATTGGTCAAACTGACACATCACGGCCAGTGGGTGGTAGGTGGTCATCCCTCTCAAACCTGCTAGTGGTAGATAATCCATGCCCGGAGCATGAGTAATGAAGATGTAGGGTGAGCTAAGCCCTATACACAGCAATATAGTGAATTGATCTCCAATCCCTGCAAGAAAAGCTGACCAAGATGTAGCATCTTTACACTCCGTAGGCTGGAAGGAGTACGACATCACTATATCATGGGTGAAACAATATCCATGCCATCTAAATGTGCCAATCGGTCCCAAGTGTGACATAAACCACACGTATAGCATGACCAAGCTGCCTATGAACACTCCTACCGGATAAGTGCAGCAATATGTGACCGACCTCAGATTCTGTGTCAAAATCATCTGTAGGATGGTGTGACCCTCCTTGAGAGCTCTCACTGCCATAATGACGTTGATATCCAACTCATCCATGTACAGTGGCATGTAGACGTATGACAATACGCACAGCAATAGTACATCCACTCTGGTCAAACGCCACTGATCCTCTGGTGTGGTGAAATCCCCAGAATGCCGTGCATAACTATCCCTAGAGCTAAATCTATCAAACAAAAAAACTGGGATATCACGTGGCCGGATGTAATCTCGTCCTATACCACTCTACGCCTCAAGCCGGTGAGGGTCATGAACTGCCTACTCATGTCTTCAATCGCCATATGCACGCAAGGTCTGTCCAGCAACAACATCGTCAATTGTGCATACTCCTCCAGAGTAGGAGTTAACTCTCGAGTCCCAAACTGGAAAACATGTCTGTCCGGTACCCAGTGCTCTAACATACTATCTATGAACCCTGTGGGAACCTAAAACATCAACAAGGTCATAGTGTGCTGCAGCAAATGATCTATAGTCACCCTGTCTGGTGGTGACATACTATCATACAATGAGCGCATACCAGATGCCACCAAAACTTGTGGGGTATGATCAATCCAGCTAACTATTGAAGAAGACATCTGTACGGGCCGTGTCATAAGACCATCCAGGGGTCAATGTTGAATATCTCTGGATATACATACTTATGCATAACATAATAACATGCATGACACAATAGATGGCAATATGATATAGGGAATGGAAAACTGTACATACATTCCTAAGTATATCATCATCTAATATATCTCTGTATAGCTAAAATACAGGGAAATGGGGCTAAGCTACATAAAATCTCAGCAGAGGCCTATCAAAAGATATAGCGAGAATGGGTTGAAGCTACCCATCAGCTAACAGAGGCCTATCAAAAGAGATAACGAGAATACATCAAAAGAAATCAATGGTGTCGATGTCTACATCGTCGATCCTATCCACCTGATGTAACTCCTCCTGAGTCACTGGATCTTTATCTACAGGGATGTCAAGCCTATGCAAGGGAGGATCTGCACCGGCAAAGCCATATGGATCACCTGAGGGGCCAGCGCCAGAGCTGGAAGGATCAAAAGTATCTGCCTCTGAAGGATCTCTACCCAAGTGCCGGATAAAGAAATGTTCTCGGTCCAACTGCCGGGTCAAGCTACCTATCTGTGTCACATGAGTTGGGTCTCTGACACAGGCTATCCAATCCATCATCATCATGGATCCTGGAACCATATCCCCTATAAAATCTGTGGCGCGGGTCTGAGCTCCAATGGTACGAGGGAACCACCAATGCTGGAACATCTCTTGAGTATACGGGCCTCTGATGATGTGTAATTGTCAATCCCCAACAACGAGATATCAGTGGTGGGTGACTGTAAAATAGGCTAATAACGCCTGACAGGAGGCAAGATCGGCATGCAAATCTCTCTTGTAGTGTTCCTAATAGCACGCTCTCTTAAATAGAGCTCCCATCCTCCATCTGTAAAGAGAGGAATCCTACGGGTGGACATAACGTGCTCGACACCAGTCGGGTACCCATCCTTAAATCCAATGCTCAAATGATCCTCAGAGTAGGGCATCCATGTGATGACATCCATTGTCAACAACTCCAGCTGTAGGCGGAAATGAGTGAAACCCTCAGCTATAAGGACCTCCGCCAGTATGGAATGATGCCATGTCCCTCCTTGTGGATAGGTGTCTAAACCTAGCACGCTCACATGACGCAAACATGGAAGCCTCTCATAGGCCCAAAACTGACAACACAAAGGCAAACATTTGCTGTCAGTCAACGCCCTTAACCTATACATGGGAAAAGACAAGAGTAATACTCACCAGCAAAAACGGGTAGAATCCTAACCACGCCTCGGTCAGGCCCTGCGATCGCATGCGCATTCCCCTTGAGTAAGTAGGCAAAGGTGTAGGTAACCCAATCATAGTCTCCTATACGGTCCACGTGTTAAGTGGAGATGATCAAAGCGAAGGACACCGTAGAAGAGTTATCTGCTATGAAGCAGCCCCTAATGATCATCAAGAATAATTGCCAAAGAATGCGATCCATGACTCTCACATCATCGAGTATAGGCTCACTCAATAGCCCACTCATAGCATCTACGCTCAAAGGACCTGTACGTATAGTCCTGCCCTTGAGCGCCTCCGCCGGAACTCCCAACAAGGATCTGATGGCAGTAGGGGTAATATCTGCCATACAAGGCATTGGATCCCCTCCAAACTCCATACCTGTGATAAATCACCAATCCATTAGCGTCATCATCACCTCACAGTCCAGAAAATGGAGTGACTGAGTCTTGTGAAACAACTGCTTAGACAATGCCCTGAGGTAACCCCAAGGACAGCGATGGGGAAGAATGGAAAAGAACGTCCCGAATCCCCAACCATGGACAATCTCTCTATAGTCATCATGCAAGGCCTGATACATAGAGTGGATGCTGAACCAATTCCCTCGAGGCTGTGTAAAGCCAGGAACCTACATCAAATGTAGATCAACATTAGAACCCTTTACTCCTCATCAATAGGAAATAAGGAAGATTAAGATCTAATTTCATACCTCGTTTGCGTGCAGGTATACTAAAGGATGCCGACTCAAGTCACCCAGAAGATCTGGGTTTGCCACTTGAATTCCTGGCAACTCCCTACGGGGAACACGTGCAGCAGGAGCAGGAACCTCAACAGGTACATCCTCCTCCTCGTCCTCGACATCCGGCACTTCAACCCGGATAGGACGAATCACCGCCTTCACCAAATGACGAGGCTGTCTAACAGAACGGGGTCAAGGTACTTCAGAAGCCCTCCTCCATACACCAGAATTGGTCCTGCGGGAACTACTCGGCTGATCCGGATCCATAATATCTAGACAAAAAGTCTCCAAATCACCTCAGAAAGGGTGTGGTAAATTCTTACCTAGAGCTTTACAAAATGCATCTTATGACTACATGCATGCATGTATTATTTTAACATACGTCTACAGTAGAGTTAAAAATGCATGACTACCCAATGCCTACATTTTTGAAATTTTTTGCCATAGCCCCCTTTGTAAATGGGACTATCCACATGCACATAGGCATGACTAGGTGGCCATTCAGTAGCACACCTACCAACAGTCATATACATCCTAAATGCATTTAATACATCATAGTAAAAAATCCATAAGTGTAATCTAATTACCAGGGTTGTTTTACTTTTCTACCTTTATTCATTTGTCCTCAAATAGGATAAAAAATGACAGTAAAAGGTACCAATTTGACTGTTTTAAAAGTCAATTTTTTTCACATCATTATGTTTAGCATGGTTTAATACTAACATTTACCACGTTGAATATTTTTTATCAAATCATATCTGAATGCATATTCACTACTATGTGTCTAAATGCATTTCATGTGATAAGTCATTTTCCAACGGATAGAAACTGGAAAAGAATACATGCATACGTTACCAGGATAGTGAAGAATGCTTGTACAGTGATAGAATATGTAGAAAGTTGCTTGAACTCAACAGGACTGAGGAAGAGCTCTCAGATATCCTTCATCGCGCAGCTTGAAAATGACTTATGAAAGCAACCCATGGTCTTTGTATAGCCACGGTTGGCCGTAGGTCCACCTGCGACTACTGCAAGTTTACCCGCAACACTCTTCTGTGGGTCCCACACCTTCGGCTCGCTCCAGTTAGAGTTACAAAAGAGGTCCCGCAAGTTGAAAAAGGCCAAATCAGGAATAAAAATGATACGCGATTGAGCGGAATAGCCTGGAATCCTGGTTTTCATGAGCCAAATTCTGGCTCCACATTGGTATTTGCCTACATACAAGGTATACGATATCAGTGTCCTCATATTTCATAAATCATGCTCGGCAATACCTCACAAAGGTCCGATGCCGTCAATGAACGTCAGGCAACCCTGACATATCCCCGGCGGGGGTTACAACGCCGAAGTTACAAATTAAAGACGTATCCCTGGCGGGGGTTACAACACAGATGTTACAAATCAAAGACGTATCCCTAGAGGGGTTACAACGCCAATGTAACAAATTAAAGACATATCCCTGGTGGGGATTACAATGCCAAAGTCACGAACCGATAACATATCCCCGACGAGGCCACAATGCAACATTTTGAAACATCCACGTATCCCCGGCAAGATTAACTGACAATCATGCGTAATACAATTGCATCATGTTGCTGCACATAGCATCATGTTTATTCTGATAGCCCCGAATTCGGGCCCCAAATCGCCGCGGATCCGGTATAATATTTCTATCACTATTTGCGGAAGATATAAACATAAATTGTTTATACATTAAACTTTACACACTTGTCCCAAGGTCGAGTAACCTTAACTTATACACAATTCATAAACTATCTAAAATACAACACATTTATCAAAATACGTTATTACAAACTAGCCGCACTTTATATCCCAAGCTGAACTTGGCTTTAACCTTTTTCCTGTATCGAACGCATTCGCCTTATCTGCAATGTTTTATCATGATATAGCAAGGATGAGCATGAAAGTTGCCCAGCAAGTTTAAATACAATAATATAACGATATATCATGATTGAAGAGTATGAATAATAAACTGGCTATAATTCATCAATATAATTGAGAACTAGCACGAACAAACTTTTTACTGATCAAGTTTTAAACATGAACAAACATTTCTGAACCAACTGGTAATGAAGGTGATCAGCCTTTCATACCTGACTTATACATGCAAGATGTACAAAGTACAATTTTCGTGGCAATCAGCAATGATTAACCAAAAGCTTGAATAAAACACTCTTATTAGAGTTAAGTACAAAGAAATTTGCCTGAACCGTTGATTACCGCAACGCAATTTATAACGCTTTATCCGAAGACCTCTTTTGAGCTTTGATCTTTGATTCTGACTTCATGATCTGTTCTTGGTAAGTTATGGATTGATTCTAGCTTTGAATTCTCACACACTCTCTCTAATTTCCGAAAATGAAGAGAGAGAATGGGTTTGGAGAAAATGAAAAAGTAAAGTAAGCTTGTCTTATTTTAAATCTTTTATTTCTTGTATACAATGTATCTAATGTTTCAAGTTGGCACTTAAAATCTGATCTTGGGAGATTTTATCACATGGATAAGGTTATGTTTTGGTGAACCACTCTCCTAAAGTCAAAGCCTATAACACCAACTTCATAAAATAAATAAAAAAGGGCATTCTAGTCTTTTTGCATTTAATTTTAATGGCATTATGGACATTGTCCCAAACCCTTAGGGTTTAGGGTTTGAATATTTTAAAGTTTAGGGTTTAGGTTTTAACCCTAAAGACTTTAGCAAATTGGATTTCTAAGATTTTCTAATTAGATTTTAAAATAGAAAATCATGATTTCTAAATTATAATTAGGGCTTCCTAATTATATTATAATTTCCTAATTACAAATCAATCTTTGCTAATTAGGACTAATTTATCCTAATTAAAATCGCTAATTTAGCACTTAGGGCCAATATTGTACATTAGGTTTCAAAACCACATCTTAGAGTTTTAAATAGAAAAATAATATTTCAATTTTAGAAATTAGATTTCCTAATTAGATTAGGGTTTCTAATAACTTGAAAATTAGGATTTATAATTCCTAATTAGTATTACTAATGTAGCAATTAAATCCATCACTATACAATTAGGGTTCAAAAATTGGAAATTAGGGTTTTCAATCCCACCAATTAGGGTTTCTAATAGAAAATAATTTTTCTAAAATAGAAATTAAATATTCGTAATTAGATTAGAGTTTTCTAATTACTTAACTTAAAAATTAGAATTAATATATCCTAATTAACATTAAAAGTATTAAATTAACACTTTCGTTTTCCTTAATTATAAAATTTGGGTTTCAAATCCCAAAATTAGGGTTTTCTAAATTTGAAATTAGGGTTTGCTAATAATTAAGCTTTTTCATAATTAGTAGTATTATTAATACCACACGAGCATTATAATTATCCTTTCTATTCCCATATTACGACTTCAATTTATCAGAATCTGAAACTAGGGTTTTCAGATCTGGTATTAGGGTTTTCTAATAATCAATCAGGATTTCCAGCAATTCATTAGGGTTTTCCCTAATTAATTAAAATTAATGACGTTTAACCTTATACATAGCATTACTTTCCCAATCTAGGATTTTTAATATCCGAATTAGGGTTTCGGACTCCCGGAACTGAAACTAGGGTTCCCAGAATCTGTTTCTTGGATTTCTTATTAATCGCTAGGGTTTTCTAACCGAATGTTAAAGTTCTTAATATATAATTAGGGTTTGACACATATATAATTAATCTGGTCAACCCTTGAACCCTTAACCATATTCAGTACACATACATAACCATATTCATAGAACATAGTCACATAAATCCTTAATCCTGAATAATTCACCTATATCCTTCACAGAATTTTGAAATCCTCAAAATTTCACCCTAATAATATCAAACGCATACACTCATTTTCTGTCTAGGTGTAATATTTGACCTTAAATCAATCATTTAAGATTTTAATAAATTGTCTAATTTCTCGGGTTGTCACATTCACCCCTCTTTATAAGAATTTCGTCCCCGAAATTCACCTTACACCTTATACCGTGCACCTTACACCATTTATACTGAGCGATCACACAAGATCTTGAACTTATTTTCTCGGGTATCTATCAAAGATACTCAAACTTCTCGTGTATCTATCAAAGATACTCAAACTTCTTGGGTATCTATCAAAGATACTCAAACTTCTCGGGTATCTATCAAAGATACTCAAACTTCTCGGGTATCTATCAAAGATACTCAAAACGCACGCAAAGGTCAAATTCACACTAAGTATTCTTGTATTTACAACTCCATCACATTTTTATCATCTCTACACCAGGTTACATGGTACATGAGTGATAATTAAAAACAAATTTTGATATTTCAAATCATTTGCTTAAACATTCTATCTATTCCTATTATCCTTAACACTTCATTCACACACAACTATACCCAGTTCATAAAACCACACTTACGAGTTCATAACCTGGCCACAATTATATGAGTTTACGAACTTACCCTAGTCTGACCTTCGGCGTCCGTTCGCTGAGGGGCTCATAAACATTTCATATAACTATAAGTCAAGAATGTCACATAAGTATGAGTTCTAAGAACTCGTACTTAATCCTATATTCTCTACCTATGACCTATTTATCTATATATAACAACTAGCGCGACACAACATTTAAATGGTTACCAATGCCACCAACTAAGTAGTTTTTACACCAAGTACAATTCCCCGCCCATACAAGAAATCATACAACTCAGTTGCTGACACGAGTTCTCATTGAAATCCCCACCTAATACTTAACCCCCTTTTTCAATACGAATCCTATTCATATTCATAATCCATAACTCTTTCATGAGTTTTCATAGTACAATTTCATAGTACAATTGATACACAACATCTTGCTGTAAACTTTTCAATCATCAGATTGATTCTTTCTGGCTGTCATAACCTTATCAGATCACGGGGTGATCTTATCGTATATATTACGATTCAATTCCATGTACTACGATCGTTTTGTTTTACGATTTCCTATCCCTGCACTTTCAGTCTTTTAGACTCGATCTATTCACCATTACTGTTCAACTTTATTATCAGAGTTAGGGAACTCTGTGCTTTACACTCGCCGAGATTCGTCTTTGAATCTTACCGACCAACTAACTCTATTTGAGTTAGTCTTATCCTAATCACTGCGGTTATTGGTCTCAGATATTCCTACCTAAGCTTCATAACCAACAACTTTGATACCAACTGTGATAGCCCCGAATTCGGGCCCCAAATCGTCGCGGATCCGGTATAATATTTCTATCACTATTTGCGAAAGATATAAACATAAATTGTTTATACATTAAACTTTACACAATTGTCCCCAAGGTCGAGTAACCTTAACTTATACATAATTCATAAACTATCTAAAATATAACACATTTATCAAAATACGCTATTACAAACTAGCCGCACTTTATATCCCAAGCTGAACTTGGCTTTAACCTTTTTTCTTGTATCGAACACATTCGCCTTATCTGCAATATTTTATCATGATATAGCAAGGATGAGCATGAAAGTTGCCCAGCAAGTTTAAATACAATAATATAACGATATATCACGATTGAAGAGTATGAATAATAAACTGGCTATAATTCATCAATATAATTGAGAACTAGCACGAACAAACTTTTTACTGAACAAGTTTTAAACATGAACAAACATTTCTGAACCAACTGGTAATGAAGGTGATCAGCCTTTCATACCTGACTTATACATGCAAGATGTACAGAGTACAATTTTCGTGGCAATCAGCAATGATTAACCATAAGCTTGAATAAAACACTCTTATTATAGTTAAGTACAAAGAAACTTGCCTGAACCGTTGATTACCGCAACACAATTTATAACGCTTTATCCGAAGACCTCTTTTGAGCTTTGATCTTTGATTCTGACTTCATGATCTGTTCTTGGTAAGTTATGGATTGATTCTAGCTTTGAATTCTCACACACTCTCTCTCTAATTTTCGAAAATGAAGAGAGAGAATGGGTTTGGAGAAAATGAAAAAGTAAAGTAAGCTTGTCTTATTTTAAATCTTTTATTTCTTGTATACAATGTATCTAATGTTTCAAGTTGGCACTTAAAATCTGATCTTGGGAGATTTTATCACATGGATAAGGTTATGTTTTGGTGAACCACTCTCCTAAAGTCAAAGCCTATAACACCAACTTCATAAAATAAATAAAAAAGGGCATTCTAGTCTTTTTGCATTTAATTTTAATGGCATTATGGACATTGTCCCAAACCCTTAGGGTTTAGGGTTTGGATATTTTAAAGTTTAGGGTTTAGGTTTTAACCCTAAAGACTTTAGCAAATTGGATTTCTAAGATTTTCTAATTAGATTTTAAAATAGAAAATCATGATTTCTAAATTATAATTAGGGCTTCCAAATTATATTATAATTTCCTACTCACAAATCAATCTTTGCTAATTAGAACTAATTTATCCTAATTAAAATCGCTAATTTAGCACTTAGGGCCAAGATTGTACATTAGGTTTCAAAACTACATCTTAGGGTTTTAAATAAAAAAATAATATTTCAATTTTAGAAATTAGATTTCCTAATTAGATTAGGGTTTCTAATATCTTGAAAATTAGGATTTATAATTCCTAATTAATATTGCTAATGTAGCAATTAAATCCACCACTGTATAATTAGGGTTCAAAAATTGGAAATTAGGGTTTTCAATCCCACCAATTAGGGTTTCTAATAGAAAATAATTTTCTATAATAGAAATTAAATATTCATAATTAGATTAGAGTTTTCTAATTACTTAACTTGAAAATTAGAATTAATATACCCTAATTAACATTAAAAGTATTAAATTAACACTTTCGTTTTCCCTAATTATAAAATTAGGGTTTCAAATCCCAAAATTAGGGTTTTCTAAATTTGAAATTAGGGTTTGCTAATAGTTAAGCTTTTTCCTAATTAGTAGTATAATTAATACCACATGAACATTATAATTATCCTTTCTATTCCCAGATTAGGGCTTCAATTTATCAGAATCTGAAACTAGGGTTTTCAGATCTGGTATTAGGGTTTTCCCTAATTAATTAAAATTAATGACGTTTAACCTTATACATAGCATTGCTTTCCCAATCTAGGGTTTTTAATATACGAATTAGGGTTTCGGACTCCCGGAACTGAAACTAGGGTTCCCAGAATCTGTTTCTTGGATTTCTTATTAATCGCTAGGGTTTTCTAACCGAATGTTAAAGTTCTTAATATATAATTAGGGTTTGACACATATATAATTAATCATGTCAACCCTTGACCCTTAACCATATTCAGTACACATACATAACCATATTCACATAACATAGTCACATAAATCCTTAATCCTGAATAATTCACCTATATCCTTCACAGAATTTTGAAATCCTCAAAATTTTACCCTAATAATATCAAACGCATACACTCATTTTCTGTCTAGGTCTAATATTTGACCTTAAATCAATCATTTAAGATTTTAATAAATTGTCTAATTTCTCGGGTTGTCACATTTATCTTGTTGCATTTCAAGTGTCTAGGATTCTTTATCCTATCCATGCCTCGCGTTGCATGAATATGATAAAGACGGGAAGCTATAGACACTCGAAATTTTCTGCACAACTGTTACTAACATTGCAGGAGGGCAGAATCGTCTTTCGGAGATAACCCTGGAAGACATTTCACATCCATTCTGGATACTACCGGAAGTTCAATTTCAACCCCGGACCATACACCGGAAGTATCATTCTCAACCCCGGAACACATACCGGGAACATCATTTCCAACCTCGGAGATAACCCCGAGTTTCATCCTTGGCATAAACCCCAAGGAATGCTGTTGTAGTTTCGGTGAT
Source organism: Panax japonicus (assembly GCA_020205505.1). Classification (NCBI taxonomy): domain Eukaryota; kingdom Viridiplantae; phylum Streptophyta; class Magnoliopsida; order Apiales; family Araliaceae; genus Panax; species Panax japonicus. The sequence continues at coordinate 16,049,033 of CM035112.1, forward strand.
AACCCCGAAAATGTTTGTTTCAAATGCATGCTATCAGCTTCAATCAGACCTCCTGCTGAGGCACTCATACCTCAGACCCGGAGTTAACACAGGGTAGACATGCATACATAAGATGACATTGCGGTATTCAACACTTACAGCAGTCCAATCTCAGATGTAGCCCTGAGCAACGTCTGCTTTCAACTCAAATCGACGATAACCCCTCATCTTGCTACCTCAACACCTTCGAATCGTATCAACACTTCATACATACATACATACAACAAAGTCCTTTAAGAACCAGGAGTTCCAATCCCGAGTGACTATTAAGCGTGGCAACATACCAGATAGAATTTGAAGCTTGAAGACCATGGGCATGGTCCCCTCTTCCTGACTTTGTACAACCTCTATTCCATGTCATTGCGTAACTCTTGACACAAGTAGTCTGAAGAAGGTCGTATATACCTCGTTCGGATGCTAGAATTAAAGTTCTACAAGTTTGAGCAGACATTACAGTGCACGAGTGCAAATAATTCGAGACGATGGGACCCACGAAACAACAGGCAACCGCAGGTGCAACTGCGGTTGCTGTAGGTAAACCTGCGGCTAGCAGCTCTAAAAATATAGAGCTTGGACTAGCCATTTTTTAAAAAAAGAAATGGCGAGGAAGCCCTGTCCAATTTGATTTATACACACCCTATATTGAGTGATTGCTCTTTTTAAATATAGGTTAGCCAACATACAATTACAAATTTACCGGCGGGAGCTGAGTGTTTCACCATATAGAGTTATAGAAGTCTGCATTGGCAGCCCACTGTAAGCCTACTTACACTCTAGAAAGACTTTCTCTTCATATTTGTACACACTATTCTACACATTGAGAGTCGTGCTATGTGCGTATGCCCAAACTTCGGTCCGTGGTTTTTATTTCTGTCTGTATATATATACATATATATATGTATATATTTTTTATATGGACTAACTGTGATGCCCTTAAAATAGGTATACATCACCCATCTTGAGTCTCCAAATACATGGTACAAAAATACAAATATAACTTAATAATACAACTGTCGTGTAAAAAACGACAAAACATAAATTGAGAGTTTTAATAAGAATATTGTCATCTAGACAATATCCACACTCAAAGAAGTCCTCATTACATTTATTGTCACACTATTTAACAGAATAGTGAGGACTACTAATACTATCATCTGGACCGTCACTCTGTTCCCCGACTAGTCCCGGCTACGTTCTCATTTCTTGAAGAGAACAGTGAAAGAAAGGGGTGAGCTCAACTAGCCCAGTAAGAAATATTATGACTAAGATAATGTAGAATAAATTATCATTAGTCTTTAACAATGTTAAACTGATAAAATATAACAAACTTTAAGTTTAACTACAGCGGAACAAGCAATCCATTAAAAGAGTCAAGTAGAAAATAAAATCCACTATCTTTAATGATTTAAAAGGTTTTTCATCACTTTTATCGCTGGGACTCAGCTTAATAAATAATCTACATCATCCCTGAACTACGGCCAAGGATATTCATTAGTATCACAACCACAAATTATCCATGCACTATGGGCCAAGGACATTTGTGTATTCATCAATGGTCATGATCATGCCAACAACTATCCATCAATGCACTACGGGCCAATGAGGACCTTTATCACATCATTTGTAACATTACGGTCATGATTATACCGATTAATCCCTGGTCATAATCATACCAAGTCCATCTATACAGTACAGACCACAGATGACTTTCAACATAATATAAACATGAGGATGATGACAATGATATAAGAATTCAATAAAACAAGTTCAATAATTAATTTATCCAAGAACTAATAACGTCTAAATTGTCAACATGATACTTCTTTGTAGCGTAAAATTCAAGAATGCTCAGAAGAATATTTTCATGAAAAGATACTGGATGAAGCGCAAATATCAAAGATATTCCACTAATTTCATGGAGTATAAAAGTTAAAACTTTTACCAACTGAGTATAATAAAGAATGAAATAACAAAAGAAATCACCAGGCATGTGATATACCGCACATACAGGTTATTCCAACAAAATAATAAATAATGGAATAACAACAGAAATCACCATTCATGCGATAGACCGCACAGACAGGTTATTCCAACAGAATAGTAATTAATGGAACCAGGTCAGGCGTAATACGCACCGATAGGATATTCCAACAGAATAAAAAATAATGGAATCAGGTCATACATAAATGCACAGATAGGATGTTCCAATAGAATAATAAAGAATGGAATAACAGAAGAATTTCACCATATATACGGTACTTCGCATAGACAGGTTATTCCAACATAATGATAAAGAATTGAATAACAGAATAATTTTACCGAGTATAGGGTAGCTCGCGTATACAGGTTATTTCAACAGAATAATAAAGAATGGAATAACAGAAGTTCTCTTCATGAATACAAAAGAAATAATACCCTTACCTTAGAAGAAACTGGATATAGGAGTAGAGAAGTAGCATAATACTTTTCTTCTTTCTCTCTATAGTTTCTCTCTCTAGAGTTTCAGTGAATTCGTAAAAAATAATGAAGGAATGAGCTTCTATTTATAGGAGAATGGATTGAATAGTAACTATTTCATGAACGCTCCAGATTGATTTACTATGCAGTATAAATAAAATATTCTAGTATAACAAAATCTTTTAAATAAATATAATATATTTTATTTATAATATAATAAAATGAATAACGTTATAAAAGTATTATATTTTATATAAAAAGATTTTACTATGCAGACACTATGCATAATAAAATATAATATATTCTAATTATTGTCTAATAAAATAAATAACTTTATAAAAGTATTATGCTTTATATAGAAAGTTTTTCTGTTTTATTACATTAATAATACTAATAAAACAAAATTTATATATATAATAAATATATATAAACTTTCGTGACTTCATAAAAAGACACCTCAATATATTTAACAAAATTTATCAACATTATTATAATTCACAATATTAATCGATCAAGTCGTTCCCAGGAAAGAGGGGGCTTTCCAATAAGGATTTCTCCCTATTGGCACGCAATTAGGTGACCAAACCTCTTATTGGCAAAACTTCTAGACATCGTTAATATTGCAAATAATAATATTAATAACTCTGTCATCTCAATTATTGATTTAATAATATATAAAATATAGACAATAATTGAATCAAATAACGTGAGATACTATGCAACAATTACTGTAGCAATAATTGATCAAAACTGAGTGACTTCTCACGTAAGCATCAATAATCAATACCGTGTGCTACTATGCAACCACGCGTATTACTATACTTTTACTACCGAGTAGTTCAACAGTTTTAACGGTAAAACTTTCGCCGTTATTTTCATAAAAATATTTTTGTCGTTTTCTCAATCCGACAATAATTCCATTGTGGGCTCCACCTATGATTGTGCCGTCATACGGATATTCCCCGACAAAAAGAATATTCCCCGACCAAACGAATATTATATAACAACTTGCATACTTTGAAAAATTTATAAATATTACCCACAACTATAATCTTATACCAAATCCACACCATAATTTTGAAAAAATATTTTGAGAAATTTAAATCTTAATTCATAAAATTTGGGGTCTCGCAATCTCCCCTCCTTATGAAATTTTGCTCTCGAAATTTACGTACGTACCTGGTATGCCAAAGAGGTGAGGATACCTTCACTTCATTTTAGATTCTAACTCTTGAGGTATAACCCTTGAGTGTTGAATACGATCCTTCTTATCCAAGATTTTAACATGTATCTCCTCATACGTTAAATCTTCTGCTATATCGTCTAGTTCTAATTTAATAATGTGGTTCGGGTCATCTACATATTTACATAACATCGATACGTTAAAAACATTATGAACACGCGATATACTTGGCGGTAAAACGAGTTTATAGGCCACAATTCCTACTCAATCGAGGATTTTAAATGGGCCAATTAAATTGAGGGTTGATATTTCATCTCTTCAACAACTCTTGCTTTTAAAATAATGCCCTCTTGAACCTTCTTCTTCGTATTCATCAGCTCCGGGTCTGTAGCTTTAGCAGCTTTAACATTATCGACTAAAGTCGGTTCTAATCATATATTCGTTATCTTCACATAGGTTCGTATATTCGCACTTGTAAACGCATATGATCTTCTACTCAATGCGTCAGCAACCACATTCGCTCTTTCACAATGATATTGAATGGTATGATCATAATCTTTAACAACTCGAGACAACGTCTTTGGCGCATGATACGTTCGTTTTGGGTGAAGAAATACTTGAGGGTTTTAGAAATGGGTTTTGTACTGGGGTCAATAAAAAATTTGATTTCACGCTCTAGGGTAGGTTAAGAAGTCTTCAAGAATACATCAGGAAATTTATTAACAATAGAAATATCATTCAAAACTGTGACTCTCACCCAAGACTTGGATAACACGTCACATTGATACCTATCAACTTGTCATCATCATTCACGACGTCGCCTACAAAAAGTCTGGCTTCGGTGCATTCAACACAAGGAAGTCTCTAGCGAAAAGCTCGAGGCTCTTTACTTATGACTTGATATGACAATGATTGACTTTAGTGATTTGGTTTCTTGAATTCGCATAAAAGGTTGGTTAGGAATATGAAAGCTAACAACCTTACGAAAATAATCAATTTTTGTATAATGAGTAGTTAACTAATCAATCCATAGAATCACATCAGATGAAAGTATTTTCAAAGTTATAAGATCGACAAGTAACTTGAGGGTATCGATGTGAATCAAACAAGATTTATAGACAGTAGAGGTAACGAAGGTTTCTCCTAACAGAGTTTCAACAGATAAGTCAAAGTCTAATTTCTCAGGAGTCAAATTTAAACGTTAAGCGCAAGCAAGAGAGATAAAAGAATAGGTAGAACCGATATCGAATAAGGTATAGACTTCATAATAATTTATGATTAACTTACCCGTAATAACCTTGTTCGGGTTCCTCAATAAACGCTCTCACTTAAACTACCGGCTTTATCTTGTCTGGGACGGCCTTAGATGCCTCCATCCCAGCTGGACTTGACTTTGGTGCACGACAAAATTGGGCTAGGTGACCTTCTCTTCCATAATTGTAACATGCTTTGGATGGCATCGCACAGTTTGGACTGATGTGTCCATATTTGAAGCATATGATAGGTGGTCGTTCTCCTTCCTTAACAACGGGTACTGATGCTGACGTCTTTCCATCATTGTTGAATCTCCTCTTCTTGAAATGTCCATTCTTATTGTTTTAGCCATGATTCTCACTGATGTGGTTACCATTTCTGGCATGTTGATTCCCTCCACCTTTATTGTCACCGCTTCGATGACTACTATCACTGGTATTATCATTTTTTTGGTTGCTCTCTTTTGGTTGGGTTGACTCATTCTCGCGCTCCAATAACTGAGCCCTATTAACAACATCTGAATACAAACATAGTTTATGAGAGATAAGATATTGACGTATCTCACGTTTCAAACCTTTTAGAAACATTCGCGTCATTCTCTACTCATTATCAACCAAATGGGACGTAAATCGGGACAACTGGATAAACCTAGCCTCGTACTACGACACGATCATATTATTTTGCTCCAACTTGATAAACGCCACCTCCTTCATGTGACGAATACTTTCGGGAAAGTACTTGTCATTGAACAACTCTTAGAACTTCTCCCAAGACATCTTGAGTGCGTTAGGTTGGGTACGTTTTACAGATTCCCACCAGTAATCTGCCTCTTCACGCAACATAAAGGTAGCGAAGCAAACCTTTTGCTCCTCTGAACATTCCAAGACATCAAATATCTTGATAATCTACATTATCCACGTCTCCACCTTAAGTGGTTCTGGATTTCCCAAAAACTCCGGTGGTCCCAGCTTCTTGAACTGCTTAGCGGTAACCGACCGTGGGTTGCCAGTGTTTCCACCTGCATTTTGGACAAGAGCCGCCTTTTCCTGGTGTTGCATGAATTGCATAAAGCCTCTGAACATCCCATCGTTCATCATCTGATCAGTGTTGTTATTTACCTGAGTATTATTGTCTTCCTGTTGCACATTATCCTGGGTATTGATCGTTGGTGACTCAACGGTCTTATGTGCTTCATTGCTGATCTCAACATTTTTAGATGCCATTTTCAAACACTGTCATAAAACAAGGGTTAATTAATATACCACATATTATCCCTATACTCTAACCGATCAATTAAATACCAAATAGACTTTGGTAGGTTATACTAGCCAAAGAACTCCCTGTCTCTCCCCTACTAGTTCTTGTCTCACATCTCAGCCAGGGATCATATCCCTAAGCTTTGATACCAACTGTGACGCCCCCAAAATAAGTATACATCACCCATCTTGAGTCTCCAAATACATGGTACAAAAATACAAATGCAACTTAATAATACAACTGTCATGTAAAATACGACAAAATATAAATTGAGAGTTTTAATAAGAATATTGTCATCTAGAAAATATCCACACTCAAAGGAGTCCTCATTACATTTATTGTCACACTATTTAACAGAATAGTGAGGACTACTAATACTATCATCTGGACAGTCACTCCGTTCCCCGACTAGTCCCGGCTACGTTCTCATTTCCTGAAGAGAATAGTGAAAGAAAGGGGTGAGCTCAACTAGCCCAGTAAGAAATATTATGACTAAGATAATGTAGAATAAATTATCATTAGTCTTCAACAATGTTAAACTGATAAAATATAACAAACATCAAGTTTAACTACAGAGGAACAAACAATCCATTAAAAGAGTCAAGTAGAGAATAAAATCTACTATCTTTTATTATTTAAAAGGTTTTTCATCACTTTTATCGTTGGGACTCAGCTTAATAAATAATCCACATCATCCCTGTACTACGGCCAATGATATTCATTAGTATCACAACTACAAATTGTCTATGCACTACGGGCCAATGATATTCGTACATTCATCAATTACGGGCCAATGAGGACTTTTAGCACATCATTTGTAACATTACAATCATGATTATACCGATTAATCCCTGGTCATAATCATACCAAGTCCATATATGCACTACAGGTCACAGATGACTTTCAACATAATATAAACATGAGGATGATGACAATGATATAAGAATTCAATAAAACAAGTTCAATAATTAATTTATCCAGGAACTAATAACGTCCAAATTGTCAACATGATACTTCTTTATAGCGTAAAATTCAAGAATGCTTAGAAGAATATTTCCAAGAAAAGATACTAGATGAAGCGTAAATATTAAGGATATTCCACTAATTTCATGGAGTATAAAAGTTAAAACTTTAACCAACTGAGTATAATAAAGAATGGAATAACAAAAGAAATCACCAGGCATGCGATAGACCGCACAGACAGGTTATTCCAATAGAATAATAAATAACGGAACCAGGTCAGGCGAAATTCGCACCGACAGGATATTCCAACAGAATAATAAAGAATGGAATAACAACAGAAATTACCATGCATGCGATAGACCGCACAGACAGGTTATTCCAACAGAATACTAATTAATGGAACCAGGTCAGGCGTAATACGCACCAACAGGATATTCCAAAAGAATAATAAATAATGGAACCAGGTCATACGTAAACGCACAAACAGGATGTTCCAACAGAATAATAAAGAATGGAATAACAGAAGAATTTCACCATATATGCGGTACTTCGCATAGACATGTTATTCTAACATAATGATAAATAATGGAATAAAAGAAGAATTTCACCAAGTATAGGGTAGCTCGCGTATACAGGTTATTCCAACAGAATAATAAAGAATGGAATAACAGAAGTTCACTTCGTGAATACAAAAGAAATAATACCCCTTACCTTAGAAGAAACTGGATATAGGAGTTGTGAAGTAGCATAATACATTTCTTCTTTCTCTCTATAGTTTCTCTCTCTAGAGTTTCAATGAATTCGTAAGAAATAATAAAGGAATGAACTTCTATTTATAAGAGATTGGACTGAATAGTAACTAATTTATGAACGGTCCAGACTGATTTACTATGTAGTATAAATAAAATATTCTAATAAAACAAAATCTTTTAAATAAAATATAATATATTCTATTTATAATCTAATAAATAGAATAACTTTATAAAAGTATTCTGTTTTATAAAAAAAGATTTTACTATACAAAATACTATGCAGGCACTATGCAAACACTATGCATATTAAAATATAATATATTCTAATTATTGTCTAATAAAACAAATAACTTTATAAAAGTATTCTGTTTTATATAAAAAGCTTTTCTATTTTATTACATTAATAATACTAATAAAATAAAATTTAAAAAAATTAACAAAATTTATCATCATTATTATAATTCACAATATTAATCGACCATGTCGTTCCCAGGAAAGAGGGGGCTTTCCAATAAGGAATTTATCCTTATTGGCGCGCAATTAGGTGACCAAACCTCTCCTTGGCAGAACTTCTAGACATAGTTAGTATTTGTAATAATAATATTAATAACTCTGTCATCTCAATTATTGATTAATAATATATAAAATATCGACAATAATTGAATGAAATAACGTGAGATACTATACAACAATTACTGTAGCAATAATTGAACAAAATTGAGTGACTTCTCACGTAAGCATTAATAATCAATACCGTGTTCTACTATGCAATCACGTGTATTACTATACTTTTACTACCGAGTAGTTCAACAATTTTAACGGTAAAACTTCCTGCCGTTATTTTCATAAAAATATTTTTGTCGTTTTCTCAATCCGACAATAATTCCATTATGGGCTCCACCAATGATTGTCCCATCGTACGGATATTCCCCGACAAAAAGAATATTCCCCGACCAAACGAATATTATATAACAACTTGCATACTTTGAAAAATTTATAAATATTACCCACAACTATAATCTTATACCAAATCCACACCATAATTTTGAAAAAATATTTTGAGAAATTTAAATCTTAATTCATAAAATTTGGGGTCTCGCAATCTCCTCTCCTTATAAAATTTCGCCCTCGAAATTTACGTACGTGCCTGGTATGCCGAAGAGGAGAGGATACCTTGACTTCATTTCAGATTCTAACTCTTGAGGTATAACCCTTGAGTGTTGAATACGACCCTTCTTATCAAAGATTTGAACACGTATCTCCTCGTACATTAAATCTTCTGCTATATCGTCTAGTTCTAATTTAATAATGTGGTTCGGGTCATCCACATATTTATATAACATCGATACGTTAAAAATATTAAGATCACGCGACATATTTGGCGGTAAAACGAGTCTATAGGCCACAATTCCTACTCGGTCGAGGATTTCAAATGGGCCAATTAAATTGAGGGTTGATATTTCATCTCTTCAGCAACTTTTGCTATTAAAATAACGCCCTCTTGAACCTTTTTTCTTCGTATTCATCAGCTCCGGGTCTGTAGCTTTAGTACTTTAACATTATCGACTAAAGTCGGTTCTAATCATATATTCGTTATCTTCACGTAGGTTCTTATATTCGCACTTGTAAACGCATATGATCTTCTACTCAACACGTCAGCTACCACATTCGCTCTTCCACAATGGTATTGAATGGTATGATCATAATCTTTAACAACTCGAACCAACGTCTTTGGCGTATGATACATTCATTTTGGGTGAAGAAATACTTGAGGGTTTTAGAAATAGGTTTTGTACTGGGGTCAATACAAAATTTGATTTCACGCTCTAGGGTAGGTTAAGAAGTCTTCAAGAATACTTCAGGAAATTTATTAACAGTAGAAATATCATTCAGTTCTCGTGATGGACTTTTTCAACTGTGAGCAGCTTGTACATTATTTAAAGTGTACGAATTTCCTTGGATGGCTGTCATGCCCATAAGGAGTTCGGCACTGTAGTATATTATTTTCTCGAAGATGCCTCGCATCTCGAAAATAAAAGCAAACAAGCCAAACATTTAACAATAAAATGGAGGTATGAAAAGGACTAAATTTTTATTGAGCACAGGGTTTGAAAAACCTCTTTTTACAAAAATTCATTGCTATATCTGGGTTAAAACTGAATTTTTCCATAAAATTCAAACCTTGTGTATATAGGTGCGAACGAGGCCTTGCACTACTTTCAAATAATTGCACATTGATCCACACACACACACATATTCATATAATAGTTTCTTTGAGAAGTGGTGGTCACTGTGGCAACACGGATGTCGGGGGGTGCTTAACACCTTCCCTCCGCATAATCAAGCCCCCGAACACTAATGAATCTCGGTTTCACAGACCCGTTTAACAGTGTCACATCATTGGGTCAATGTGCAAACCTTTATGGTTACGTTGGTGCTACAAGTTAAAAACACCAACTGGACAACTCTTAAAGTCAAATCGTCGACATTACACATGTCGGACCTTTTGAACTTGTTTTTTCAAACAAATCTCACATTAACATGAGAACACCAAAGAACAAGTAACGAAAAGGGACACTAAAAAATCCCGACGTCGAAAGGTGACGACTCTGCTGGGGAGTCCAGTAAGAGGGCTTAATCCGCTATTACAAGATTTTCAAAATTGTTATATGCTTGTGTGTGAATGTTGCATTTACATTTATGATGAATGTGTACTAATGCATCTTACTTACTACACTGCTAAATATCTATCTATGATATTAGTGCTTCGCACATATCATCATTTTGCATAAACAGTGAGACACGTTGTATGTGAATGTATGTTGTGTGGTTCCTCCACCAGGAGGCTATCCTGTCGGTGTTTGATTACTGGACTTGTAGGTAGACTAATTCCAACGAGGCTCAGGAAAGGCACCACCTAGATTCGCTCCAGGTGAAAGACCGGATTAACTTCCCATCAAGTAGATTGCGATGATCTGGGAACCTTCATGCCAAAAAGCCGTGAGAGTAACATAAGATAGGTCAACCTCTGATAAACTAAATGCGGAGGAAAGTCTCTTTATGCTCTCCATTTTCAATTACTTGTAATTTAATTCCATGATCATTTATATGTAATGGAAAAATATGAAGAATATATGTGCATACATGACATATTATCAATTAACAACCATTTTTGCAAGACCATATTCCTAAAATGGACACATCATGATAATATTTACATTATCCCTAAGACTAAACTACATAAGTCTTCTGTAGGGAAGCAATTGGGCCTGTTACCCGCTCAAAATCCAAAAAGTCTACGAGCCTACAGCCAATCATGTCTTCTTCTGACCAGTCTAATACTGTTTCCCGAGAAGAATTTGACGGATTGAGTAAACAAATCATAAACTTGGTTGTTCTGCTGAAAGAACTGCATCAGTCCACTCAGGGTACAAAGATACCTACACATACAAATCCTCTACACAAGGGGGAGCCCAAGGTTTGGAAAAAACAATTCTAGAACGTCAGTTGGATATAACCAACAACGACCCTGAAAACACCCATCTCAAAGGAGATCTAGACACCGGTGACATCAGGAAGAAAGTCCTCCAAATGGAGGAAACTATCTGTGTTCTCAAAGGGATTGGAACACATGGAAGTGTCTCATATACTGACCTTTTCATATTCCCCGGTGTTCATTATCTAGAGAAATTCAAAACCCCTGATTTTCAAAAATAAGACGGATTAGGGGATCCTTATACACATTTAAAAGTGTTCATTGGAGAACTTAGATCTTATGCGGAAAATGAAAAGCTCAAAATGCAGCTGTTCCAGAAGAGTCTGACTGGAGAAACTCGTTCTTGGTATACCAGATTAGACAACTCCAAGATCCATAGCTAGGAAGCGCTAGCTCACGCCTTCCTCACTCAATACAGTTTTCAATCTCAGATGGTTCCTGACCGGTACAAAATTACCAAGGTCAAGGAACAATCTAATGAGTCATTTAGAGAGTATGCTCAAAGGTGGAGGTGCCTTGTTGCTTAAGTTATTCCTTCCATGACAAAATCAGAAATAATCATGACTTTCATAGATATACAGGAAGCTCCTTTCTATGAGAGAGTTCTAGCTGGTATTGGCAAACCATTTTCTAAAATGATTAAACATGGAGAGATGGCTGTGATGGGATTGAAGTCAGGTAAGATTCAAGACCTAGCTGCTCTTAAAGCAGTTGCTGAGCACATCAAATCCTGATCTTATAGAAATAACCCCCGGAGGGTCCATAAAAAGAAAGAGGAGGATGTTTCCTTGATACTACAAGGTCAAAAAGGCAGTCAGAACATGCCTATACAGAGGAGAAACTACTCCCCTTTCCAAGCACAGTCTTCAAACCCTCCATTGCCTAAAAGTGGAGAAGTAAAGCGACCTCAAACGTTCACACCCTTAGGGGACTCGCTCAAGAATATTCTTGCTCTTCTGACTAATAAGAAGAAAATCACACGTTTGCTTCCACCAGCCAACCCTAATGTGAAGGGTTTTAATGCTACTCGGAAGTGTGCTTATCATGCCGGAGCACCTGGACATGATACTCAAGATTGTTGGGCCTTGAAACATAAGATCCAAGATTTAATAGACAACGGTGAGATCGTGGTCACCAAACTAGTTCAACCTCATGTGCAAGATAACCCTCTTTCTCAACACAAAGAAGAAGATGTCAACATGATCAGTTGGAGCACTGGGCAAAGTTCCCGTTTTAATGAGGAGCCATCTTAGACCATCAAAGATGGTGTTGATAAATGGGATTATGCAAAGTTCTAGTTTACTATGGAACGAAAGATGAAAGCTCTTTGCAAATAAATTGAGAAATTAGCGGAATTGGTGACCCATCAACATCAAGTCACACGTTAATTAATCAGACATGAGCATGCCTATCTCCTTTCGATTGTTATGAATGCTCCACCCTCACCTTCAGAAAGTGAAGCAATGGAGGATAAGGTTGCAAAGCGAGCAAATGCTAAAGCCCGTTGGGATTTTGCCAATCAGAGGGAGTTCACCTATCTGGGCCAACCTATGGAGGAAATATTTCAAATGCTGATCAATGAAGGAAGAATTACATCCCTTCTACCTCCAATTAATCCTCGTACATGATGGTTTAACCTTGATGGAGTGTGTCAATATCATTCCTATTCTCGCGGTCACAACACAAATGAATGCTGGGCACTCCACCATCTCATTCAAAATCTCATTAATAGCGGTGTCCTGCAGCTGGCAGATGATAACACTGCACAACTTGAGAGTGAGATTACATGGAAGGGATCAGTAGCAGTGATATCCATTGAGGATGATGATATACTGTCAAAACATTTCCCATACAGACAATTCAACTCAAAGGAGCTGACAATCCTTTGAAAGTGGCCGCACCTGAGCCAATTTCCTTACCTTTCAGACCACAATATCCTGTTGTCAGCTTACATAAAGTTCCATGGAATTATGGAGAAGCTGAAGGATTCACGTCTCATACTATTGCAACAGTGTCGAAGGATAATCCACTGTATCTTCCTCAAAGGGTTATCAAGCCTACCCTCAAAGCAAAGGGGAAGATTACCATGGAGAAGATTAAAAACTTTCTCCACATGGGTCATAATGAAGCAAATGTGGTTTTAAGCTTGAGAGAAGGTCCACATCAGATATTAATACTGGACTTGGTTTTCTCTTCCGAGGATCATCGGAAGATTTTGTTGAAGGTTTTGAAAGAAGCCTATTTACCAAAATCAGTGGATGTGAAAATATTTGAATATATGGTTGATCACATTTTCAACAACAATGTGATATCCTTAACTGATGACGATATACCTCCCGAAGGGACTGGTCATTGCAAGCCACTGCACATCGCAGTGTTATCCTCCGAGTATATGTTAGCTGGAGTGTTGATAGATGGAGGTTTATCTCTGAATATATGTCCTTATGCCACCTTAGTGAAGATGAATGTTAATCTCAAACGGATTCAAAGTAGCCATACGGTGATCAAAGCTTTCGATGGATCCCAACGAAATTCCGTCAGAAAGATTGATCTGCTAATTGAGATTGGTCCAAATACATTCAATGTATCCTTCCACGTCCTCAAAATAGATTCAGGATACAACCTGTTATTGGGGAGACCATGGATACACATGGCTGGAGTTGTTCCCTCCACACTACATCGACAACTCAAATACATTGTAAATAACAGTCTAGTCAATGTCAATGATGAGTCGAAGTATCCTGAACAAGGAGATCTACCAATCATCAGTTTCAACTCTGAAGTTGAGCCAACCAGTTTTCATACTTTGGAAGTGAGTAACACTCAATACCGACCTATTAGAGCACCACTTCTCGTACCCAAGATTTCTGCCGAGGTTGTGTCGACCACTCAAGAAATGATGTCATTAGGTCATCAGCCTTGACAAGGGCTTGGTAAAAATCAGCAGGGTATTAAGCACCCTATTCAAGTGTCCAGTCAAACTAGGACAGCCGGGCTAGGCTATTCCGCCAGTTCAAATTATAGGAATCCGCATAAACACAGGCCGGTTCCTCAAACTTCAACCACACGACAATGTTTTTCATCTACACCTCATAAGCTGATACAGTCTCCTGTTAAGGTGCCATCACATATTATGACTATGTTGTTTCCCAAACCAGTACCATTCAAAGCAAAAGAGGTGCTGATTCCTGATCCCAAAGTGGAAGAAAGGGAACGGAATTGAAAACATGACATCGCTTTGATGATGTTCGACATACGCATCATTGTTCATGATGAACATACAAACAGATATACCCCAGACGATGATTGCCTAGAGATCATGGTTATCATTCGGGAGAAGGAGGACAATAACAATCCCTCCATCACTACAATCCATCAGGACTTTGCCCTCGATAATTGGAGCAGCACTCCATGCATTGATCGACGAGGGTAAAATGGGCAGAAAATCCCTCTGACCTGTAGATAACATTAATTGCTTGCTTTTCTATATAGTATTAGTAGTTATTTTATCAGTACATGCTAACACTTTGGATGATTAAATAGTTTCATATATTAAGTGAAAGTATCTTTTGATTTTAGGACTCTAAATATAGATGTGCATGTACTTGCTGGTGACATGCCTTCTCTCCACAAGGGTTGTAACTTTGATGCAAAGTTAGACTCAGACTTGATGGACATACAAGAGGACATTGAGACACCTTAGAAGATTAAGGAATGGATCGCAGATAAGCCTAAACCCAACCTTAACCAAACCACTTCTTTCGATCTTGGAACCTTAGGAAACCCTATGCTTATCCAGATTGGTTCAGACGTCACTACAAACCAACGGAATGACATGGTTGCATTATTAACCCAATTCCAGGATGTGTTTGCATGGTCTCATGAAGACATAGTGGGTTTATCCACTGACATTTTTCTTCATCACCTTCCCATTAAAGAAGGATTTAAGCCAGTTAGGCAAAAACTCAGGCGATTGAAACCTGAGTGGAGTTTAAAAGAGAAATTGTGAAACAAATTCAAGCTGGTATTATCATGGTGTCTACATATCTAGAGTGGATATCTAACATTGTTCCCGTGCCTAAACCTTGAGGAAAGGTGTGAGTTTGCGTGGATTACCGGGATTTGAACAAAGCTTGCCTTAAAGATAGCTTTCCCGTGCCCTTTATCCACATCCTCATTGACAATACTGCGCAATACGGCATGTACTCCTTTGCGGATTGCTTCACAGGGTATCATCAGATTATGGTCGCTGAGGAAGTCCGTGAGAAAACTTCTTTCATCACGCCTTGGGTAACCTTTTGCTACAGACGGTTGTCATTCGACCTCATCAATGTTGGAGAAACCTACCAATGAGCTATGATGGCTCTTTTCTACGATTTAATGCATAAAGAGATAGAGATCTACTTGGATGACATCATTGTCAAATCCTGAAAGGAAGGAGACCACTTAGACCATCTCAGAAAGCTATTCAACAGGTTGCGTAAGTACAACTTGAAGTTGAATCCATCCTAGTGCGCCTTTGGTGTCAAGTCAGGTAAGTTGCTAGGTTTCCTAGTCAGTCATAAAGGGAATGAACTGGATCTTACCAAAATCCAGGCCATCAAGGAAATGCACATTCCTTAGACAGAAAAGGAAATACGGGGATTTTTTAGAAGAATCAACTTCATTAGTAGATTTATCTCTCAACTCACAGCAACCTGTGAGCCAATCTTCAAGCTATTAAGGAAGAACTCCTCTATGAAATGGAATGATGAGTGCTAGAAAGCCTTCCTTACTATTAAAGAGCAGTTGGTTAATGCTCCTATTTTGGTACCTCCCAGGGATGATGTTCCCTTATTTATATACCTGTCTGTTAATGACAATGCCATGGGCTGCATGCTGGGGCAAAAAGATGATAGAGGCCAAGAACGAGATATCTATTACCTCAGTAAAAGACTCAGCACTAGTGAACACAAGTACACTCTGATTGAGAAGACTTGACTGTGCTTTGGCATGGGCTTCCATAAGATTAAAACATTATCTCCATGGTCACACAACCCATCTCATATCCCACGTGGATCCTCTCAAGTATGTGCTCAGTAAGCCCATACTGAATTATCGACTGTCCAGATGGCAGTTGATCCTACAACAATTTGACATCAGTCTACGTGACGCAAAAGTCTGTCAAAGTTTAAGGAGTTGCGGATCAACTGGTCAACGCACCTACAGGGGAATACAAACGCATAGAATCATATTTCCCCGATGAAGGGGTAATGACAGTTCAGCAACACTTGTACGTTGCATGCCACATATGGAAAATGTATTTTGATGGAGCTGTTAATGCAGAAGGCTTTGGATCCGAAGCAGTTTTAATGTCCAGTACGGGGGAAGCAGTATCCCGTCGCCGTCAAATTGCAGTTTATCAGCACCAACAACACAGCTGAGTATGAAGGTTGTATCATGGGGCTAAAACTTGCCCGTTCAATGGGCATCAGGCGGTTAACTGTCTTAGGGGATTCTGAATTGGTAATCAAATAATCCACGAGAATCTATCAAACCAAATAATTACATTTGCTGCCTTTCCATCGACAAGTTTTATAAATTGATTTGGAGTTTGAAAAAATATCCTTTTTACACATTCCTCGTAATAGGAATGATTTTACGGGTGCATTAATAACGTTGTCCTCCATGGTTCACATACCTGACAAGGAAAACATGTCAAGCATCACATTTGCCCTGCAAAAGGCCCCAGGTTATGGGAACTATGCTGGAGAAGTATCGGATGAGCTACCTCCCATCCACAACCCTTGGTATCAGCATATCAAGGAGTATCTGCGAGATGGATCTACACCCGCTGAGGCGTGCCTAACTGAGAAGAGGCGGATTCATCGACTTGCTATGAAATCTACCTGAGCGGAGATGCACTCTACAAAAGAGATACAAGATTAGGTCTCCTCAGATGTCTGGATAAAAACCAAGCTCAGAGGCTCATGGATGAGATCCATGGTGGAGTATGTGGCCCACAAATGAGCGGCCCCTTACTTATCAATAAAATTCTCAGAACATGGCATTATTGGCTTACGCTCAAAGCTGACTGTGATGATCACGTCAAGAGATGCTATCAATGCCAAATTTATGGGAATGCCATCCACGCCCCTCCAAGGGAACTCCACACTATGAGTTCGTCCTGGCCCTTCTCAATGTGGGGAATGGACGTGATCAGGCCCATCGAGTCCAAAGCCAGTAAAGGACATCGATTCATATTCACCATGATCGCCAAATGTGTAGAAGCAGCCTCCTTCCCTTGGGTTACTAAAGAAGTCATCATTGCTTTCATCAAAAATAATGTAGTCTGTCGATATGGATAACCGGAGGTCATTGTATCTGACAATTCTAAGAACCTCAACAACAAAATGATGGAGGAGTTATACAGTAAATTCCACATCAAACACCTTAACTCCGTCATCTACCGTCCAAAGATGAATGGTGCTATTGAAGCGGCTAATAAAAATATCAGGAAGATCATGCAGAAAATGTTCGCCAATCACAAAGGATGGCTTGACCTCTTGCCTCTGACTTTATTAGCTTACATAACTTCTATGCGTACTTCCACTGGGGGCAACCCCCTACTCATCAGCCTATGAGATGGAAGCAGTGCTCTCCATAGAAGTGGAAATGGAATCCCTCAGAGTTTTGATGGATGCTCAGTTGGATGAAGATCAATGGGTACAAGACAGATATCACCAATTCTCTCTGTTAGACGAAAGGCGAACCGTGAAAATCTTCTATGGTCAATTATATCAGCAAAGGATCGCACGATCCTACAATAAGAAAGTCCAGCTACTGACAATTTAAACATGACTTGGTTTTGAAGAAGATCAATGACAACCAAGATCAGTCTAAGGGAAAATTCACTCCTAATTGGGAAGGCCCATTTGTTGTCAAGGAGGTATTGACAGGAGGTGCTCTCAGATTACAGGAAATGGATGGCGATGAATTTCCACAGCTTATCAGCCCGGACACTGTGAAACGGTACTATATCTGAAGTTACCATCCAGAAAACATCCCTGTATTGATCATCCAATCACCAGTCATTCAGGTTTTAAACCTTCTTTTTACAAACTATTCTGGCCCTCAGGGAAATATACACTTCAAACCAGCAGCCTAGTTTCACTATACTTCAAACCAGCAGCCTGGTTTCACCTTACTTTGAACCAGCAGTCTGGTTTCACCTCATTTCAAGCCTTCCATACAATTTCGGTTATCCTACACACAGGACGGAACCTTTCATACCTGCAGTTTATCCTAAATACATGATTAAACTTTTCTACAGTTGCAGTTTGTCCTAAAAACATGATCAAACTTTTTCCAAACCTGTAGTTTGTCCCCATTATGGGATCAAACTTTCTTCTTCCCGTGGTATAGCCTGCACATGGGATTCACACTTCTCTTTGGCTGTAATTCGTCTTGAGGGGTAAACTACGTCGACCTGATCTCCCTGACACCCGGGAGTACGTAGGCAACCATATTCTATATAGCCCGTTTGTGACGCCCCCGAAATAGGTCCACACGACCCATTCTGAGTCGCCAGATATTATACTATAAAAAAATCAAATACAAATTTCATTTATACAACTGTTGAACTGTCGTATAGAATACGACCACAGTTAAACTGTGAGTGTTAATACAGATGTATGTAACTCTCATGGTGCCTCGACCACAACCTTATAATGTTACTTTACATAAAAGTACAGTCAAAAACTATTTTAGAAATTAAAATATTTGGGAAGTGCTCAAGGAAACCTTCGTACATGGGAGGCCATGAATCTAGGTTATGATAGATATCATATATCCAGAGAATTATCCTTGGTTGACCCAATAGACTCCAAAGAAAAATGAGAAGATTACTATCACGTTCCTTCCAATGATGAGTTTTCTCTTGACATATAACTATCTCCACCGTCTATAATTGAACACTATGTTTCAACCAAATTCCAAGATCATATAGGTAGTGCTCGTAGATATACTCAGCAAGTGGATTTACGCAACCCTTTCTTATGATAACATGAGTTTGTATGTCATTAGGACATCTTGTATGAGAGAGACAAAACAACCTTCCAAAGTTGGGTTCGCCTCACCCTATTCATTTCACCAAAATTAAATATCAAATGACGTATACAATACGACACACTTATCTAAAGTTCTCAATAAAATTATATTCATACAATTTAGGGAGAACCTCAACAACAATAGACCACCTTTCTATTCTCTTGATACCCCCGCTCGACCCAGCTACACTCTTATTACCTAAAAGGAATTGTGAAGCAAAAAGGGTGAGCACAATTAAACCAGTAAAGAATATCATGACTAAAGATAATTTACATCATCAATAGCCTTCATCAGAAATAAATCAAAGATTTAGAACATATGGTAGATGATAAAACTTTTCAACCATAGTTGCAGCGGAACGAGCAATCCATTAGAAGAATCAAATAGACCATCAGGTCTATTACCTTCTCCATGTTAAAAGTCCACCAATAATGTTTTATCCCTGTAACATAAATTAACAATTCCTATCCACAATCATATGAATAAATCATAATCATAATTGTGATTCTAAATTCCTCTATGCACCCAGGACGAAGATAATTTTCATCACCCATCTTCACCTGAAACATCAAAAATTATGGTTATTCAAAATCACAATTCCTGTTCATAATCATACTAATAAATTCATATTCACACTACGGTCGAAGATATTCATTAACTATTCATCTTTGCACTACAGGCCAAAGACATATAACTGTATTTTAGAAGATTCAAATAGAGCATGATATCTACTATCTTTTACGAATGAAAAGTGTATAATCAATATGTTATCGCTAAGACTCAGCTTAATAAATAATTCACATCATCGAATCATCCCTGCACTACGACCAAGGATATTAATGTAATAATCAATGGTCATGATTATACCAAATAATCCCTGGTTATAATTATACCAATAACTGTCCATCAATGCACTACGGGCCAATGAGGACATTAACCACATCATCTATAACATTACGGGTCATGATTATACCGAATGATCCCTGGTCATAATCATACCAATAAACAGTTCATCTATGCGCATAAGCCAAAGATGCTCATAAATTAATAGTTCATCTTTGCACATAAGCCAAAGATATACAACTGTAAAACCAATAATCAACAATCCATCTTTGCACGTAAACTAAAGATATACAACTGTAAAACCAATAATCAACAGTCCATCTTTGCACGTAAGCCAAAGATACTCATCAATCAATTGTTCATCTTTGCACGTAAGCCAAAGATGACTTTCATCATAATATAAGCATGATGATGATGACAATGATATAAGCATTAATCAAACGAAATCAAGGATAAATATTAAAGACTTTAAATTTATCCAGAGTTTAAAAATATCCAAATTGTCAACATGATACTACTTTGTGGAGTAAAATTCAAGAATACTATTCATGTACCAAAAATAATTTGGACAGAAAAGAAATATATTTTTCGGGTAAATAGTACCCCACAATAGTACCCTATGAATAGTACTTCGGGAATAGTACCTCGTGAATAGTACCCTGGCATGAAAAGTATCCAAAATACCCTAGTGAATAATATTCGGGTGAATAGTATTTTGGGTGAATAGTAACCCGTGAATAGAAACTCATGAATAGTACTCTGATACGAAAAGTACCCCGAATACCCGAGTGAATAATACTAGAGTGAATAGTAACTTGTAAAAAAAATACCAAAGAAAATGGTATCCCATGACGAGTACAAAAGAAATGATATCTCATACGAGTATAATAGAGTATACGAAACTGCAAATTGATTTTCACCCGCCATGCGGTAATCCACGTAAACAGATCATTTCCACAATTTAATAAGGAATGAATACGAAGGATCATTCACCATGCATGCGGTAATCAACATAGGCAGGTTATTCCAATAAAATAATAAAGAATGGAATAACAGAAGAATTCACCATGCATGCGATTGACCGCACAGACAGGTTATTCTCAATAGAATAATAAAAAATGGTACCAGGTCATGCGTTATCCGTACAGACAAGATATTCAAATAGAATAATAAAGAATGGAACCAGGTCATGCGTATTTTGTACAGACAGGATATTCGAACAGAATAATAAAGAATGGAATAACAACAGAATTCACCAGGCATGCGATAGACCGCATAGACAGGTTATCCCAACAGAATAATAAAGAATGGAATAATAGAAGAATTTCACCATGTATGCGGTACTTCGCATAGACAAATTATTCCAACATAATGATAAAGAATGGAATAACAACCCTTACGAGTATCGAAAGAAAATAACTCTCTTCATGAATACGAAAGAAATAATACTCCTTACCTTAGAAAGAAACTGGATACTGGAGTAGAGAGGTAGCAGACTTCTCTTCTTCTTTCTCTCTATAATAATTTCTCTATAGCTTTAGTGAATTGGTGAGAAATGAAGAAAGAATGAGCTTCTATTTATAGGAAAATATAGTTTCGATAATTGCACGTTTTGGGTCTCGAAATATTACAGTATTTTACCTTTCTCTTTTTTTTCATTTTTAATTTAGTCCTGCAAGTATTATAAAACTTGCACCATCTCCCCTAATAGTAAATCATGCGAATCAATAGTTCTAGACATGTGAAAATATGAATTACAGTATAGTACCTCCATCTATACCACCATTTTTAACTTAGTCATGCAAGTATTATCAATCTTGCACCAACTCCCCTAATAGTAAATGAATGTGAATCAATAGTACACACATGTGAACAAATAGTTATAATCATGTGAATCAATAGCAATTAATTGCTCATTTATCCGGTTAATTACCTGATTGGTCAATATAACCTCCAGACATCAATTATTATCGAAATAAATGTCGATTTTCACTAACACTAATAATTCCAACACAATGGAACTATCAATTTCATCTTTAATCAACACGAACTTATTCATCATTAATATTATAATTCACAATATTTAACAACCAGGCCGTTCTCAGGAAAGAGGGGGCTTTCCGATAAGGATTTCTCCTTATTGGCGCGAAATTAGGTGACCAAACCTCTCCTTGACAGAACTTCTAGACATTATCAATATTGCAAATAATAATATAAATAACTTTGTTGTCTCAACTATTTGTTTAATAATATATCATATTATGCAGATGATACTGTGACAATAATTGAATCAATAATATGAGAGATATGATGCATCAATTACTGTAGCAATAATTGAGTATAACTAAGTGACTTCTCACTTAAGCATCAATAATCAATACTGTGTGCTACTATGCAACCACGCGTATTAGTGTACTTTTACTACCAGGTAGTTCAACAGTTTTAATGGTAACAATTTTGCAGTTATTTTTATAAAAAGATAATTATGTCATTTTCTTACTACGACAATACTTTCGTTGTGGGGTCCACCAATGATTATGTCATCGTACGAATATTCCCTGTGAAAACAAATATTCCCCGACCAATCGAATATTCCCCGACACAACGAATATACAACTTGCTTACTTTATAAAATTTTCACATATAACCCTTAACTTTAACCTTTTATCAATTTAACCATTTACTAAATAGAACTAATTATATGAAAATTGAATACTTTCATTTCATAAAATTCAGGGTCTCACACCGGTCGCAATATAAAAAAATAAAATCATTTCTTCCTTTTCTCTACAAAAAAAAAACAACAAAAACATTTCTACACCTCTCTGGCTTTTCACATTCAACGTTGAACCTCTTACACCAGGTTCGAACTACGCAGACTTGATCTCCTCTTCAATAGGAGTACTGTAGGTAGCCATTTATAGTTCAGTCTAACCACTACCAGAACAAAAATACTTGTCACGCGGTCCTGGGATCAACCTTCAATCCACCACATTTCATTGGCTTTAGACCAAAGGGATGGAATTACCCAACCTCTTCTCACAAATAGAAGATTCGGTGACCATCTAAGCTGCGGTTGTGCCTTGAAGAACAATACCAATCCATAAGAGATGGAATTAACTAGGCTTCTCACAAATAGAAGTACTTTCGACCATCTGTGGTGCGGTCAATCTTAGAGAGGAAAAGCCACATTCCTCTCCACATTCCATACAGAAACCAGACCCAAGACACCAAATATGGTAGGGATTCATACAGATCAATGATCCATTCTAAGAGATCCTGCGATGGCTCAATGTCCACATGTCAAGGATAAGTTCAGAATGCATCAAGATCACAAGGCCCTGAAGAAACAGGCAAATATCAAGCAAATATCAAGGCATAACTAAAAGGGAAGTAAATCAGAATATATTTCTATGCCATATATACTACTGTTTGATATATACTTCTGTGTTATACATGACAAAATGGCTAAGCTAGTCTGTGTAGGAAAATATAAAGCTATCTACGGATCTGTGTGTATGCGGACTATCAGATCTAACATAACATCCCTCTTTGAATACGGAGCTAAAGCTGCGAGCTCCTACACAATGGCATCTACATGAGCTAGCAGATCAGAGGCCAACTGCATGATGGCCTGATGCTCATCAATGTATGCACTCATATCAGCAAAAATTCCAGTCGTCTGGGATATCACATAGATACTGTTTGTAATGGCCACATCCCTAGCAGATAGGGCGGCATCCCGCTCCATGATCAATGCATCCCTGGCTGATTTAGCCTCATCCCTCTCTAACAGAAAGACGTCTCTACATGATAGCATTTACTGCTTTATTTAAATTTTCGATCCCCGATGGAGTTGCTTCATGGTTGTTAATATGAATATATATATATATAGCTTTTATATATATATAAATGCTTACTGCTTTCCATACAAATTGTAGTACCATGTGAGCCTAGGAATCATATGATCACATATTCAGTCTACTGAATATAGATTTGATTCCTGTGATGGACTTTTTTTAGCTGTAAGCAGCTTGTACATTATTTACAGTGTACGAATTTCCTTGGATGGTTGTCATGCCCATAAGGAGTTCGGTACTGCTGTATATTATTTTCTCGAAGATGCCTCGCATCTCGAAAATAAAAGCAAACAAGCCGAACATTTAACAATAAAATAGAAGTATGAAAAGGCCTCAATTCTTATTGAGCATAGGGTTTGAAAAACCTCTTTTTACAAAACTTTATTGCTATATCTTGGTTAAAACTGAATGTTTCCATAAAATTCAAACCTTGTGTATATAGGTGCGAACGAGGCCTCACACTACTTTCAAATAATTGCACATTAATCTACACACACACACACATTCATATAACAGTTTCTTTGAGAAGTGGAGGTCACCGTGGCAACATGGATGTTGGGGGATGCCTAACACCTTCCCTCCGCATAATCAAGCCCATGAAACCTAATGAATCTCGGTTTCGCAGACCAGTTTAACAGTGTCACATCACTGGGTCAATGTGCAAACCTTTTCGGTTGCGTTGGTGCAACCAGTTAAAAATACCAACTGGCGACTCTTAAAGTCAAATCGTCGACATTACACATGTCAGACCTTTTTCACTTGTTTTTTCAAAAAAATCTCTCATTAACATGAGAACACCAAAGAACAAGTAATGAAAAGGGACACTAAAAAATCCCGACGTCAACACTCACCTCATAATATTATTAATTATTTAATAACATCTTACTCAACTCATAATATTATTAATTAATCATTTAATAATATCGTATTCACTTCATAATATTGTTAATCATTTAATAGAATCTTATTCACTTTATAATATTATTAATCATTTAATAATATTTTAATCCTCAACTAATATTATTAATCATTTAATAATATCTTATTCACTTTATAATATTATTAATCATTTAATAATATTTTAATCCTTAACTAATATTATTAATTATTTGATAATATTTTAATTTAATTTGAATCTAATATTATTAATCATTTAATAATATTTTAAATCTAATTTTAATCTAAATATTATTAATTACATAATAATATCTTAATCTAATATTATTAATATCTTAATAATATTTTAATCATTTATTATACTAATAAATAATTTATTCTAATTGTTTAACCTTTACTAATTACTTTATTTAGTAACCCTAAAATGTCATAAATATAGCATCTCATCAAAAATTACCAACATACCCTCCATAAATTAGAATACAACATTTTTAGGGTTTCCAAACATTAAAATTATAATTTTTCCATTTATGACATCACATAACCTATTTTACCCATTTATTCACAACACAACCATTTACATGAAAAATTCCAAAAAATATTCTTTTCTGGAATATGACAGAACATGATCTCGAGAGGATCCCCAAATCGTAAATTTTCCAATTTGATTTACTTTTTTTAAAGGGCCTAAAACAGCCGAATCTTGCAATATTTTTCAAAAATCGACTTCATGTTCAAATATTATGAAACTTTTAGGGCATGTTCTTTTTATGTATATGTACTTAAAGTAAACATTTCACCATTTTTAGAGTTACACACAAAGAGTTATGCATGTTTCATTCTTTTTCCTAAATGCAAATAACTCATCAAAGTATCTTCCCAAAAGTTTCCAGAATTTTTAAAGCAGTTAAAGTGGCCGAAACAGCCCTTGCCAAAAGTGGCCAGGAAACTAAAAAAGTTTTTTTTTTCAGATTTTTTGCTATTCAGACAGTTTTGGGAAAAATGACACTACATTTAATTGGTTTAATATTTTTAAGTGCTACCACTTGGATTCTTTGGATAACTCATGTATCTAACTCACCTCTTTGATGGATCCCAAAAATAATTTACAGATATCAAATGGTAGAGCCTCAAAGTGGACTAAAATTTTAGGGTTTTTTGGGCTAAAAATAGTTTTTGTTCTTCTTTGATTTTCAAGTTCATCACCACATAAAATGGTTAGATTTAAGCATAAAACATCACAAAACATATAGATCTAATGTTTTAAAGTTTTGAAACATTAACTCTTTGTTTTGGTTAAACTATCAAAAGAAGTGAAATTAAAGCTTAAGATTTATGGTTTATACCTTGATTTATGTTATCTCCTTTCTTCTTCCCAAGATGAAATGAACTTTGGATGCATAAAGGCTTGGGTTTTCTCGCTCTTCTCCCCTCAAGCCCCGACCCCTCTCTCTCTTTTCTCTCTTTGGTTGCTTTGTTAGGAAGTGGAATGAAAGAGAAATGGAATGAAATAAAATGAAATGAAATGAAAAATAAGTGTATTAGTATAAAAGTATAGATACATATCCTATATTTATCTTATTATCCCCACACTTCTTTTATCCCCTAGGTAATTACCCTTATCTCTTATCTTTTAGGATTACATGTAATCTTGGGTGGACAAATGAGAGTTTGACACCTAAGTTGAGTGTGTAAGTAACTTAGAGATAAGGAGCTCAGAAAAGATTAAATTCACCCCCCCCCCCCTTTCTCCTTTATGGTCGGGTACCCCCTCCTTATTTTCCCCATTTTGCTTTATTTTTAATGTCAAATTTGATTAATCAATTATCTATAAAGTCCCTTAATAGTTGGGCTAAAGATTAGGCTATCAATTCAATTCCTTTGGGCTTCCTAATTAATTGCTTGGACCATAGAAATAACATAGTCCAATACTTTTAACCTATCTTATCCTAATTATTTATTTGGGGTTTCTATCCCCACTCTTTTGGAATTTAAATACTTACCCATGTCCATTTAATTTTATAACCCAATTAGACTTGCTTTAATTAGGTTTAAAATAAATAATAATTTAATATAATAAAATTAATCTCTTAGGTTAGTATAAATTTTAAATACTAACATTTCTCAATATCATAACCTTTAAGTTATTTAATTACCACACCTAAGGTAAAATTAGGTTATGTAGCTTTCCTTTTTAATTCTAATTAAATAATTACTAAATATACATATCCATACATATAATGTATTAATTTATTTAACCATACACCTTTTCCACAAAAGTCATTACTTATTTATTGTAAGACTCCGAATTTTATGAAATGAAAGCATTCAATTTTTCTTATAATTATTATTGTATACAGCGAATGGTTATATTGATAACAAGTTAAGGTTAAGGGTGGTATGTGCAAATTTTATAAATGTAAGCAAGTTGTTATAAGGTATTCTTTTTGTCGAGGAATATTTGTACGACAACACAATCATTAGTGGACCCCACAACAGAATAACTGTTGGATATAGAAAGCGACAGAAATAACCTTTTATAAAAATAACAGCAAACCTTTTACCGTTAAACTGTTGAAATATTCGGTGATAAAAGTATAGTAATACACGTTGTTACATAGTAGCAGACGGTATTGCACATTATCTCTTATTATTGATGCTTACGTAAGAAGTCACTCGGTTTTATTCAATAATTGACACAGTAGTTACTGCATAGTATCTCATATTATTGATTTAATTATTGTCACAGTATCATCTGCAAAATATTTTATATTATTAAATTAATAATTGAGATAACACATTTATTCATATTATTATTTGTATTATTGACAATGTATAAAATGTTCTGTCGAGAAAAGGGGTTAGATTATTTCATTATCCGCCAATAAGGAGAAATCCTTATCGAAAAGCCCCCTCTTTCCTGAGAATGATCTGGTTGTCAATATTGTGAGTTATAATATTAATGATGAATAATTGTTAAAAGATTGAAAATGTGTTTATTAAAGATAAGTGAATTATGATAAATATTTATTCAATTTTTGATATAAATAGAGGGGTTTGTCATAAGGCGTTTGTTGTAAGTTTGACTTATTATTCTATGGGGAGATGTACTAATTTTTCAGACAGTTGGTTATGATTTTAATAGTAAATCAATATGGACCGTCGGTTGTTGTTTTAATAGTAAAACAATCTAGACCGTCGGTTGTGATTTTAATAGTAAATCAATCTAAAACGTCGGTTGTGGTTTTAATAGTAAATCAATCTGGACCGTTGGTTGTGATTTTAATAGTAAATCAAAATAGGTCGTCCGTTTTAATAGTAAATAAATCTGTACCGTCCGTGAATAAGTTACTATTTAGTCCATTCTCCTATAAATAGAAGCTTATTTCTTCTTTCATTCTTACCAGTTCTCTAAGACTCATAAGAGAAACTATAGAGAGAAGAATAAGAGTATTCTGCTACTTCACTAATGCAGTATCTAATCTTCCACTAAGGTAGTTAGAGTTTAGCTAGCTCGAGCGGGGATAACAGGGGAATAGTGTGATTATAATGACCCCAAAATTTATACAATTCAATTATCGACTTTGGTCGTTAATAACACGTCTAACTTCTGATTTTACATCATTATTCGATGCTAAATTTAATAAAATGTGGAATAATTTAAACTTTTCTATCTTATTACTTTAATTCCCTAAATCAAAACCTTTATCATCTACGTGTTTTTGAATCAAGTTATTTTATGATTCACTTCATCAAATTTATTATATAGAATCTTAGATTTTAATCAGATAACCTTTACATATTAGATAACTCAAACTTGACAGTTTATCATTACATAACCATTGCAACTTATCAAGTATATTTCTCAAAACCTTTATCTTTACCTACCTTTGAACCATACTTAGCTTATTACTCACCTTATTAGAGTTAATAAGTAAAACTTACGTCCAGATTCAATACCCTTTCATACAATAAACAAAACATAAACTTTATAATTCAACATCTATTAAACACCATACATTATTTAGAACCCTAAACATAGTTCAAATATTAATAATTCAGCCAAAGTGTTTAAATCTTTAAGTATCACATCTGATTCATGTCTTTAAAGTTGCACATAAATTTACCTTGAATCTTTAACCTGCAAAAGTGGTTATCTGCAAGGTTGAGGTCGACAGCCCAACAAAATCTAATAGTTTTCACGCATCACGTAGCACAAAATAACATGCTCAAGATAAACATATATCTCATAAATATTGGACTAACATAACATACATGTTACATTTCACATAACAAGTATAAAGATTGAGTTCCTTACTCAACCAACATTCATTACTCAATCAATGTAGTCATAAATTGACTTTAATATTTCATACTTTCAACATAAATATAACATATCATGCTATTTCCAACAAAGATTTAAAATATTTCATCATCAAGTTCACATAGCAAATAGGAACTGAAAGACTTGCCTTGATCGTTGTTTACCAATAACAGTTTAACAGCTTACAGCTATCTGCACTTCACGTGACCTACACAATTATATAATCAGGCACATTAACTATTAGTTATATAGCAACGCATAGTAGTTGTATATAAACTTTACTCTACATCCCATAACCCTTCTTATTAATCTATACACAATGTTCAATTTGATTGTGTTAACTTTTGACTTATATCTCACTATATTTCATACTCAAAGTTCATTCAAGTGTGTAAGTCTTGCTAGAAATTATTATTATTTTTATATTAAACTCATTTCATATCTTATAATATTCATTTTATTTGACTTAAAACACTTTTTACGTTCATTAACATTTGTCACGACATTTCAACGTTTATTCGTCACACGCCCGATTTGTCTCTCTTGTGCATGCTTAGTATGCTTATAGAACATATCTAATAAATCATTTATCAATGTTAAGCATCATTATATTTACTAACATTTATGTTTTATAACTTAGAACAACATATTTTATCATCAGAAGCACTACACTTGCATATGTGCATTCCCGACGCCCTCTGATTGCCTCGAAAAACACAATAGTCCCAAAGATGACCATTTTGACCCCTTCTAACGACCTCCAATTAAAACACTTAAAGAATAAAAGTTGCAGGCCTATTCGTTTTCATTTCAGATCATCTTGAATCGCCTCAATCGGAGTCCATATGAAAATGATATGGCCATTTTATCAAAATAGGTCAAAATAGTCACACACGACACACTATGAGTGCGGCCGCACCCATTTCCTTGACAACCATAGCGCACCTACCCCATCCGCGTGCCCACTCTCCTGGGCAGCGCGCCCGCGCTTGGCTTCGCCCAAATTATAAATTTTGCAATGTTTTTACTTCAAACTTTCATAACTTCCTCATTTTAAGTCAGAATTAGATGTTTTTCGACTCTATGAACTCGTGAAACATTGAACTACTCATTTACAGAATAATTATAACACTTAAATAACATTAAAAATTCATTTTTAAGGATTCCAATTCAATGTTCATGCTAATTTTTTCATGTTTTAAACATACTTAGCGAATTTATTCAGTACGAATTTGTTTTGCATACGTTTTGACTCGTTCAACTTGGGTTATTTTCATTTTTCATCATACTAACAACATCGACAATCAATTTTAGATTATATCATAAATTCATCATCAATGTTTGATTCCAAAACAAGCTCTAATGTATATATATCTATAAAACTCAATTTCTTCTTGTTTAATCATACTTTCATGAACTTGATCACCCTAAAACCACTTTTAGATGTTATAAAATGGGTTATACCAACCCATAAACATATTTATTCAACAACTTATCAAATTATACAACAAAATAACTTCTATAGCAAACTCAAGAATAGAGGTTTGAGGTTTTAGAATTGATTCTTACCTTGAATCTTCTTTAGCCTTGATAGAGGATAAAATTGCTTGACTATTCCTTCTTTTCTTCCTTGATTCTCCAATTGTCTTTCTCTAACTTACAGAGAATTCCCTCCCTCACCAAACTCTCCTTTTCTCAGCTTAAGCAAAATGAGCGTATGAATAAAGAATACGTGAGTTAAGTTATCGGTTATACAAAGGAAAAGTCTCCAGCCATTAAAAATATGGAGAGTCTCTAAGCCTTATTTGGCTAACTCCATTAGACTCTCATCTTGTTTATTTTACTATTCCTTTTAATATATGATACCTATGTCACACTACAATTTATTGCTAAATTATTTAGCTAGCTACATTGAATAATTATACAATTAAAATATGTATAACTATTACTCCATACATTACGAAATTATATTCATAACACCTTAACTTAAAATAAACATTTCCATTAAAATAATTAATATTTATTCCATTAATTATTTTAATTAACTCAAATGAATCATACAATTATAATATATAATTATTTAATTCCTTTCTTTGCATAAATTGCCTCAATGCAATTTATTTAATCCATACATTTAATCACTACCTAAATATCAATTCAATTTATTAACCTCTAACCAATAATTATTTATAGGTATATTGGTTTTTCTTCTCTCACCAGTCAATTTATATTTTATTAACATCATTCAAGATACTAAACATTTTCATATACCATGGCATGTAATATATATTAAGAATACTAAATTTAATTAGCAAAACTCGTATATTAACTCACTATTTTAATTAAGTGAATTAACTCTTTTAGCTTCTTTACTACAACACCACTACCAAGTAAAGTTTTAATATTCAAACAATAGTATTCCATAATATAGTTTCAACTTTATTTAAATTACCCAATATTTATAGGGTTAATTTCTCTTGCCACCAAATTCCTTGTCGTGACTAATTTCTTTTATTTACTTTAATAGTTTAATCAACTATTAAATTTCATAAAAATTTAATTTCTTCACACCAAAATACATAATTCAAAATATATACATCTTATAATAAGAATTTTAATTATTAAGTTCTTATTTTAATAACTTATAACATTTCAGGTTGTCTCAGTGATGGATCGAAACTGTTGAAGTTTTTCAATATATTATAAAACAGCATGACAATGTATAATTGGTGTGACACCCCCAAATTTGGGTACTTCATTCCCACACAATTTGGTGTTCACTCTCTAATCATACATTTCTAACTACCCAAACAAAATAAAATTCAACATTTAAAAACTTCCCATAAAAGGGCTACATCTTTAAATCCAACAAAATCTACCAGGTTATCTAACCTTAAACATTCATCAAATTTAGAAAAATAAAAAAATTACATCACAGTAGCTATAATAAAATCTGACATCATTAAAGTCAACAAATTACAAGTCTTCAACACTTGTTCATTTTTCTTTTCCCTTTGCTAGTGATAGGTTCATCGACCTTCTCAACTTTAGTTGTTATGATTATATATGCAAGAGTGAGCAAAACGAATGCTCACGTGAAATGACAATGAATAACAACAACATAATAACTTCCAATGAATAGGCTTCAATAGAACTGAATAATACTCTCTATCAATGATCATAAAAAACTGAAGTAAAAATGTGAAATTTATCTGAGGGTCACAAGACCACGAACTATATCCAAGGTTATAAGTAATCTTTCAACTTATACCTAAACAATCATAGGATTGTAAGGACTCCCAGTACTTAGGGTGATCAGCCCTTCAGTACCATGTATTATGCACAAACATCAAAATGCATTGCATAAATAATTCCCCTATAATAAGGTTGTTCTTCTCAGTTTTAGAGTACAAATACGCACCAAAGTAAGTTCAGTTTGGATAAGCTTTAAGGGTAATTTAGAGTTCAACGAACATCAACTAAGGATTAGTTGAATCAAGTCTTAATAATGTTTCAACGATTTGACAACAATGTCATGGAATAGTTTTGAACTACAATCGAATAAATATAATACATCAAAGTCATGTTTCATGAATGAGTTTAAAAGCATTGAAAGGTATACTAAACCTTACTTGAACATTAATAATAAGCTAAGGTTACATACTTTATCAATAACAACAAAAGTTAGAAACTTTATTCATTATAAGGGTAGGTTTAGGAATAAGAACATGTTAAATAAAATTATAACTCGAATAATCGAAATTGACTTAGGGTAATGAAATTGGATAACATTGACAAACAAGATAGGATAAGGATCTTGTTTTACATGATGAAATATAGTTAAGAGACTTCCGTAACAATATTTATGAAAAAGATAAATATTTGTTTGACAACAAAAGGTAAATAGAGTCATGAAACTTGCATTCATTATAAAGAGAATGAGAGTAAGAAAACTTGCTCAATGATAAACAAGTTAGGGTAACTCAAACGAAGATTATAGTTCGAAAATTATAACTCACGATCACCTACACATATCATATGTATTATAACATCTATTAGTTATACTAACATCAACTTTACAAGTTAAATCCCATTTTATTTGAATTTGTTATTTTAGTATAAGTTCCAATCACTGACACCATACAAAATTTTGAAATCACAAGTTTTAGCATCATCACACTTAATCACCATAACTGGATTTTAATAAATCACACGTAAAGTTTTCACAATTTACTAATTCTACAACTTTGAAACTATTATATACATGTTACAAATCTATAATAACATCTTTATTACATGCTCACCACATTAACAATTTCATTAGACTATGTTATAATGAGTTTTTTAAGTCTACACAATCAACATACATCACTGCCACTATTTTGGCTAGGGCGCAGCTGCGCCGTTGATAGCTTTAGAACCAGCACAGTTGTGTCATTTCTGCCTTTGACACCAGCGCAATTGCGCTGGTATGCAGACAAAAACTACGCAGACAGTTTGCTTACTCTGTTTAGACCCAAATATCACGAACTTCGTCAATTAAGCAACATATTACATATACCCAATTGATATAGACTTCATATAAATATTACCCATTATATATATACTGATTTAGAACAATTAAACAACAACTACACTCAAATTAAGTCCTTTGAATTCAATATTTTTGCTAAAACTTCATTTTTGATATCTTTAGTAAAAAACATCACTGAAACTTCGTTACTACACCAAATTAATTCATTCAAACTGTATTATTTTTGTTTCTTAATGAATTAACACATTCAAGAATCAATTTACAATTTAGTTCATAAATCAATTATCACTTTTGCACTCCAACAAGCCATATTCATACACACTCACTATAATCACTTTCTTTTCTTTTTAACGTAATTTTCCTAAATTAATATACCAAATCCTTGTCTAGATGTTAGTCATAATATCATAATTACATATAAACATAATCAATCACTTTATATATCAAAGGTACATCAAAATTGCATTAGAGAGAGTTTAAAAACAAAATTTTTTTCTTTACAGTCAAACTCAAGAACACAGAAAACTTTTCATACATAGAAATTAAAGCTTTTGGAAATTCAAGTTATACCTTCACTGTACTTAATTAAACCTTGTTAGATGACAATGAAGTGATTTCCCTTGATTCACAGAACTTTGTTTTCTCTCACGCTCTCTCTTCTTCCCTATATTCTCTTCCTCTTAGTCCAAGTGTAACTCAAGTAACAGAATGGACACTTATGCATGAAAAGTAAAACTGACAGACATAATGAATATATTCAATTCTATCAGTTACAAAATTTAAACGTGAGTTATCAGTTAAATTTTTTTAAAATAATTTGTCAGTTAAAATTTCGAAAACCACAAGGCTTTGTTTAGACAAAACTAATAAAAAATAAAGACTTAATATCTTTAAAAGCCTTGTTTGAGAAAAACTGAATTAAAACTCTCTAATTTATTTTAATAAATCACTTGCTATATGGTTAATTAGTCACCTTCTAATTAATTAAATTCTAATATTTTAATTAATCATTTAAAATTACAATTTTACTTAACAAATCTTTAAATCTCTAATTCAATTCTTAAATGAAATTAAAACATAATTATTCAACAACTCAATTAATCAATACTACGTTTTTCTAATTAAATTAATAAATTAAATTAGAATATTACCATTATATAATATGACAAATAATTAACCACACATTTAATTTAATTAACTTATTAAATTAAATTTCAACCCACAATATTACTGATCATCAACTTAGTTAATATATTTCACTTAATTAATTTAGTCGACAATTATTCATCAATTATTTATTTAACTAATAAATAATGCAAAAAATATTTACTTAACCACAAACACATCAATTAAAATATTTATTTAATTTAATAAATATTTGAAATTACAAATAAAATTCTGGATTGTTACATCCTTCCCTCCTTACAAGAATTTTGTCCCCAGAATCACTACTCAAGCAATTCATTCATCACATTCTTCCCTCCTTACAAGGATTCTATCTTGAGAATCGAAGACACGGATTAAACAAATAACTCATGCTAGTTATTCATCATTTTGTCTTCGAGTTCCCACTTAGCTTCTTCGGCATTGTGGTTATCACCATCACATAAGGTATTACTTTATTCATGAGCACTTGTTCTTTCCTGTCAACTATCTGGATATGAATCTCCTCATAAGAAAAGTCCTTATCGAACTGTAACGGTTCATACTCAATCACATGTTTGTAATCGCTTTTATACGGTCGTAGAACCGACACATGAAATACATTGTGGACATGTTCCAATTCTGGAGGTAAAGCTACCTCGTAAGCCACTTCACCTAGTCTTCGCAGCACCTCAAAGGGTCCGATAAACCTTGGGTTTAGCTTTCCTTTCTTGCCAAAACGAATCTTTTCCTTCCAAGGAGAAACTTTTAGGAAAATGAAATTTCTTACGTCGAATTCGCGATCTCTCTTGTGTTGATTATCATACGTCTTCTGTCTATCTTAAGCAGCTACCAGTCTTGTCCTGATGAGTTTGACAACCTTGGCAGTCTATTGTACCAGTTTTGATCCTAACAGTTGACGTTCACCAACTTCATCCCAGCACAGTGGAGTTTTGCACTTTCTGCCATACAATGCTTTATATGGTGACATGTCAATGCTTGCGTGGTAACTATTGTTATAAGTAAATTCAGCCAATGGTAAGTGCTCATCCCAGTTTCCTTTGAAATCCATGATGCATGCTCTGAGCATATCTTCCAACATATGGATTGTTCATTCATTTTGGCCGTCTGATTGAGGATGGTACGCCATACTCATTCTCAATTGTGTTCCCATGCATTCTTGTAGTCTCTTACAGAAGTTTGATGTTAATCTCGGATCTTTGTCTTACAAAATTGACAATGGAACTCTATGTCTCAAAATGATCTCCTTAACGTACAATTTTTGCCAACTGATCAAGATTGAATCTAATCTTTATTGGCAAAAAGTGTGCTAATTTTGTTAGCTTATCCACTATCACCCAAATCGCATCGTATCCTTTTTGAGTAGTTGGAAGACCTACCACAAAATCCATTGTGATATGCTCCCACTTCCATTCTGGTATTTCCAATGGTTGAAGTAACCCACTTGGTCTCTGATACTCAGCCTTTACTCTTTGACAAGTCAAGCATTTAATGACACATTTTGTAATATCTCTTTTCATATTTGGCCACCAAAAATGTCGTCGTAAAGCTTGATACATCTTCGTACCTCCTAGATGAATAGAATATCTTAAAATATGAGCTATATTCAAGATTTTATCTTTAATATCCGGTACTGCTAAAACCCAAATTCGTCCCTCGAATCGTATCAATCCATCTGTATCCATCTTGTACTTCACCTCACTACCCTCGACCACTCTTTCCTTGATTTTTTCCGCATTCTTCATCTTGTAGTTAAGCATTATTTACCTTCTCTACCAAAGTTGGACTAGCTTTCATCTGGAACAATCTTTCATCAAATTCATTTGGAAATTTGATTTCCAGCACTAGTCCTGCCATTACTGAAATAAGCTCTTCCTGGTTAGTTACCAGCTTCGACTTTTCCTGACCCTTTTTGCTCAAGGCATCAGCAATAACATTTACTTTGCCCAAATAATAAAATATCTCAAAATCATAATCTTTTATCAATTCTAGTCATCTCCTTTGACGCATGTTTAGATCTTATTGTGTGAAAATATATTTTAGAATTTTATGGTCCATATATATCTCACATTTCTCTCCACAAAGATAATGTCTCCATATCTTTAGAGAAAAAACCATCGCAGCCAACTCTAAATCATGAGTCGAGTATCCCTTCTCATTGTCCTTCAGTTGCCTTGATGCATACGCAATAACTTTGTCGTTTTACATAAGGACACAACCTAGTCCTTTATGTGATGCATCACTATACACCACAAAGTTTCCCATATTATCCAGTAATGACAACACAGGTCCCATGCTAAGTCTCTTTTTCAAATCCCAGAAACTCTCTTCACACTTTTTCGTCCAAATAATTTTTATAGATTTCCTTGTCAAATTCGTTAATGGAGTGGCAATCTTGAAAAAGTCCTGAATAAATCGTCTGTAATAGCCTGCCACTCCCAAGAAACTCCTCACTTTTGATGGTGTCCTTGGTTGTTCCCAATTTATTACATCTTCGACTTTTGATGGATCCACTAAAATCCAATCTTTGTCAATCAACATGCCCAAGAAATTGCACATGTTCTAACCAAAATTCACACTTAGAGAATTTTACGTACAACTTTCATTTCTTAGCGTCTTTGACGTCAAATGTAAATGTTCCACGTGTTCTTCTTGAGATTTGGAGTACACTAGAATATCATCGATGAATACCACCACAAACTTATCTAAAAATGGTTTAAACACCCTGTTCATCAAATCAATGAATGATGTAGGGCATTAGTTAAACCAAAAGACATTACCAGAAACTCGTAATGTCTATACTGAGTTTTGAATGTCGTCTTAGGTACATCCTCATTTCTTACCTTTAATTGATAATATCCACTTCTCAAATCTATCTTCAAGAAGTACTTGGCTCCTTTCAATTGATCAAACAAGTCATCTATTCTTGGCAACATATATTCATTCTTAATAGTGACTTTGGTTAATTCCCTATAATAAATGCACAGATGCATTGACCCATCCTTCTTCTTCATGAATAACACCGAGGTTCCCCACGGTGACACACTCGGCTGAATGTATTTCTTGTCTAGTAGCTCTTGCAATTGTATCATCAGTTCCTTCATCTCTATCGAAGCCATCCTTTACGGGGATTTCGATATCGGAGCGGTTCCTGGCACTAAATGGATAACGAACTCAATCTCTCTGTCAATCGAAAGTCCTAGAAAATCCTCCAGAAACACATCTACAAAATCCCTAACCACTAGTATCTCCTCTAGTTTCACACCCTTTCTCTGAGTATCGACTGTGTAAGCTAAGTACCCTACACAGCCTTGACTCAATAATTTCTTGCCCTACATAATCTTCAGACATCTCGTTTGACTAGGTGATTTACTACCATAGAAAACTACCTTTCACGGAGTCATAAGGTTTACACATTTCTTTTGGTAATCAATTATCGCTCCATAATTAAATAGCCAATCCATTCCCAATATAACATAAAACTCTCCAAGTTTTATCGGGATCAAATCTACTGTTATAACATTCCCCTTAATATTTAACTTACAATTCTTGTATACAAACTTAACAGGAATAACGTCCTTATTCGTAAGTTCTATGTTTAAAGGGAAATTCAACTCGTCACTAGGCATTTCTAACCTATTAGCAAACTCATCAAATATAAAGGAGCAAGTAGCACCTGAATCAAATGATACATATGCATTTATATAATTGATTGGGATAATACCTGACACAACATCTTTTGATTGCACTGCGTCCTGCACCATTATGTTAAAGGTTCTGACTGTGTGTCTGTTTGTTGACGTTGGTCTAACAATGGTCAATGTACATCCATTGCCACCTCCTTTGCTTTCAGTTTTCTCTTCAGCTTTCTTCTTCGGGCAATCAGCGAGTAAAATGATCCTTTGACTCGTATGTGTAGCAACCATTCTTCTTTGGTTGATGGAAATTTGGGGCAATGAGACCCTCCTGGCCACAGTTAAAGAATACTCGTTTACCCCTTAAACAGAAGCTAGTATAACTCTTTCTGCATGTAGCACATGCTTTCAAACTTCCTCTTCTATTGGCTACTGTGTTAGCTTCCAGCACCAACACTCACATTCCACTTCACTTTCAGGTTATTATTATTATTATTATTATTATTCCCACCACTACTACCACCATTCTTAACTTCACTCTCACTCTTCTTCTTTCTTTATTTCTGATTGCACTTCGTCACAGCCTCGCCACCACCTTCAGCAATAATTACCTTTTCGAGCACCGCTGCAAACATCTTCAATTGAAATATAGAGACTCTGATGTACAACCAGGGCTTCAATCCCTGTTTAAACCTCACCGGCTTGCGCTCATCTGTATTAACTTGATATGGCGTAAACCTCAGAAACTCGTTAAACTTTGTTGCATACTCTGACACTATCATTGTGCCCTGTTTCAGCTCTAAAAATTGCCCTTCCATCTGATTCCTTGATCTCTTTTTGAAATAGGTCTCAAAAAATATTTCCTTGAACCTATCCCAAGTCATAACTCCCTGACCTCCTCGAGTTTTATTAGCTTGCCACCAATAACTTGCCTCTACTTTCAACATAAATGTTGCAAAAGAAGTCTTCTAATTCTTACCCTCTCTAGTAACATCAAATACCTTCTCTATTTCCATGATCTAGGTCTATGCCTTAACCGGATTCATGGACCAACAAAATTCTGGTGGTCCAACCGCCTGGAAGTCCTTAAAGGTCGCAGCTTGATTCTATAGCTGATTTTGTAAGACCCTGAATTTTATGAAATGAAAGTATTCAATTTTCTTATAATTATTATTCTATTTAGTAAATGGCTAAATTGATAAAAGTTAATGTTAAGGGGGATATTTGAAAGTTTTACAAAGTAAGCAAGTTGTCATAAAATATTCGTTTGGTCGAGAAATATTCTTTTTTTCGAGGAATATCCGTATGAAGACACAACAGTTGGTGGACCCCACAACAGAATTACTGTCGGAGTTAGAAAACGACAAAAATAACTTTTTATAAAATTAATGTCGAAAGTTTTATAGTTAGACTGTTGAAATATTCAGTGGTAAAAGTACAGTAATACACGTGGTTGCATAGTAGCATACGGTATTGTATAGTATCTTTTATTATTGACGATTGTATGAGAAGTCACTCAGTTTTATTCAATTATTGTTACAGTAATTGCTGCATAGTATCTCTTATATTATTGATTTAATTATTGTCATAGTATTATCTGCACAATTTTTATATTATTAAATGAATAATTCTGACGACAAAGTTATTCATATTATTATTTGCATTATAGAGGATGTCTAAAAAGTTTATTAAGGAAAGGGGTTTGGTCACCTAATTACGCGCCAATAGGGAGAAATCCTTATCGAAAAGCCCTCTCTTTCCTGGGAATGATCTGGTTGTTAAATATTGCGAGTAATAATATTAATGACGAATAAGTTCGTGTCGATTAAATAAGTTTGTCCATTTAGTTTTCTTTAAATCTTCGATGACCCAATTACCCTTAAAGGAAGTAATTCTGTGATTGGTTGGTTTTGTTATAATTAACCAAATGGGTAGTTAATCAGATATATGAGCAATTATTTGCTATTGGTTTCCATGCAAATTACGGTTGGTTCACTTGTATGGAACTATTGATTCACATGCATGTACTATTAGGGGAGGTTGTGCAAGATTGATAATTCTTCAAGGACTAAATTAAAAATGGACGTAAAGATGAAGGAACTATATTGTAATAATTCGAGCCCCTAAATATGCAGTTATCGAAACTATGTTTTTCTATAAATAGAAGTTCATTTCTTATTTCATTCTCACGAATTCACTAAGACTCAGAAGAGCAATTATAGAGAGAGAAGTTGTAGAGAGAAAGAAGAAGAGTATTCTGCTACTTCACTATTGCAGTATCCAGCCTTCTACTAAGGTAAGAGATATTATTTTTGTTCAATATTCTTATAAAATAATATTTTCTTCCATACTCTGTAGTATGTAAGTAATATTATTTTATTTTGTAGTCCTAATTCTACACTCATTTTGTTAAAGTATTGCTTCTAAACTCCATGAAATTAGTAGAATATTCTTAAAATTTGCGCTTCATCTAGTATCGTTTCACAAGGATTTTTTTTCTGAAAATTCTTGATAATTTTTAATCTTTTCATGCTGGAGTACTATTCATGGGGGTACTATTCACGCGGTACTATTCATGAAGTACTATTCACGGGGTACTATTCTCGAAGTACTATTCATGAAGTATTATTCATGAGGTACTATTCACTCAGGTACTATTCACCCGGGGTACTATTTATGATAAAAATTGATTTCTTTTCTATCCAAATTATTTTTAATACAATATTATTCTTGAATTTTGTTCCACAAAGCAGTATCATGTTGACAATTTGGACATTATTGAATTCTGGATAAATTAAATTATAAATCTTTAAAAATTTATCCTTTGATTTCTTTTAATTAAATTTTTATATCATTGTAATCATCATCATACTTATATTGTGATAAAAGTCATCTTTGGTCGTATTGTATAGATGGACTGTTGATTGGTATGATTATGACCAATGATTATTCGGTATAATCATGACCCGTAATTTTACAAATGATGTTGTAAAAGTCCTCATTGGCCCACAGTGAATTGATGGACAATTGTTGGCATTCTTATGACCATTGGTGATTACACAAATATCCTTGGCCCGTAGTGCATAGATAATTCGTGGACGTGATACTAATGAATATCCTTGGCCCGTAGTGCATGGATAATTCAGTGATGTGGATTATTTATTGAGCTGAGTCTCAGCGATTAAATTGATGATAAACTTTTTAAATCATAGATGATAGTAAATACCATGCTTGTAAGACCCCGAATTTTATGAAATAGAAGTATTCAATTTTCTTATAATTATTATTTTATTTAGTAAATGATTAAATAGATAAAAAGTTAAAGTTAAGGGTGATATT
Organism: Panax japonicus; assembly: GCA_020205505.1. NCBI lineage: Eukaryota > Viridiplantae > Streptophyta > Magnoliopsida > Apiales > Araliaceae > Panax > Panax japonicus. Next base: position 16,091,118 of record CM035112.1, read on the forward strand.
TGAAAATTTTGCAAGTAAGCACGTTGATATAAAATATTTGTTGTGTTGGGGAATATTCGTTTGGTCGAGGAATATTCTTTTGTAGGGGAATATTCGTTCGACGACACCATCATTGGTGGACCCCACAACGGAATAACTATTGAAGTTAGAAAACGACATAAATAGCTTTTTATAAAAATAATGGAAAAAGTTTTACCATTAACTGTTGAAATATCTGGTGGTAAAAGTACTGTAATTTGCGTGGTTGCATAGTAGCACACGGTATTGATTATTGATTCTTATATAAGAAGCCACTTAGTTTATTCAATTATTGTAACAGTAATTGCTGTATAGTATCTCATATTATTGATTCAATTATTGTCATAGTATCATCTGCACTATAATTTATGTTATTAAATCAATAATTGAGAAAAACATATTTATTCGTATGATTATTGACATTATTGATAATGTTTAGAAAGTTCTGTCGAAGAAAGAGATTTGGTCACCTAATTGCGCGCCAATAAGGAGAAATCTTTATCGGAAAGCCCCTTCTTACCTGGAAATGATCTGGTTGTCAATATTGTAAGTTATAATATTAATGATGAATAATTGTTAATAGATTAAAAATGTGTTTATTAAAGATAAATGATTTGTGGTAAATATTAATTCAATTTTTGATATAAATATAGGGATTTGTTATGATGCGTTTGTTATAAGTTTGACTTAGTATTCGATGGGAAGATTAACTAATTTTATGGACCGTTGGTGGTGGTTTTAATAGTAAATTAATCTGGACCGTCGATGATAGTTTTAATAGTAAATCAATCTGGGCCATTCGTAAATTAGTTATTATTTAGTCAATTCTCTTATAAATAGAAGCTTAATTCTTCTTTCCTTCTCACCAATTCACTAAGACTCACAAAAGAAGCTATAGAGAGGGAAACTATAGAGAGAAAGAAGAAGAGTATTCTGCTACTTCACTATTGCAGTATTCAGTCTTCTACTAAGGCAAGTGATATTATTTGTTCTATTCGTAAGGGGTCTTATTTATTTTGTATTTGTAAGGGGTATTATTTCTTTTGGTATTCTTAAATCTAGACTTACTATGATAGTAAGTATTGCTTCTATAATTCTTGAAATTAGTAGAATATTCTTGAGTTTTGCGCTTCATCCAATATTGTTTCATTGGAATATTAATCTGAACTTTCTTATTAAATATCAATATTTTCACCTGGGATACTATTCACGGGTTACTATTCACTCGGTTACTATTTACTCAAATATTATTCACTTGGGGATTCAGGGTACTTTTAATGTCAAAGTACTATTCACGGGTTAATATTCACTCGAGTACTATTCACTCGGGTATTATTCACTCGGGAATTCAGGGCACTTTTCATGTTGGGGTACTATTCCTAAAGTACTATTCACAGAATACTATTGAATTGGGTACTATTCACCCAGTGTACTATTAACGGCAAAAATTGATTTCTTTTTTGTCCAAAATTATTTTTGATACATGAATATTATTCTTGAATTTTACTCCACAAAGCACTATCATGTTGATAATTTGGATATTTTTAAACTCTGGATAAATTTAAAGTCTTTAATATTTATCCTTAATTTCGTTTGATTAATGCTTATATCATTGTCATCATCCAAATGATCCCTGATTATAATCATACCAATCAACCGTTAATCATCTTTAACCAAGGGTGTAAAGATAAACGGTTGATTGGTATGATTATAACCAGGGATCATTTGGTATAGTCATGACCCGTAATGTTACAAATGATTTGGTAAAAGTCCTCATTGTCCCGTAGTGCATTGATGGACGGTTGTTGGTATGATTATGACCAGAGATTATTCAGTATAATCATGACCATTGGTGAAAACACGAATATCCTTGGCCCGTAGTGCATGGATAATTCATTGTCGGGATACTAATGAATATCCTTAGCCATAGTGCAAGGATAATTCGATGATGTGGATTATTTATTAAGCTGATTCTCAGCAATAAAATTAATGATAAACTTTTTAAATCATAGAAGATAGTAGATATCATGCTCTACTTGTCTCCTCTAATGGATTGCTTGTTCTGCTGCAATTGTTGATCTAAAACTTGTTGTCTACTGTATTCTATCAGTTGTTATATTGTTGAAGGCTAACAATAATTTATTCATCATTATCTTGGTCATAATATTTCTTACTAGGCTAGTTGAGCTAACCCTTTTGCTTTTATTGTTCTCCTCTGGAAATGAGAACGTAGCCGGGACTAGTCGGGAAATGGAGTGATAGTTTAGGATAAGTGGCTATAGTAGTCCTCAATATTCTATGAAATAGTGTGATAATAATTGTAATGAGGAATCCATTGAGTTTTGATATTGTCTAGAAGACAATATTCATGTTAAAACTCTCGGTTTATATTTTGTCGTATTCTACACGTGAGTTGTATAATTAAGTTTATAGTTATATTCTGTACCATGTATTTTGTAACTCAAAATGAGTGATGTATACCTATTTTGGGGGCGTCACAGTTGGTATCAAAGATTATGAATATGATCCCTAACTGAGATGTGAGACTAGAACTAGGAGGGAGAGACGGGTAATTCCTTCACTAGTATGACCTACCTAAGTTTATTTTTTATTTATTTGGTCGGTCAGAGTATAGGGATAATATGTGACATGTCAATTAACCCTTGTTTTGTGACAGTGATTGAGAATAGCATCTGAAAATGTTGAGATAAGCAATGAAGCACATGACACCGTTGAGTCACCAACGATCTATAACTAGGATAATGTGCATCAGGAAGGAAATAATCCTCATGTAAACAACAACACCGACCAAATGACGAATGATGGTATGTTTAGGAACTTTTTAGAACTTATGCAAAAGTGAACGAAAGATACTCCTATTCATAATGCAGGTGAAAACACTAGCAACTCACGGCTGGTCACCGCTAAGCAGTTCAAGGAGCTGGGACCACCAAAGTTTTTGGGAAAGCCAGAACCACTTAAGGCAGAGACGTGGATAAAGCAAATCACCAAGATATTTAATATCTTGGAATGCTTAGAGCAGCACAAGGTTCCCTTTTCCACCTTCATGTTGCGAGAAGAGGCAGATAATTGGTGGGAATCTGTAAAACATACTCAGCCTACCGCACTGAAAATGTTTTGGGAGAAGTTCCAAGAATTGTTCAACGATAAGTACTTTCCCAAAAGTTTTTGTCACATGAAGGAGGTGGAATTCATCAAGCTGGAGCAAAACAATATGACTGTGTCGCAGTACGAGGCTAAGTTTGTGGAGTTATCCTAGTTTGTATCCCATTTGGTAGATAATAAGGAGTGAATGAAGCGAATGTTTCTATGAGGTTTGAAATCCGAAATACGTCAATACCTCATTTCTCACAAACTTTGTTTATATTTAGATGTTTTGATTAGGGATCAGTTATTGGAGCGCGATAATGAGTCAGCCAAACCAAAAGGTAACGACCAACACATGATAATAATCGTACTGGTGGCAACGACCATTGGTACAACGATAACAATCATGGAGGAAATTATAAGGTAAGAAATGGTAACCACTTCGATGGTAATCAAGGCCAAGATAATACGAAAGGTGAACTAAGTGGGAACAGTTTTAAGAAGAGAAGGTTCAATAATGATGGAAAGACAGCAGCACCAACACCCATTTTCAAGGAAGGAGAACGACCACCGATCATATGCTTCAAATGCAGAGGGGAGGGACACATTAGTCTAAACTGCACGATGCAATCCAAAGCATGTTACAATTGCAGACGAGAAGGTCAACTAGCTCGATTTTGTCATGTAGTTAAGTCAAATCCAGCTGGGATGGTGACGCCAAAGGATGTTCCTGACAAGTCAAACTCGGTAGTTTAAATGAGAGTGTTTATTGAGGAAACCGAACGAAGTTATCACGGGTAAGTTAATCAAAAACTCTTACGAAGTCTATACCTTATTCAATACGGTTCTACCCACTCTTTTATTTCTCATACTTGCACTCAACGTTTAAATTTGACCCCAAAGAAGTTAAACTTTGACTTATCTGTTGAAACTCTATTAGGAGAATCCTTCATTACATCCACTATTTATAAATCTTGTTTGATTCAAATCGGCACCCTCACGTTACTTGTCGATCTTATCTCTTTGAAAATACTTGCATTCGATGTGATTTTAGGAATTGATTGGTTAACTACTCATTATGCAAAAATTGATTGTTTTCGTAAGGTTGTTAGCTTTCATATTCCTAACCAACCTATTATGCGAATTCAAGAAACCAAACCACTAAAGTTAATCACTATCATATCAAGCCATAAGTAAAGAGCCCCGAGCCTTTTGCTGGTGACTTCCTTATGTGGGATGCACCGAAGCCAGACTGTTTTATAGGATATGCTGTGAATAACAGTGGCAAGTTGATAGGTATCAATGTGAGGTGTTATCCAAGTCTTGGATGAGAGTCATAGTTTTGAATGATATTTTTATCCTTAATAAATTTCCTGAAGAATTTCCTAGCCTACCCTAGAGCATGAAATCAAATTTTGTATTGACCCCGGTACAAACCCATTTCTAAAACCTTAAATATTTCTTTAACTAAAACGAACGTATCATGTGTAACAATCCAGAATTTTATTTATAATTTCAAATATTTATTGAATTAAATAAATATTTTAATTGATGTGTTTGTTGTTTAGTAGATATTTGTTGGATTATTTATTAGTAAGTAAATAATTCGCGAGTTATAGAAATTAACTTAATTAAGATAAAGAGTGATGAATTAAATTTATGAGATAATACTCTAATTTAACTCAATAACTAAATTAGAGAGTTATTAAGGATTATATGGTTTGTTATAATGTTATTTAATTTGAGTTTTTTGTAATTAAAGTGATGTGTTAATGTATTAAGTAAAATTATAATTATAATGAAAATTATAATTTTATTGTATTTGTTAATGTGGTAAATGGATTTATTAACTTGTTATTAGATTTAATTTAATTTGAATATGGGAATTTATTTAGATAAAGTGTGACAATAAATATGACTTATGAAAATAGATTAAAAGAGTTTTAATTTGGTTTTACCAAACAAAGCCTTAGAGTATTTTTATTCTTATTTTAATCTTGTTTTACCAAATAAGGCTTAAGGAATGATTAAGTCATTATTTTAATTAGTTTTGCCAAACAAGGCCTTATGGCTTTTAAGTTTTTTTAAAAAAAATTGATAAGTATTTAGTAGCCTTATTATATTATATGTCAGTTTTATTTTTATGTTAGCGTCTGTTTTAGTTTACGTGAAAAGGGTTTGGCCTAAGTCTAAGAAGAATAGAGAAGAGAGAGTTTACAGAGAAGTTTGAGAGAGTCATATTCTCTGAGAAATTGAAACAAAAGCGGTGATTATGAGAATCAAAGAAGGGAGATGGAGGATAATCAAGTCATTCTCATCATCTAATTAAGCTTAAGGAGAAATTAAAAGGTAATATTATAGCCCTAGTTTTTAGTTATGTTTTATCAAAACTTCTTCTCTTTAATTGGTTGTGGTTCATGATTTGAGTAAGAATTGGTTTATAAATATTATTGGGTATGTATAATCTGTTAATTATCATTTTAAAATAATTTTTGGTAAACAAGTCCATGGAAACATGTTTTAGAATGAAGAAATTAAGTTATATATATATATATATATATATACACACATCAGGGCTTTTTTTGGAATAAAAATTGATTATGAATTCATAATATAATTCGAAATTGATTATATATGTTGTTAGTATGATAAAAAAACAAAAACAACCCAAGTTGAACGAGACAAAACGGATGTAAAATGAATTCATAGTGAATGAATTCGCTAGAGATGTTAAAACATGAAAATAGAGTATGAACATGTGTTTTGGGTCAAATTTTAGGTTGGTTAATATTTTTATAAATTGTTAGAATTCTAGTATATTGTCGTTCTATGAGTTACGAACCCATAGAATCGAAAATGGACTGATTTGGATGAGTATAACTCATGTTATGAAAATCGGAAGGAGAGGAGGTCTGTAAAATCACGAAGTGTAGAACCTGAAGGGCCATTCTGCCTCCCAGGGCGCAGCTACGCTGCCCCCAAGGCCAATTGGGGCGCAGCTGCGCCGTGCTTCAGTGTTGGGTAGACTATTTTGACCTGCTGTAGTAAATTAGGCATAACTTTTTTATACGAACTCCGATTGAGGTGATTCAAGATAATCCGGAACGAGGATGAATAGACCTACAACTTTTATTCTTTAAGTTGTTAAATTTGAGGTCTGGAACAGGGGTAAAATGGTAATCTTTAGGACTGTTGTGTTTTTAAAGGCAATCAGAGGGCGTCGGGCATGCACGTATGCAAGTGTAGTGCTCTTTACGATAAAAGATGTTGTTCTAAGTTGTAGAACATGAATGTTATGAAGTATAATGAAGCTTAAAATTAATAAATGATATATTAGATAAGTTGTATACTCATACTAAGCACACACAAGAGAGACAAATTGGGCGTGTGACGAATAAACGTCGAAACGCCGTGATAAGTATTAATAAATGTAAAAAGTGTTTTAAATCAAATGAAATGAATATTATAAGATATTGAATAAGGTTAATATAACCTAATAAGTAGTCCTAGCAAGACTTAAATACTTGAATGAACTTCGAATATGAAATATAGTGAGATATAAGTCTAAAGTTAACACAATCAAATTGAATATTGTGTATTGATTAATAGGAAGGGTTATAGGACGTAAATTAAAGTTTACGTTGAAACTAATATGTGTTGCAATGTGACTAATAGTTGATGTGCATGATTATATAATTGTGTAGGACACGTGAAGTGCAGATAACTGTAAGCTGTTAAACTGTTATTGGTAAACAACGATCAAGGTAAGTCTTTCAGTTCCTATTTGCTATGTGAATTTGATTGTTTTAAATCTTTATTGTAAAGAGCATGATGTGTTATATATATGTTGAATGTATGAAATGTTAAAGTTAATTTATGAATACTTTGTTTGACTAAAAGCATGTTGATTGAGTAAGGAACTTAATTATATACTTGTTATATGAATTGTAGCATGTATGTTATGTTAGTCCGATGTTTATAAGATATATGTTGAGCATGTTATTATGTGCTACGTGATGTATGAAAACTGTTAGATTTTGCTGGGCTGTCGAGCTCAACCTTGCAAATAACCACTTTTACAGGTTCAAGATTCAAGGTAAAGTTATGTGTTACTTGAAAGACATGAATTAGATGTGATACTTGAAGATTTACACACTTTGGTTGTGTTATTATTATTTAAACCTTGTTTAAGGTTATGGATAATGTATTAATGTTAAATTGTAATATCGTTTTGTAATAGAAAATTTTAATTATTCCGCAAATTTCAATGTTTGTATTATCATTTAATGATGAAAAATTAGAGGTTGATTGTATTATTAACGACCAAAGTTGAGAATTATATTGTATGAATTTTGGGGTCATTACAGTTGGTATCAAAGCTATAGGTTATAAAGAAGGGATTAAAACATGCGTGGGAGTATTCAAAGAAGAATCTCGTAGAGTTATAAGGAATATGAATGTGGGGTTACCCAACTCCAATAATAAGGATGTAAGGTAATAATAAATAGACAATATCTATAAAAAGAGAATGATACAGAAGTTAAGAATAAAAAATTATATTTAAGTATGGTATACTACTTGTACTCTTTAATAGTTGATGTATGGTATCTGGGCTAAACGATTCCTTCATAGAGCAGAGGTATATACAAACTAGCAACTCGGAACCTAGTTTGTTGGTTGTTTGTGGGAAACCACTCAGCATACCATATTGAAACTGTTAGAGACTCGATGTTTACCAAGTATAGAAAGTGGATACGTTGGATGAAAATATGAAACTTGAATGAAATGTTGAGCAATGTAAATGAAGTTAGGAAGAATTGTTATACAAATAAGAAAATTCAAAGAAGAATCTGGAAGAGATATAAAGATAAGAAATGGGAGTTGCCTAACTCCAATAGCCAAGATAACGAATAATGATGAATAGACAAGGTCTGTAAGATTAAAAGCATAAATGAAATCGTAAATGATGAAAAAGGGAAAGAAAGAGGATCGTAAAACAAAACGATCATGAGTTAAGAAAAGAATTTTAAGGGAGATGAATATAAAATAAGATCACGACAGTGATCTATTCAAGTTATAAGAGAAAGATGGTCTGTAATGTTTGAATAATTATAGCTTGATGCAATGAAGATAGTGTACTATGAAATAGTATAAGATAAACTCATGAGGAGTTATAGATAATGTGATACGAGGAATTTGTATCGAGCAAAGAGCACGTTAAGAGTAAGATAGAGTTAGGTGGGATTTCAATTGAGGACTCATGTGATGGCTGAGTTGTACAAATCTTTGTAAGGATGAGGTTTTGTGCTGGTACTCAGTTTATCACATTGATAATCATTGGAATGTTGGTGTCGCACTATCAATGTATATGTAGCAAAAATGTGATTCTTTTCTCATGTGTATATTTGATAGTTAGAAACTATTAAGATTAGTAAGATATTATTAGGATTAGGTGCGGTTCTTAAAACTAATGCATATGGTAAGTTCGTGACTCAAAATAATATGGTATGTTTTGAACCCCTCAGCGAATGGACGCCTATGGTCTGACTAGGATAAGTTCTTAAACTCATATTATTGTGGCAAGTTCCTGAACTTCCAATGTGTGGTAAGTTTGATGAACTATATTGGGTAGAAATTGGTTATAGTATAGAGAGTATTGATGAAGTTAAAGATTGATAGAATGGTTAAGTAATGAAGTAATGGAGTAATGATTAAAGTTGATGGATACCTGGATATTCTAAATCTACTAGTTATGCAAGACTTTTGAAATTTATTAACCTAGTGCTGATGTTTGCACTTCTATTTTCTTGAAAAACATTGGATCAAATGATGAAACCAATGAGTTTTAAAAATAATACCATTATTCGTATGTCTATGCTAATTGTTTCAGCTAGACAAAAATGATTTGAAATATATCAAAATATTTTTTTATATCATCAATGCATCATGGAACCTGGTGCAGAGATGATAAAAATGATGGAGTCATCAATGCAGTATTACTTAGTGTTGGAGGTGATCTACGGATCGTCAGCCCACTATGGTATGATGTAGTATGATAAAATCACCAAATGACGGAATCCTCAATGGACTGTAAATACAGTGCGGTATCATGACATCATAAAAAGATTTTGAGATTTATTTAAGATATGAGAATATATATATATATATATATATATATATATATATATATGTATATATTTCGATTGATGTCCGAATTGTTGTAGAAGTCTATGCTATTTGATTCAGCTAGACGAATATTGAAAGACGTTCTTGAAATTCAAGCGTTTCTTGCAAAGTTATGCTAAACCAAATTGTTTTGGTTCGGATTCAGATGTTGAAAAGCTGAGATGAACAACCCTTTTATAGGGATTACACATAGCGTTTATTTGAAAGCCCCAAATCCGGATACTTGAATCCCGAACTCGGTACTTCACGATACCATTTCTATGAGCGAAATATTAATAATAATGACAATAATATAAATTATAAACTTATCTTACCTTTATCAGAGTTAAATCCCAAGTACGCAACCTTTACTAAATGACACCGTAAACCTAATCTGTTTGCTTTCCTTTTCACTTGTTCTTGATCGATTCTTCTGATTGTTCACACTTATCTAAAAACATTTAAATTAATCAAGGATGAGCATTTGAGTGCCCAGCAAGTATTATATATATATATATAAGTTTAAAGAATTTAAATGTTTTCTTTATAATATCCATCTACAATAAGCTAATAGTTGTGAAGTATTCTGAACTGATATTAATAACATAACAACCCTCTTTCAAATTTTGAAACCACGTACTGACTGTAAATAAGGTTTAAGTGACATTTTATGAACATTGTTTTTATTTTCGAAAAGGTTTAGCAGAACTTCATCTGCAAACCGTCATAACTTACGGACACGGGGGTGATCAGCCCGTTGTGCCCTGTATATATCAATACTACATTACAAGAACGATGTTATCATTTACTTGATCCGCCTTGGGCGCATAAAAGTTTTCCCGTGAACGGGATGTTAATATTTGTCAGGGTTACAGACAAAAAGGTTTTATTTTATCCAACAATAATCTATAATTCAACATATATGTATAACAAAGGTGTATCAACATGTGATTAAATACAATGATTATCTAAGTGGGGAAAATTGTATAATCATTTATAGAAATTAACGAACAGAATATATATCTGAATTACCTTATTCTAACATGTTGATAATCAAAGGGTATATATAATATAGGTTTAACATTCTGTACATTAATAATAATAATTCTGAACTTCCCACTTCTGTCCATTGCATAAAGAAAATGCAAAGTTAGGATACTTGCCTGATGCGCTGCTTACAATTCTTAGTTCTACCCTTTTCTATCACAACCTATCATTAATCAAATCATTCGTTCGATTAGAACAATATAATATAACACATAGTACTGCATTTCGCAGTCAGCACATAACCTAATCATCTTATCACACATGTTCTACAATCATGGCATCACAAACAAACATCAACACATTCCTAATCACATTGTTACACAACCTTAATAACCATTGAATCACAATTAAACAGTTAACTAATCACATTATTTAAGTCCAGACCAATTTCTGAAATATATCGGTCTACCGACATCTTTATCGGGTAATTATCGAGTCTAAGACTCTAAACAGTTGACAATATCCATTTAGACTAATTAAATAACAGTCATATCATTTTTCATGACCTTGTAATAATTATAAAATAATTATTATCATTTACCATAATTTTTGAAATATCAGAATCATTATTAAATGATTTAAATATCAAACAATTCTATTATCATTAATATTTAATTTATTTTAAACTATTAATGAAACCATTGCCAAAATATTAAAGTTATTTAATATTAATTTATAATGAAAATTATCACAAAATATTAAAAGTTATCAAAAATAACTCAAAATTATTTTCTAACACAATAATATAATTTTCCATGATTTTTCATGGATTAAAACTATTTTTAAATAATTTATCTAATATTGTAATTAAATAAATAAATACCATTTACATTCCAAAAATATTAAATATTTTTGAAATATACCCAAAATAGTTAAAAACTATTTTTCAGACATTAAAATAATTTTTAAAAATTTATTATTTATTTTTAATAATTAAAAACCATTTTTATCAATTTTTTTTATTAATTTCCAGAAATTATAAATAAAACTGTCGCTAAAGGGCTATAGCGACACTTTCTGTAGCTATAGGTGTTCTTCATCAACCCAGATCTCAAAGTCAGTAGCCGAGTATGCTACTTTGACTATGATTCTAGATCGGATCATGATGTTTCTGGACAAGCTAACACATACATCTTGTAGTGCTCATGTTATACTACAATTAACAACAAACATACTGACTAAACAACATCAGATTTGTGAATTATTGGCCATCAAAAACTCTGACAACACTGTTCTTCATCTGAAGAACAGTCGAGGTATCAAATTTGGATCCTTATATCTTCTAATATATGTATTGTTTGTGTGATCTATCAATTTCAGTGTGTAGAAATAATGTAGGACTACAACTATAACACTTAACATACATATAACAACAACGGATCTAACTGGAAATAGCCGGTCAAAGTTCACCACGAAAGTTGTTCTTAAAATTCTGGGTTTGTGTTCTTGATAGATTTCGGTCAACGGATTTTGACCACCAATAACTCCCGATCTATAACAGATATGAACTTGATTCTTTTTGCATCTTAAAGAGCACATTACAGACTACATATAACAACTTAAAAACGACACAAATCATAAACGACCAAAGAGTTATAGGGCATGACATTCACTGTCAAACCTCCAGACAAAAATTTTCCAGATTTTATAAAATGATCATTAATTTAAGCATTTAGATGTTATGGGTCTATGCAATACTAACCCAGATCATCACTAGAGACTAAATACAACATAATCTAACACTTAAACACAAGATCAAATAACAGATCATGGACAAATTTTCAAGCTTGAGCTTTATACCTTTCTTGGTTTGATTTTGATTTTAAGCTATTGATTTGATATAGGACTTCGTGGGGCTGATCTTAGGGACTAAATTAGCACTGATTTTCGTTGGTTTTGAGTGAGGGAGAAGTGAGTTGAGAGTTGATGAGCAAAACACTCAAATGAGCCTTTTTTCTCTCTCTTAATCTATATATATACAAGCAAGATGCATGAATTGCTAGCATAGGTGGCTGAAAATAATGTTTTTTACTCACAAGGGTTGGTGAGAGTTGGTGAACAACTCAATATATGGATAGATTTGTAAGTAAGCTAATAAAGAATGCAAAAAGAGTACTTTGGTCATTTGATAATTCATTTAAATGGCAAAATTGTAATCTTGACAAACTCTTAGGGTTTAGGATTTAGTTTAGGGTTTAGGGTTTGAGCCAATTTAGGTTTTATAAGCAAACAAAATCTAGGATTTCTAATTTAGGGTTTGCACAAAAAAATAAATAAATTAAATAACTTTTAGTTTCTAAAATTTTTAAAATAATAACTTTGTTAATTAAATTAAGTTATTAATTATCTTATACATGGACATTAGGGTTTATTACCCTTAATCATAATTAACTTTGCTAATAAAGCAATTAGGGTTTCTAACTTTTGAAATTAGGGTTTATAATACAGAAAATTAATAAGGATTTTGAATAATTGCGATTCTCCCTAATTAGGGTTAATACATATATCACCGATTATAAATCACATTATCGTGATTACATAACGACTTAACCAATTCTCAAAGTCGTGAATGACTTTCGCATTAAGGTTTCAAATCAATTAGGGTTTCAAGAAATTAATTTAGGGTTCTAGATTTTAGGGTTTTAATTTACTAATTAGATTCACCTTAATTAATAATTAAAATTTATCACATGTGTTATTAATCATAATAACACTATTTCTGACTGATCAAACCTCCGATTTAGGTTTCCAGATTAAGGTTTCTAATTATTAAAAAATTAAATATAATTAGGGTTTACATTTAAAGTTAGGGTTTTCTATAATTAGCAAAATATTAAATAACACATAACATATATCATATAACATCGTCATATAATAGTCTTAAACTCACAATTTATTTTCAAATTGGGGTTTTCCACAGAAAACTAGTGTTTAACCAATTAACATTAGGGTTTTGAAATTAAACACCATAATTGACCAATCATCATCAACACGTACATACGGCACATATTTATAGCACTGAAAAATCAAAATATAATTACTATTATATTATTATCACCATTCCTCATTCCATAACCAGAAATAGGGTTTATAAAATATTATTAGGGTTTAGTCGTAATATAATAAAATTGTTTCACACATTAACATTACACACATAACCATACATATCTATAACACTAAAAAATAACAATATAATATTATTATTCTCATTCCTTAATCAAAACCCGAAATTAGGGTTTGGATTCCATATCTGATTTATCTTACATAAATAACCTTATTAAGTTAAAATAATTAACTTAATAATCTGTACTAAAATTCATATAATAAAATAATTATTATAATTATTCCAAAATCATTTCTTATATTATTTAAATAATATAAACATATAATTTCATGGAAAATAATTAATAAAAATATTTCTATCTTAAAATTAATTATTATAAGAATATACTTTATAATAATCAATAATTCTAAAATAAAATTATTTGTAAACATTAATGTAATAAATATTATCTTGTACAAATCCTCATCCCTATAATAATAATATTAATAAAAAAAAAATTATACGCAAAATTTCAGTTTTATATAGAAAATATCGGGTTGTCACATTCACCCTCCCTTATAAGGATTCCGTCCCTGGAATCACCACTTTAAAACCTTTACATACCAGGGTACATAACATTCACAATCATTGCAAGTAGATCTCGATTATGATTAACCAAATCGATCTTTAACTATTCAAATAAAGCTTGTCTTTCTGATTAAACGAAAATTTGATTTCTAAAAGAACTCAAATTCCTCCTTCAAAAAAATTTATAAAAATAATTTACTATATATAAGAAATCAATATTTAAGAAAATAATATTGGTTCGCGTAATACCTGGAGTTGCATCCCCGGCTGCCACGATATCTTGAACGGTCATGTTGAAGACGCTTACAGTTGATTCTGTTGGTTTGTTCGTTGATGTCGGTCCCGTTGTTGCCAATGTCCTGCTGCCTTTTTCCCGTATTCGCATTCCTTACCTCCATTCTCCTTCTTGAACAGTCTCCCACCTTATTTTCCATTGACCCACACTTGAAATACCTACTATACATTCTTGGATTGAGACAGTCAGAAATGATATGTCTCTTCTGCCCCCACTTACAATAAACAAACTTTCTTTTTAAACATTTCCCAGAGTGGTTCTTTCCACAGTTTTCACATTGCACCACCTGCTTCTTCTTCCCATCTTCTTGCTTCACCTGCACACTTCCAAAGCTGTTCACCTTCCTCTTTTCACTCCTATTCCCTTTGCTTGTTTCCACCTTTACTTTCACTATTAATTTCTACCTTTCCAGTTCCCTCAACCTTACCCTTGTTCCTTCTTACCTTGTTATAAAGCTAGGGTTCGAATCCCAGCTCAAACCTTCATGCCTTTCTAGCCTCCGTATCAAATTGATGCAGAGCCAATCTAGTCAACTCATTAAATTTCACTGACATATTCCGGAACTTACACACCCCCTTGCTTCAATTCTAGAAATTTAACCTCCATTCTAGTCTATATACTACCAGAAAAAAAAAATTCGAACAATAAAGTCTTAAACCTATCCCATGCTACCACACCTACTCCTGCCCTCGTCTAATTTGCTTTCCACCAAAAATTTTGCCTCACCCTTTATCATGCAGGTGGCAAAAGCGGTCTTTTTCCCCTCAGCTACCCTAACTATCACGAACACATTTTTAATTTCCTTAACCCAAGTTTGGGCTTCTACAGGGTCATTTGTACCTTTGAATTTTGGCGATAGGACGGCCTTGAAGTCTTTAACGTTCGACGTTTGATTATCTGGTTAATCTTTCACGACTGGTATTCTGTTATGCACAACTTGATCATCCATATTCGCAAATTTCTGTATTGAGTCTGGTTGTCCTCCAGCTTTGTTGACAGATTCTTCTATCCTTTGTTTTCGTTTTCGTCTTGACGACATTTTCATAAATTATTCTTACTTACTAAGCCTTATCGTAACCGCTTAACATATAACACAAAATTTTCTACTAAAATAATCATGTATTCAAAATATTAGATTTTTTTTTAAAACTCGGTCTATTGTAATAACCAGTGACCAAATAAATATCTACTACCTTTATACCAACTTATTTCATTAATCCAATATAGACTCATATTCATAACACTTGACATGCCATAGCACATTCTATTTTAAACATTCGCTATCCCTTTGTGACTCAAAAGTCGGGATTTACAACCTTGACCAATCACAAAAGTTAAAAAAAATATTTCATTACACAAACATACTTATCACATATACCACACAGAAACATACATATTCAGCTAATACCAATACTATCTATTTCTTTTGCCTTCACAAAATATTAACTATACCCAGTTCGTCAAACCACACTTATGAGTCCATAAACTTGTCACAGTTATATGAGTTTACGAATTTATCCTAGTCAGACCTTTGGCGTCCATTCGCTGAGGGATTTATAAACATTTCATATAACTATGAGTCAAGAATGTCACATAAGTATGAGTTTTAAGAACTCGTACTTAACCCTATGTTCTCTACCTATGACCTATCTATTTTTTATACACATGAGAAAGGAATCATCCTCTTAACATGCATATAACAAATAGCGCGACACAAACATTTCAATGATTATCAGTGTCAGATACTAAGTAGTTTTTACACCAAGTACAATTCCCCGCCCATACAAGGAATCATACAACTCAGCTGCCGACATGAGTCATCATTGAAATCCCCAACTAATCCTAACCCCCTTTTCCATTCGAATTTCATTTAATCCGTATTTATAACCCTTTCTTGAATCTGTACCATTCACACAACAATCTTGCTTTAAACTTTCCAATCATAAGATTGATTCTTTCTGGTTGTCATAATTTTATCAGATCACGGGGTGATCTCATCGAATATATAATGATTCAATTCTATGTCTTAATTGTTTTGTTTTACGATCTACTTTCCCTGCACTTCCAGTCTTTTAGACTCGATATATTCACTATTACTGTTTAACTTTATTATCAGAGTTAGGAAACTCTGTGTCTTAACAACTCGCCGAGATTCATCTTTGAATCATACCAACCCACTAACTCTATATGAGTTATTTATATTTTCAACGTTTTCCTCTGTTCTAAGGTTATAGCCTAAGGTCTAACCCACCTAAGGTTTCTAACCCTATAGCTCTGATACCATGATGTGAAAGCCCCAAATCTGGATACTTGAATCCCGAACTCGGTACTTCACGATACCATTTCTATGAGCGGAAATATTAATAATAATGACAATAATATAAATTATAAACTTATCTTACCTTTATCAGAGTTAAATCCCAAGTACGCAACCTTTACTAAATGACACCGTAAACCTAATCTGTTTGCTTTCCTTTTCACTTGTTCTTGATCGATTCTTCTTATTATTCACACTTATCTGAAAACATTTAAATTAAGTAAGGATGATCATTTGAGTGCCAAGCAAGTATTATATATATATAAGTTGAAAGAATTTAAATGTGTTCTTTATAATATCCATCTACAACTAACCAATAGTTGTGAAGTATTCTGAACTGATATTAAAAACATAACAACCCTCTTTCAAATTTTGAAACCACGTACTGACTGTAAATAAGGTTTAAGTGACATTTTATGAACATTGTTTTTATTTTCGAAAAGGTTTAGCAGAACTTCATCTGCAAACCGTCATAACTTACGGAAACGGGGGTGATCAGCCCGTTGTGCCCTGTATTGATCAATACTACATTACAAGAACGATGTTATCATTTACTTGATCCGCCTTGGGCGCATAAAAGTTTTACCGTGAACGGGATGTTCATATTTGCCAGGGTTCCAGACAAAAAGGTTTTATTTTATCCAACAATAATCTATAATTCAACATATATGTATAACAAAGGTGTATCAACATGTGATTAAATACAATGATTATCCTAGTGGGGACACTTGTATAATCATTTATAGAAATTAACGAACAGAATATATATCTGAATTACCTTATACTAACATGTTGATAATCAAAGGGTGTATATAATATAGGTTTAACAATCTGTACATTAATAATAATAATTCTGAACTTCCCACTTCTGTCCATTGCATAAAGAAAATGCAAAGTTAGGATACTTGCTTGATGCGCTGCTTACAATTCTTAGTTCTACCCTTTTCTATCACAACCTATCATTAATCAAATCATTCGTTCGATTAGAACAATATAATATAACACATAGTACTGCATTTCGCTGTCAGCACATAACCTAATCATCTTATCACACATATTCTACAATCATGGCATCACAAACAAACATCAACACATTCCTAATCACATTGTCACACAGCCTTAATAACCATTGAATCACAATTAAACAGTTAACTAATCACATTATTTAAGTCCAGACCAATTTCTGAAATATATCGGTCTACCGACATCTTTATCGGGTAATTATCGAGTCTAAGACTCTAAACAGTTGACCAATATCCATTTAGACTAATTAAATAACAGTCATATCATTTTTCATGACCTTGTAATAATTATAAAATAATTATTATCATTTATCATAATTTTTGAAATATCAGAATCATTATTAAATGATTTAAATATTAAAAAATTCTATTATCATTAATATTTAATTTATTTTAAACTATTAATGAAGCCATTGCCAAAATATTAAAGTTATTTATAATAACTCAAAATATTTTTAAAGTACTTATATTACCCTTAAATGATTTTTAAAACATCTAAAATCATTATTAAATAATTACCATTAATATTTAAATATTAATGAACTATTATCTAAATATTAAAAGTCATTAATTATAACTTAAAATATTTTTAATTCATTTAAATCCCTTTTTAATGATTTTTAAATAAATAAAACCATTTTTAAACTATTTATTTAATATAATTATTAAATAAACTTAATATCATTAATATTAAATTATTAATGAAATTATCCTTTAAATATTAAAAGTTATAGTTTATAACTTAAAATATCTTTAAACACTTTATTTTCATTTAAAATGATTATTATAATATTAAAATTATTTTTAAACTAATTTATTTAATATAATTATTAAATAACTTTAATATCATTAATAATCATAAATTAATGAAATTAACCATTAAATATTAAAAAGTTATATTTTATAACTTAAAATATTCTTAAATGATTTTTAATATAATAAAATCATTTTTAATTCATTTATTTAATTCATTTAATAAATAACTTAACTATCATTAATATTAATTTATAATGAAAATTATCACAAAATATTAAAAGTTATCAAAAATAACTCAAAATTATTTTCTAACACAATAATATAATTTTCCATGATTTTTCATGGATTAAAACTATTTTTAAATAATTTATCTAATATTTTAATTAAATAAATAAATACCATTTACATTCCAAAAATATTAAATATTTTTGAAATATACCCAAAATAGTTAAAAACTATTTTTCAGACATTAAAATAATTTTTAAGAATTTATTATGTATTTTTAATAATTAAAAACCATTTTTATCAATTTTTTTATTAATTTCTAGAAATTATAAATAAAACTGTCGCTAAAGGGCTATAGCGATACTTTCTGTCGCTATAGGTGTTCTTCATCAACCCAGATCTCAAAGTCAGTAGCCGAGTAGGCTACTTTGACCATGATTCTAGATCGGATCATGATGTTTCTGGACAAGCTAACACATACATCTTGTAGTGCTCATGTAATACTACAATTAACAACAAACATACTGACTAAACAACATCAGATTTGTGAATTATTGGCCATCAAAAACTCTGACAACACTGTTCTTCATCTGAAGAACAGTCGAGGTATCAAATTTGGATCCTTATATCTTCCAATATATGTATTGTTTGTGTGATCTATCAATTTTAGTGTGTAGAAATAATGTAGGACTACAACTATAACACTTAACATACATATAACATCAACGGATCTAACTAGAAATAGCCGGTCAAAGTTCACCACGGAAGTTGTTCTTAAAATTCTGGGTTTGTGTTCTTGACAGATTTCGGTCAACCGGTTTTGACCACCAATAACTCCCGATCTATAACAGATATGAACTTGATTCTTTTTGCATCTTAAAGAGAACATTACAGACTACATATAACAACTTAAAAACAACACAAATCATAAACGACCAAAGAGTTATAGGGCCTGACATTCACTGTCAAACCTCCAGACAAAAATTTTCCAGATTTTATAAAATGATCATTAATTTAAGCATTTAGATGTTATGGGTCTATGTAATACTAACCCAGATCATCACTAGAGACTAAATACAACATAATCTAACACTTAAACACAAGATCAAACAACAGATCATGGACAAATTTTCAAGCTTGAGCTTTATACCTTTCTTGGTTTGATTTTGATTTTAAGCTATTGATTTGATATAGGACTTCGTGGGGCTGATCTTAGGGACTAAATTAGCACTGATTTTCGTTGGTTTTGAGTGAGGGAGAAGTGAGTTGAGAGTTGATGAGCAAAACACTCAAATGAGCCTTTTTTTCTCTCTCTTAATCTATATATATACAAGCAAGATGCATGAATTGCTAGCATAGGTGGCTGAAAATAATGTTTTTAAGTCACAAGGGTTGGTGAGAGTTGGTGAACAACTCAATATATGGATAGATTTGTAAGTAAGCTAATAAAGAATGCAAAAATAGTACTTTGGTCATTTGATAATTCATTTAAATGGCAAAATTGTAATCTTGACAAATTCTTAGGGTTTAGGATTTAGTTTAGGGTTTAGGGTTTGAGCCAATTTAGGTTTTATAAGCAAACAAAATCTAGGATTTCTAATTTAGGGTTTGCACAAAAAAATAAATAAATTAAATAACTTTTAGTTTCTAAATTTTTTAAAATAATAACTTTGTTAATTAAATTAAGTTATTAATTATCTTATACATGGACATTAGGGTTTATTACCCTTAATCATAATTAACTTTGCTAATAAAGCAATTAGGGTTTCTAACTTATGAAATTAGGGTTTATAATACAGAAAATTAATAAGGATTTTGAATAATTGCGATTCTCCCTAATTAGGGTTAATACATATATCACCGATTATAAATCACATTATCGTGATTACATAACGACTTAACCAATTCTCAAAGTCGTGAATGACTTTCGCATTAAGGTTTCAAATCAATTAGGGTTTCAAGAAATTAATTTAGGGTTCTAGATTTTAGGGTTTTAATTTACTAATTAGATTCACCTTAATTAATAATTAAAGTTTATCACACGTGTTATTAATCATAATAACAATATTTCTGACTGATCAAACCTCCGGTTTAGGTTTCCGGATTAGGGTTTGTAATTATTAAAAAATCAAATATAATTTGGATTTACATTTAAAGTTAGGGTTTTCTATAATTAGCAAAATATTAAATAACACATAACATATATTATATAACATCGTCATATAATAGTCTTAAACTCATAATTTATTTTCAAATTAGGGTTTTCCACAGAAAACTAGGGTTTAACCAATTAACATTAGGGTTTTAAAATTAAACACCATAATTGACCAATCATCATCAACACGTACATACGGCACATATTTATAGCACTGAAAAATCAAAATATAATTACTATTATATTATTATCACCATTTCTCATTCCATAACCAGAAATAGGGTTTATAAAATATTATTAGGGTTTAGTCGTAATATAATAAAATTGTTCCACACATTAATATTACACACATAACCATACATATCTATAACACTGAAAAATAATAATATAATATTATTATTCTCATTCCTTAATCAAAACCCGAAATTAGGGTTTGGATTCCATATCTGATTTATCTTACATAAATAACCTTATTAAGTTAAAATAATTAATTTAATAATCTGTACTAAAATTCATATAATAAAATAATTATTATAATTATTCCAAAATTATTTCTTATATTATTTAAATAATATAAACATATAATTTCATCGAAAATAATTAATAAAAATATTTCTATCTTAAAATTAATTATTATAAGAATATACTTTATAATAATCAATAATTCTAAAATAAAATTATTTGTAAACATTTATGTAATAAATATATTTTTATTTACCACATAAATACATATACATATTATCTTGTACAAATCCTCATCCCTATAATAATAATAAAAAAAAAATTATACGCAAAATTTCAGTTTTATATAGAAAATATCGGGTTGTCACAATTTAGATGTTTGTGCACAATACATTGTACGAAGGGCTGATCACCCTAAGTACGGGGGTCCCTATAGTCTTATGACTGTTAAAGTTTAAGTTGAAAGATTACTTATAACTATGGACATACGCATAGCATTTAAATATTTGTGCACAATACATCGTACGAAGGGCTTAACACCCTAAGTACGGGAGTCCTTATAGTCTTATAACTGTTAAAGTGGAAGTTGAAAGATTACTTGCAACTGTGGACATAGTTTGTGCTCTTATGACCCTCAACATGATTTGGAATCTTTTAAATTCCTGAGTTATTCATACTGCTTCCCAATTATTGAGCAATTGTGGAAGATTCTTGCTATTCTAAAAGGTGAATGTGGTAAGGATGATATACCTTAGAAAGAAGTGAGTCGTAGAATGCGACACTGAATGGTGAATATATTGAATAAGTGAGAAAATAAATTTTTAAATGAGAAGGAGATGAGTTATCAATGAATAATGTAAATCTTTTAATAGAAAATTTTAATAATTGTAGAAAGATCTTTGTGGAAAGAAGTGGTTTTAGAACCCAATGAATGAATAAAGTATTAACATAAAATCTATTTCTATAGATTGAATGAATGAAGATTAATAAATAAAAATTTTGAGGACGAAATTCTTAGAAGAATGGGTGAATGTAATATCCTGAGTGTTTATAATAACGGTCCTTAGAAAAAGAAATGAACGGGTTAAAGAATATGTAATTCTCAAATATAATTGAGTCTAAGTAAAGGTTATGAAATAAAACTTACAAGAATTTATTTTGAAGAATGGTGGTAGTAGTAATAAATATAAAACCTATATTAAGGTAATGTGTTGAAGACATTAAACGATAAATTTTGAAAAGAGATTTGGTGAAAACCTGAGGAATGTAGGGTTTTGGTGATTCCGAGGACGGAATCCTTATAAGGTGGGAAAAATGTAACAATCCAGAATTTTATTTATAATTTTAAATATTTATTGAATTAAATAATATTTTAATTGATGTGTTTGTTGTTTAGTAGATATTTGTTGGATTATTTATTAGTAAGTAAATAATTCATGAGTTATAGAAATTAACTTAATTAAGATAAAGAGTGATGAATTAAATTTATGAGATAATACTCTAATTTAACTCAATAACTAAATTAGAGAGTTATTAAGGATTATATGGTTTGTTATAATGTTATTTAATTTGATTTTTTTTTTGTAATTAAAGTGATGTGTTAATGTATTAAATAAAATTATAATTATAATGAAAATTATAATTTTATTGTATTTGTTAATGTGGTGAATGAATTTATTAAATTGTTATTAGATTTAATTTAATTTGAATATGGGAATTTATTTAAATAAAGTGTGACAATAAATATGACTTATGAAAATAGATTAAAAGAGTTTTAATTTGGTTTTACCAAACAAAGCCTTAGAGTTTTTTTATTCTTATTTTAATCTTGTTTTCCAAATAAGGCTTAAGGAATGATTAAGTCATTATTTTAATTAGTTTTACCAAACAAGGCCTTATGGCTTTTATGTTTTAAAAAAAACTGATAAGTATTTAGTAGCCTTATTATATTATACGTCAGTTTTATTTTTATGTTAGCGTCTGTTTTAGTTTACGTGAAAAGGGTTTGGCCTAAGCCTAAGAAGAAGAGAGAAGAGAGGGTTTACAGAGAAGTTTGAGAGAGTCATATTCTATGAGAAATTGAAACAAAAGAGGTGATTATGAGAATCAAAGAAGGGAGATGGAGGATAATCAAGCCATTCTCATCATCTAATTAAGCTTAAGGAGAAATTAAAAGATAATATTACAGCCCTAGTTTTTAGTTATGTTTTATCAAAACTTTTTCTCTTTAATTGGTTGTGGTGCATGATTTGAGTAAGAATTGGTTTAAAAAGATTATTGGGTGTGTATAATCTGTTAATTATCATTTTAAAATAATTTTTTGTAAACAAGTCCATGGAAACATGTTTTAGAATGAAGAAATTGAGTTTTATTGATATATATATATATATATATATATATATATATATATATACATCAGGGCTTGTTTTGGAATAAAAATTGATGATGAATTCATGATATAATCTGAAATTGATTATATATGTTGTTAGTATGATGAAAAACGAAAACAACCCAAATTGAACGAGACAAAACGGATGTAAAACGAATTCGTAGTGAATGAATTCGCTAGAGATGTTAAAACATGAAAATAGAGTATGAACATGTGTTTTGGGTAAAATTTTAGGTTGGTTAATTGTTAGGTTTGTAATATTCATGAACGCAATCAAATTGCAAAAATATGCGGAAGCGTGGAAAATCAGAGTTTAAAAAAATTTACAAACCATATACACGGATCACCCTTTATGCGCAATTATTAATTAAACGAAAAAGAAAGAACAAGAATCATACCCTTGAAGATCCGAGCTTCCTCAGGTACAAGTTCACCTCCAATCCTTTTCGCGTTCAACTTGAATCCACCGGGTTTGGTTCCTTCCTTTGATCAACGTTAGCCACCCAAGTGTTTGGCCTCTAGAGGTGATCCACCAAGGAAGAAGAAGAATTCAAGAAGATGAGTATTTGGCTCAAACCCTAGTTTTCTATCTCTATAGAAAAAAGGGGCGTACTCTCCAACAATTGGAATTACGTATGTTGTTAAAGTCAACAACCCTTCACCCATAATAAGACTCCTCTTATTTATAGATGTAGGCAACCCTCCTTAACAACTAAGGAATTGGGTTTTATTTAATTAATTAAATCCTTTTAATTAATTAAGCTCCCTAATCTTATTAGGGATAATTAATTAAACTCTTTTAATTAATTTGCCTCCTAATCCTATTAGGATATTTGAGAGTACTTTTATTAACTAATTCCCAAACTCCTTTAGGAATTAAATAATAATAATAGTAATAATAATAATAAGACTCCTCTTATTAATTTATATTTAATATTTCTAAAATATTAAATAATAAATATTAAGCTATTTAATATATTCTATCACCATAGATTAAATTAAATATACTTAACTTATTATTACGATTATGCCATTAACTTCTTAAATAATTATTCTTCCTTTTATGGTGTGACCCTTTAGGTTCTCCATATTAAACCGGTTGTGAATAAATCAATTAGAACAATTCTAATCTTATTTAAATAAATAAATTAAGCTAATAATTTATTTAAATAAATAATATTTATTTTACAATAGGGATAAGCCTCTCTAGCGATCAACGACTTTCCAGATAATATAGATTTCAACATTAATCATAAAAGAACCTCTGAGTAAATAGTTATCGTACAATTCAATCCTTCCACCATACAATGTCCCAATTAAATATAAGACATGGAATTTCTGTCAAGTCTTATTTTATTTAATTATATGTATTTCGACTCTTAAATGCACAACTCCAAATAATGCAAATTAGAAACTCCTTTCTAATTTCATTCTGCCTTGGCCAAGGACTACTGAGTTGTCATTTATCGAATCACATAGGACATTTCTCTTCTTTTACTAGAAGTGGTAGATTCTTTATTGATCATACATTATCTCCATGTACAACTTATTATACCCAAGCATACCCTTTGATATACCCTAAGGGTCTTAAGGAATAAGTCAAAGTATAACTCATCATACACAAGATACTATGATGATCTCAAGTCCAAGGATCACTTGTACTACTATCACTACAGGAATTCCTATTGACATGCAAGTAAAACTCCATTAGGTATTCCTTAGCGAGCCACGTTCAGTGAACTTATTCTCTAATAAGCACCTACATACTTGCTTTAGTGTCTCCACACAAATGATCATGAGATCAATCATCCTCATCCAATAAGCAAGCAACGTATGTACCAATCTATCCGGATTCACTAATCCCCAATTTAGTAATCCAACGATTGGGAACTATTTTAGTTTTAAGCTTTCTAAGAATTTAGATCTCATTAGAATGATCATCATCATTATTCTAAAAGCATTGCTTAAAACTATGGGTTTATCACATATTATAAAACAGCAACATGTAGATAATTAAAAGCCTTTAATAAATTAATACTTTTTATTAATAAATGAATAAGATTGTTACAAAGTATATGCTTTATCATCAAACATGATTGGCTTGTGTGCATATTACTTTCAATCTCCCACTTGCACTAAAGCCAATCGTCATGGTATCTCATACTCTTCTTCTCTAAGTGACGATTATCCTGCTGTTGGATAAGCTTTAGTTAATGGATATGTAATATTGTTCTTGAGAGTTCACTATCTCTATAGTGATTTCCCATCTTTCAATGATTCTTATAATCAAATAAAAGTGCCACAACACATGTTTAGATCTAAGATGAGACTTAGGAACTATTCCTAGTTCTGTAATGAACTTTTCATCCAAACAATCAACTTGTAGCTTCATTTATAGCTATATACTTTGTCTTTATCACTAAACCAACAACTCTTTGCTGTTTGGAACCTTTCCAATTCACTGCACCACCGTTCAAGGTAACCCTTTACCTTAAAGTGGATTTTCTATCATCTTGGTCTGTCTGAAAAACTTGAGTCTTTTAAGCCCTCTAGTTTTAATTCAGACCCACCATGTATTATGATCACATCCTTAGTCCCGGTTAAGTACTTTTAGATGTTTTTCACTGTCTCACAGTGAACTTCTCCAGAATATGACTGATCAACATCAGGTCGCGTATATTTCATTGCATACATGATTGTCACTCATGCGATCTCTCTTTTCAGGAGTCTTTGGGGACTATTAAGAGAGATACACTCCATGGCTCATCAACATGAGACATCTTTTGGAGTTTGCCATGCTAAACAACTTTAACATCAAATGAATATATGTTCCTTGGGTTAAGTCGAGTATCCTTTTAAATCTATCTATATAGATTTGTATCCCCAATTAAGATACTCTACCCAAATCATTCATGGAGTAATGTTTAGACAACTTTATCTTTACTGATTGTAGCATTGGCATGTCATTCCTTATCCGTATTATATCAACATATAATACCAGAAATGTCACGACGCTCCCACTGACTTTTTTGTACACACTTGGTTCATTCTTATTTTTGATAAAATCAAACTCTTTTGATTATCATATCAAAATGAATGTTCCATTTTTGAGAAGATTGCTTCAATCCATTTCTCTGAGTGTCTACAACTCTTACCTCATCGTATGTAACTGGATCATCATCTTCTATGATACGTACCTCATCATCATCATCCATGATGAATCCATACCTCCTAGGTATCTTCGGTACTATTCCAGATTTACAATTCGGTTGTGGTACAATAGGTCTATCTATAGGTTCCTCTTATTTGACTTATAGTGTTTTGTGGTTCTTGAACTTTTCAAGATGTATTATCCTCCCACTAGCCCCTTCAATAATAAACACCTTTATCTTAGAAGGCAGCATGTTTCGCAACAAACACCTTTTGCTAAGTAGGATCATAGAACATATGCCCTAAACTTACTTTAGGATGTCCCACAAATCTGTACTTGTCAAATTTTGTCTCAAGCTTATCCTCTGAAACCGTTTCACATAAGTTGGACAACCCCATATCTTAACATACTTAAGATTAGGAATCCTCCCTGTCCATAACTTTTATGGAGTCTTGGGGCTGGATTTTGAGGTTACCTTTTCGTAGATATACAGCCATTTCTAGGACATGACCCTAGAGGGATACTAGAATGTCGGTAAAATCATTATGGACCGCACCATGTCCAACAAGGTACGATTTTTCTATTCAGATACATCAATCAATTATTGCGTATCAGGATGTGTCCATTATGAAAAAACCATTTGAGATGATCTAGAAACCTATTGCACAAGTATTTATTCCTTGATCTAATCAAAGAATCTTAATACTTTGTCAATTTGTTTCACTTCTAAATTCTTTGAACCTTTCAAATAATTCAAACTTGTATTTCAGCAAATACACACATTCAACTCTTTGAATGATCATCTCCTTTTCTTATACTAGTTTGTTCAATTTGCAAAATTATTTTCACGTAAGTCAAGTATACAAAATCCATTAAGTAATATTTCAGTTCTATACAAAACATTATTATTATTAATAGAACAACAATTGTTCTTAATTACAATAACAAAGATTTCATTGTCCAACAATAAAATGCAAATAATGTTTCTAACAAGAACTGGAATACAATAACAACTTATTGACTTAATAGATTTGCCCGTATGCCATGCTAAACTATAAGTTTTTATGGCTAATGTAGCAACCTTTTCTTCATTTCCCACACATAAAATTACTTATCATTGTTTAGTTTTCTACTTCTGTTTGGTCCCTTCATAAATCTATATTTACGATAACCAAAGCCGGTATCAAATACCCAAGTAGAACCTTGACTTAAAGAAAAATTTATTTTAAACCATGAACAAATTCATATTTGTAACCGAAACTTCACTAAGTTTCTTTTTTTTAGCCTTTGCAAGATGCTTCTCGCAGTTTCTTTCTAGTGTCCAGGCTTATTGCAGTGGAAGCAAACATCTTTGCTATCCGTATCAGTTTTGTTCTTATTATCCTTTGTTTTTGCCCTTTCTATTTACCTTCTTAGAATCGTTCTTCTTTTCAGAAGATCCTTTGGCCCCTACCAGTAAGACTTGGTCTTTCTTGGTTGGAAAGTGACTCTCAACATTTTTCAACATGTTAAGCAAATCAGCGAGGCTAATATCTAGCTCGTTCATATGAAAAATTCACAACAATTGTGAAAGGAGTCCGGAAGTGAGTGCAAGATCAAATCTTGGTTCAACTCTCCATCCATGACAAAACCCGTTGTCCTAATTGATCAATCAAATTGATTATGTTAAGGACTTTTATCTGTACCGTAGTGTCATTGGTCATTCTAGATCGGAAGAGCTCCTTAGATATCTGATATCTATCAGTCCTACTTTCCTCACCATCAACTACTTGATGTGTAGGAATATAATAGGAGCATCCATAGTTTCATGCTGACGCTGAAGCTCGTTACTCATGGATGCGAGCATGATGCATTGAGCCAACTATGCATAATCTAGCCACTTTCTAAAAGTAGCAATATCTTCCTCAGAGGCATTGTCTGCAACCATTGCAGGGATAGGCGTATTAAGGACATAAGATAGCTTTTCAGCCGTGAGAACTATTCTCAATTACCTTAACTAATCCGTTTAATTCGGTCCGGTTAATTTAGCATCTAATATGCTACGCAGTGATAGTAATTTAGACATTGTAAAATTCTGTAAATGAATTTGTAATTAACAACATTTTAACATACATTCTTTTATTAATTACCAAAATAAATTAGGTCTTGTTTTAAATTGGTATCTCCCACTATTTTCATCAAACTATATTACCCTCAATATATAGTTCGGCAATATCTAATTAAAGATATGCTAGTGAGAATAAGAATCCCATTTCAAATGTATATAGCCTTGTGTGTGCACAACAAACTATATATAAATAAATAGGTAGACAACTCTTGTCAATTACATCAACTATGTAACTCCTTGTATTTTGCCTCTTAAATCATAATGGTCAAGTGTGTGCACATCCGAACTAAAATGATATAAGTTAAGTCAGACCCAGCATTTCCATACAAGTGAAGAAAAAACTACAGCCCTTGTGTGTGTACAACAAAGCAGTAATGTTCAATTCCTTATAAACATCATGTGTAATAAAAACAACATCTTAAATATTTAATACTCGCCTTGTGTGTGCACAACAAACTCATATTAAATATTCAATACTCTATTGTTTCTATCATGCTAGAAGGCAACGTTCGATATTCCAAATATCTTTGAACGTTACAACTTAATATAAAATATTTGAGGGTTTTGTTATTAATTTGTCTCATCTTGTTTAGCGCGCATGCACATATATATATAAAATACGCGTCATATTAATAAACATGCGAAGCATGTTTGCATAATATATAATATATATAGTATAAGCATGCACATATAGAATACTATATTCTACCTGGATTGATTATGGACTTTTATTCTAGTTTGGTTCACTAGACCCATCAAGTGAACCAAAAGGTCAAACCCTAGGGGTGCAAGAATTAATATTTAAATATAACTATTACATTTAAACCCGGGCTCCATTACAAAAGGGTCTTCAAGCGCTCCTTGTTCCTTGATCTCCAATTTTTCAAAATTAATTCTAACTATTCCTATTACAAAACTATTTAAAATAAATAGAAACCTTGATCAGCAGTCAAGGGGAAGTACATAGAAGGGAGTTAGAATTTACATTAAGAAAAAATTAGAGAAGACGAGGTACGCAAACCCCATTTAATAAAACTCATACATTCATGCATCCAACTAAAATAAAATCCAATAACATTGGTCAATAGTCCATAATCAATCCCATTTATTATCATACACATCACCATATGCATCAATAAATAACATTCATCTCATGACTAATAAATATTTAATATATATATTGATATCATTTAATGGGCAAATTTAGTTAGTATAAAATCTATTTTTGAATCAAAATAAACTCCTTTATTTTAATCCAAATTTAAATTAAAATAAAACTATTTTATTTTAATTTATCCAATTTTGAATAAAATAAACTATTTTATTTTAATCAAAATCTTTAATCAAAATAAACTCCTTTATTTTAATTAATTATGGAATCCAATTCCAAGTAAAAAAAATACTCCTTTATTAAAGGAAACACGGATTCTCTTTCCTATTCACAAATAAACTCATTTATTTTGAATAATATGAAATCTAATTTCATATCTAAATAAACTCCTTTATTTAAGGAAATTAGGATTCTCTTTCCTATTCACAAATAAACTCTTTTATTTTGAATAATATGAAATCTTATTTCATATCTAAATAAATTCCTTTATTTAAGGAAACATAGAATCCAATTTTAACTCTAATTAGTTATCATGGAATCTAATTTCAACTCTAATTAGTTAACATGAAATTCTAATTTTAAAATTAAAATAAACCTTTTATTTTAATTATTAAAATTATAATATACTGTTATATATAATATATATATATAACTATTATAAATTTAATAACTTAAGTTACCTGAACTTGTAACTTTATGACTACCACGTTGCTGAATCACGTTTTTTTTTCAAAACCGCTATAATATAGGAGTATAACATATTGTGCGACTGTTTAATAACCGTGAATCAATCAACAACAGGACAGCGGTTTTTTTTTTTGGGGAAAAAAAATGATTGCGAATAACAGCTTTCAAAAAAAAATCAGCCTTTTTTTAAAAAATAAATTTTATACAATAAATTATGCCCAATTAAATTGTTCTAAACACATATCAATATACATATCAAATTTAAAACAATTAATAATTTGCCTAAAGATTTGGCTCTGATGCCACTGTTAGGTTTGTAATATTCATGAACGCAATCAAATTGCAAAAATATGCGGAAGCGTGGAAAATTAGAGTTTAAAAAAATTTACAAACCATATACCCGGATCACCCTTTATGCGTAATTATTAATTAAACGAAAAAGAAAGAACAAGAATCATACCCTTGAAGATCCGAGCTTCCTCAGGTACAAGTTCACCTCCAATCCTTTTCGCGTTCAACTTGAATCCACCGGGTTTGGTTCCTTCCTTTGATCAACGTTAGCCACCCAAGTGTTTGGCCTCTAGAGGTGATCCACCAAGGAAGAAGAAGAATTCAAGAAGATGGGTATTTGGCTCAAACCCTAGTTTTCTATCTCTATAGAAAAAAGGGGCGTACTCTCCAACAATTGGAATTACGTATGTTGTTAAAGTCAACAACCCCTTCACCCATAATAAGACTCCTCTTATTTATAGATGTAGGCAACCCTCCTTAACAATTTAGGAATTGGGTTTTATTTAATTAATTAAATCCTTTTAATTAATTAAGCTCCCTAATCTTATTAGGGATAATTAATTAAACTCTTTTAATTAATTTGCCTCCTAATCCTATTAGGATATTTGAGAGTACTTTTATTAATTAATTCTCAAACTCCTTTAGGAATTAAATAATAATAATAGTAATAATAATAATAAGACTCCTTTTATTAATTTATATTTAATATTTCTAAAATATTAAATAATAAATATTAAGCTATTTAATTTATTATATCACCATAGATTAAATTAAATATACTTAACTTATTATTACGATTATGCCATTAACTACTTAAATAATTATTCTTCCTTTTATGGTGTGACCCTTTAGGTTCTCCATATTAAACCGGTTGTGAATAAATCAATTAGAACAATTCTAATCTTATTTAAATAAATAAATTAAGCTAATAATTTATTTAAATAAATAATATTTATTCTACAATAGGGATAAGCCTCCCTAGTGATCAACGACTTTTCAGATAATATAGATTTCAACAGTAATCATAAAAGAACCTTTGAGTAAATAGTTACCGTACAATTCAATCCTTCCACCATACAATGTCCCAATTAAATATAAGACATGGAATTTCTGTCAAGTCTTATTTTATTTAATTATATGTATTTCGACTCTTAAATGCACAACTCCAAATAATGCAAATTAGAAACTCCTTTCTAATTTCATTCTGCCTTGGCCAAGGACTACTGATTTGTCATTTATCGAATCACATAGGACATTTCTCTTCTTTTACTAGAAGTGGTAGATTCTTTATTGATCATACATTATCTCCATGTACAACTTATTATACCCAAGCATACCCTTTGATATACCCTAAGGGTCTTAAGGAATAAGTCAAAGTATAACTCATCATACACAAGATACTATGATGATCTCAAGTCCAAGGATCACTTGTACTACTATCAGTACAGGAATTCCTATTGACATGCAAGTAAAACTCCATTAGGTATTCCTTAGCGAGCCACGTTCAGTGAACTTATTCTCTAATAAGCACCTACATACTTGCTTTAGTGTCTCCACACAAATGATCATGAGATCAATCATTCTCATCCAATAAGCAAGCAACCTATGTACAAATCTATCCGGATTCACTAATCCCCAATTTAGTAATCCAACGATTGGGAACTATTTTAGTTTTAAGCTTTCTAAGAATTTAGATCTCATTAGAATGATCATCATCATTATTCTAAAAGCATTGCTTAAAACTATGGGTTTATCACATATTATAAAACAGCAACATGTAGATAATTAAAAGCCTTTAATAAATTAATATTTTTTATTAATAAATGAATAAGATTGTTACAAAGTATATGCTTTATCATCAAACATGATTGGCTTGTGTGCATATTACTTTCAATCTCCCACTTGCACTAAAGCCAATCGTCATGGTATCTCATACTCTTCTTCTCTAAGTGACGATTATCCTGCTGTTGGATAAGCTTTAGTTAATGGATATGTAATATTGTTCTTGAGAGTTCACTCTCTCTATAGTGATTTCCCATCTTTCAATGATTCTTATAATCAAATGAAAGTGCCACAACACATGTTTAGATCTAAGATGAGACTTAGGAACTATTCCTAGTTCTGTAATGAACTTTTCATCCAAACAATCAACTTGTAGCTTCATTTATAGCTATATACTTTGTCTTTATCACTAAACCAACAACTCTTTGCTGTTTGGAACCTTTCTAATTCACTGCACCACCGTTCAAGGTAACCCTTTACCTTAAAGTGGATTTTCTGTCGTCTTCGTCTGTCTGAAAAACTTGAGTCTGTTAAGCCCTCTAGTTTTAATTCAGACCCACCATGTATTATGATCACATCCTTAGTCCCGGTTAAGTACTTTTAGATGTTTTTCACTGTCTCACAGTGAACTTCTCCAGAATATGACTGATCAACATCAGGTCGCGTATATTTCATTGCATACATGATTGTCACTCATGCGATCTCTCTTTTCAGGAGTCTTTGGGGACTATTAAGAGAGATACACTCCATGGCTCATCAACATGAGACATCTTTTGGAGTTTGCCATGCTAAACAACTTTAACATCAAATGAATATATGTTCCTTGGGTTAAGTCGAGTATCCTTTTAAATCTATCTATATAGATTTGTATCCCCAATTAAGATACTCTACCCAAATCATTCATGGAGTAATGTTTAGACAACTTTATCTTTACTGATTGTAGCATTGGCATGTCATTCCTTATCCGTATTATATCAACATATAATACCAGAAATGTTACGACGCTCCCACAGACTTTTTTGTACACACTTGGTTCATTCTTATTTTTGATAAAATCAAACTCTTTTGATTATCATATCAAAATGAATGTTCCATTTTTGAGAAGATTGCTTCAATCCATTTCTCTGAGTGTATATAGCTCTTACCTCATCGTATGTAACTGGATCATCATCTTCTATGATACGTACCTCATCATCATCATCCATGATGAATCCATACCTCCTAGGTATCTTCGGTACTATTACAGATTTACGATTCGGTTGTGGTACAATAGGTCTATCTATAGGTTCCTCTTATTTGACTTATAGTGTTTTGTGGTTCTTGAACTTTTCAAGATGTATTATCCTCCCACTAGCCCCTTCAATAATAAACACCTTTTATCTTAGAAGGCAGCATGTTTCGCAACAAACACCTTTTGCTAAGTAGGATCATAGAACATATGCCCTAAACTTACTTTAGGATGTCCCACAAATCTGTACTTGTCAAATTTTGTCTCAAGCTTATCCTCTGAAACCGTTTCACATAAGTTGGACAACCCCATATCTTAACATACTTAAGATTAGGAATCCTCCCTGTCCATAACTTTTATGAAATTTTGGGGCTGGATTTTGAGGTTACCTTTTCGTAGATATACAGCCATTTCTAGGACATGACCCTAGAGGGATACTGGAATGTCGGTAAAATCATTATGGACCGCACCATGTCCAACAAGGTACGATTTTTCTATTCAGATACATCAATCAATTATTGCGTATCAGGATGTGTCCATTATGAAAAAACCATTTGAGATGATCTAGAAACTTATTGCACAAGTATTTATTCCTTGATCTAATCAAAGAATCTTAATACTTTGTCAATTTGTTTCACTTCTAAATTCTTTGAACCTTTCAAATAATTCAAACTTGTATTTCAGTAAATACACACATTCAACTCTTTGAATGATCATTTACTTTTCTTATACTAGTTTGTTCAATTTGCAAAATTATTTTCACGTAAGTCAAGTATACAAAATCCATTAAGTAATATTTCAGTTCTATACAAAACCTTATTATTATTAATAGAACAACAATTGTTCTTAATTACAAGAACTGGAATACAATAACAACTTATTGACTTAATAGATTTGCCCGTAGGCCATGCTAAACTATAAGTTTTTATGGCTAATGTAGCAACCTTTTCTTCATTTCCCACACATAAAATTACTTGTCTTTGTTTAGCTTTCTACTTCTGTTTGGTCCCTTCATAAATCTATATTTACGATAACCAAAGCCGGTATCAAATACCCAAGTAGAACCTTGACTTAAAGAAAAATTTATTTTAAACCATGAACAAATTCATATTTGTAACCGAAACTTCACTAAGTTTCTTTTTTTTAGCCTTTGCAAGATGCTTCTCGCAGTTTCTTTCTAGTGTCCAGGCTTATTGCAGTGGAAGCAAACATCTTTGCTATCCGTATCAGTTTTGTTCTTATTATCCTTTGTTTTTGCCCTTTCTATTTACCTTCTTAGAATCGTTCTTCTTTTCAGAAGATCCTTTGGCCCCTACCAGTAAGACTTGGTCTTTCTTGGTTGGAAAGTGACTCTCAACATTTTTCAACATGTTAAGCAAATCAGCCAGGCTAATATCTAGCTCGTTCATATGAAAAATTCACAACAATTGTGAAAGGTGTCCGGAAGTGAGTGCAAGATCAAATCTTGGTTCAACTCTCCATCCATGACAAAACCCGTTGTCCTAATTGATCAATCAAATTGATTATGTTAAGGACTTTTATCTATACCGTAGTGTCATTGGTCATTCTAGATCGGAAGAGCTCCTTAGATATCTGATATCTATCAGTCCTACTTTCCTCACCATCAACTACTTGATGTGCAGGAATATAATAGGAGCATCCATAGTTTCATGCTGACGCTGAAGCTCGTTACTCATGGATGCGAGCATGATGCATTGAGCCAACTATGCATAATCTAGCCACTTTCTAAAAGTAGCAATATCTTCCTCAGAGGCATTGTCTGCAACCATTGCAGGGATAGGCGTATTAAGGACATAAGATAGCTTTTCAGCCGTGAGAACTATTCTCAATTACCTTAACCAATCCGTTTAATTCGGTCCGGTTAATTTAGCATCTAATATGCTACGCAGTGATAGTAATTTAGACATTGTAAAATTCTATAAATGAATTTGTAATTAACAACATTTTAACATACATTCTTTTATTAATTACCAAAATAAATTAGGTCTTGTTTTAAATTGGTATCTCCCACTATTTTCATCAAACTATATTACCCTCAATATATAGTTCGGCAATATCTAATTAAAGATATGCTAGTGAGAATAAGAATCTCATTTCAAATGTATATAGCCTTGTGTGTGCACAACAAACTATATATAAATAAATAGGTAGACAACTCTTGTCAATTACATCAACTATGTAACTCCTTGTATTTTGCCTCTTAAATCATAATGGTCAAGTGTGTGCACATCCGAACTAAAATGATATAAGTTAAGTAAGACCCAGCATTTCCATATAAGTGAAGAGAAAACTACAGCCCTTGTGTGTGCACAACAAAGCAGTAATGTTCAATTCCTTATAAACATCATATGTAATAAAAACAACATCTTAAATATTTAATACTCGCCTTGTGTGTGCACAACAAACTCATATTAAATATTCAATACTCTATTGTTTCTATCATGCTAGAAGGCAACGTTCGATATTCCAAATATCTTTGAACGTTACAACTTAATATAAAATATTTGAGGGTTTTGTTATTAATTTGTCTCATCTTGTTTAGCGCGCATGCACATATATATATAAAATACGCGTCATATTAATAAACATGCGAAGCATGTTTGCATAATATATAATATATATAGTATAAGCATGCACATATAGAATACTATATTCTACCTGGATTGATTATGGACTTTTATTCTAGTTTGGTTCACTAGAGCCATCAAGTGAACTAAAAGGTCAAACCCTAGGGGTGCAAGAATTAATATTTAAATATAACTATTACATTTAAACCCGGGCTCCATTACAAACGGGTCTTCAAGCGCTCCTTGTTCCTTGATCTCCAATTTTTCAAAATTAATTCTAACTATTCCTATTACAAAACTATTTAAAATAAATAGAAACCTTGATCAGCAGTCAAGGGGAAGTATATAGAAGGGAGTTAGAATTTACATTAAGAAAAAATTAGAGAAGACGAGGTACGCAAACCCCATTAAATAAAACTCATACATTCATGCATCCAACTAAAATAAAATCCAATAACATTGGTCAATAGTCCATAATCAATCCCATTTATTATCATACACATCACCATATGCATCAATAAATAACATTCATCTCATGAATAATAAATATTTAATATATATATTGATATCATTTAATGGGCAAATTTAGTTAGTATAAAATCTATTTTTGAATCAAAATAAACTCCTTTATTTTAATCCAAATTTAAATTAAAATAAAACTATTTTATTTTAATTTATCCAATTTTGAATAAAATAAACTATTTTATTTTAATCAAAATCTTTAATCAAAATAAACTCCTTTATTTTAATTAATTATGGAATCCAATTCCAAGTAAAAAAAAATACTCCTTTATTAAAGGAAACACGGATTCTCTTTCCTATTCACAAATAAACTCATTTATTTTGAATAATATGAAATCTAATTTAATATCTAAATAAACTCCTTTATTTAAGGAAATTAGGATTCTCTTTCCTATTCACAAATAAACTCTTTTATTTTGAATAATATGAAATCTTATTTCATATCTAAATAAACTCCTTTATTTAAGGAAACATAGAATCCAATTTCAACTCTAATTAGTTATCATGGAATCCAATTTCAACTCTAATTAGTTAACATGAAATTCTAATTTTAAAATTAAAATAAACCTTTTATTTTAATTATAAAATTATTAAAATTATAATATACTATTATATATATAATATATATATAACTATTATAAATTTAATAACTTAAGTTACCTGAACTTGTAACTTTATGACTACCACGTTGCTGAATCACGTTTTTTTTTTCAAAACCGCTATAATATAGGAGTATAACATATTGTGCGACTGTTGAATAACCGTGAATCAATCAACAACAGGACAACGGTTTTTTTTTTGGGGAAAAAAAATGATTGCGAATAACAGCTTTCAAAAAAAAATCAGCCATTTTTTTAAAATAAATTTTATACAATAAAATTATGCCCAATTAAATTGTTCTAAACACATATCAATATACATATCAAATTTAAAACAATTAATAATTTGCATAAAGGTTTGGCTCTGATGCCACTGTTAGGTTTGTAATATTCATGAACGCAATCAAATTGTAAAAATATGCGTAAGCGTGGAAAATCAGAGTTTAAAAAAATTTACAAACCATATACCCGGATCACCCTTTATGCGCAATTATTAATTAAACGAAAAAGAAAGAACAAGAATCATACCCTTGAAGATCGGAGCTTCCTCAGGGTACAAGTTCACCTCCAATCCTTTTCGCGTTCAACTTGAATCCACCGGGTTTGGTTCCTTCCTTTGATCAACGTTAGCCACCCAAGTGTTTGGCCTCTAGAGGTGATCCACCAAGGAAGAAGAAGAATTCAAGAAGATGGGTATTCTAATCTTATTTAAATAAATAAATTAAGCTAATAACTTATTTAAATAAATAATATTTATTCTACAATAGGGATAAGCCTCCCTAGCGATCAACGACTTTTCAGATAATATAGATTTCAACATTAATCATAAAAGAACCTTTGAGTAAATAGTTATCGTACAATTCAATCCTTCCACCATACAATGTCCCAATTAAATAAAAGACATGGAATTTTTGTCAAGTCTTATTTTATTTAATTATATGTATTTCGACTCTTAAATGCACAACTCCAAATAATGCAAATTAGAAACTCCTTTCTAATTTCATTCTGCCTTGGCCAAGGACTACTGAGTTGTCATTTATCGAATCACATAGGACATTTCTCTTCTTTTACTAGAAGTGGTAGATTCTTTATTGATCATACATTATCTCCATGTATAACTTATTATACCCAAGCATACCCTTTGATATACCCTAAGGGTCTTAAGGAATAAGTCAAAGTATAACTCATCATACACAAGATACTATGATGATCTCAAGTCCAAGGATCACTTGTACTACTATCACTACAGGAATTCCTATTGACATGCAAGTAAAACTCCATTAGGTATTCCTTAGCGAGCCACGTTCAGTGAACTTATTCTCTAATAAGCACCTACATACTTGCTTTAGTGTCTCCACACAAATGATCATGAGATCAATCATCCTCATCCAATGAGCAAGCAACGTATGTACCAATCTATCCGGATTCACTAATCCCCAATTTAGTAATCCAACGATTGGGAACTATTTTAGTTTTAAGCTTTCTAAGAATTTAGATCTAATTAGAATGATCATCATCATTATTCTAAAAGCATTGCTTAAAACTATGGGTTTATCACATATTATAATACAGCAACATGTAGATAATTAAAAGCCTTTAATAAATTAATACTTTTTATTAATAAAAGAATAAGATTGTTACAAAGTATATGCTTTATCATCAAACATGATTGGCTTGTGTGCATATTACTTTCAATCTCCCACTTGCACTAAAGCCAATCGTCATGGTATCTCATACTCTTCTTCTCTAAGTGACGATTATCCTGCTGTTGGATAAGCTTTAGTTAATGGATATGTAATATTGTTCTTGAGAGTTCACTATCTCTATAGTGATTTCCCATCTTTCAATGATTCTTATAATCAAATGAAAGTGCCACAACACATGTTTAGATCTAAGATGAGACTTAGGAACTATTCCTAGTTCTGTAATGAACTTTTCATCCAAACAATCAACTTGTAGCTTCATTTATAGCTATATACTTTGTCTTTATCACTAAACCAACAACTCTTTGTTGTTTGGAACCTTTCCAATTCACTGCACCACCGTTCAAGGTAACCCTTTACCTTAAAGTGGATTTTCTGTCGTCTTCGTCTGTCTGAAAAACTTGAGTCTGTTAAGCCCTCTAGTTTTAATTCAGACCCACCATGTATTATGATCACATCCTTAGTCCCGGTTAAGTACTTTTAGATGTTTTTCACTGTCTCACAGTGAACTTCTCCAGAATATGACTGATCAACATCAGGTCGCGTATATTTCATTGCATACATGATTGTCACTCATGCGATCTCTCTTTTCAGGAGTCTTTGGGGACTATTAAGAGAGATACACTCCATGGCTCATCAACATGAGACATCTTTTGGAGTTTGCCATGCTAAACAACTTTAACATCAAATGAATATATGTTCCTTGGGTTAAGTCGAGTATCTTTTTAAATCTATCTATATAGATTTGTATCCCCAATTAAGATACTCTACCCAAATCATTCATGGAGTAATGTTTAGACAACTTTATCTTTACTGATTGTAGCATTGGCATGTCATTCCTTATCCGTATTATATCAACATATAATACCAGAAATGTCACGACGCTCCCACTGACCCTTTTGTACACACTTGGTTCATTCTTATTTTTGATAAAATCAAACTCTTTTGATTATCATATCAAAATGAATGTTCCATTTTTGAGAAGATTGCTTCAATCCATTTCTCTGAGTGTCTACAACTCTTACCTCATCGTATGTAACTGGATCATCATCTTCTATGATACGTACCTCATCATCATCATCCATGATGAATCCATACCTCCTAGGTATCTTCGGTACTATTCCAGATTTACAATTCGGTTGTGGTACAATAGGTCTATCTATAGGTTCCTCTTATTTGACTTATAGTGTTTTGTGGTTCTTGAACTTTTCAAGATGTATTATCCTCCCACTAGCCCCTTCAATAATAAACACCTTTATCTTAGAAGGCAGCATGTTTCGCAACAAACACCTTTTGCTAAGTAGGATCATAGAACATATGCCCTAAACTTACTTTAGGATGTCCCACAAATCTGTACTTGTCAAATTTTGTCTCAAGCTTATCCTCTGAAACCGTTTCACATAAGTTGGACAACCCCATATCTTAACATACTTAAGATTAGGAATCCTCCCTGTCCATAACTTTTATGGAGTCTTGGGGCTGGATTTTGAGGTTACCTTTTCGTAGATATACAACCATTTCTAGGACATGACCCTAGAGGGATACTGGAATGTCGGTAAAATCATTATGGACCGCACCATGTCCAACAAGGTACGATTTTTCTATTCAGATACATCAATCAATTATTGCGTATCAGGATGTGTCCATTATGAAAAAACCATTTGAGATGATCTAGAAACCTATTGCACAAGTATTTATTCCTTGATCTAATCAAAGAATCTTAATACTTTGTCAATTTGTTTCACTTCTAAATTCTTTGAACCTTTCAAATAATTCAAACTTGTATTTCAGCAAATACACATATTCAACTCTTTGAATGATCATCTCCTTTTCTTATACTAGTTTGTTCAATTTGCAAAATTATTTTCACGTAAGTCAAGTATACAAAATCCATTAAGTAATATTTCAGTTCTATACAAAACATTATTATTATTAATAGAACAACAATTGTTCTTAATTACAATACCAAAGATTTCATTGTCCAACAATAAAATGCAAATAATGTTTCTAACAAGAACTGGAATACAATAACAACTTATTGACTTAATAGATTTGCCCGTAGGCCATGCTAAACTATAAGTTTTTATGGCTAATGTAGAAACCTTTTCTTCATTTCCCACACATAAAATTACTTATCTTAGTTTAGCTTTCTACTTCTGTTTGGTCCCTTCATAAATCTATATTTACGATAACCAAAGCCGGTATCAAATACCCAAGTAGAACCTTGACTTAAAGAAAAATTTATTTTAAACCATGAACAAATTCATATTTGTAACCGAAACTTCACTAAGTTTCTTTTTTTAGCCTTTGCAAGATGCTTCTCGCAGTTTCTTTCTAGTGTCCAGGCTTATTGCAGTGGAAGCAAACTTCTTTGCTATCCGTATCAGTTTTGTTCTTATTATCCTTTGTTTTTGCCCTTTCTATTTACCTTCTTAGAATCGTTCTTCTTTTCAGAAGATCCTTTGGCCCCTACCAGTAAGACTTGGTCTTTCTTGGTTGGAAAGTGACTCTCAACATTTTTCAACATGTTAAGCAAATCAGCGAGGCTAATATCTAGCTCGTTCATATGAAAAATTCACAACAATTGTGAAAGGAGTCCGGAAGTGAGTGCAAGATCAAATCTTTGCTTAACTCTCCATCCATGACAAAACCCGTTGTCCTAATTGATCAATCAAATTGATTATGTTAAGGACTTTTATCTGTACCGTAGTGTCATTGGTCATTCTAGATCGGAAGAACTCCTTAGATATCTGATATCTATCAGTCCTACTTTCCTCACCATCAACTACTTGATGTGCAGGAATATAATAGGAGCATCCATAGTTTCATGCTGACGCTGAAGCTCGTTACTCATGGATGCGAGCATGATGCATTGAGCCAACTATGCATAATCTAGCCACTTTCTAAAAGTAGCAATATCTTCCTCAGAGGCATTGTCTGCAACCATTGCAGGGATAGGCGTATTAAGGACATAAGATAGCTTTTCAGCCGTGAGAACTATTCTCAAATACCTTAACCAATCCGTTTAATTCGGTCCGGTTAATTTAGCATCTAATATGCTACGCAGTGATAGTAATTTAGACATTGTAAAATTCTGTAAATGAATTTGTAATTAACAACATTTTAACATACATTCTTTTATTAATTACCAAAATAAATTAGGTCTTGTTTTAAATTGGTATCTCCCACTATTTTCATCAAACTATATTACCCTCAATATATAGTTCGGCAATATCTAATTAAAGATATGCTAGTGAGAATAAGAATCCCATTTCAAATGTATATAGCCTTGTGTGTGCACAACAAACTATATATAAATAAATAGATAGACAACTCTTGTCAATTACATCAACTATGTAACTCCTTGTATTTTGCCTCTTAAATCATAATGGTCAAGTGTGTGCACATCCGAACTAAAATGATATAAGTTAAGTCAGACCCAGCATTTCCATATAAGTGAAGAGAAAACTACAGCCCTTGTGTGTGTACAACAAAGCAGTAATGTTCAATTCCTTATAAATATCATATGTAATAAAAATAACATCTTAAATATTTAATACTCGCCTTGTGTGTGCACAACAAACTCATATTAAATATTCAATACTCTATTGTTTCTATCATGTTAGAAGGCAACGTTCGATATTCCAAATATCTTTGAACGTTACAACTTAATATAAAATATTTGAGGGTTTTGTTATTAATTTGTCTCATCTTGTTTAGCGCGCATGCACATATATATATAAAATACGCGTCATATTAATAAACATGCGAAGCATGTTTGCATAATATATAATATATATAGTATAAGCATGCACATATAGAATACTATATTCTACCTGGATTGATTATGGACTTTTATTCTAGTTTGGTTCACTAGAGCCATCAAGTGAACCAAAAGGTCAAACCGTAGGGGTGCAAGAATTAATATTTAAATATAACTATTACATTTAAACCCGGGCTCTATTACAAACGGGTCTTCAAGCG
Organism: Panax japonicus; assembly: GCA_020205505.1. Lineage (NCBI taxonomy): Eukaryota > Viridiplantae > Streptophyta > Magnoliopsida > Apiales > Araliaceae > Panax > Panax japonicus. The sequence continues at coordinate 16,134,461 of CM035112.1, forward strand.
CTCCTTGTTCCTTGATCTCCAATTTTTCAAAATTAATTCTAACTATTCCTATTACAAAACTATTTAAAATAAATAGAAACCATGATCAGCAGTCAAGCATAGAAGGGAGTTAGAATTTACATTAAGAAAAAATTAGAGAAGACAAGGTACGCAAACCCCATTTAATAAAACCCATACATTCATGCATCCAACTAAAATAAAATCCAATAACATTGGTCAATAGTTCATAATCAATCCCATTTATTATCATACACATCACCATATGCATCAATAAATAACATTCATCTCATGAATAATAAATATTTAATATATATATTGATATCATTTAATGGGCAAATTTAGTTAGTATAAAATCTATTTTTGAATCAAAATAAACTCCTTTATTTTAATCCAAATTTAAATTAAAATAAAACAATTTTATTTTAATTTATCCAATTTTGAATAAAATAAACTCCTTTATTTTAATTAATTATGTAATCCAATTCCAAGTAAAAAAAAAATACTCCTTTATTAAAGGAAACACGGATTCTCTTTCCTATTCACAAATAAACTCATTTATTTTGAATAATATGAAATCTAATTTCATATCTAAATAAACTCCTTTATTTAAGGAAATTAGGATTCTCTTTCCTATTCACAAATAAACTCTTTTATTATGAATAATATGAAATCTTATTTCATATCTAAATAAACTCCTTTATTTAAGGAAACATAGAATCCAATTTCAACTCTAATTAGTTAACATGAAATTCTAATTTTAAAATTAAAATAAACCTTTTATTTTAATTATTAAAATTATAATATACTGTTATATATAATATATATATATATATATATATATATATATAACTATTATAAATTTAATAACTTAAGTTACCTGAACTTGTAACTTTATGACTACCACGTTGCTGAATCACGTTTTTTTTTTTCAAAACCGCTATAATATAGGAGTATAACATATTGTGCGACTGTTGAATAACCGTGAATCAATCAACAACATGACAGCAGTTTTTTTTTGGGGAAAAAAAATGATTGCGAATAACAGCTTTCAAAAAAAAAAAATCAGCCATTTTTTTTAAAATAAATTTTATACAATAAAATTATGCCGAATTAAATTGTTCTAAACACATATCAATATACATATCAAATTTAAAACAATTAATAATTTGCATAAAGGTTTGGCTCTGATGCCACTGTTAGGTTTGTAATATTCATGAACGCAATCAAATTGCAAAAATATGCGGAAGCGTGGAAAATTAGAGTTTAAAAAAATTTACAAACCATATACCCGGATCACCTTTTATGCGCAATTATTAATTAAACGAAAAAGAAAGAACAAGAATCATACCCTTGAAGATCCGAGCTTCCTCAGGTACAAGTTCACCTCCAATCCTTTTCGCGTTCAACTTGAATCCACTGGGTTTGGTTCCTTCCTTTGATCAACGTTAGCCACCCAAGTGTTTGGCCTCTAGAGGTGATCCACCAAGGAAGAAGAAGGAGTCAAGAAGATGGGTATTTGGCTCAAACCCTAGTTTTCTATCTCTATAGAAAAAAGGGGTGTATTCTCCAACAATTGAAATTACGTATGTTGTTAAAGTCAACAACCCCTTCACCCATAATAAGACTCCTCTTATTTATAGATGTAGGCAACCCTCCTTAACAATTAAGGAATTGGGTTTTATTTAATTAATTAAATCCTTTTAATTAATTAAGCTCCCTAATCTTATTAGGGATAATTAATTAAACTCTTTTAATTAATTTGCCTCCTAATCCTATTAGGATATTTGAGAGTACTTTTATTAATTAATTCCCAAACTCCTTTAGGAATTAAATAATAATAATAGTAATAATAATAATAAGACTCCTCTTATTAATTTATATTTAATATTTCTAAAATATTAAATAATAAATATTAAGCTATTTAATTTATTCTATCACCATAGATATAATTAAATATACTTAACTTATTATTACGATTATGCCATTAACTTCTTAAATAATTATTCTTCCTTTTATGGTGTGACCCTTTAGGTTCTCCATATTAAACCGGTTGTGAATAAATCAATTAGAACAATTCTAATCTTATTTAAATAAATAAATTAAGCTAATAATTTATTTAAATAAATAATATTTATTCTACAATAGGGATAAGCCTCCCTAGCGATCAACGACTTTCCAGATAATATAGATTTCAACATTAATCATAAAAGAACCTTTGAGTAAATAGTTATCGTACAATTCAATCCTTCCACCATACAATGTCCCAATTAAATATAAGACATGGAATTTCTGTCAAGTCTTATTTTATTTAATTATATGTATTTCGACTCTTAAATGCACAACTCCAAATAATGCAAATTAGAAACTCCTTTCTAATTTCATTCTGCCTTGGCCAAGGACTACTGAGTTGTCATTTATCGAATCACATAGGACATTTCTCTTCTTTTACTAGAAGTGGTAGATTCTTTATTGATCATACATTATCTCCATGTACAACTTATTATACCCAAGCATACCCTTTGATATACCCTAAGGGTCTTAAGGAATAAGTCAAAGTATAACTCATCATACACAAGATACTATGATGATCTCAAGTCCAAGGATCACTTGTACTACTATCACTACAGGAATTCCTATTGACATGCAAGTAAAACTCCATTAGGTATTCCTTAGTGAACCACGTTCAGTGAACTTATTCTCTAATAAGCACCTACATACTTGCTTTAGTGTCTCCACACAAATGATCATGAGATCAATCATCCTCATCCAATGAGCAAGCAACGTATGTACCAATCTATCCGGATTCACTAATCCCCAATTTAGTAATCCAACGATTGGGAACTATTTTAGTTTTAAGCTTTCTAAGAATTTAGATCTCATTAGAATGATCATCATCATTATTCTAAAAGCATTGCTTAAAACTATGGGGTTATCACATATTATAAAACAGCAATATGTAGATAATTAAAAGCCTTTAATAAATTAATACTTTTTATTAATAAATGAATAAGATTGTTACAAAGTATATGCTTTATCATCAAACATGATTGGCTTGTGTGCATATTACTTTCATTAATATCTTTATAAATTGTTAGAATTCTAGTATGTTGTAGTTCTATGAATTATGAACCCATAGAATCGAAAATGGACTGATTTTGATGAGTATAACTTATGTTATGAAAATCGAAAGGAGAGGAGGTCTGTAAAATCACGAAGTGCATAACCTAAAGGGAAATTCTGCCTCCCAGGGCGCAGCTGCACTGCCCCCAAGGCCAATTGGGGTGCTGCTGCACCGTGCTTCGGTGTTGGGTAGACTGTTTTGACCTGCTGTAGTAAATTAGGCATAACTTTTTCATACAAACTCTGATTAAGGTGACTCAAGATGATTCGAAACGAGGACGAATAGACCTACAACTTTTATTCTTTAAGTTGTTTAATATGAGGTCTGGAACAGGGGTAACAATGGTAATCTTTAGGACTGTTGTGTTTTCGGATGCAATCGGAGGGCGTCGGGCATGCACGTATGCAAGTGTAGTGCTCTTGACGATAAAAGATGTTGTTCTAAGTTATAGAACATGAATGTTATGAAGTATAATGATGCTTAACATTAATAAATGATATATTAGATAAGTTGTATACACATACTAAGCACACACAAGAGAGACAAATTGGGCGTATGACGAATAAACGTCGAAATATCGTGATAAGTGTTAATGAACGTAAAAAGTGTTTTAAATAAAATGAAATGAATATTATAAGATATTGAATAAGGTCAATATAAAACTAATAAGTAGTCCTAGCAAGACTTAAACACTTGAATAAACTTTGAATATGAAATATAGTGAGATATAAGTCTAAAGTTAACACAATCAAATTGAACATTGTGTATTGATTAATTGGAAGGGTTATAGGACGTAAATTATAGTTTACATTAAAACTAATATGCGTTGTGTTGTGACTAATAGTTGATGTGCATGATTATATAATTGTGTAGGACACGTGAAGTGCAGATAACTGTAAGCTGTTAAACTGTTATTGGTAAACAACGATCAAGGCAAGTCTTTCAGTTCCTATTTGCTATGTGAATTTGATTGTTTTAAATCTTTATTGTAAAGAGCATGATGTGTTATATATATGTTGAATGTAGGAAATGTTAAAGTCAATTTATGACTACGTTGTTTGACTAAAAGCATGCTGATTGAGTAAGGAACTCAATCTTTATACTTGTTATATGAATTATAGCATGTATGTTATGTTAGTCCGATGTTTATGAGATATATGTTGATCATGTTATTATGTGTTACGTGATGCATTAAAACTGTTAGATTTTGCTGGGCTGTCGAGCTCAACCTTGCAAATAACCACTTTTGCAGGTTCAAGATTCAAGATAAAGTTATGTGTTTCTTGAAAGACATGAATCAGATGTGATACTTGAAGATTTACACACTTTGGTTGTGTTATTATTATTTGAACCATGTTTAAGGTTTCAGATAATAAATTAATGTTAAATTGTTATATCATTTTGCAATGTAAAATATTATAGTATTAAAAATGATTCTGAGATATTTAGATGTAAAGGTTGAAGGTTTAGGGAACGAGGATAGTTGTAATAGAAAATTTTAATTATTCTGTAAATTTCAGTGTTTGTATTATCGTTTAATGATGCAAAATTAGAGGTTTATTGTATTATTAACGATCGAAGTCGAGAATTATATTGTATGAATTTTGTGGTCGTTACATCATACACTGAAGACATTGGCTCGAGCTGTTGAAGATTACGACCATACCATTGAATAACTTCGTGGAAGAGCGAACGTGGTAGCTAACAAGTTGAGTAGAAGATCGTATACGGTTATAAGTGTGACGCTGTTAACATAAAGACCGATTTTGTACAACTTACAAAAGATGGAGATAGAGTTAAAGACTCCAAGAACCTAAGTGAAGATAGCGAATATACAATTAGAATTGACTTAATCGATAAAGTTAAAGTCGCTCAATCTACAGACTCAGAGCTAATGATTGTGAAGAATTAGGTGCAAGAAAATGTTATTCTAGAAGCAAGAATCGACGAAGAAAGGAAATCTCAACCCTCAATTTAAATGCCCCATTTAAAATCCTCGATCGAGTAGGAACTGTGGCCTATGGACTCGCCTTACCGTCAAGTATGCCGCGTGTTCATAATATTTTTAACATATCGATGTTACGTAAATATGTGAACAACCCGAATCACATTATTAAATTAGAACTAGACGAGATAGCAGAAGATTTAACGTATAAGAAAATACCTTGTAAAATATTGGATAAGAAGGAATATATTCTAAGCTCAAAGGTTATACCTGAAGACTTAGAATCTAAACAAGGTATCCTCACCTCTTCGGCATACCAGATACGTATGTAAATTTCGTAAGGAGGGGAGATTGTAAGACCCCGAATTTTATGAAATGAAAGTATTCAATTTTTTTATAAACACAATCAATCACTTTATACCAAATGTTTGTCTAGATGTTAGTCATAACATCACAATTACATATGAACACAATCAATCACTTTATATATAAAAAGTTCATCAAAATTGCAATACAGAGAGTTTGAAAACAAAATTTATTCTTTACAGTGAAACTCAAGAACATAGAAAACTTTTCATACATAGGAATTAAAGCTTTTGGAAATTCAAGTTATACCTTCACTTTGCTTAATTAAACCTTGTTAGATGACAAAGAAGTGATTTCCCTTGATTCAAAGAACTTATGTTTTCTCTCACTCTCTCTTATTCTCTGTATTCTCTTCCTCTTAGTCTAAGTGTAAGGCAAATAACAGAATGGACACTTATGCGTGAAAAGTAAAACTGACAAACATAATGCATATATTCAATTCTATCAGTTTTAATATTTAAACATGAGTTATCAGTTAAAAAAATTTAAAATAATTTGTCAGTTAAAATTTCAAAAGTCACAAGGCTTTGTTTGGATAAAACTAATTAAAATAAAGACTTAATATCTTTAAGCCTTATTTGGACTATATGGTTAAATGGTCACCTTCTAATTAATTAAATTTCAATATTTTAATTAATCATTTAAAATTATAATTTTACTTAACAAAACTTTAAATCTCCAATTCAATTCTTAAATGAAATTAAAACGTAATTATTCAACAACTCAATTAATCATTATTAACTTTCTCTAATTAAATATTAAATTAAATTAGAACATTGCCATTATATTATATGATAATTAATTAACAACTCATTTAATTTAATTAACTTATTAAATTAAATTTCAGCCCATAATATTACTGATCATCAACTTAGTTAATATATTTTACTTAATTAAGTTAGTCCTACAATTATTCATCAATTATTTATTTAACTAATAAATAATCCAACAAATTTGTACTAAACCACAAACACATCAATTAAATATTTATTTAATTTAATAAATATTTAAAATTATAAATAAAATTATGGATTGTTACAATTGTATTGAGAACTTAAGATGCGTGTGTCGTATTTTATACGTCACTTAATAATTGGTTTTGGTGAACAATAATAGGTTGATGAGAACCCGACTTTGAAATCGTCAAAATATACACCATTGGAATGAACAAGATAGTAATATTCTCTTTCTTCTTTGGGGTATATTTGGTCAACCAAGGTTAATGCTCAAGACCTATGATATCTATTATAACTTAGATGCATGGCCTTCCATGTATGAAGGATTCCTTGAGCATTTTCCAAAGATTTTAATTCCTAAAACAGTTATCGACTGTACCTTTATGTAAAGTATCATTGGTTTGGAGTGTGAGTACTGTTATTTTTATTGAAACTCACAGCTTATGTGTTATCGTATTTTGCACAACAGTTTAATAGTTGTATAAATGAAGTTTGTATTTGAATTTTGTATAGTATATCTGGCAACTTAGAATGGGTCGTGTGGACCTATTTTGGGGGCGTCACAAATGGTATCAAAGCTTAGGGATATGGTCTATGGCGATGATCTTAGATTAGAACTAGGAGGGGAGAGACGAGTAATATCTTTCGCTAATGTGTGTCCTACATAAGCTGAATTTTCTAAATTAATAAGTTGACAAATTGTGATATGTCAATTAACCTTTGTTTTGAAGCTGTATTCTGAAAAGATATCTGAAATCCAAGAGATGATCAATGGAGAAATAATGATACAGAGGATATGACCGGGATGATAGAATGTGAAATGAAAGCAAGGTATTCTCACCTCTTCGAACTACCAGGTACGTAAATTTTGGGGATGAAATTTCATAAGGAGGGGAGATTGTAAGACCCCGAATTTTATAAAATAAAAGTATTCAATTTTTCTTATAATTATTATTCTATTCAGTAAATTGGTAAATTGATACAAGATTAAAGTTAAGGGTGGTATGTGCAAATTTTACAGATGTAAGCAAGTTGTCATAAGATATTCTTTTTGTCGGAAAATATTTGTATGACGACACAATTATTAGTGAACCTCACAACAGAATAATTGTCGGATATAGAAAGCGACAGAAATAACCTTTTTATAAAAATAGTGACAAACCTTTTACCGTTAAACTGTTGAAATATTCAGTGTTATAAATACATTAATACGCGTTATTTCACAGTAGCAAATGGTATGGCACAATATCTCTGATTATTGATGCTTACGTAAGAAGTCACTCAATTTTATTCAATAATTTCCACAGTTGTTGCTGCATAGTATCTCATATTATTGATTTAATTATTGTCACCGTATCATCTGCATAATATTTTATATTATTAAATCAAAAATTATACAACACATTTATTCATATTATTATTTGCATTATTGACAATGTCTAGAAAGTTCTGTCGAGGAAAGGGGTTAGGTAATTTAATTGTGCGCTAATAAGGAGATATCCTTATTGGAAAGCCCCCTCTTTCTTGGGAATGATTTGGTTTTCAATATTGTGAGTTATAATATTAATGATGAATAATTGTTAAAATATTAAAAATATGTTCATTAAAGATAAGTGAATCGTGGTAAATATTTGTTCAATTTTTGATATAAATAGAGGGGTTTGTCAAGAGGCATTTGTTGTAAGTTTAACTTATTATTCCACGGGGAGATGTACAAATATTTTAGACCATCGGTTGTGGTTTTAATAGTAAATTGATATGGGCCGTCGATTGTGACTTTAATAGTAAATCAATATGGACCATCGGTTGTGGTTTTAATAGTAAATCAGTCTGGACTGTCGCTTGTGGTTTTAATAGTAAATCAATCTGGATTGTCAGTTGTGGTTTTAATAGTAAATCAATCTGGACCATCGGTTGTGGTTTTAATAATAAATCAATATGGACCGTCCATTTTAATAGTAAATTAATCTGGACCATCCATAAATCAGTTACTACTTAGTTCATTCTCCTATAAGTAGAAGCTTATTTCTTCTTTCATTCTCACCAATTCACTAAAACCCACAAGAGAAACTACAGAGAGAGAAACTATAGAGAGAAAGAAAAAGAATATTCTGCTACTTCATTATTGCAGTATCCAATCTTCCACTAAGGTAATAAGAGTGTAGCTGGGTCGAGCAGGAATAATAAGGGAATAATGTGATGGTCTGAGACTGTTGAAGTTTCTCAATACATTATAAAACAGTATGACAATATATAATTGTATTAAGGACTTAAGATGTGTGTGTCATATTTTATACATCACTTAATAATTAATTTTGGTGAACAACAATAGGGTGATGAGAACTCGACTTTGAAATCGTCAAAATAGGAATGAACAGGATAGTAATCTTCTCATTCTTCTTTGGGGTATATTGGGTCAACCAAGGTTACAGCTCAAGACCTATGATATCTATTATAACTTAAATGCATGGCCTCCCATGTATGAAAGATTCCTTGAGCGTTTTCCAAAGATTTTAATTCCTAAAACAGTTATCAACTGTACCTTTATATAAAGTATCATTGGTTTGGAGTGAGTACTATTATTTCTATTAAAACTCACAACTTATGTGTTTTCGTATTTTGCACAACAGTTTAATAGTTGTATAAATGAAGTTTGTATTTGAATTCTGTACCGTATATCTGGCGACTCAGAATAGGTCATGGGGACTTATTTTTGGGGCATCACATTTATCATCATAATTAAATTAATTTATTAGGTTATTCAGCTCATGTTTTATTAAAGCCTTCTAATATAATTTGTTGCATTCAATAAGCATGTTTAATATGGGTTGCCATATATATTATTTTTACTTGCCACATTCTTAATTCCTTTTTGTTTCACTATTTCACTAATCCAATTTACCTTAATTGGCTTGATGAATTATTATACATCTTTATCCACTTTATATTAGTTATACTAATTAATCACATAAAGATTATAAATCTTTCCATTTACCATTCAAGGCTAACACTCAAGCTATGTTAATCATAAGCTTATCTTACATTTCCATACTCAACTTGATTAAGTATTTATCTTAGTTAATTTAAAATAAATAAATTAACTATCTAGTTTACTTTATATCTCATAACACATATTTACTTATAAGCTTAAGATAATATAAAAAATTTATTCGTAAATATTAAAATATATAACCATATAAAATTCTTGGTCCTTACATTCTCCCCTCCTTATAAGGATTCCGTCTCCGGAATCAATATTATCTTATCATTAATTTATGTCTATCCTAAGATATTTATTTACTAATCAAAAGTTATTACCCTAATATAGGTAATACTTTTGTTTCTTCTTACTTTTACTCTTTCTCATCTTATTTAGGACAGAAAATCTTTTACTTAACTCAAGTATCATTTGACTTGCCATAACTCACAATTACCTGTTATATTTAGGTAACAACTTCTTACTCACAATAGTATTCCTTCAATATATTAGGCAACTTCTACATTTTTTCATTCTACTCTGGGACCTCTAAGGGTCACCATCAACCACTTACTATATCTGTTTTCTTTTAAAAACTTTTAAAGTTGTATTATCAATTCCTTCATACTAACCTGTGACTCATATCCGAAGATGGATAGCACTTCATAATGATATTCATCAAATAATACGTACGTAATTACATTACTAATTAGGATTTTACCTAGCACTACTCCCTTCGAAGCAACTGCTCTTGAATCGTCATGTTAAACATACGCGCCATTGATCTTCCTAGTTGAACTAGTTCCTTCATCGTCAGTGTTCCACTACTATTTCCTTTGTTCGTTTTCTTCGTATTTTCTCTTGGTGGTACTTTGACACTGCTTCACTTCCTCCATCGGCGATGATGGTTTTTTTCTAAAAGGGTCAGAAATGAATTGATCTTCAACATATCCTTAGCTTCATTCTGTTCTCAAACCTTTGCGCCTTTCATGTCACAGTGTCCATGTAACGACCCCAAAATTCATACAATTCAACTCTCGACTTTGGTCATTATCAATACATCTTTATTTTAACATTAAATCATTAATTGATGTTAAACATCATAAAATGCGGAATAATTAAAACCTTTCTATTTTCTTACTTTGATTCCCCGAATCATAACCTTTATCAGCTACACATATCTAAATCAAATTTATTTTATGATTCGCTTCATCAGAGTTATTATATAAAATCTTACATCCTAATTAAGTATCCTTTATACTTCAGATAACTCAAACCTTACAAATCAACATAAAATATAAATCATAAAACATTGAGTACATCTCATGAACCTTACACATGGTTTAAAGAAATAACCATTTTAGCTAAAATATTAATCTTCATGTATTATTTCTGATCCACGTCATTCAAGTAGCACATAGCATTACCTTGAATCCTTAACCTATAAAAATAGTTATTTGCAAGATTAAGTTCGACAGCCCAACAAATCTAACTATTTTCATGCAACACGTAGCACATAAATAACATATTCATCTTATACATCATAAACATTTGTCTAAACACATTATACATCATGTACATCACATATCAAATAAAGATTGAGTTCCATAACTCAATCAACATTCTTTGCTCAACCAATGTAGTCATAAATTGACTTTAACAGTTCATAGTTACAACATATGTAATACATCATTCTCCTTGCAATACAGATTTAAACTAGTTATTCATCAAGTTCACATAGCAAATAGGAACTAAAAGACTTGCCTTGCTCGTTGTTTACCAAAAATAGTTTAACATCTTACAGCTATCTGCACTTCACGTGCCCTACATAATTATATAATCATGCACATCAATTATTAGTTACATAGCAACGCATAGTAGTTGAAATGTAAACTTTACTCTACATCTCATAACCCCTCATATTAATCAATACGTAATGTTTAATTTGATTGTGTTAATTTTTTACTTTTATCTCACTATATTTCTTCTAATTCATACTCGAAGTTCATTCAAATGTTTAAGTCTTGCTAGGACTCCTTATTGGTTTTATATTAAACCAATTTCATATCTTAAAATATTTATTTCAATTGAATTGAAACACTTTTTATGTTTATTAACACTTGTCGCAATGTTTCGACGTTCGTTCGTCACACGCCCGATTCGTCTATCTTGTGTGTACTTAGTATGTTTATACAACTTATCCAATGTAAGAACCCAACTTATTATGAATAAAATTAAATTTTATCTATTTATTATCTTGAAATAATTGGGAGTTAATTTGATATAATACTTTGGTTATGGGTGAAATGTGCAAATTTTATAAAATAAGCAAGTGGTTATAAAATATTCATTTTTATCGGGGAATATTCGTTTGGTCGTGGAATATTCTTGTGGTCGAGGAATATTTGTACGACGGCGCAGCCATTCGTGGGCCTCAAAACAGAATAACTGTCGGATGAAGAAAATGACAAGTTTTAGTTTTTATAAATAACGACGTAGTTGTTACCGTTAACACTGTTGGAATACCCAGTGGTTAAAATACAGTAATACGTGTGATTGCACAGTAGCACACGTTATTGCACAGTATTTTTGAATTATTGATTCTTACGTAAGAAGGCACTACTCAATAATTATTACAGTAATTACTTTTAAATATTTTATTTTATTGATTCAATAATTGATGCGTTGATATTTTATATTATTGTTGTTTCAATAATTGTCACTGAACATTATTTCCCATTATCGGAACAATAATTCATATTATTTGAATAATATTATTAGATAGCATTATTGATAATGTTTAGAAAGTTCTATCTAAGGAGAGGTTTGGTCACCTAATTGTGCGCCAGTAAGGAGAAATCCTTATTGGAAAGCCCCCTCTTTCCTAGGAACGGCCTGGTTGTCATAATTGTGATTCTGTAATATTATTTGTGAATAATTAATTATTGATTTATATGATAAGAAAAAATATTTATTTTATGTGGATATAAATGATGGATTTATTTATTTTATGCGGTTATAATTGAAGGATTTAATGTTGAGGTATTTTATCAGTATCTTTGTCGGAATGGAGGTATTAAAAATCAAATCAGTATTTTTACGATATATTGCGTGAGTTATAATTTTTAATCCGACCGTTGTATCGTTGTGATTTTTGGATATGTTATACATATATAAGTTGGGTATATGTTCACAAATTTTGAACTGTTAAAAATGAACGTATGATTTGTTATAAATTTTTAAGAGGTGACTGATTCGAAAATAAGGTTTATAATGATTTTGGTAGAAAATTCTAGAATTGAGTGGGCCCCATTTGTGGTTGGTGAAGAAATGTGATGAATTTTATTTCAAATATGATGGGTGGCAATAGTAGTAGGTAAAGCCATCAGGTAGCAGGTCAAGTTTGCTTCGGCGTGCTACCATTTTCCTATTTATAGAGGGCTAAGTTAGAATTGAAAATCACACCAGAAACATAAGCTTTCTCTCTTTCTCTCTCTATATTATTAAGCGTATTTTGTGGGTATTTAGAAACTTTGAGAGTTGTTGTTCAGTACAAGTTTCATTCAGCATCACTTCCGACCATTCCTTCCGAAGTACTGATTCTTTGAGGTAAGGGATATTATTTTCTTCTTAAATGGTATTATTTTCTTCAATATCATTATGCTGAGATATTGTTATGAATTTTATTGTGGAATTTCTATTTTTTTTGTGTTAGGGTTACTATTCACGTATACGGTACTAATCACAAATACGGCACTACTCACTAAAAAAATGAAATTTTCTCTTTTTCATCCCAGATGTCTTTTATGGTTACTATCTTTGATTGTATCTATGTTTTGATCTTTATTTTTGAATTCTATTTTACACTTGGTTATTATGAAGTATTATTGAATTTGGATAAATCAAAATACGAATCACTAATATTTGTCCTTCTATATCACTGGATTCGTTCTCTAAAATGTTTTTCATCATCCTCAGTCCTTAATTGTGATACTTGATGAATATCTTTGGCCTGTAGTGCAAAGATGAATGATTATCTGATGAATATCTTTGGCCCGTAGTGCAAAGATGAACATGTGTTGAGATAAGCATGACCAACTGGTGATACAAATGAATATATTTGGCCCGTAGTGTAAAGATGAATATTTGATGCAAGATGTATATTGATTGATGTTATAGGGATAAAATATTGATGATGGACTTCTAAATTCATAGATGATAGTAAATTGCATTCTCTACTTAACTCTTCTAATGAATTATTGTTTCCGCTGCAGTTGTTGATCTAAAACTTGTTGTCTATTGTATTCTATCATATTTTTTCCCTATTGAAGACTAAGGATAATTTGTTATATATTATCTTAGTCAAAATATTCTTTACTGGGCTAGTTGAGCTCACCCTTTTCCTTTTTGTTCCATTTTTCTTCTCAGGAGGTGAGAATTTAGCAGGGACTAGCCGGGATATGGAGTGATGAGTCAGGATAACTGTTTTAGTAGTCCTCACTATTTTGTAGAATAGTGCATTAATAATTGTAATGAGGGCTTTATTTGGGTATGGATATTGTCTAGAAGACAATATTGTATTTAAACTCACAATATATGTTGTCGTATTTTGTACGACAATTATAATAATGAAGTTGTAGTTTTCTTTCTGTACCATGTATTTAGCAACTCAAAATGGGTGTTGTATACCTATTTTGGGGACATCACAGTTGGTATCAGAGCTTAGGGATATGGTTTCTGGCGGAGATCGGGGAGAGATGAGTAAATCCTTCGCTAGTGTGTCCTACCTAAGCTTATTTGTTGGTCGGTCATAATATAGGGCTATTATGTGATATATTAATTTGTTTAATTAACCCCTGTTTTATGGCAGTTTTTAAGAATGGCAACTGAGAACGTTAACAATAGAGTCTATGAGACTGTGGTACAACCTTTGATTACCAACCAAGAGAACGTGCAACAGGAAGGCAATATTCCTCCTGTAAACAACACTACCGAGCAAACGATAAATGATCTGATGTTTAGAAGCTTTTTGCAGTTCATGCAAAATTAGACGAGGGAGAGTTGTGTACAAAATACGGGTGGAAATGATAGCAACGTGCGGTCTGTCACAGCCAAGCAGTTCAAGGAGTTGGGACCACTAGATTTCTGGGGAAAGCCCGATCCGATTAATGCGAAAACGTGGGTTAATCAAATAACCAAGACATTCGATGTCTTGGGCTGTACGGAGGAACAGAACGTTCTATTTGCCACCTTTATGTTCCGTGGTGAGGCAGGTTACTGGTGGGAGTCTGTAAAGCGTAACCAACCAGCCAAACTCAACATATCTTGGGAAAAATTTTAGAAACTGTTCAATGACAAGTACTTTCTTGAAAGTATTCGTCATATGAAGGAGGTAGAGTTTATTAGAATGGAACAGAACAACATGACGGTGTCCTAGTATGAGGCGAAGTTCGTGGAGTTATCCAGGTTTGCACCTCATTTGGTCGAAAATGAGGAACATATGACGCGAATATTTTTAAGAGGTCTAAAACCCGAGATTCCACAATATCTTATCTCTCATAAATTTTCTTTATATTCAGATGTTGTAAACAGGGCTCAATTATTAGAGCGTGATAATAAGTATGTTCAACCGAGGGACCACAACTAGGGTCATACCGATGACAAGAGTCATCGGAGCGATGATAACCAGCGAGGAGGGAAGAAAACGGACAAAAGCGGTAACCACTCGGGTGGTAATCGTGGCCATGATAATAGGAGAGGTGAGTCAAGTGGAAATTTCAAAAAGAGGAGATTCAACAATGACGAAAAGACATCAGCAGCAGCACCAGTACCAACAACAAATTCTAGGGGAGGAGAAAAACTGCCAGTTAGATGCTACAGATGCGGAGAAGAGGGACACATATGTCCAAATTGTTCACAGCCATCCAAGGTGTGTTTCAATTATGGAAAAGATGGTCACATAGCCCGATTTTGTCTGATAGCGAAGTCAAGTCCAACTGGGACGGCGGCACCAAAGGCGACTACGGACAAAACCAAGTTGGTGGTTCAAGGAACGGTGTTTGTCGTGACTGGCCAAAACATAAGAAACCCGAACGAGGTGATCACGGGTAAGCTAATCTTGAACTCTTGCGAAGTTTATACCTTACTAGATATCGGTTCTACCCATTCTTTTATCTCTTCTGCTTGTGCTCAACTGTTTAAACTTGACTCCAGAGAAATTGGACTTAACTTATCTGTTAAAACTCAGTTAGGTGAAACCTTTGTTACATCTACAGTTTATAAATCTTACTTGATCCAAGTTGGCACAATCACATTACCTGTTGATGTTATTTCTTTAAAGATACTTGCATTTTATCTGATTTTAAGGATTGATTGGTTAACCACTCATCATGCCAAAATTGATTGTTTTTGTAAGCTTGTTAGTTTTCATATTCCTAACCAACCTGTTATACGAATAAAAGTAACTAAACCACTAAAATCAGTCACTATCATAGCAAGCCATAAAGCTATTCGTTTATTGAAAAATGGATGTCAAGCTTTCTTAGCCCATATTATGGACTTGAACAAAAACACGTCAGGTTTGAATAATATACCTGTTGTTAATGAATTTCCTGACGTATTTCCGGAAGAACTTCCTGGTCTACCCCCAGAACGAGAAGTTGAATTCTTTATTGATCTTGAACCAGGTATAAATCCCATTTCTAAAACCCCATATCGAATGGCTCCTATTGAACTTCAGGAGTTAAAAGTCCAACTACAGGAATTGTTAGATATCTGTTTCATTCGTCCTAGTACATCTCCTTGGGGTGCTCCTATTTTATTTGTAAAGAAGAAAGACAGGAGTATGCGACTTTATATTGACTACCGGGAATTAAACCATGTCACCATTAAGAATAGGTATCTGCTACCTCGCATTGATGACCTGTTTGACCAGTTGCAAGGAGCACAATACTTTTCAAAGATCGATCTTTGTTCTGGATATTCCTCAGCATGAAGATTAAAACTGAGGATATTTCGAAGACTGCCTGCAGAACTCGGTACGAGCATTATGAATTCTTATTCATGTCTTTTGGATTGACTAATACTCCTGCTGCTTTCATGGATATGATGAATCGTGTATTCAAGGAATATTTGGATCAGTTCGTTGTTGTCTTTATTGATGACATCCTCATATATTCCAAAAGCCGTGAATATCATGAAGCACCATTTGAAGCTGGTACTTCAAAGACTTCGTGACAACAAGCTATGTGCCAAGCTAAAGAAATGCGAGTTCTGACTTAAGGAAGTAGCATTCCTTGGGCACGTGGTATCAAAACATGGAGTATCTGTTGACCCAGCGAAGATTGAAGCAATACAAAGTTGGGAGCAACCGAAGTCGGTGACCGAAGTGTGTAGCTTTTTGGGCTTAGCTGGTTATTATCTGAGATTCGTGGAAGGATTTTCTCGAATCGCTACTCTGTTAACTTAGCTGACTCGGAAAGATGCAAAATTTATATGGAGCGAGGAATACGAGAAGAGTTTCCAAGAGCTCAAGAGGAGACTCATTTCGGCACCTGTTCTGACTAATACCATCTAGTTCGGATGGATTTGTTATCTACATCGATGCTTCAGGCAAAGGGTTAGGATGTGTTCTCATGCTGCATTGGAAAGTCATAGTCCTATGCCTCGCAACAACTCAAAGAATATGAGAGGAATTATCCTACTCATGATCTGGAGTTGGCAGCAGTCGTTTTTGCGTTAAAAATTTGGAGACACTACCTATATGGAGAGAAAGTGGAGATTTATACGGATCATAAAAGCCTCAAATATTTCTCCACCCAAAAGGAACTCAATATGTGGCAATGACGTTGGCTCGAGATGTTGAAGGATTACGACCATATCATTCAATATCATACTGGAAAAGTAAACGTTGTAGCTGACGCATTGAGTAGAAGATCATATGCGGGTACGACTGCAATGTTGTTAACACAAAGGCGCATTTTGTATGACTTGCAAAGGATGGAGAGAGAGTTAAAGGCTCCAAGTACGCACGTGATGATATCAAACATACGAGTAGAACAGACTTTAATAGATAAAGTTAAAGCTGCTTAAGCTACGGACCTGGGGTTGATCCATATGAAGAAGAAAGTACAAGAAGGTGTTATTCCTGAAGCAGGAATCGATGAAGAAGGAATACTTCGAGTCAACTCTAGACTTTGAGTTCCTAACAATTCTGACTTAAAGCATAGAATCATGATGGAGGCACACAACACACCATTTGCAATCCATCCTGGTAGTACCTAAATGTATCATGATCTTCGACATATATTTTAGGTGGAACAATATGAAGAGAGAAATCGCGGAGTTTATCTCGAGGTGTTTAACCTGTCAACGTGTAAAAGCGAAGCATCAAATGCCACAGGGTCCATTGCAGCCACATGAGATTCCAAAATGGAAGTGGGAACACATTACTATGGATTTCGTTACGGGTCTTCCCAAGGTTTCTTAAGGTATAGATGCGATTTGGGTTATTGTTGATAGATTAACCAAGTCTGCTCATTTCTTTCCTATACGTGAGACTTATTCCCTTGAACGTCTTGCTCATATGTATGTGAATGAGATTGTAAGATTGCATGGCATGCCAGTATCCATAGTTTCAGATCGTGACCCAAGATTCACTTCACGATTTTGGGTTAGCTTTCAAAAAGCCATGGGCATGGATTTACTATTTAGTTCAACATACCATCCTCAAACAGACGGACAATTAGAGAGGACTATTCAAAATCTTGAAGATATATTAAGACTTTGTGTCCTTGATTTCAAAGGAAGTTGGGATAAGTACTTACCATTAGTGGAATTCTCTTACAATAACAGTTATCAAACAAGTATAGGCATGGCTCCATTCGAGGCGTTGTATAGACGAAAGTGTCGTTCTCTAGTATGCTGGGACGAGGTAGGAGAAGCAACATTATGGGGACCAGAGTTGGTACGTATGACTACGGAAAAGATCCAAACGATTCGACAACGTATACAAACGGCACAGGGTGGACAAAAGAGTTATGTGGATCTTCATCGAAAGGACGTGGAATTTGGTATTGGGGATCATGTACTGTTACGTATTGCTCCCTGGAAGGGAGTTACAAGATTCGGGAAAAGGGAAAAGCTCAATTCACAATTTATTGGTCCATTTCAGATTATTGGCCGAGTAGGAAATATGGCCTACAGACTCGCGTTACCTCCAAGCATGTCTCTTGTTCATAATGTTTTTCACATATCTATGCTTCATAAATATGAGAAAGACCCAAACCACATTATTGAGTTAGAACTAGACGAGATAGCTGAATATTTAACATACGAGGAGTTACCTGTTAAGATCTTGGATAGGAAAGAGCATGTCCTGTGCACCAAGGTTATACCACAAGTTAAGGTTTTGTGGAGGAACCATGCTATTGAAGAAATGACCTGGGAGTTGGAATCTGAAATGAAAGCAAGGTACCCTCACCTTTTCGAAATACCAGGTACGTACGTCAATTTCGAGGACAAATTTTCATAAGGAGGGGAGGTTGTAAGACCCCAACTTATTATGAATAAAATTAAATTTTCTCTATTTATTATCTTGAAATAATTAGGAGTTAATTTGATATAATAATTTGGTTATGGGTGAAATATGCAAATTTTATTAAATAAATAAGTGGTTATAAAATATTAATTTTTATCGGGGAATATTGGTTTGGTCATTGAATATTCTTGTGGTCGAGGAATATTCGTACAACGGCGCAACCATTCGTTGGCCTCATAACAGAATAATTGTCGGATGAAGAAAACGACAAGTTTGAGTTTTTATAAATAACGGCGTAGTTGTTACCGTTAACACTGTTGGAATACCCGGTGATTAAAATACAGTAATACGCGTGGTTGCACAGTAGCAAACGGTATTGAACAGTATTTTTGAATTATTGATTCTTACGTAAGAAGGCACTACTCAATAATTGTTACAGTAATTACTTTTAAATATTTTATTTTATTGATTCAATAATTGATGCGTTGATATTTTATATTATTGTTGTTTCAATAATTATCACTGCACAGTATTTCCCATTATTAGATCAATAATTCATATTATTTGAATAATATTATTAAATAGCATTATTGGCAATGTTTAGAAAGTTCTGTCTAAGGAGAGGTTTGGTCACCTAATTGCGCGCCAGTAAGGAGAATATTGGAAAGCCCCCTCTTTCCTAGGGAATGGTCTGGTTGTCATAATTGTGATTCTGTAATATTATTTGTGAATAATTAATTATTGATTTATATGATAAGGAAATATTTATTTTATGTGGATATAAATGATGGATTTATTTATTTTATGTGGTTATAATTGAAGAATTTAATGTTGAGGTATTTTATCAGAATCTTTGTCGGAATGGAGGTATTAAAAATTAAATCAGTATTTTTACGATATATTGTGTGAGTTATAATTTTTAATCCGACCGTTGGATCGTTGTGATTTTTGGATATGTTATACATATATAAGTTGGGTATATGTTCACAAATTTTAAACCGTTAAAAATGAACGTATGATTTGCTATAAATTTTAAGAGATGACTATTCAGAAATTATGTTTATAATGATTTTGGTGGAAAATTCTAGAATTGAGCGGGCCCTACTTGTGGTTGGTGAAGAAATGTGCTGAATTTAATTTCAAATGTGGTGGGTGGCAATAGCAGTAGGTAAAGCCATCAGGTAGCAGGTCAAGTCTGCTTCGGCGTGCTAACATTTTCCTATTTATAGAGGGCTAAGTTAGAATTGAAAATCACACCAGAAACATAAGCTTTCTCTATTTCTCTCTCTATATTAGTAAGCGTATTTTGTGAGTATTTAGATACTTTGAGAGTTGTTTAGTACAAGTTTAATTCAGCATCACTTCCGACCTTTCCTTCCGAAGTACTGATTCTATGAGGTAAGGGTTATTATTTTCTTCTTAAATGATATTATTTTCTTCAATATAATTATGCTGAGATATTGTTATGAATTTTATTGTGGAATTTCTATTTTTTGTGTCGGGGTTACTATTCACGTATACAACACTATTCACGTATACGACACTATTCACAAATACGGCACTATTCACTGAAAAATAAAATTTTCTCTTTTTCATCCCAGATGTCTTTTATGGTTACTATCTTTGATTGTATCCATGTTTTGATCTTTATTTTTGAATTCTACATCACACTTGGTTATTATGAAGTTTTATTGAATTTGGATAAACCGAAATACGAATCCCTAATATTTGTCCTTCTGTCTCACTGGAATCGTTCTCTAAAATGTTTTTCATCATCCTCAGTCCTTAATGGTGATACTTGATGAATATTTTTGGCCTGTAGTGCAAAGATGAATGATTACCTGATGAATATCTTTGGCCCATAGTGCAAAGATGAACAGGTATTGAGATGAACATGAGCAACTGGTGATACAAATGAATATCTTTGGCCCATAGTGCAAAGATGAATATTTGATGCAAGATGTATATTGATTGATGTTAAAGGGATAAAATATTGATGATGGACTTTTAAATTCATAGATGATAGTAGATTTCATTCTCTAATTAACTCTTCTAATGAATTATTGTTTCCGCTGCAGTTGTTGATCTAAAACTTGTTGTCTATTGTATTCTATAAGATTTTCCTTGTTGAAGACTAAGGATAATTTGTTGTATATTATCTTAGTCATAATATTCTTTACCGGGCTAGTTGAACTCACCCTTTTCCTTTTTGTTTCATTTTTCTTCTCAGGAGGTGAGAATTTAGCAAAGACTAGCCGGGGTATGGAGTTATAAGTCAGGATAGCTGTTTTATTAGTCTTCACTATTTTGTAGAATAGTGAATCAATAATTATAATGAGGACTTTATTTGGGTATGGATATTGTCTAGAATATAATATTGTATTTAAACTCACAGTATGTGTTGTCGTATTTTGCACGACAATTGTAATAATGAAGTTGTAGTTTTCTTTCTGTACCATGTATTTGGAGACTAAAAATGGGTGTTGTATACCTATTTTGGGGGCGTCACTTCTAATATATCATTTATTAATATTAATCATCACTATACTTCATAATATTCATTTTTTTATCACTTAGAACAACATATTTTATCGTCAAAAGAACTACACTTGAATATGTGCATGCTCATCGCCCTCCGATTGCCTTTGAATGCACATCAGTCCCAAAGATATCCATTTTGACACCTGCTAACGACCTCAAATCAAAAAATTTATGGAATGAAAGTTGTAGGTCTACTTGTTATCTTTTCAAATCATCCTGAATTGCCTCAATCGGAGTTCGTATAAAAATGTTATGGTTATTTTACTAAAGAAGGTCAAAACAGTCACACCTGACACACCATGAGCACAGTTGAACCCAATTAATCCTTGGAAATAGTGCATTTGTGCCCAAGAGAGCAGCCGCTCCCCAATATACTTAGGGCACACTGCAGTTGCGCCCGTTAGAAGAATTAGAATTATCAGTTTACTGTTCTTACGATTTCTGTCCTTTTTCTCCTTTTAATCTTCATAACTCAAGCTATACACATTCAAATTTATCCGTTTTTGATTCTATGGATTCATAATTCATAGAAATACAACATACCAAAGAATTAACAATTTACAGAAATATTAACTAACCCAAATCTTGACCCAAAACTTATGTTCATACTAAATTTTCATATTTTAACATGTTTAGCGAATTCATTCACTACGGATTTGTTTCTTAACCAAATTGATTCATTCAACTTGCTTTCTTTTCATTTTTCAATATTCTTACAACATTCATCATCAATTTAAGGTTTCCATCATGATTTCATAACTAGTTTTAGTCTCAAAATTGACCAAAACTTATATGTAGAACAAAACTAAAATTCTTCATCATTTAAACTATTTTCATGACTTTGATTATTCTAAAACTTGAATTTGGGTTACTCAAATTTCACATATGAATGAAAATATCATATTATTCAACACTCGACATAACCTTAATTGATTTCTTCATCAATTCATACTTCTATGGTATCAATAAAAACTCAAGAATCTAAGAACTAGAGTTTTAGGCTAGATTATTACCTTTGGTTTGCTATAAAGCTTGAATAATTTTTTTGTTTCTTTCTTCTTTGATTCTCAAATTCATGTTCTTCAATTTTATAGAACTATCAATTTCTCTCAAAGCTCTCTAACTCTCTTCTCCAACACTCTGTTTTCTTTATTCTTAGGCTTTAGGAACAAAACACATAAAATTCATATAACTGATATAAACATAATGCTTATACATTATGGCCTCATCAGTTACACAACCAAAAGTTTCATCAATTATAATAACCAAAAGCCACAAGGCCATGTTTGGCTAGCCCCTTCAAATCTCCTTTTAATTTATTTTATAATTTCCTTATTATATAGTACACAATCGTCACACTTTATTTAATTTAATTACTTAATCAATATAATTCTTATTTTATTTAACAAATCATTAACCTTCTAATTTAATTATTTAATTATTTAATTAAATTATAACATCACCAACACATTATCGTAATAAAATACGCACAAATTATAAAATTATTTATCATTAATTTATTTAATATCATCATACTTAAATAAATTATTCTATAATAATTTTCATTGAATATTTATTTTATTTCATAAATATTTTAACTAAAATATTTATTTTATTTGATAAATATTTTAATTATTTACGAACCTCACAATCGTAACATATTAACATTAGGACTGACAAAATATGGTTATGGGTTGGTTTTGGTTTTCAAAATATGGTTATGGTTCTATTTAAGAACTAAAATCATATTAACCATTTTTAATATGGGTTGTGTGGGTTGGAACTATATGGTTATGGTTCAAAACCATATTAACCATTTTACACTAATAAGTTGGGACTGTCTGTCAATTATTTATTTCATAGGGTTTGTCGATGTCGGGATTTTTGAGTGTCCCTTTTCGTTACTTGTTCTTTGGTGTTCTCATGTTAATGTGAGATTTGTTTGAAAAAACAAGTGAAAAAGGTCCGATATGTATAATGTCGACGATTTGACTTTAAGAGTCGCCAGCTGGTGTATTTAACTGGTTGTACCAACGCAACCGAAAAAGTTTGCACATTGACCCAGTGTTTTGACACTGCTAAACGGGTTTGTAAAATCGAGATTCATTTTGGGTACGGGAGCTTGATTATGCGGAGGGAAGATGTTAGGCACCCCACGACATCCGTGTTACCACGGTGACTGCCACTTCTCAAAGAAATTATTATATGAATGTGTATGTTTATGTGTGTATGTGGATTAATGTTCAATTATTTGAAAGTAATGCGAGGCCTCGTTAGCACCTATATACACAAGGTTTGAATTTTGTAGAAAAATTCAGTTTTAAGAAAGATATATCAAAGCTGTTTTGTAAAAGAGGTTTTTCAAACCTTGTGCTCAATAGGAATTGAGACCTTTTCATATTTCCATTTTATTATTAAATGTTCGGCTTGTTTGCTTTTATTTTTCGAGATGCGAAGCATTCTCGAGAAAATAATATACAGTAGTGTCTAATTCCTCATGGGTATGACATCCATCCAAGGAAATTCAGACACTGTAAAATAATGAACAAGCTATTTACAGCTGAAAAATGTTCATCATGGGAACTGAATCTAGATTCAGTAAACTGAACCTGTGATCACATGATTCCTAGGCTCACATGATACTGCAATTTGTATGAAAAGCAGTAAGCAGTTATATATATAAAATCTATAAATATATATATACAGACATGATCAGCCACTACGAAGAAACTCCATGGGGGATCGAAATGTAAATATATAAAAGTGGTAAATATATATATATGGACATGATCAACCGCCACGAAGTAAACTCCAGGCGGGACGAAATGTAAATAAAACTGTAAAAGTGATCAACTACCACGAAGTAAACTCCAGGCATGACAAAATGTAAATAAAGCTGTAAAAGGCCACGAAGTAAACTCCAGTCCTGACAGGAATGTATATATATATATATATATATATATATATATATATATATATATATATATATATATATATATATATATATATAAGCAATAAACATACCTAAGGTAAATCCAAGCTCATCGGATATGTTCGGCATCAATTATATATATATATATATATATATATATATATATATATAAGCGAATAAATGCACCGGATGTAAAATCCAGGCTCATCGGATATGTCCGACAATAATTATATATATATATATATAAGTAATTTAAATGCTCCAGACCGAAGTCTAGGCTCAATCGAGGCATAACTCGATAATGTTAGTCCATATATATGAAATATATACATATATTAATATATATATATATATATATATATATAAAAATGAAAACCACAGACCGAAGTCCGGGCAAACGCACGTAACACGACTCTCAATGTGTATAACAGTGTGTTCTATATGAGAATAAGACTTTATAAAATATAAGAAGGCTTATAGTGGGCTGCCAAAGTAGACTTCTATGACTTTAAATGGATAAACACTCAGCTCTCGCCAGATAAAATATAGCTGTATATGAGCTAACTAGTGTTTAAAGAAGAGGAAACACTCAAAAGATGTGTATACAGAGTAAAATGGATAGGGCTTCCTCACCTTTTTCCTTCCCTCCTCTGACTCAAATGGTTGACCCAAGCCTTGTATATATAGACAGATGGCCGCAGGTACACCTACGGAAGCTCCACCTGCGGCAGCTGCAGTTGTACCTGCGGCTGGTCGTGGTGGATCCAATCCTCGCGGGTCCAGTCATCTCGTAGTACGTGAAATCGTGCACTGTAATGTCCACTTAAACTTGCAGAACTTCAATCCGAGCATCCGAACGATGTATATCTGACCTTCTTCGAACCGCTTGTGTCGAGAGTTACGTAATGACATGGATTAGAGGTTGTACGAAATCAGGAAGAGGGGTATATGCCCATGGTCTTCAAATTCTATCCAAAGTACTTCCACACGTAATAGTCACCCGGGATTATCACTCCTTGATTCTTGTGGGACATTGTTGGATGTATGTATTATGTGTTCAAACGACGTGCCATTTATCGAAGGAACATGATGACGTTTGACTCCTCGCCGGGGTTATCGCTGGTTTGAGTTGAAAGAAGACGTTGCTTAGGGTTACAGCTGAGATTGAAATACTTGTTGGTATACCGCAATATCATCTTGTTAACATGGTAAGATGACGTTGTGACTCCTCACCGGGGTTATCACCGATTTAAGTGGAAAGAAGACGTTGCTCAGGGTTACATCTGAGATTGGACTGCTACTTGTTTGTATGTCTCACTGTCATCTGTGGATGTTCTTGTCTGCCCGTTGTTATCTCCGGGTCTGAGGTGTGTGTGCCTTGACAGGATATTGGTGGTTGAAGATGATTGCATATGTTTGAAACAAGTATTTTCAGGGTTACCGCCAGAACTGCAATGGCATCTCTTGGGGCTATCACCAAGGATGGGGTTGCTTCTCCCAGTGTTTCTCTGGGACTGAAACTGAGCGTCGCGGTGTTATCGCCAAGACAGAACTGTCCTCTCCCGGTGTTGTTGCCGGTCTTTTGATCTGCATATCTCGAGGTTATCTCCGAGATTAGAAATGACATTCCCAGTGTGTGTTACGGGTTTTGAGATGACTTTCTCGGGTTATGTTCCAGGTTGGAACTGAACTTCTGTTAGTATCCGTAATGGATGTAATCTGTCTTTTAGGGTTATCTCAAAAAGATGAATCTACCCTCCTGCAATGTTAGTAATAGGAGTGCAGAAAATTTCGAGTGTCTACAGATGCCCCTTTATCATATTCATGCAATGCAAGGCATGGATAGGATAAAGAATACTAGACACTTGAAATGCAAGTAAGATAAACATGATGTTACATGCAGCAACATGATGCAAATGCATGTAGAATGCATAAGTGATTGTCAGGTAATCCTGCTGGGATGACAATCAGTGATGGCTTGGACATGCGATCCAAGTTTCCAAGGATGTTGACGTTGGGGCTATCACCAAAGTCTTGAATCCTAGACACTGGCTTATACTCCATATAGGTACCTCTTATGTGGAAGTGATATATGGGGATAAAGGCTTTTTCTGTTTGAGGATTTGTATAACATGTTCCCTCATACTGTTGGAGTTACTGCCAACAGTGTTGTCGTTGCCAGGGTTGCCTGACCTTCGTTGATATGTGTATCACCGGATAGATCCCTATTGGGTACATTGTCAAGGCTGCTTGACCATCATTGATGTATGTGTCAATGGTAGCATTTTATTGTAACCCTTGCTGGGTAAGGTTACGTCGATGGGTTTACATGCCCTCGGCTGATATGACGTCAAGGCTGCTTGACCTTCATTAATGTATGTATCAATGGTTATATTGCGTTGTGACCCTCGCCGGGGAGACTTATATGTTTGAAGGATGCGCGTTGTGACCCCCGCCGGGGATTTGTAGATGCTTGATAACTTCGGCGTTGTAACCCCCGCCGGGGAGGTTTGATATTTCATGGTTTTTGCGTTGTAACCCCCGCTGGGGATACATCAGGGTTGCCTGACACTCATTGACGGCATCGGACCTTTGTGGGGTATTACCTATATGATTTGTGAAAGCTGAGCTCATTGGTATAGTATACCTTGTATTCAGGTGAATACCTTTGAGACGACGGGAGTTTAACTCTGATCGACGAGAAACCAGGATTTCAGGCTATTCTGCTCAATCACGTAGCATTTTTATTCCTGATTTGGCCTTTTCAGCTTGTGAGACGTCCTTTGCAAATCTAACTGGAGTGAGCCAGAGGTGTGGGACCCATGTAGGGGGGCCACAAGTGTACCTGTAAGAGCCGCAGGTTAGCCTACGGCCAGCCGTGCCTATGTATAGGTGGCTGGTTGCTTTCATACATCATTTTCAAGTTGCGCAGCGAAGGAAATCCGAGAGCTCTTCTTTAGATCTGCTGAGTTCGACAACTTTCTGCATATTCTGCCACCGTACAAGCGTTCTTCACTGTCCTGGTAACACATGCATGTATTTTTTTTCCAATTTGTGTCCGTTGGAAAATGACTTATCGCATGAAATGCATTTAGATACATAGTAGTGAATATTCATGCTGATATGACTTGATAAAAAATATTCAACATAGCAAATGTTAGTATTAAACCATACTGAACATAATGATGTGAAAAATTTTGACTTTTGAAACAGTCAAATTGGCATCTTTTACTGTCATTTCTTATCCTATCTGAGGACAAATGAGTAAAGGTAGACAAGCAAAATAATCCTGGCAATTAGACTACACTTACAGATTTTTTTACTGCAATGTATTGATGCATATAGGATGTATATGACTGTGTACAGGTGTGCTATTGAATGGCCACATAGTCATGCCTATGTGCATGTGGATAGTCCCATTTACAAAGGGGCTATGGCAAAATTTTCCCAAAATATAGGTATTTGGTAGTCATGCATTTTTAACTCTACTATAGATGTATGCTAAAGCAATTCATGAATGCATGTAATCATAGAATGCATTTTGAAAAGACTCTAGGTAAGAAATTACCACACCCTTTCTGAGGTGATTTGGAGACTTGTTGTCCAGATATTATGGATCCAAACCAGCCGAGTAGTTCTCGCATGACCACTTCTGGTGTACAGAGGATGGCTTTTGAAGATCCTCAGTGTCGTTCTGTTAGACAGCCTCATCGTTTGGCGGAGGCAGTTATACGTCCTATTCGGGTTGAGGTGCCGAATATCGAGGACGAGGAGGAGGATGCACCGATCGAGGTTCCTGATCCTGCTGTACGTGTTCCCCGTAGGGAATTGCCAGGTATTCAAGTGGCGAACCCAGATCTTCTGGGTGACTTGAGTACGCATCCTTCAGTATACTTGTACGCAAACGAGGTATGAAGTTAGATCTTTAATCTTCCTTATTTCTTATTGATGAGGAGTCAAGGAGTCTGATGTTGATCTTCATTTGATGTAGGTTCTCGGCTTCACACAGCCTCGAGGGAACTGGTTTAGCATCAACTTTATGTATCAGGCCTTGCATGATGACGACAGAGCTATCGTCCAGGGCTGGGGATTCAGGAGGTTCTTCTCTATTCTACCCCGTCACTGTCCCTGGGGTTACCTCAGGGCATTGTCTAAGCATTGGTTCCACCAAACTTAGTCACTCCATTTGCTGGATTGTGAGGTGATGATGACGCCGATGGATTGGCGCTTTATCACAAGTATGGAGTTTGGAGGGGAGCCAGTGCCTTGAACGACGAATATCACCCCTATTGTCGTTAGATTCTTGTTAGGAGTTCAGGCGGAGGCGCTAAAGGGCAGGACTATTTGTACAAGTCCTTTGAGCGTAGATGCTGTGAGTGGGCTGTTGAGTGAGCCTGTACCCGATGAAGTGAGAGTCAGGGATCACATTCTTCGGCGATTGTTCCTGATGATCATTAGGGGCCGCTTTATATCAAATAACTCTTCTACGGTGTCCTTCGCTTTGATCAGCGCCACTCGACACGTGGACCATATATGAGAGTATGATTGTGGTTCCTACACCTTTGCTTACTTCCTCAAGGGAATGCGCATTCGATCGTAGGGCTTGACCGAGGCATGGTTTGGATTCTACCCATTTCTGCTGGTGAGTGTTTCTCTTGTCTTTTCCCATGTATGGTTTAAGAGTGTTGACTGACAACAGATGTTTGCCTTTGTGTTGGCAGTTTTGGGCCTATGAGAGGCTTCCTTGTCTGCATCCTATGAGCGTATTAGGTTTAGACACATATCCACGAGGACGGAGATGGCATCATTCCATACTGGCAGAGGTCCTTGTTGCTGAGGGTTTCACTCATTGTCGCCTACAATTGGAGTTAATGACAGTCGATGTCATCACATGGATTCCCTACTCTAGAGAGCATTTAGGAGTTGGTTTTGAGGATGGGTACCCGACTGGAGTAGAGTACGTCATTTCCACCCGCAGGATTTCTCTGTTCACAGATGGAGGATGGGAGCTCTATTTAGGAGAGCGTGCTATTAAGAGAACTACAGGAGAGATTCGTGTACCGATCTTGACTCCTGCCAAGCGTTATTGGGCTGTTTCGCAGTCACCCGTCATTGACATCCCATTGATGGGGATTGACGGTTTTATATTATCTGAGGGCCCTATTCTCAGGAGATGTTCCAGCATTGGTGGATCCCTCGTACGATTGGAGCTCAGACCCGCGCCACATAGTTTATGGGGGATATGGTTCCAGGATCCATGATGATGACGGATTGGCTAGCCTGTGTCAGAGATCCAACTCATGTGACACAAATTGACTGATTGACTCGGTAGCTAGACCGATCACATCTTTTCATTCGGCATTTGGGCAGTGATCTTGTGACAACCCGATATTTTCTATATAAATGAATCATAAATTTTGCGTATAATTTTTTATTATTATTATTTATTAAAATAAATATGAATGATATATGCCCAGGTAATGTGTAATATATATTTATATGTGTGATAAATAAAATTTATTTATTACATTAAGTATTGCAAATAAATTTATTTTAGAATTATTGGAAATTTATTTTATTTATTTTTATACTAATAAATTCCTTATTGGAAATGTTTTATTAATTATTTTTCAAGAAAAATATAATCTTATATTATTTAAATAATATATGAAATGATTTTAGAATAATTATTTATTTTAAAGGTAAGAATGCGTGAAAGGTATTATGTATGTAATTATGTGATGAATAAAAAATATATTTATTACATGAATGGTTATGAATAATTTTATTTTAGAATTATTGCTCATTATAAATTAAATTCTAATAATAATTAGTTTTATAATAAAAATGTTTTTAATGTTTATTTTCCATGAAAATATGATAATTATATTAATTGAATAATATATGATATGATTATAGAATTTTTATAATACTTATTTTATTATATGACTTTATTTCAGAATAATTTAGTTAATTATTTAACTTAATTATTAATGTTAAATATGAAAGATAAATCAGATATGGAATCCAAACCCTAATTCTGGGTTTTGATTAAGGAATGAGAATAATAATATTATATTATTATTTGTCAGTATTATAATTATGTATGTTATGTGTGTAATGTTAATGTGTGGAACAGTTTTATTATATTACGACCAAACCCTATTAATATTTTTAGTAATCCTAGTTTCAAACTGTTAAACCCTAATTGAATTGAAACACTAATGCGAAAGTCATTTACGACTTTGAGAATTTGTTAAGTCGTTATGTAATCACGATAATGTGATTTATGATCGGTGTTATATGTATTAATCCTAATTAGGGAGAATCGCAATCATTCAAAATCCTTATTATTATAAAATAATTTAGTTACAAATGATTTTATTATTATAAAAATCATTTTAAAATAAAGATAAAGTGTTTAAAAATATTTTAAGTTATAAAATATAACTTTTAATATTTAAAGGATAATTTCATTAATTATTTGATATTAATGAAATTTATTTAATGATTTATGATATCAAATTTATTTAATAGTTATATTAAATAAATAGTTTAAAAATGATTTTATTTATTTAAAAATCATTTAAAAAGGATATTAGTGATTTAAAATATTTTAAGTTATAATTAATAACTTTTAATATTTAGATAATAGTTCATTAATATTTAAATATTAATGGTAATTATTTAATAATAATTTTAAATGTTTTAAAAATCATTTAAGGGTAATGTAAATACTTTAAAAGTATTTTGAGTTATTATAAATAACTTTAACCTTTTGACAATGGTTTCATTAATCTATTAATATTTATTAAATGTTAATGATAATAGAATTGATTAGTATTTAAATCATTTAATAATGATTCTGATATTTCAAAAATTATGGTAAATGGTAATAAATATTTTATAATTATTATAAGGCCATGAAAAATAGTTTGACTGATGTTTAAGTTAACTATTTGGATATTGAACTTCGGGATAGAGTCTTAGACTCTATCTTTACCCGATAAAGTTGTCGGTAGACCGACATGTTTTAGAAATTGATCTGGACTCAGATAATTGGCTAGATAAATATTTTTTTGTGATTCAATGGTTGTTAAAGTTGTGTGACAATGCGATTATGAATGTGTTGATGTTTATTTGTGAGTCAATAACTATTGAACATGTGTGATAATGTGATTAGGTTATGTGCTGATTGCGAAATGCAGTACTATGTGTTATGTTATTTTGTCCTAATCGAACGAATGATTTGATTAATGATAGGTCGTGATTGAAAAGATAAATCTAATTTGAGTAACTGTAAGCAGCGCATCAGGCAAGTATCCTAACTTTGCATTTTATTTATGCAATGGACAGGTGTAAGAATGTTTCAGAATTATACTATTACTGTACAGATTGCTAAATCTATATTATATACACACATTGATTATCAACATGTTAGTATATGATAATTCAGATATATACTCTGTTCGTTACTTTTATAAATGATTATACAAGTGTCCCCACTTGGATAATCATTGTATTTAATCACATGTTGATACACCTTTGATATATATATATATATATATATATATATATATATATATATATATATATGTTGAATTATATAAGACCTTTGTTATGAAAACCCGACAGGTATGAACATCCCGATAATGGGAAAATTTTTATGCGCTACGGCGGACAAAGGATGAACGATAATATCGTTCTAGCAATGTAGTATTGATCAATACAGGGCCCATGGACTGTACACTCTCAGGCCCATAAGCAATGGCCGGTTTACAGATGAATTTCTGTTTAAACCCTTTCGAAAATGAAAACAATGTTCATAATATGTCACAGAAACCCCATGTATAGACAATACATAGTTTCAAAAATTTGAAAGAGGGTTGTTATGTTATTGTTATTGGTACAAATTACTTCACAACTATTGACCGGTTGTAGAAGAATATTATAAAGAAAACATTTAAATTCTTTCAACTTATATATATATATATATATAAATACTTGCTGGGCACTCAAATGCTCATCATTGCTTAATTTAAATGTTTTCAGCTAAGTGTGAACAGCTAGAAGGCTCGGCCTGGATCAAGTGAAAAGGAAAGCAAACAAAATATGTTATTGGTATCATTTATAATAGATCGACTGTATTAAGTTAATGATATGTATTATATATCATGTAAAGAATGTAGTAAAGGTTGCGTACTTGGGATTAAACTCTGATAAATATAAGTTAAGTTTAAAATTTATATTATTGTTATTATTATTAGTAATATTTCCGCTCATAGAAATGGTATCGTGAAGTACCGAGTTCGAGTTTCAAGTATCCGGATTTGGGGACATTACAGATCTTGCAGAGGTAGATACTTTTGATCCTTCCAGCTCTGGCGCTAGTCCCTCAGATGACCCATATGGTTTTGCCAGCGCAGATCCTCCCTTGTATCGGCCAGACATCCCTGTAGATATAGATCCAGTGACTCAGGAGGAGTTACATCAGGTGGACAGGATCGATAATGTAGACATTGACACTCTTAATTGTTTCTGATGTATTTCTTGCTATCTCTTTTGATAGGCCTCTGTTGTATGTTGGGTAGCTTCGTCCTATTTCCCTGTATTTTAGCTGTACAAAGATGTATTAAATGATTATATACTTAGGAATGTATGTACAGTTTTCCATTCCCTATATCATATTGCCATCTATTGTATCATGCATGTTATTATGTTATGCATATGTATGTATGTAAAAAGATATTTAGCATTAACCCATGGATGGTCTAATGACACGGCCCGTACAGATGTCTTCTTTGAAAGTTAGTCGTATTGATCATACCCCACCATTTGTTGTGGTCGCTGGTATGCGATCATGGTATGATAGTATATCACCATCAAACATGTTGATCGTAGATGATTTGCTATAGTATACTATGACCCTGTTGATGTTTCAGGTTCCTCCAGGATTTG
This sequence comes from Panax japonicus, assembly GCA_020205505.1. Taxonomy (NCBI): domain Eukaryota; kingdom Viridiplantae; phylum Streptophyta; class Magnoliopsida; order Apiales; family Araliaceae; genus Panax; species Panax japonicus. The sequence goes on from CM035112.1 coordinate 16,167,795, forward strand.
TAGAGGGCATGCTAGAGCACTGGGTACCGGACATAGAGGTTTTTCGATTTGGGACCCGTGAGTTGACTCCTACTTTGGAGGAGTATGCACGGTTGACGATGCTACCTCTAGACAGACCTTGCGTGCATATGGCTATTGGAGACATGAGCATACAGTTCATGACCCTCACCAGATTGAGACGTAGAGTGGTCCAGGACGAGATTACATCCGGCCAAGTGATATCCCAACGTTTCCTATTTGACAGGTTTGGCTCTGAGGACAGCTATACACGGCATTCCAGGGATTTCACCACACCGGAGGACCATTGGCGTTCAGCCAGAGTAGATGTACTGCTTCTATACGTATTGTAATATGTTTACATGCCGCAGTACATGGATGAGATGGATATCGGCATCATTATGGCAGTGAGAGCTCTCAGGGAAGGTCGTACCATTGTACCGATGATTATTCCCACCGATGATTTGACTGCTGGGCTGCCAGCATTTGTGATAGATTCTCCCATCCCAAGTGCCACTATTACCCAGTATTCAGCACAACATTTAGAGCAGAGCTTACATCCGGTGACCTATGATAGAGATCAGGCTAGGGCCACGATGTTGATAGCTCTTGATGAGAGAGACATTGCTCTGTTGGAGAGGGATGAGGCTAGATCAGCCAATGATGCATTGATTGGAGAGCGGGATTGTGATGCCCCCAAAATTTGGACACCCATATCTCGAATTCGGTGCATCACGTGCAACTATGAATATCCTACTAAATCATTAACAACGGAATTAATAGAATAATTTATATTGATATAATATAAATATTCGCGTCCCAAGGTACCGTAACCATTACTACGACAATTCAGTGATTAACTTAAACAAACTTAATCATTCTTGAATACATTATAACGAGCATAACAATAATAATAATACGTCTAGTCTTAAGGACTAAGTTATTCTATCGCCTTGCCCTTTCCCTTGTCCTTTCCTGAAGTACCGCCTTGCTCTGCCTTAACTGTAATGTTTTAGGAAGCAAGAATGAGCAACAAGTTTGCCCAGCAAGTAATATAGCCAGAAGAACAAGCAGTTATAGCATTTAAATCTTTAAGGGTATAATAATAATTGGAAGTTTAAGGATATCAAAATCATCAAGAGTATTCAATAAGTGTCACTATAGACAGAAGGATATCAACAAAATTTTAGGATTTACTCATTTTGAGGTTCAATATGAATGAGCACTGAGCAGTCACTAAGGACTAAGAACTCTTACTAGAATTAACAGTATTACACTGTAATCCAATATAAACGAATACAATAGGTGATCAACCTAAAGTACCCTATGTTATGCATAACATTTAATCATACTCATGTGCGCACGTCAGTTCCCCGACCATATATAATTTACCCTTCAATGAGGGTTGTTCATCTCAGTAGATTTACGATAGTCCGCACCAAGTCAATTGGTTTGGATAGCTTTTAACACATGATAATAGTCTAGTCGAATCAAAGGCTTAGACAATTTTATAATGCATTTAAGAACAATAAGTCCAATGCTTGCAACAACGTTAAGGTATACGAATGATTTTTTGAATAGAAACATATATTTGCTTGAAAAATTGATTGATATGACAACAATTCAAATGCGTACAGTGTGAGAATTAAAGAACTTGTAACACAATAATAATAGTGTTCAGATACTTGCTCAATATAAATTTGAGTGAGGTTAGAGAACTTGCTCAATGTAAATTTGAGTGAGGTTAGAGAACTTGCCTTTAACGTTGATTACTACCTGTAGCGAAAATCACCTCAATGAACTATGTTTGTCCTATTTATGTAAGTATAGGTATTCATTAGCCAAACACACTTGATATACATATATAAACAACATGTACACATAACACATTTTTCTTTCTATCTATGTATACTACTGCACCCATCAAAACTCATAGTTGTACACTAACATGCTCATACTTTTGACCACTGCTAGTTTATTCATAATCTTTCTTCTTCGTAGTTCTAAGAGGTTCATTGCTTTAAGTAGACCATACAATCTATCAATCCAACCGACCCTTTTCTACGCATGTTTGTAGGCATTAGATTTATTTTCCAAAAGTTAATAAAATTCTCTACTTAGAACTCGTTCGTGTAATAATAGTTTATAGCAGTATACGAATATTTATTAATCCATCCTTATATCAAGTTATGATGCTGTCTATGAGTCCCAGGACATCTCGCCATGTCCGAAGTTGAAGACATCTGGCCATGTCCGAATATATTATGACTTGTCCGAAGACAACACGCTTCGTCTGAAGACATTACGACTTGTCCGAAGACAACACGCTTCGTCCAAAAACATTACGACTTGTCCGAAGACAACACGCTTTGTCCGAAGACATTACGACTTGTTCGAATATAACACGCTTTGTCTGAAGACATCTCCGAAGTCAACTCTTTTCGAGACTTCTGTCTACACTATTTTAACAAAGTCTAAGTTTGTTGGGTTAATTTCATTAAGACTTTACTATATGCATACAACCTAAGGGAATTTCTTAATACATGGTCTAACACGACCGAACCCATCAGCAGGTTCCTAAGTACGGTGCAGCTGCACCCCATGGAGTTCAGAAGCAGTGAACATGCTCTGTTTTTCAGAGTAGCCACAACTTGATTCCAGACAATTATTAACGTATTCATGCACGAAAGTAAACTTTCCAAACACCCTATATCATGCTAATTCATCATACTTGACCTATTAATTTAGGAAAACCGAGAATCAAACAAGACTCAATTTAAGAACGAAGTAGAAATTATACCTTCTCGAGCTTTAACCTTGATATCTCACACACTGATTTGGAAATGCTTAGCAACTAAGAATTCTTTACTCAGATTTCTTCAACACTCTTATCACTATAACAGACTACCATGGTTGCTTGTATTTAAAGAGAAAAGCATGGACTAGACACTTGCTTTACCCAATATTGGGATTCATGGTGCAATAGAAATGAACAATGGTTACTAAAGGAGTTGTTTAACCAATCCATACCAGCAACTTAGCTATCCCAGCATGCCTAGGATTAGAAGCTTAAAAGTTTGCGTAAAGAGAGTTTAGGCTACTGTTCCTTGTACTTGGTGACCCTTAATTTGGGATAAGAGAATAGATTTCAGACATAGACTAGGGGTTAGTCGGTCGGGCCCATTGTCTCACGCCATATTATTTAACCAACACCTTGTACCATCAGTTAACTATTATGTTGGGTTCCGAATTGGATTTTAAATAACCCAAGTTTATTGGGCTAACTCAAAAGTCCATCAATTAATTTATTGGGCTAGACTCCTAATTTATTATTTGGATTACAAACATGTAAATACTTAATTATTCCTCACTAATTCCATCATTTTGTCACACAAGACATCTCATAAACCTTCCATAATTCTCCACATCTTATCAATTATTAAAAGTTAAATTTTAATTCAATTGAGTTACTCACCTCATGCAATGTAAGCATTTATAAAATAAATAATCATACGCTCTATTTATAATTATTAATATTAAATCGTAAAATTTACAGTTATTACAGGGATGCCATGTAGCATCCCCGAATCCGGGCCCCAAATCACCACGGATCTGGTATACTAATTCCATAACTATTTGAGGAAGATATAAACATAAATTGTTTATACAATACATTACACACTATTCCCCAAGGTCGAGTAACCTTAACTTAGACACAATTCATAAAATATCTATTACACAATAAAATTTATCAAAATAAACTATTACAAGATAGCCGCACGTTTTATCCCAAGCTGAACTTGGCCTTAACCTTTTTCCTGTATCCGAACACGTTCTCCTTATCTGCAATGTTTTATCATGATATAGCAAGGGTGAGCATGAATGTTGCCCAGCAAGTTTATATACAATAACATAACGATATATCATGATTGAAGAGTATGAATAATAAGCTGGCTATAATTCATCAAGATAATTGAGAACTAGCATGAACAAACATTTGAGTGAACAAGTTTTATACATGAACAACATTTCTGAACCAACTGGTAATGAAGGTGATCAGCCTTTCATACCTGACTTATACATGCAAGATGTACAGAGTACAATTTTCATGGTAATCAACAATGATTAACCATAAGCTTGAATAAAACACTCTTATTAGAGTTAAGTACAAGAAAACTTGCCTGAACCGTTGATTACCGCACGCAATTTAATAACGCTTTATCTGAAGACCTAATATTAATAATATAGATCTCCAATATTAGAATAATATCATCACAGTATAATACTGTTATATTTATACACACATAATAACCTAAACACATAGCACATAACCCTATCAGTCTTTACAACACATAAGACTTAGTATCAGGTCAAACTATTTCAGTATGTCTTGAAACCGACACCATTCTATCATCACGACTGTCTAGTCGGACGAATATCGAGTTTAAGTTCAATTAAACTCTGACTAACCACTTAACCATTATCACAGATAATTTCTTATCAGACAAAACATTTTTCCTAGGCTCGTAATAATTTTCGGATAATTATTACCATTTATCAATATTTTTCAATCCTTAAAACCGTATTTAAATAAATTAAATACCACATAATTCCTTAATCATTAATATTTATTTAATATAAAATATTAATGAAAATTATTACATAATATTATAATATATCAAAGTATTTTTAATACCTTAAAATCATAATTATATGATTTTTAAACACTTAAATCCATTATCTGATAATTGCTATTAATATTAAAATACTAATATTTTCATGCCAAAATATCAAAAGTTATATTTTATAACTTAAAATATTTTTAGATCACTTAAATCATTTTTATATGATTTATAAATCATTAAAACTATTTTTCCATAATTTATTTAATATATCTATTAAATAAACTAATTATCATTAATATTGATTAATTAATGAAATTCATCCCAAAATATTAAAAGTCATCAAAAATAACTTAAAATATTTTCTTATACCATAATATTATTTTTCATGATTTTTCATGAATTAAAATTATTTTAAAACAATTTATTTAATATTATAATTAAATAAATAAATACCATTTATATTCCAAAAATATTAAATATTTTTAAAATATACTCAAAATAGTTAAAAACTATTTTTCAAGCTTTAAAATATTTTTTCATAATTTATTAAGTATTTTTAATAATTAAAAACCATTTTTTTCTAATTTTTAATTATTTTCCAGAAAATAAGAAATAAACTGTCGCTAAAGGGCTTTAGCGACACTTGTCTGTCGCCATTGGTGTTCTTCACTCAAGAACACTGACAGTTTAGCTAGCAAGGGTCATGGTTTGACCGCGATTTAATCCGTGTTCTTGATACTTTCAGGGTTGGTTAAAACTTTCAGATTGTAGTACTCATGTAGTACTACAACTACAAACTCATTTCATGACCAAACAACAACATAGAAGTAAGATCTGGGCTCCAGAAATCATTGTCAGAGCTGTTCTTCATTTCTGGGTTTTCCCAGAAATGAAGAACAGTTCGGACTAGCTTATTTGAATCATTATATCTTGGGTTCTGTACTTGTGTTGTATAATATAAAGGTTGAATCTTGTAGAATACATGTCAGTGTACATTTCTAATTCATAAGATCAACATATTAACATCATAAAAAGAAAATCTGGGTCGGTCAAAGTAGACAAGAAAAACTGTTCTTGAACATTTTTTCATCCCACGTTTGACCACATATTTTATACGGTTTGGTTACGGATCGAAGTGATCTAAAGCCTTTAACAAGTAGTATTCATGTCAGGCTACAATATCAACACAAAGACGTGGCCAAAACAGTAACACACAGCAAGATCTAGAGCCTGCAAATTGATTGTCAAACGAGATCAGGGTTTCTGGGTTACCCAGAAACCAGATTCCGTGAACGATCAACGGTCTTTGACCGGTCATATCTCTTAGTCCATTCATGATCGGGTCGTGTTTCTTGTTTCAGAGAACAGTCGATATTACATAGAACACATATATAACTTAAAACTTAACAAATCAAAAACATACAACGATCTATGGGCCCTGACATACGGCTGTCAGACCACATTTTTCCAGATTTCCAGTTTTGAGAAATCTTTAAATTTGTGCACTTTTGATGTTATGGGTTCATGATTTATCAAACCAGATCATCAATTGACACCCTATTACACATGTTTAACCAATCAATTACAACAAACAACATAAGATCAAAAATTTCGAATTTTAGGGTTCTTATACCTTTGGGCTTTGATCTCTTGATTCTGATCCTTGATTTGTTATTAGTAAACGTGGGGCTTGATATTGTGACTGATCTAGCACTACATTTCGAAGCTTTTAGAGAGAGAGAGAGAGTCAAGGATGAGTATTGATGAGTAAATGAGCAAATTTTGTACACTTTCTCTCTCTTAGATCTATATATATTATGTGATACATTGCATGTTGCTGATTTTGCTGAGATTTTTGGACATAAAAGTTACAAGCTAATGCTAGGGTTAGACTAGGGTTGGTAAACAACCCAATATTTTGGCCAATTTTGCAAGTAACCTCATTAAATAAAAAAAATATTAATGATATTTTACATACCATTTTTATTCTAGAATGGTCATTTGATACAAACCCTTAGGGTTTTAGGGTTTGGACATTTTAGGATTTAGGTTTTAACCCTTAACTTTGCAAATTAAATTTTTAACATTTCTGAATTTCGGTTATAAAAATAAAAATTAACATTTTTAACTTATAATTAGAATTTACTAATTATATAATTATTTCTTAATCACACTTTAAATCTTGCTAGTTAGGATTAGCATTTCCTAATTACAATTGCTAATTAAGCAATTAGGGTCAAAATGGTCATTATGGTTCAAAACCCTTGAATTAGGGTTTCTAATAGAAAAATTTTGATTTTCTAATTTAGAAATTAAATCTCGTAATTAGATCATGGTTTTCTAATTACTCATAAATTGAAATAACTAGGATTAGGGTTTCCTAATTAACATTGCTAATTTTAGCAATTAAATCCATAATTGCGCATTAGGGTTTCTGACGGAACAATTAGGGTTCCAAAAATTGGAAATTAGGGTTTGTTAATTAATCAACCTTTATTCTAATTAGTAATTAATTAATACCACATAAGCATTATAATTCTCCGTTATATTCCCAGATTAGGGTTTCATTTTATTAGAATCTAAAATTAGGGTTTTCAGATCTGGTATTAGGGTTTTCTAATAATCAACTAGAATTTCCAGTAATTCATTAGGGTTTTTCCTAATAAATTTAATATTAATGACGTTTAACCTTGTACATACATTTCATTCCCAATCTAAGGTTTTCAATATCCGATTTAAGTTTTCGGACTCTCGGAACTGAAACTAGGGTTTCCAGAACCAATTTCTAGGGTTTCTTATTAGACGTTAGGGTTTTCTAACCGAACGTTGTCGTTCTTAATATAAACTTAGGGTTTGTTACAGATATTCTTTATCTGGTCAACCCTTGACCCTTAACCACATTCTGAACACATCATTAACCATAAACACAGAACATAATCACATAAATCCTTAATCTTGAATAATTCACCTATATCCTTCACCGAATTTTGAAATCCTCAAAATTCAATCCCAATAACATTAAACGCATACACTTATTTTCTGTCTAGGTCTAATATTTGACCTTAAATCAATCATTTAAGATTTTAATAAATTGTCCAAATTCTCGGGTTGTCACATGCCACCTTATCTGCTAGGGATGTGGCCATTGCAGATAGCACTTCCATTAGATCCAGATGACTGTCAGTCTGACCGACATGAGTGTTTACATTGATGAGCATTATGCCACCATGCAGTTAGCCTCTAATCTCCTAGCTCGTGTAGATACCTTTGGGCAAGATCTTGCAGTGCTTCCTCCGTCTTCAGAGAGGGATACTATGTTAGATCTATTAGTTCGTATATATACAGATCTGTAGATAGCTTTGTATTTTCTTGCACAGACTAGCTTAGCCATTTTGTCATGTACAGAACAGATGTATATATCAAACAGTATTATGTATGGCAGGGAAATATATTTTGATTCACTTCCCTTTTAGTTATGCCCTTATACTTGCTTGATGTTTGCCTATTTCTCCAGGGCCTTGTGATCTTGATGCATTCTGAACTTATCCTTGATAGATGGACATTGAGATGTCATAATATCTCTCAGAAAGGATCGTTGATTTCTGTGAATCCCTACCATCTTTGGTGTCTTGGGACTAGTATCCGTATGGAATATGGAGAGGAGGGTGGTTTCTTCCTCTCTGAGATTGACCGCACCACAGATGGTCTCCAGTACTTCTAATTTTGAGAAGCCTAGTTAATTCAATCTCTTATGGGTTTGTATTGCTCTTTGAGGCATGATCACAGCTTAGATGGTCACCGAATCTTCTATTTGTGAAAAGAGGTTGGGTAATTCCATCCCTTTGATCTGAAATCGATGAAATGGGGCGAATTGAAGATTGATCCCAGTACCGTGTGACAAGTACGTTTTTCTGGTAGGGGTTAGACTGCACCATGAATGGCTTCCTACGTACTCCTATTGAAGAGGAGGTCAAGTCTGCGTAGTTCGAACCTAGTGTGGGAGGTTCAACGCTGAATGCGGAAGGCAGAAGGATGTAGAAGTATTTTTGTTGTTTTTGTTGTTTTATAGAGAAAGGGTAGAAATGTTTTTGTTAGTTTTACAATATTGCGACTGAACCATATAGCATATGGTTTCCTACGTACCACCGGGTATCAGGGAGATCAAGTCGACGTAGTTCGCCCCTCAGGACGAATTGAAGGCGGAGAGATGTGTGAATCCCTTGTGCAGGCTATACTGCGTGGAGAAGAAAGTTGAATCCCATAATGGGGACAAACTACAAGTGTGTAAAAAGTTTGATCCCATCCTCAGGACAAACTGCAGGCATAAAAAAGTTTAATTCTGTCTTCAAGATAAACTTCAGGTGGGAAAGGTTTAATCCCGTCTTCAGGATAACCGAAATTGTGAGAGGTTAAATCCCGTCTTCAGGATAACCGAGATTGTATGAAAGGTATGAAATGAAGTAAAAACCAGGCTGCTGGCTTGAGGTGTATGTTTCCCTAAGGGGCAGAAGAGTATGTAGAAAGGAAAGGGTTCAAAACCGGAATGACTGGTGATTTGAGGATCAAAACCAGGTTGTTTGTTTGATGGTAACTTCAGACATAGTACCATTTCACGGTGTCCAAGTTGATAAGCTATGGAAATTCATCGACGTCCATTTCCTGCAATCTGAGAGCACCTCCTGTTAATACTTCCTTGACAAAAAATGGGCCTTTCCAGTTAGGAGCCAATTTTTCCTTATATTGATCTTGGTTGTCAATGATCTTCTTCAAAACCAAGTCATGTTGTTTAAATTGCCGTAGTCGGACTTTTTTGTTGTAGGATCGTACAATCCTTTGTTGATATAACTGACCATGGAAGATTATCGTGGTTCTCTTTTCGTCTATCAGAGACAATTGGTGATACTTGTCTTGTACCCATAGGTCTTCGTCCAACTGAGCATCCATTAGTACTCTGAGGGATTCCATTTCCACTTCTATGGGGAGCACTGCTTCCATCACATAGACTAATGAGTAGGGGGTTGCCCCATCAGAAGTTCGCATGGAAGTTCTGTAGGCTAATAAAGTCAGATGCAAAAGGTCAGGCCATCCTTTGTGATTGGCGAACATTTTCTGCATGATCTTTTTGATGTTTTTATTAGCCGCTTCAATAGCACCATTCATCTTTGGACGGTAGATGACGGAGTTGAGGTGTTTGATGTGGAATTTTCTGCATAACTCCTCCATCATTTTGTTGTTTAGGTTCTTAGCATTGTCTGACACAATGACCTCTGGTTGTCCATATCGACACACGACATTGTTTCTGATGAAAGCAATGATAACTTCTTTAGTAACCCTGGGGAAGGATGTTGCTTCTACCCATTTGGTGAAGTAGTTGATCATGGTGAATATGAATCGATGTCCATTACTGGCTTTGGGCTCAATGGGCCCGATCACGTCCATTACCCACATTGAGAACATGGCGAACTCATATTGTGGAGTTCCCTTGGAGGGGCGTGGATAGCATTCCCATGAATCTGGCATTGATAGCACCTCTTGAAGTGATAATCACAGTCAGCTTTGAATAAGCCAATAATGTCCCGTTTTGAGAATTTTCTTGACAAGTAAGGGTCCGCTCATGTGAGGGCCGCATACTCCACCATGGATCTCATCCATGAGTCGCTGAGATTTGCCTTTGTCCAGACATCTGAGGAGACCTAATCATGCATCTTTTTTGTAGAGTGCATCTCTGCTCAGGTAGAATTTTATAGCAAATCGATGAATCCGCCTCTTCTCAGTTAGGCTCTCCTTAGCGGGTGTAGATCCATCTCGTAGATATTCCTTGATGTGCTGATACCAAGGATTATGGATGGGTGGTAGCTCATCCGATACTTCTCCAACGTAATTCCTATAGACTGGGGCTTTTTACATAGCAAATGTGATGCTTGGCATGTTTTCCTTGTCAGGTATGTAAACCAAGGAGGTCATCGTTGCTAATGCATCTGTAAAATCATTCCTATTACGAGGAATGTGTAGAAAGGAGATTTCTTCGAACTCCTAAGACTTCTATAAAACTTTCCAATGGTAAGGCAGCAAATGCAATTCTTTGGTTTGATAAATTCATGTGGTTTGCTTGATTACTAATTCGGAATCCCCAAAGACGGTTAACCGCCTGATGCCCATTGAATGGGCAAGTTTTAGCCCCATGATACAACCTTCATACTCAGCTTTGTTGTTGGTGCTTACAAACTACAATTTAACGGCGACGGGATACTACTCCCCCGTAGTGGATATAAGGACTGCTCCAGCTCCGGAGCCTTCTGTATTAACAGCTCCATCAAAATACATTCTCCACGTTTGTCATGTATTATACTGATCTTGTAGCTGAATTGTCATTACTCCTTCATCAGGGAAGTATGTTTCTAAGGGTTTTTAATCCCCTGCAGGTGCGGCGGCCAGTTGATCCTCAATTCCTTGACCATTGAAAGACTTTTGCGTCACATAGACGATGTCAAATTGTTGTAGGATCAACTGCCATCTGGACAGTCGACAATTCAGTATGGGTTTGCTGAACACATACTTGAGAGGATCCACGCGAGATATGAGATGAGTTGTGTGACCATGGAGATAATGATGTAACCTCATGGAAGCCCATGCTAAAGCACAACAAGTCTTTTCGATCAGAGTGTACTTGTGTTCACTGATGCTGAAACTTTTGCTGAGGTAATAGATAGCTCGTTCTTGGCCTCTATTGTCTTTTTACCCCAGCATGCAGCCCATAACATTGTCATTTATGGACAAGTACATGAACAGAAGAACATCATCCCTGGGAGGTTCCAAAACAAGAGTGTTAATCAGTTGCTCTTTGATTGTGAGGAAGGCTTTCTGACACTCATCGTTCCATTTCATGGAGGATTTCTTCCTTAACAGCTTGAAGATTGGCTCACCGGTTGCTGTGAGTTGAGAAATGAATCTGCTAATGAAGTTGATCCTACCCAAAAATCCCCGTATTTCCTTCTCTGTCTAAGGAATGGGCATTTCCTTGATGTCCTGAATTTTGGTAGGATCCAGTTCAATCCCTTTGTGCTTGACTAGGAAACCTAGCAACTTGCCTGACTTAACACCAAAGGCGTACTTGGCGGGATTCAACTTCAAATTGTACTTACCTAACCTGTTGAAAAGTTTTGTGAGATGGTCTAAGAGGTCCTCCTCCTTCCGAGATTTGACAATGATGTCATCCACGTAGATCTCTATCTCTTTGTACATTAAATCGTGGAAAAGAGCCATCATAGCTCGCTGATAGGTTACCCTGGCGTTGATGAGGCCAAATGACAACCGTCTGTAACAAAAGGTTTCCCAAGGAATGATGAAAGCAGTTTTCTCACGATCTTCCTCAGCGACCATAATTTGATGGTACCACCAAAGCAATCAACAAAGGATTACATGTCGTATTGAGCAGTATTGTCAATAAGAATGTGGATAAATGACACGGGAAAGCTATCTTTAAGGCAAGCTTTGTTCAAATCCAGGTAATCCACGCAAACTCGCACCTTTCCCCCTGGTTTAGGCACGAGAACAATGTTGGATATCCACTCCGGATATGTAGACACCATGATGATGCTAGCTTGAAATTGTTTCACAATTTCTTTTTTAACTTTTAAACTCCATTCAGGTTTCAATCGCCTGAGTTTTTGTCTAACTGGCTTGAATCCTTCTTTAATGGGAAGGTGATGAAGAACACTGTCAGTGGACAAACCCACCATGTCTTCATGAGACCATGCAAATACATCCTGGAATTTGGTTAATAGTGCAACCATATCATTCCGTTGGTTTGTGGTAAGGTCTAAACCAATCTGGATTAGTTTAGGGTTGTCTAAGGTTCTAAGATTGAAAGGAGTTGTTTGATCAAGTTTGGGTTTGGGTTTGTCTGTGACCCATTCCTTAATCTCTTGAGGTGTCTCAATGTCCTCTTTGATGTCCATCAAGTCTAAGTCTAACTTTACATCAAAGTTACAGCCCTTGTGGAGAGAAGGCATTTCATCAGCAAGTACAGGCACATCTAAATTTAGAGTCCTGAAACAAAAGATGCTTTTACTTAATATATGCAACTGTTCAATCATACAAAAGTGTTAGCATGCACATGATAAAATAACTGCTAGTGCTGTAAAGGAAAGCAAGCAATTAAAGTTATCTACAGGGCAGAGGAATTTTCTACCCATTTTACCCTCGTCGACCAATGCATGGAGTGTTGTTCCAATTGTCGATGGTAAAGTCTTGAAGGACTGTAGTGATGGAAGGATCGTCATTGTCCTCCTTCTCCCGAATGATAACCATGACATCTGGGAAATCATCGTATGGGGTGTATCTGTTGGTATGTTCATCATGAACAATGACACGAATGCTTTTTTTCCATCCCGGGATCAGGAATCAGCACCTCTTTTGCTTTGATTGGCACTGGTTTTGGAAACAGCATAGCCACAACATGGGCTGACACCTTTACTGGAGATTGCATTAACTCATGAGGTAAAGGTATAAAAAATTATCGTGCGGCGGAAGCTTGAGGAACCTGCTTGTGCTTATGAGGATTCCTGTGACTGGAACTAGCAGAATAGCCTAGTCTGGCTGTTCCGATTTTACTGAACATTTGAATAGGGTTCTTAATACCCTTCTTATCTTTACCTGAGCCCTTATCCAGGTTGATGACCCAATGACATCATTTCTTGAGTGGCTGACATAACCTTGGCAGAAATCTTGGGTACGTGAAGTGGAACTCCAATAGAATGGTATTACATATTACTCACTTCCAAAGTATGGAAACTGGTCGGTTCAACTTTTGAATTAAAGCTGATAATTGGTAAAATTCCTTGTTCAGGACAATCCGGCTCAGCGTTGACAGTGACTAGAATGTTGTTGATAATGTATTTGAGTTGTTGATGTAATATGGATGGAACAACTCTAGCCATGTGTATCCATGGTGTTCCCAATAGTAGGTTGTATCCTGAATCTATCTTGAGGACGTGGAAGGATACATTGAATGTATTTGAACTAATCTCAATTGGCAATTTAATCTTTTCAACGGCATTTCGTCGGGATCCATCAAAAGCTCGGATGATTGTATGGCTGATTTGGATTCACTTGAGATTGATATTCATTTTTACCAAGGTGGCATAAGGACAGATATTTAGAGATGAGCCTCCATCTATCAATACTCTTGCTAGCATATACCCAGAAGATAACACTGCGATGTACAATGGCTTGCAATGACCGGTCCCTTCAGAAGGTATATCGTCATCAGTGAAGGATATCACATTGCTGTTGAAAATGTGATCAACCAAATGTTGAAATTTTTCCACGTCCACTGATTTTGGCAAGTAGGCTTCTTCTAAAACCTTCAACAAGATCTTCCGATGATTCTTAGAAGAGAAAACCAAATCCAGTATTGAAATCTAGTGTGGAGCTTCTCGCAAGCTTAAAACCACTTTGCCTTCATTATGGCCCATAGTACGGAGGAATTTTTCAATCTTCTCCATGGGAAATTTCCTCTTTGCTTCGCAAGTAGGTTTGATAACTCATTGAGGAAGGTACAATGGATTTTCTTTCGATACTGTAGCAGTAGTATGAGACGTGGATCCTTCAGCTTCTCCATAATTCCATGGAACTTTGTGCAAGCTGACAACAGGATGTTGAGGTCTGCAAGGTAAAGGAATTGGCTCTGGTGCAGCCACTTTCAAAGGATTGTCAGCTCCTTTGAGTTAAATTGGTTGTATGGGAAATACTTTGACAGTCTCATCATTCACTACGGAGATAACTACTACTGATCCCTTCCATTGGGTAGGGCATGCATTCCCTCCCTTGAGTTGCATAATGTAATAATCTGGTATTTGCAGGACACCGCTATCAATAAGATTCTAAATAAGATGGCGGAGTGCCCATCATTCTTCTGTGCTTTGACCACGAGAATGTGAATGATATTGACACATTTCATCAGGATTGAACCGCCCTGAGCGGGGATTGATGGGAGGGAGAAGGAATGTTATTCTTCCTTCATTGATCAACACTTGAAGTATCTCATCCACAGACTGGCCCAGATAGGTGAATTCCCTTTGATTTGCAAAATCCCGACGGGCTTTAGCACTTGCTCACTTTGCAACCTTATCCTCCATAGCTTCGCTTTCTGAAGGTGTTGATAGAGCATTTATAAAAAATAGAAGGAGATGTGCATGCTCCTGCCTGATTAATTGGCGTGTGACTTGATGATGATGGGTCACCAGTTCTGCCAATTGCTCAATTTTTTTGGAAAGTGCTTTCATCTTTCGTTCCATGGTAAATTAGAACTTTACATAATCCCATTTGTCAACACCGTCTTTGATGGGTTGGGACGATTCGCCATTGGAACATTTTACAGTGCTCCAACTGATCATGTTGACCTCTTCTTCTTTGTGTTGAGGAAGAGGGTTGTCTTCCACATGAGGTTGATCTGATTAGGTGACTACAATCTCACCGTTATCTATTAGATCATGTATCTTATGTTTCAAGGCCCAACAATCTTAAGTATCATGTCTGGTTGCCCCGGCATGATAAGCACACTTCTGAGTAGCATTAAAACCCTGCCATTAGGGTTGGCTGGTGGAAGAAGATGTGTAATTTTCTTCTGAACAGTCAGAAGAGCAAGAATGTTGTCGAGCGAGTCCCCTAAAGGTGTGAACGTTCGAGGTCGCTTTACTTCTCCACTTTTATGCAATGGAGGGTTTGAAGATTGTGCTGGAAAAGGGGAGTAGTTTCTCTTCTGCATAGGTATGT
Organism: Panax japonicus; assembly: GCA_020205505.1. NCBI lineage: Eukaryota > Viridiplantae > Streptophyta > Magnoliopsida > Apiales > Araliaceae > Panax > Panax japonicus. The sequence continues at coordinate 16,183,193 of CM035112.1, forward strand.
TTGGATTGCCTTTTTGTCCTTGTAGTATCAAGGAAACATCCTCCTTTTTATTTTTATGGACCCTCCTGGGGTTGTTTCCATAAGATCCGAATTGGATGTGCTCAGCAACAGCTTTAAGAGCGGCTAGGTCTTGAATTTTACCTAACTTCAATCCCATCTCAGCCATCTCGCCGGGTTTAATTATTGCAGAATATGGTTTGCCAATACCAGCTAGAACTCTCTCATAGAAAGGAACTTCCTGTACATCTATGAAAGTCATAACCATTTCTGACTCTATCATGGAAGGAATAACTTGAGCAGCAAGGCGCCTCCACCTTTGAGCATAATCTCTAAATGACTCATTAGACTGTTTCTTTACCTTGGTAATTTGGTACCGGTCAGGAGCCATCTGAGATTGAAAACTGTATTAAGTGAGGAAGGCGTGAGCCAGCTCTTCCTATCTATGGATCTTAGAGTTGTCTAATCTAGTATACCATGAACGGGCTTCTCCAGTCAGACTTTTCTGAAACAGCTGCATGCTGAGCTTTTCATTCTCCGCATAAGATCCGAGTTCTCCAATGAACAAATTTAAATATGTGTAAAGATCCCCTAATCCATCATAATTTTCAAAATTAGGGGTCTTCAATTTCTCTGGATAATGCACACCAGGGAATATGCAAAGGTCTGCATATGAAACACTGCCATGTGTTTAAATCCCTTTGAGAACGCGAATGGTTTCCTCCATTTGAAGGACTTTCTTTCTGATGTCACCGGTGTTTGGATCTCCTTTGAGATGGGTGCCTTCAGGGACTTTGCTGGTTGTATCCAACTGATGTTCTGAAATTGTTTTTTCCAGACCTTGAACTCCCTCTTGTGTAGAGAATTTTGTATGTGTAGGTATCTTCGTACCCTGAGTAGACTGGTGTAATTCTTTTAGTAGAATAGCCAAGTCTGTGATTTGTTTACTCAATCCGTCAAATTCTTCTTGGGAAACAGGATTAGACTGTTCGGAAGAGGACATGATTGGCTGTAGGCTAGCAGCCTTTTTGGATTTTGACCGTGTAACAGGCCCAATTGCTTCCCTACAAAAGACTTACATAGTTTAGTCTTAGGGTAATATAAATTTTATCATAACATGTCAATTTTGGGAATTCGTCCTGCAAAACCGATTTGTTAATTGACAACATGTATTGCATGCACAGATATTCTTCATATTTTCCTTTACATGCGGATGGACATGGAATAAAATTACAAGTAAATGCTTTTACAAGTAATTGAAAATGGAAGGCATTAAGAAACTTTCCTCCGCATTTGGTTTATCAGAGGTTGACTTATCCTAGGGTTTCTCTCGCGGCTTTTCGGCATGAAGGTTCCTAGATCATCGCAATCTACTTGAAGGAAAGTTAATCCGGTCGTTCAACTGGAGCGAATCTGAGTGGTGTCTTTCCTGATCCCCAGGGAATCATTCTTCCCACGAGTCCAGTAATCAAACACCGACAGGATAGCCTCCTGGTGAAGGGACCACACAATATACATTCACATACAACGTGTCTCACCGTTTATGCAAAATGATAACATGTGAAAAGTACTAATATCACAGATAGATATTTAGCATTGCAGTAATAAAAATGCATTCATACACATTCATCATAAATGTAAATGCAACATTTACACAAAAGCATATAACAATTTTTAAAAGCTTGTAATAGCGGCTTAAGCCCTCTTACTGGAGTCACCAGCAGAGTCGCCACCTGTCGACGTCGGGATTTTTGAGTGTCCCTTTTCGTTACTTATTCTTTGGTGTTCTCATGTTAATGTGAGATTTGTTTGAAAAAACAAGTGAAAAAGGTCCGACATGTATAATGTCGACGATTTGACTTTAAGAGTCGCCAGTTGGTGTATTTAACTGGTTGTACCAACGCAACCGAAAAGATTTGCACATTGACCCAGTGTTTTGACACAGCTAAACGGTTCTGTGAAACTGAGATTCATTTTGGGTCCGGGGGCTTGATTATGCGGAGGGAAGGTGTTAGGCACCCCCCGACATCCGTGTTACCACGATGACCGCCACTTCTCAAAGAAATTGTTATATGAATATATGTGTTTATGTGTGTGTGTAGATCAATGTGCAATTATTTGAAAGTAGTGCGAGGCCTCGTTCGCACCTATATACACAAGGTTTGAATTTTATAGAAAAATTCAGTTTTAACCAAGATATATCAATGAGGTTTTGTAAAAGAGATTTTTCAAACCCTGTGCTCAATAGAAATTGAGACCTTTTCTTACTTCCATTTTATTATTACATGTTTGGCTTGTTTTCTTTTATTTTTCGAGATGCGAAGCATTCTCGAGAAAATAATATACAGCAGTGCCGAACTCCTCATGGGCATAAAGCCATTTAAGGAAATTCAGACACTGTAAATTAATGTACAAGCTGCTTACAGCTGAAAAATATCCATCATGGGAACCGAATCTAGATTCAGTAAACTGAACTTGTGATCACATGATTCCTAGGCTCACATGATACTGTAAAAGCAATCAATATATATATATATATATATATACAGACATGATCAGCCACCACGAAGCAACTCCATGGGGGATCAGAAATGTAAATATATAAAAGCGGTAAATATATATATATATATATATATATATATATATATATATATATATATATATATATATACATACATGATCAACCGCCACGAAGTAAACTCCAGCCGGGACGAAATGTAAATAAAGCTGTAAAAGCGATCAACTGCCACGAAGTAAACTCCAGGTAGGACAAAATGTAAATAAATCTATAAAAGGCCATGAAGTAAACTCCAGGCCTGACAGGAGTGTAAATATATATATATATATATATATATATATATATATATATATATATATAAGCAATAAACGCACCGGAGGTAAATCCAGGTTTATCTGATATGTCCGACAACAATTTTATATATAAAAGAGAATAAACGCACCGGATGTAAAATCCAGGCTCATCGGATATGTCCCACAGCAATTGTAGCGCCCCCAAATCCGGGTATCTTACAACCCGACAGATGGTGCTATACTGTACAAACATTCATACATTCATTCAATTGAAAGTCTCAAAGAATGAACATAACTTATATATATTTAATTCAATATTTACATTTCCCAAGTTCTAAACTCATTACAAAGGTTCTCTTGTCATAATATTCATTACATTACAACAATAGACCTATACTATTACATGACAGATTAATAATCTGCCTTAGCTTTTCCTTTATCCTTATTTGATCCTTCAGGACGTTCAGTCTTAGCTGCATTCATATGGTTCAAGCAAGAGTGAGCATGACTAGCTCAGCAAGTATAACAATTTCAATAACAACATGCTTGATACATATGAATCATATATCTTCGATAACTGAACAATAGCTATGAAGTACTATTGATGATTCAAAATAGCAATTCATCTTTCTTTTCAAAATGTTTCACAATGAATAAATTCAGTAAAACATTCACTCCGGTCAAAGACCTTGAGTATTCATTATTTCTTTGAAAAGGACAACCCGGACCTAAGTCCGTAAGCCCGATACTACTTACGAGCACTTCTAGGTGATCAGCCTATTGTACTCTGTATTGATCAACACTACATCCATTAAACGTATGTACGTTTAATCATTTGGCAACCTCGCGTGCCTGTCGTTTTACCGACAAAACATTCGTTTTAACAATTCAGTCTTCTTTTGAAAACTATCAGTAGTTGACAAAAGATACTAGCATTTGATAACAGATGAACAGATTATAAATAATCCACTCAATATGTTAAGTCTAGCCAAAGAAACTGGCTTTAAATTCATTATACTTCAATTCATGCGAAAGGATACATGAACATCATAAACTTGTTCAGATTGAACTGAAACAAGAGTTAGAATACTTGCCTTTAGCGTCTGCTACTGTGTATTTTACTTTACATTCAAGTCTTTCAAGTCTCTACAATACATGATCACATAATGCCTTACATTAGGTCACATATAATCAAGTATGTATCTGAATATATCTTACCCTTCATTTCAATCTAATTATAGATTAGATTTCATTCTTATACGTTTTAACTTATCGTTCGCTTTACATTCATTCGACTTGGTTATATTAACCATTCTTCATTACTTTTAAATCTTAACAATGTCCCAACAATGTTACTTTAAGTTGTTTAAGGTAGGTTTAGTTCAATCTCCTACCATCCCCTTCCTTTCCCTTCATTTTTATTCTTTATTGTCCAAGTTCTGTGCCTGGCGCTGCGGCGCGGGCATTACTCTTGCAACTCGCGCTGCGGCGCGAGTTAGTAGTAGCCGAGTCCCATATGTCGTGCTGCGGCGCGACCAAAAAGCTTAGGGTTGGCGCCGCGGCGCCAACTCTGTGCACTAGAAAATTTTTCTAACTTTTAAATTTTGTGAACTTCCCGGACGCATAACTTTTTCGTTTTAAGTCCGAATTGGCTCGTTCAAAAGCCTACGGTTCACAAATTACGTAATCTACGTATTCATGCAAGAATTTTATATATTTGACTTCGTTTGCTAAAAATTCACCTATTGGTTCATTTTTAACGAAAACGATAAACGTTCGTGAACGTTAAACGCTCGTTTCTTCGTTCTAAGTCGGAATTCGTCCATTTTCGAGTCCGCAACTCTTAAATGACAAACATGACTTGTCTCCATTGGAAAATAACATTTCTCAACTCAAACTCAAAATTTGACTTCCATTCCGGGAAATTTACGAATTCGACGATTATCGTCTAATCGTGCGATTTCCGGCAATTCTTCGTTCTTAGAACTTGGTCAACACTACCAATGAATTACATTCATAATGTGAACATCTTAACATCCTTATTCCAAATATTTATACTCATGGTTGGATTTTAACTTATCTCATTGTAAGCTTATACTTGATAACTTTCAAACTACTTATGAACTTATCATTCATAACTTATGACAATTAAAGTTCTTAATCATCATCCATACATGATTTCATCATATAACTTTACTTATGTATTCTTGATACATATGTTCTTACAAGTTCATCATGCATTCACATAAGTTTACAACTTATGCTATCTTAAATGACTTATTACCAACTTATGTGGCTTAAGTTCATTACTTATACATACTTCTTTCTTTTTTTATCATTCATGTTCCTTAATCCAAGCTTTTCTTATCAACCTATTATGTTAGAGATAGAAGATAATTGGAGAAGGAGTCTTACATTTGAATTCTTTAGTAAGTAGCTTCTTCTTCTTCTTGACTTATGGAATAACTTACTTGCAACTTAATTCTCCTAACACTTGAAGCACTTTGAGAGAGACTGATTGGATTAATTTGAATAACTAGAAAATGACTTGCCATGCTTCTCTATTTATAGAACTTGCAAGGCTTGGGGTAGATTAGTCTTTACACAATCCACCTCCTTACTATTCATTAATTGACCAACACCACTCATATCCTTTGATTGGTCCCTACTTTATTTACTCTGTTACCACTTAACTTGGTCACCACTTTTAATACTTGGTAACCACACATTTACCACATTAATATGGTTTACCCCATGGGTTTGCCAACTCATGGATTCTAGCTTGGGATTGGATTACATAAATCCTTGGGCTTTGCTTAACAAACCTTCATATGTTTATTAATTCATAAGTTGGGCCTTAACCCTTAATTCACTTGGGCTTGTACAAAATCCTAACCAATCTTTACAAGTCCATTAATATTACATAATACATATACATATAGTTTATGTATTATTCTCGTATTCTAATTCATATAGAATTTATATACGATAATGCATTCTTCTTACAAACTCATATAATACTTTGTATTATACTCGTTTCCATTCCTTGTACAATACTCACATTTCATACCATCATTCCTTAACGCAATAGTTCTTCATTTTCCTTACGTTCTCGATTTAAGTCCGCAAGCGAAATATTACGTTTTCCATAACTAGATTATTATTACATAATCCGTCTTACTTTAATATTCTACCATTATGTATTTCTCGGAAACTCAAAAATAAATCCCGAGCAAATACCGATGAATAGTGTTTTTCGGAAAATTTCTCGGAAAACTTTTATTTTCGTCTTGGAAATTCAAACACCTTAAATCCTTCACATAGCTCAAATACTACGATATTCCAATATCAATAGGTTACAAAACGACAATCATCTTGATATCCCACATAATATGATTTTATTATTATTTAATCTAATAAAATCATCTTACATTAAAATCTGAATTTCACGGTCGTTAAAGCAATTATATATATATATATATATATATATATATATATAACAATTTAAACGCTCTAGACCGAAGTCTAGTCTCAATTGAGGCATAACTCGATAGTGTTAGTCCATATATATGAAATATATACATATATTCGTATATATATATATATATATATATATAGACAGAAATGAAAACCACGGACCGAAGTCTAGGCAAACGCACACAACGCGGCTATCAATGTGTTTAACAGTGTGTGCTATATGAGAAGAAGACTTTATAAAATGTAAAAGGGCTTACAGTGGGCTGCCAAAGTAGACTTCTATGACTTTAAATGGATAAACATTCAGCTCTTGCCGGATAAAATATTGCTATATGTGAGCTAACTAGTGTTTAAAGAAGAGGAAACTGTAACAACCCGAGAATTTGGACAATTTATTAAAATCTTAAATGATTGATTTAAGGTCAAATAATAGACCTAGACAGAAATTAAGTGTATGCGTTTGATATTATTAGGGTGAAATTTTGATGATTTCAAAATTTTGTGAAGGATATAGGTGAATTATTCAGGATTAAGGATTTATGTGACTATGTTCTGTGAATATGGTTATGTATGTGTTCAGAATGTGGTTAAGGATCAAGGGTTGACCAGATAAAGAATATCTGTATCAAACCCTAATTATATATTAAGAACTTTAACGTTCAGTTAGAAAACCCTAACGTCTGATAAGAAACCCTAGAAATCGGTTCTGGAAACCCTAGTTTCAGTTCCGGGAGTACGAAATCCTAATTCGGATATTGAAAACCCTAGATTGGGAATGTAATGTATGTACAAGGTTAAACGCCAATAATATTAAATTAATTAGGGAAAACCCTAATGAATTATCTAAAATCTTAATTGGTTATTTGAAAACCCTAATACCAGATCTGAAAACCCTAGTTTCAGATTCTGATAAATTGAAGCCCTAATCTGGGAAATTAATGGAGAATTATAATGCTCTACTACTATTAAGTATATATTAATTAGGGTAATGCTTAATTAATTAGCAAACCCTAATTTCAAATTATCGAACCTTAATTGTTCCGTCAGAAACCCTAATGTATAGTTGTGGGTTTAATTGCTTTATTAGCAATGTTAATTAGGAAATATAAATCCTAATTGTCAAGTTATTAGAAACCCTAATTTAATTAGGAAATCTAATTTTAAAAATTGAAATATTATTTTTCTATTTAAAACCTTAAAATGTGGTCTTTGATCTGGAGTTGGAACCACATCCATAACAGGTCTAGATCGTACGTTATTAAAGGTCAAAGTCCGTTGACCAGGCTTGACCGAACAAAATCTTGGCAACCCAGAAGTACATTATCAGCGTCTGACAAGGTTTTGTCCAGCCTTGATTTGTGCGGTATTATGTTATTTGTTATTGTTGATGTATTGAAAGTGTATCCTGTTGTCTGGACTATAACTAAATACCTTTAAATGCCTTAAAAAGTCAACCAATCAAACGTAACAGATGGTCAAAGTAGTCCACCCAAACTGATTTTAACTTTCTGGAAAAACCCAGAAAAGTTCATGAGCCAAATTCCTGACAGAGTTTGACCGCACGGATTCTGGCGATTTAGATGTTTTTAAAATGTGATGTTACTTTAAACATGTTCCTTGACATGTGGACTATAGATATGAACCATGAAATCACATTAATCATGACCAGAAAACCGAATTAAATTGAGTGGAAAATGAGACCATGAAACTGCCTGGGTTTCTGGGTTACCCAGAAAACCCAGCAGCACTCTGACAATAACTTTGAAGGAGCAGATCTTGCTAGCCTGTTAAGTTATGACTCAGTTAATGGTTGATAATGGTAGTGCTACATGAGTACTACACGTTGAAAGTCTTAGTTAGCCCACAAAACATTAGCCTCACTGTTTTAATCATGGTCAAACCACCCAACCAGGTAAATTGACATGAAGGTCTCAAGAACACCTATAGCGACGGTTCTGTCGCTATAGGGCCCCTTTAGCGACACTTAATTTCAGAAATTATTATTATTTTCCAGAAAATGATTAAAAAATTAAAAAAATGGTTTTAAATTATTAAAAATACATAATAAATTGTGAAAAATTATTTTAAATTCTGAAAAATAGTTTTTAATTATTTTGGTTATATTTCAAAAATATTTAATATTTTTGGAATATAAAAGTTATTTATTTATTTAATTATAAAATTAAATAAATTATTTAAAATGGTTTTAATTCATGAAAAAATCATGAAAAATAATATTATGATAAAAGAAAATATTTTAAGTTATTTTTGATGACTTATAATATTTTGGGATGAATTTCATTAATTAATCAATATTAATGATAATTAGTTTATTTAATAACTATATTAAATAAATTAAGGAAAAATGGAATTAATGCTTTATAAATTATATAAAAATAATTTAAGTGATCTAAAAATATTTTAAGTTATAAATTATAACTTTTGTTATTTAGTCATGAAAATATTAATATTTTAATATTAATAGCAATTATCAGATAATGGATTTAATTGTTTAAAAATCATATAATTATGATTTTAAAGTATTAAAAATATTTTGAAATATTATAATTATATTATAATATTATGTAATGATTTTCATTAATATTTTATATTAAATGAATATTAATGATTAAGTAATTATGTGATATTTAATTTATTTAAATATGGTATTAATGATTGAAAATGGTGATAAATGATAATAATTATTTGAAAATTATTATGAGCCTATGAAAATTATTTTGGCTGCTAAGAAAATTATCTGAGTTAATTGTTGACTGTTAAGTCAGAGTTTAATTAGACTTAAACTCGATAAAAGTTCGACTAGACCGTCGGGATGTTAAATTGTGTCGGTTTCAACTCAGACATAAATAGTTTGACTTGATACCTAGTCTTATTTGTGTTATAGACTGATAGGCTTATGTGCACTATGTGTTTAGGTTATTATGTGGATATAAATATAACAGTATTATACTGTGATGATATTATTCTAATATTGGAGATCTATATTACTAATATTAGGTCTTCGGGGTAAAACGTTAAAATTTGTGTTGCGGTAATCAACGAATCAGGCAAGTTTCTTTGTACTTAACTCTAATAAGAGTATTTTATTCAAGCTTATGGTTAATCATTGTTGATTGCCATGAAAATTATACTCTGTACATCTTGCATGTATAAGTCAGGTATGAAATGCTGATCACCTTCATTACCAGTTGGTTCAGAAATGTTTGTTCATGTTTAAAACTTGTTCAGTCAAAAAATTGTTCGTGCTAGTTCTCAATTATATTGATGAATTATAGCAAGCTCATTATTCATACTCTTCAATCATGATATATCGTTATATTGTTGTATATAAACTTGCTGGGCAACTTTCATGCCCACCCTTGTTATATCATGATAAAACATTACAGATAAGGCGAATGCGTTCGGATACAGGAAAAGATAATGCCAAGTCCGGCTTGGGATAAAATGTGCGGCTAGTTTGTAATAGTATACTTTGATAAATATTGTTGTGTGATAAATAGTTTATGATTTGTGTATAAGTTAAGGTTACTCGACCTTGGGGTAATGTGTGTAATGTAATGTATAAACAATTTAAGTTTATATCTTCCGCAATAGTGATAGAAATAGCGTACCGAGTTCGCGGCGATTCGGGGCCCGGATTCGGGGTTATCACAGAAACACTCAAAAGATGTGTATACAAATTAAAATAAACAGGGCTTTCTCGCCTTTTTCCTTCTCTCTTCTCTCTCGAATGGCTGACCCAAGCCTTGTATATATAGACGGATGGCCACAGGTACACCTATAGCAGCTGCAGTTTTACCTACGGCTGGTCGTGGTGGATCCGAGCCTCTCTGGTCTCGTCGTCTCGTAGTACGTGCAGACATTTACTGTAATGTCCACTTGAACTTGCATAACTTCAATTCGTGCATCCGAACGAGGTATATCTAACCTTCTTCAGACCGCTTGGGTCGAGAGTTACTTAATAACATGAATTAGAGGTTGTATAAAGTCAGGAAGAGGGGTCTATGCCCATGGTCTTCAAGCTCTAAATTCTATCCAAAGTACTGCCACACGTAATAGTCACTCAGGATTGTCACTCCTCGGTTCTTGTGAGACATTGTTGGATGTATGTATGATGTGTTCAGACGACGTGACATTTGTTGAAGGAACAAGATGATGTTTGACTCCTCGTCCGGGGTTATTGCCGATTTGAGTTGAAAGTAGACGTTGCTCAGGGTTACAACTGAGATTGGACTACTTGTTGGTATGCTGCGATATCAACTTGTTGACGTGGTAAGATGACGTTGTGACTCCTCACCGGGGTTATCGCTGGTTTAAGCGGAAGGCAGACGTTGCTCAGGGTTACATCTAAGATTGGACTACTGCTTGTTTATATATCTCACTGTCATCTGTGGATGTTCCTGTCTGTCCGTTGTTATCTCTGGGGGGTTACCACCGGAACTGCAATGGCATCTCTTGGGGCTATCACTAAGGATGGGGTTGCTTCTCTCAGTGTTTCTCTGGGACTGGAACTGAGCGTCGCGGTGTTATCGCCGAGACAGAACTGTCCTCTCCGGTGTTGTTGCCGGTGTTTTGATCTGCATATCTCGGGGTTATCTCCGAGATTGGAAATGAAATTCCTAGTGTGTGTTCCGGGTTTTGAGATGATGTTCCCGGGTTGGAACTGAACTTCCGATAGTATCCGGAATGGGTGTAATCTGTCTTTCAGGGTTATTTCTAAAAGACGAATCTTCTCTCTTGCAATGTTAGTAATAGGAGTGCAGAAAATTTAGAGTGTCTACAGGGTTGTAGGTGTCATTGGCCCTATTTCATCCGTGTACATGTGTATGTCCCATCATTATGTAAACCTTTATCAAATTATAAAGTTTATTATAAATAAATAAAAGTACAAACAATTTGAAATATAAAAAATATATATATTTTTGACTCTTTAAAGATAGATTTGTTGATCATATTTTTGTTTCAAATGTACAACCTAAGACATGTTTGTAATATAATTTTTGATAAATTTTTAATTAAATTCTTAATTTCTTTCTCGCATTATTTATTCTTAAAATCTCTCTAATATTATCTCACCTGTATTTTTGAACTCTTATTTATTTTATTTTGTTAATTACACAGTCCCACAAATATTAATTTTCATTTATAAAAAAACAGCAAGTTATATTCGTTATTAGTATGTCCATCTACAAATATATTTCTTTTTTAATATTTTAATATTTACACTATATTTGGTTTAAAATAAAAGATTGAATTTGACTTTTAAAAATTAATATGAGATATTTTAAAGTTAAAAATAAAATTGATTTATTTAAATTTTAAAAACTATAAAATTTATAATTAGTAAAACTAAAATAAATCTATATTAATTTAAAATCAATTTTTTTCTTTAAAAAGTTACCACGTACAGATGGAGTATTAAATGCATTTCATCTCTTTTGGTCTTAGCTCGCGTTATAAAAGAGGCAGAGGCTCGCTGTCTCTCCATCGACAAATATAAACAAAAATATTTTAAAATATAGGTTAAAAAATGGTTAACCAGTTCAGGAACTATATTTGTTTTAAAGAATATGAGTCCAAATTTTAACCAACCTAAATAATTAAAAATAGTTAACTAATCCATTTGATTCCAGTTAATATGATTTGACCCAACAGTTAACTAACTATATTGTCAGGTGTAATTAACATAATATATTTATATGTACTATACATTACTCTCTCATTTTATTAAAACACGTCATAATAAGAATTTTATTCATTAAATTCTTATTTTAATTATTTTACATTAATTCACTATTTTAATTAAGTGAATTACTCACATAATTTATGAGATTTAATTCATAATAAATTCATTTCCACTAGGCATAATAACCAAATTATATTATTCCATAATATAATTTTTAACTTAATTAAATTAACTTAAATATTCCCTTTTACAACAATTTCATTTGCCTTCTTCAATAGTTAAATTAAATTAACTACTAAACCTCATTCTCCTAATATATATATACATATATATATATATATATCTTCTACATTCACACTTAATCACATATTTCACAATATATATAACACATATATACACATATTCAAACTCAAAACATCTTATAATAAGAATTTTATTTATTAAATTATTATCTTAATAATTTCTGAAAATTCGGGTTGTCAGAGTCCACTTGATGTGGAGTGAATCTAACTAACTCGTTGAACCTGATAGCATATTCTAAAACTGACATATTCTCTTACTTTAACTCTAGAAACTTAACATCCATCCTTGTTTGCATACTTGATGAAAAATAATTCTCGAAGAACAGTTCTTCGAACCTTGTCATGTTACCACTTCTACTCTGGCTCTAGTCTCGTTTGACTCCCACCAATAATTCGCCTTACCCTTCATTAAGTAGATAACAAATGTTATCTTTTGCTCGTCTGCAACCCTTGCAATAACGAAAGCTTTCTCTATCTCCTTTATCCATGTTTGAACTTCAATTGGGTCTGTTGTTCCCTTAAATTCTGGCAAGCCTATTGCCTTAAAGTCTTTAAAATTTGCTAATCTATTATCTGGCCGATTTCTTTTTGTTGGTGCTCTAGTCTGCATAGCTTGAGCTAACATATTCATAAAATCTTACACTAGGTTTGCTTGACCTTCTGCGTTGTTAACATATTATTCTGCTCTTTGGATTCAGGTTTATCTTCTTGGCGACATTATCTGGTTAAACGAAACCTTAAACTATTACTTTGAGTTTCATTATATGTCATATTTTATTAGTGTTATCATAAAAATGTTAACACAAATGTTTTAAACTCAGACCAATTCGACTTGTTGATTTTACAATTCAGCTTGCCGAATTTTACAATTCAGCTTGCCGAATTTTACAATTCAGCGTGCTGGTTTAACAAATTTAATTTGCTGAATTAAACAATTCGTTTCGCTGAATTAACCAATTCTTAGTTAGACAACTTTCTATCTTTATTCTCAAAACGTATTTACCTAATCAAACCTATATTCATATCATTCAACTAGTTCATAGTACTTTACATCATGAAGCGCATACAGCTATAATCATTTAATATCTCTTTTCAACAATAAAAGTTGGGAACCATGGTACAACTTATACAAAAGTTAAAATCTATAGTGATTATCTCGATATTCATACAAAAGTGAGAATTACACTCATATAGATATATTTATACATATACCTATCCATCGTCTATGATACTATATTACTAACATATTATCTAACTTTGAAAGGTTTTTATCCTTTCGACTTAATCTTTCTTTCGTCAACTCCTTTCACCGGTCCTCTTTTTAGGACAATTCTTGGCCTGATGACCTTTTTCTCCACAAAAAAAAATAACTTCCTTTCTTAGGTTTGGGACAATCGGGAGATATGTGTCCTCCTTGCCCACAATCATAACACACATTCTTACCCTTCATACATTCCTCAACATGCTTCTTTCTGCAGTTAATACATATCATCTTCTTTGGCTATGAATCCCCTGAGTTATTGTCATTGTCATTGTTCCGTTCCTTTTATCATTCTTCCCCTCTTTCTTCTTTCTTAAAGTTTCAGATGATACATTGCACTCAGCTCTCCTCCCATCGAATTGTGCCTTTAGCTCATTTGGTTCTTCGGTTATCTCACTCAGTGCCCTTACCAACTGGTCATTTAATAATCATTTCGTATTCCACATTTCCTCTAGGAAAAATATCTTATTCCTTAAATCTTGAACTTCCCCTGATGCTTTACCATCTATGGCTACTACACTGCCTTTTTTTCCATCTTCTGTCTCTATTTCTGGTATTACATTATCTTCTTTGGAATATACTTCCTCCTCTTCATTCAGTTCCATCTCGGGGTACTAATCATGATCACTTCTTAGATTTACCACCGGTTCTTCTTTTAGAACTTTCTCAACTGTCTCTTCTTCTTCAAAATTCTTCTCTGATTCAACTACCATTTCACCTTGAGCTACCACCTCGGCTATTAGCACTGGTGCAGCTACTAACGTCTCAATAACCACATGGGTTTCTCTAATTTCATCATCTCCTGATATCTACAATCAGTTTAAATAACTTAATTAGGACATCATCATTCAACATAATCTATACATACTAAATATTCACATATCTCACGATAGATGAATTTTCTCAATCCATCATTTAGAACTCTATATGAGTTTTCTCTATCTTTCTTAAGGTTATATTCCTAAGGCTTTTCCCCCACCTAAGGTTTATAACCTAAAACTTTGATACCAACCTGTGATGCCCCCAAATCCAGGTCACTCATAGCTCAGATTCAGTGCTCACGATATAACATACACATCACATCTAACTACTCATTCAATATGAATTACATCATTTATACCATTTCTTAATACAAACATAACATTATCCTAGGTTTATCTAACCTTAAACTTAAATACATACCCTTAGATACACAAAATGTATGACCCCAAATTTTATGAAATGAACGTATTCAATTTTTTTATAATTATTATTCTATTTAGTAAATGGTTAAATTGATAAAATGTTAAAGTTAAGGGGGATATATGAAAATTTTACAAAGTAAGCAAGTTGTCATAAAATATTCGTTTGGTCGAGGAATATTCTTTTTGTCAGGAAATATCCGTACGAAGACACAATCATTGGTGGACCCCATAACAAAATTACTATCGGAGTTCGAAAAGGACAAAAATAACTTTTTATAAAAATAATGACAAAATTTTTACCATTAAACTGTTAAAATACTCTGTGGTAAAAGTACAGTAATACGTGTGGTTGCATAGTAGCACACGATATTGTACAGTATCTTTGATTACTGATGCTTACGTGAGAAGTCACTCAATTTTATTCAATTATTGCCACAATAATTACTGCATAGTATCTCTCATATTATTGATTCAATTATTGTCATAGTATCATCTGCCCAATATTTTATATTATTAAATCAATAATTGAGACGACAAAGTTATTCATATTATTATTTGCGTTATTGATGATATCTAGAAAGTTTTGTCGAGTAAAGGGGTTTGGTCACCTAATTGGGCGCCAATAGGGAGAAATTCTTATTGGAAAGCCCCCTCTTTCCTGGGAATGATTTGGTTGTTTATATTGTAAGTTATAATATTAATGATGAATAAGTTCGCGTTGATTAAAGATAAGATTAATATTAATGAGTGAAAGATGTTGTTCATTTAGTTTTATTTAATTCTATTGTGACCCAATTACCCTCAGAGGAGGTAATTCTGTGATTGGCTGATTTTATTATAATTGACCAAACTGGCAATTAATTGGATAATGAGCAATTAATTGCTATTGGTTCACATGCAAATTACTGTTGGTTCACATGTATAGAACTATTGATTCACATTCATGTACTATTAGGCGAGTTGGTGCAAGATTGATAATTCTTCAAGGATTAAATTAAAAATAGAGCTATAGATAAAGGTAATATACTGTAATAATTTGAGCCCCTAAACGTGAAGTTATCAAAATTATATTTTCCTATAAATAGAAGCTCATTTCTTCTTTCATTCTCACCAATTCACTAAGACTCGCAAGAGCAACTATAGAGTGGAAGAAGAAGAGTATTCGACTTCATTATTGTAGTATCCAGTCTTCTATTTAGGTAAGGGGTATTATTTATTTCATATTCGCTTACGATATTATTTTTTGTATTCGTAAGAAATTTTATTCCGTTCAATATTCATAAGGAATATATTTTTTTGTTCAATATTCGTAAGGAATATTATATTTGTTTAATATTCGTAAGGAATATTATTTTCGTTCAACAGTTGTAAGGGATAATATTTTTGTTCAATATTCATATGAAATAATATTTTCTTCCATACTCTGTAGTATGGAAGTAGTATTACTTCCTTTCATATACCTATTTTTACACTCATTTGGTTAAAGTATTGCTTCTATACTCCGTGAAATTAGTAGAATATCATTGAAATTTGCGCTTCATCTAGTATCGTTCACAAGGATATTTTTTTGAACATTCTTGTTAAATTTTAAGCTTTTCATGTTGGAGTACTATTCACGGGGTACTATTCACGGAGTACTATTCATGGGCACTATTCATAAATATGATGCTATTCATAAATACGATACTATTATCAAAGTACTATTCATGAAGTACTATTCACGAGGTACTATTTACCCAGGGTACTATTCACGACAAAAAAGTTGATTCTTTTCTGTCCAATTTAATTTTGATACGTGAATATTATTCTTGAATTTTACTCCACAAAGCAGTATCATGTTGATAATTTGGGCATTATTGAATTCTGGATAAATTAAATTATTAAATCTTTAAATATTTATCATTTGCTTTCTTTTAATTGAATTCTTATATCATCGTCATCATCCACATGCTTATATTATGATGAAAGTCATCTTTGGCCGTAGTGCATAGATGGACTGTTGATTGGTATAATTATGACCAAGGATTATTTGGTATAATCATTATCCGTAATGTTACAAATGATGTGGTCAAGGTCCTCATTGGTCTGTAGTGCAGTGATGAACAGTTGTTGGCATGATCATGACCATTGGTGATTACACAAATATCCTTATCCCGTAGTGCATGTATAATTTATGGACGTGATATTAATGAATATCCTTAGCCCGTAGTGCATGGATAATTCAGTGATGTGGATTATGTTAGTTCCCAGTAGGCACAATATAGATCTAGAAGGGGGGGTTGAATAGATTCTTGAATTTAAAATACTTTTTCTCTATTATTTTGTATTGCTCATTAAGTAGCAAATGACAAACATAAGAATCTTTTCAAGCACAACGGAATAAGTAAAAGATCCCCTTCATTGATATATTTATAATCAGACATACATTGTTCGTAGAGTTACTTTAGTAGTAAGCAGTTAAAACATACATAGCAGTTATAGCAGTTAATGTACATAATGTAAAGGATATAAAGTAAAAGACAAAAGGGGTTTTAAGTGGTTCAGAGACTCAAGCTCCTAATCCACTCTTCGGCTTTCAACTAGTAGGATTTCCACTAAGGAAGGACAACACCCTGAATCACTAAGATTCCTTCAAGGCCAGCAGCCTTTGGACTTCAGTTCATTAAGAACTCTTCAAGGCCAGCAGCCTTGGAACTTCTCTAGTTCCCTAGGAACTCTTCAAGCCCAGCAGGCTTGGAACTTCATTTAGTCCCTCTGGACAAGGACCCCTCAGGCCCTGGTTTCTTGTTGTTGTAGTTATTGTTGTTGGTGGTGATGAGTTGTTAAGATGTCATTAAGCTCAGAACATCCTTTGTTCTTAGCAGCTTAGTGTGGTCCTTTTTGTTTTTTGCTTCATGTTTGGACCACATCTTCTTTGGAGCAGCTGATCTTTATTATTTTCTGCTCATCTTCGTCTGGTATCAGCTGTGCACCATCACCATCTGGATTAGCTAAGTCTTTGTGCTTTTGGTAGACTTTGTCTGGAACTTAGCAATCCCTGAACCCTTCTTGAATTTTTTGTAGACATGGTTATGCACTTGTTCAGTTTTAGCTTTTGGTTCATGGTGATTCGTAGAGTGGCTCTCTTGATTTTCTTTGTACTCAACCACTTTCCTGAATGTTATCTTCTTGGCCTTCTCGGCTCTCAGATTGGCTGTCATCTTTAGTGGTATTCTCATCGTTGTTGAGTGAAGCTTTGATCTGTTTGAGTTCTTCTTCAAAGATGCTTCACTTCTACCTTGGTAGTCTCACTATTATTGAGATTTGTTCTGTTGATCTTTAGTGGAACTCGTAGAGTCAACAATAGCATTCACCAACTCAACAATTTTGCAACATAATAATCACCAGCAACTCTTGATCTTTAAAGCTTTTTTGATTTATACTGCTTCCCAATCTTCCCATTGGAAAGTAGCCGTTGAAAGCTAATCAAATTTCCTCGCAGATTTTAAGTTATTTGGTTCAGACTGCATATGTGACATGACATCTTTTTCTGACTTCTTGACACTGCAGTCTACTATTTCACCTACCCCGTCAGATATGTTACTTTTATATCTCGGGCAGGTCGACGACTTTATTTCACCTTTCTGATTCATCGATCAGAGGTTGTCCTTGCATCGATGCTCTTAATAAGCTTTTATCTGAATGCCATTCTTCAGATTGAAACATTGCCAATGCTTCAATCCTCAGTTGTACAAACTTTGCAATTCTAATGCACTTCTTCTTAGACCTGATTGTAGTGTCGTATTGACATGTAGAGCCAACACTACGATCTTGAAGAGTGTTCACTTGTTCTTCGGTGTAGAACACCTCTTCCTGCTTTTGTGCAATGCCTCATCACTTCTATTTGCCTCGACTGTTCTTAGATACTGATGGCTTGATTCCTTTCTCTGGCCCCTTCTGAATAATAAGACACTTCAGATTTGTGGTGTGTCCAGCTCACTTTCTCCTTGTGATCTCCCGTTCACTTATCATCAATGGACTGACCCAATGCTTAATCACTTTAGCCTTGTTCTTCAAAGGCTGACCAGTATCTCAGTGTGTACTACATCAGTTCTTTCTTAATTTAGCAAACACTACGATCTTGCTTACTTCCAAGATCGTTGTCATCTTTCTACTCGACAGCTACTGCATATGCTGACTTTCCTTAGTCAACTACTGAAGTCTTTTTATGATCATCTTGTGGAAGAATTCATCTTGAATGGCTTCACAACTCAATTGGGATGCTAATTGAGTTGATGCTTAGATCTTCTATTAGCTTGCATGACATTCGTTTAGAGCTTTCTAGCTTCCTTTAAGTGAGATGTATCTTTGCAGTACCAACCAGAGGCTTCATTTGTTTTGATATTCTGGGAGTGCTCAATTATTGAGAATCGTGTTTGCTCTACGATTCTTCCTTGGCTTTGTGAGAACATCTGTTGAGGTCTTAGCACTACACTCTATGATTTAGCTTCGGCTGTACAGACACTACGACTCCGAGATCATATCTTGACACTACGATTTCTATCGTTGTACTTGTTGTCTTTATCTGATCTTGCTCGACTACGATCTCTGCCTTTGATATGATCATTAGACTCTACAACTCTGAGTGTAGTTACGATCCTTAACTTGACTTCGGCAGATGATTGGTCGGCTCCGAGGAAGCTTTAATCGACACACTACAATCCTTCCTCGTTTCTCCTAGAAGTCTACGAACTCCAAGATCTACTATCTTGCATACTACGATTCTTCCTCGATAGCTCTTGAATTATCCTTGACTCTCCTGCCAGACTACGATTTCTGGTGCAGTGCTCGACGATCAGACAAGCCTATCTATTACATCTTAAGATTAACCTAACATGTTTGATCTTTCTACGTTTATAGTCCTTATACATCAATTCTTTTTAAGGACTTTACAAAGCTATTCTGCTTATGTAGGATCAACCTAACATATTTGATCAATTCATTCTAAGTCCTAGTACATATGTTTCTATACTCTAATAGAGGACTTTATGGATTTTCTTAATGTAAGAATACTTGCATATTCATTAATATATATATCATAATCAAATCATATATAAATAGGAATATCATTCACATGTTTATTCCTTACAATCTCCCCCAATTTGATTATGACAAAAACAATAAGTGCATATGCATGTTATGAATGAATCTTATATACAGTGAGCTGCTGTATTTCTAAAAACAGATAATCATGAATGTCATTTATAATAATATGGAATTTAATACACTGACATTTTACATCCTGGATCCAAAATATACCTAACTAGTTAGAGATATACCTCTTTGGCTCTATGTATATTTTCAGGATGTCTGTTGATCAGCTACTCATCTGTTTGGTCTGTTTGCTCCTGCTCCCCATGGGATGTTGACTTTATTTCTATTGTATGCTCCCTTCTTCTTCTTCTGGCTCTGTTGCCTAATTTTTATATAGCACTTTACCACGCAAGTATACGCGTTCAATTATAATATTCAGCAAGCAAGGATATCGTTCCCACGAGGAAATAGACTAATATTTATCAATTACTAACTCTAATGCAATTAATCCTATTTTAAACTAAGAAAATTTTGTTTGAGATTTGAAAATTAAACTTAACAAACTAATAATTAAAAACCAAAATTTCACAAGAATAAATGCAGATTTAACAGATTAAGATTACAACTTCCCTTAGTATTTCATTCAAACTACTTACTTCCCATTTAAAATAAATCAATTAATATGAATTGTTATCCAAGAATGCTTTATAAATATTCACGCTCTTCTTCCAAAGACACATGAACAAATCCTCCTAAATCCAATCTCTAAGATGTAGAATTATAAGGAACACCCCAATTAATCAACGCACTATATTCCTATGTGAATCAAGTTAATTAGGGTTTACGCACAAATTCTTTCAATGGATACAAAAGACACATAGGTATATTCCTATCCTACATGCTAATCATATTAACCCTATTCAGATTATATGAACAGATGTTATTATATCCAGATCTCAATCTATACTCCATCTTCCAATTTTATATAGATTATCACAGTAATTGTTGATCAGGCAATTAATCAATAAGCATAAGATATAATAAACAATTCAATAAAAACTAACTTTCATTCAATGGGAAGCTTGCAATTTAAACTACATACCAAGTTCTGTTGCAATCTTAATTAAAATTTAGTTCATGATAATATTAAAGAAAAACATAATCCAAATTAATAAACCAAACATCCCAGATAGTTACAAAAGATAAAACTAGAGAAGAGAAGAAGAAACTCTGAATTTGCTCCAATACTCTCTCTTAGATCTTTAGCCTTTGCAATTCTCCTTCGTGTTTTTCCTCCTTGTTCTCTCTGCAAATCTCTTGAAACTTCGTTGATTCCTTGCAAAATTCGTTCTCCTTGCTTTTCTAGAGTCTTCTCCTATTTGTATTGGTCTCAGCCCTCATTCAGACTCCTATTTGGCTTCAAAAACCCACTTGACAGCTGAAAACGCAACTTTCTACGCACTAGAGCGCCTAGGCGCTTGAATTTGCACTGTCTGGAGCGCCTAGGCGCTTGGGCTGAATGATGTTACTGACTTTGAGCGCCTAGGCGCTTGAATTAGGCATGTATGGAGCGCCTAGGCGCTTGGCCCTTTTTCCAACATTTTCTGCTCCGACGTCCTTTGGGAAAATGGCCATAACTTCTTCGTCCGAACTCCGATTTAGATGATTCAAGATGTTCTGGAAAGAGGAGAAGTAGATCTACAACTTTCATTCTTGAAGTTTCACGAAATAATATCCGGAGCTGTGGTCAAATTGGCTCTGAAGTGACTGCTGTGTAAATAGCAAGCCGAAAACGCGAATCTAGCCACCCTAAACGTCGATCCATGTAACTTTTGTCCCAATTCTTACAAAACAATATAAAACATGCATGAATAGACACAAACACATAAAAACAACCTAAAAGACTTGAGAACAACAATAAATTAAGCTCGAATGTATACAATTCATGTGTATAAAACTCACTCATCAGGCTCCCCCTCAGCCTTCGCAAATACAAGCTCATCATCTTTTGGCTCCCCCTCAGATGATGACTCAGCTACTTCTTGTGCTGTTGTCTTCTTCTCTTCTTTCCTTTTGCTCTTTTTGCTATTCCTTGAGTGCCTCTTTTTATGCTTCTTTTTCTCCCACTTTTTGTCATTAATCATTTGGGAGATCTGCTCAATGTTGGACATTAGTTGCTCCATCAGGTAGGAGGAGTTACCGACTTCAATCTTGAGTTCTTGTTGCCTTAACTCAAGTTAAATAGAGAAGGACTGATTCAAGTTGTTAATCTTGTCAGAGAGGGCTTGGAGTTGTTCTTCATTTTCCTTCTGTGTTCGTAGAGCTTCTTCTTTTTGATCATTTATGGCCTTTAGATAGATGTGATCTCTTTCTTTGATTTTTAGAGATACATCAGCCATAATAGTTTGGATTCTATCATGAACTGAGTTGTCTTATATTGAAGTCAACATCTTTGACTTTTCATTGATTTGAGATATCTTCTCAATCAAGTTATCAGAATTCTTCAACAATTCCTGCTCCATGGAAATTTGATCATCTGGTTGGGCAACCTCTTGTTGATTATTAGATTGAACTCTATGATTCTCATCCTTGGACAAATTTTCAAAAGTATTGAGAATCTGAGAAATCATTGAATACCAATCGTCGTGCGAGGATGAAGGAATGTTAGATAGCTGTTCTAGGGCAGATGAAGACATCTTATTCTGGACTTGATCATCATTAGTGGTAGAGTGAACAGACTCTACGATCAGTGTCTCGTCCATATTCCTTTTTCCATCAGAGTCCACTCTACGATCATAAGGAATATAATGATTTTCAGTATGTCGGTAGACATTGTAGTGGGGCTTGTCATTTATCATCATGGTTGCAAACTTCTTTACCCTTGGGAAGTTTTGTGACACTAACTCTAGATTTAGAAACTGAGAATAGGACCATCTGAAGTAGCTCTCATCAGTATTAGTATGTGCCTTCAACCATGGCATCCATGGGAAGAACCATCTCATCAAAAGATCTTCAGAGTTATACAGTATTATTCTGCAGTCTAATTCCATGTTTTTCTAGTTGTGAAGAACTTCATCTGTGGTCATTCTTACAACTTGAAGTTTTTCATTTCCATGATTTATCCATCTCACTGCTGGTTCAGCTGGTGGTTCATCAAAGACTTCCACTACAATTCTTCTGCTAATTCTCGCTGGAGAGAGAACAGGATAGTGTTCTGATTCCTCTTATTCCTGATGTGCAAAATCGGAATCTTTTTCTATCTCTTCCCTTGTTGAGCCTGAATCTTGCTGATTCCCTTCATCAGATTTATCAGTGAATTCTTCTTGTTTGTCTTCATTTTTAGAGCCTTCTTCAGCAATATCTTTCTTGGAATCATCTTCTCCTATGCTAGTCTCATCTTCAGCACTTTCTTCCTGTGACTCATACTCCTCATCACTTATTTCAATGACTTCAGTAGAGTTTTCAGTTTTCTTTTTAGAGGCAAATTAAGCAATAAATCTGTAGCTCTTCCTTCTCTTTGGAGGTTCAACTATGGGAGAATCAGACTCTTCTTATTCTTTAGACTCTGAGGCCTTTGAGTCATCAGGCAAGCTTCTTGATGTTCATCATTGGCAGGGATAGGTATTTCTTTTTCAATCTCATCATCTTTTGATCCATAATGAGAACTTATTTGAACATTTGCATTTGGAGATTCAGATGGGTTATTTTGTAGCTTCTCTTCAACTTCAAAGTGAGTACTTTGAGAATTGGCCATAGGACTTAAATATTCTTCTTCATCAGTAAAGTTTACATCTTCTTTCATGGATCCAGCTCCTCCTTCATTGCTAGATCTGATCTCCGGGGATTCAGTCTTGAGATCAACAGTTTCCTTTTTTCTTTTGACTCTACGTCCTTTTCTTTGCTAGATGTGCCTCCTTAGGGAACTGGAACTGATTTCTTCATCCCTTTTGCTTTCTTCTTGGGTGGTTCTTGGAGTAGTCTGTTACTCCTTCTTTTTGGGTTTTCAGCAGTTGATGATGGTTTTTATCCTGCTCCTTGTTTCATCTTATAAGTGGAGACATGTCTTGACGAAGCCTCTGCATTCTTCATATTCTTAGGCTTCTTCTTCGCCAGTGTGGCAGCAACTGATGCAGAATCATCAGACTCAGAGCTTTCCACATCCTTTACTTTTCTCTTCTTTGCAGAGACTTTTCTGCTACTTCCAGTTTATGTTAGCCTCATGTTTTCCTTTGGGTTTTTCTTCCAATTCATAAATAGTTGTGCAGACATTACTTTGTACACATTCAGAGGTTCTCCCTCATTATCTTTGATCTTGCCTCCTAGCTTCTCCTTCATCACTATGCTTAGCAGTCTTCTATGAAATACTTTTGTAAGTGGTTTGTCTTTAGATTTCATCAACTCGGCTTTTTTTATCCATTTGGAGATTTGATCGAACAGGATAACTCCAAAGTTGATTTGCTTCTTCAGAACTATGGCATGCATAATCTTTAACTGTTGGCCGAGTACAGTATCGTGTGTAGTGTCTTTGCACAGAATACATTTTCCCACTATCTCAGCAAGGAACTCGAATTCCTCAGGAAATTACTTCTTATTCATATCCTTCAGACTAGGGTTTCTTTGGTACAGCATTAGCCTCTTGCCTTCTTCAATGTCGACTTCATCCAGGTTTATTAGACCTTGTTGGGAAACCCTAGACATTTATTGATGTCTGATTCTCTTATCTTTAGCACTATATCCTTTCACCTTAGTAGTCAGAAGCCCAGAGTTCATTGACGCATTAGAGTAGAACTGCTTCACTAGCTCTATATAAACTGGAGTGTTGGCCTCCAGACACTCAGAGAACCCAGCTTCCTTTACGAGTTGAAGTATGTCCTTGAACTTTGTCTCTAATTCTTCAAACTTTGTAAAGCCGAGTTGAATACCCGTTATAACTTTCTATTCTACCATTTGAGAAGTTCAAGGCATATGATATGTTGTTCAGAGCGATTTAGCTGAATGTGATTTGGGCTTTGGAAGTTTAATTGGTTTGGATTCGAAGAAGATTCTAGGGTTTGAAAATGGGAGGGAGAGAGGTTCAATAGGTTCTTATAACTGTTTACAAATTTGAATTTGTCTTTATGGAAGTTCCTTCTGAATCTGCATACGTTTTGACGTGTCTACTGGTCATTGGTTGCACATTGTCTAGTAATGAGCTGTAACTCCCCATTAACTTTTCAGTTAGATGTCTCTTTTAGAAGAGTAGACATTTGATTGATGTGGATTAACCGTTGACCTTTCTGGTTTGTAGAGTATCATGATAAGGTAGTTATGGACTCTACGTTTTCCCTTGTTGACTCAACGATCATCACTTGTGAGATGTTGTAGTGGATGGTTTTGGCAATTCTTCTCATTTTGAATCTTCCCGATTCAACCATTGATTTGTTTTATGAAGCCATGGGCACTTCTCTTTAGCAAGACATCTTTCCAATCATCATTAAAACTTTTCTCCCATAATCTGAATATTTGAGCAATTGACTTGTTCTTCCGTGCTCCTTATAGATTAAGATTAGCCTCTTGTAAGACTTTGATCGTCGAGTCTGTTTTTACGATCGCTGAGGTTGCACTACGATCGGAGAGGTTAAATCACGATCGTTGAGTTCTCTCAAACTCTACTCTGCGATCGTTGACTGTCTTGATCCTTTAGATGAACTTAAGTAAGCAATTCTTCTAGGTTAAGGTAGCTCAGGAAGATGCCAACCTCTTAGAGTGAGCTAAGAATCAGGTTTGTCCCTGAGGCGCTTTCCAGTTGAATTGATTTAGGAGTAATTTGCACTGATATCTCTTTTGACCTTTTCTAGTGAGGAGGTCCCCTATCAACTTCAGATTATTGCATTTGTTGTGATTGTGGTGTCTTCCTGCTTTTACAATACGATCAGATGTTTGATTATAGGCAGTCCACGATTTTGAGTTGGGTGGCTGATAGTTTATCAGTAGTACATTTTGAGACTTTCCTACTAGCTATGGATCTTCATTTGGTTCATCAGCCACAAAGTTTTGGGACTCTATAGATGGTACATTACTTCATAGAATATTTCAGTGTTGTTGTTCCTTAACAGATCACTGCTTCCCCCACGGTTGATGCTGTCTTTTCAGTGAGGTGTGATTTCTTTTTCTTTATGCACGTAAGGAAGCATCCTTGCATATCTCCTTCTGATTGAAGTCATTAAATCTTCTTATATCATAGAAATGAGTATCTTCAGGGTTGATCATTCAACGATCCTTTGACAGCACTACGAACGTAGTCTTCCTTCTCAGCTTGTGCTCATGAAGTTCTACTCCCGCAATAAGTTCTTCATGTTTGATGCTCGATGGTCCTCTGATGTGGGCTTCCTTGTGGGAAAGTTTTGCATGCTTGAGCATCTAAGACCCTTTTTCATCTTTAGTTGAGTGGCCTGCTTTATATAAAGGTTAGCATCCATTTGAGCTTTATTTAGATTAGCTCAGCAGGTCTTCAAGGACAGACTTTGACATGTAGGAGTTTTGTCAGAATTATTTTTGAACAGTCCTAAGCCTTCTACTTGTTGAATCTTTTTGACTGAAGTCTTTTGCCTTGGCATTCCTTAGTGTGATCAGATAGACCAAGTACCTACATGTTATACATTTATAATTTTTGCTACCCATGGTTAAATGGGTCCTGCTAGGTTAGTTTACTAAACCCCTGTTCTTTATATATTTGGATAATTATCATATTGACCACCATCAGTCGTATTCATGCATATACTTCTTTTAGAAAATATATTTTGAGATGCATGGTGGTGAGTGTGATAGAAATCTGTCATTTTAATAAAACACTCTTTTCCTTGATGGTTTCATCTTTTCCTAAGTTATGTTCACAGGGTTTAAATGTTCAGAGCGTGAGAATCAACTCTACGATTAATTAGTATCTGGTTAATTCATGGAGGTGATCAGTTTCTATGAATCTTTAAGATTCTCTTATAGATCTGATCAAACTCTGTGTGTCATTAAACAATTATACCATAGGATGTACAAGATACATTAACCCATCAACAAAGATTACTTCACATTCAATCGACCTGTGATGCTCATAAAACCATTTCAGGTCTCTTTTAAGTTGTCATCTTCAACCTAAAACTTGGATAGAGAGAAAGTTTATAGACATTTAAGTTTCCATAATTAGTGTACTTCCTCTCTTCACCTTTTTAGATAGATTATGAATACTTGAAGGAAAACTATTATAGTTCATAAGTAAGGTACAAATATGATGTTCATATCTATATTAGTGAGGAACCGTACCTTTTTGCTGTCAGTTTCTTAACTGTCATTTATCTTAGATATACTGAGTTTAGGCATTGATGTGCATATTTTCTCATTTACTTCTGATAGCCAGTTTGTCCAGTTGATCTTCAGTCAATCAGTCGTGGTCTTAAAGATACAAGCTAAAAGAGTGTTAGCATTTTTAAGTTCTTTGACATCCTTGAGTTTACAAGGCTTACATCTAGCTGTTGGTTGGCCAATACATGTTTGAGAGGTTCTTCTTTCTTCTCTGCATAAAACATTTCTTAGCATGTATGGCCTTTTCATCTCTTCTGATGGTGGATGTTTGACTCTTTTCTGTTGATGTCATTTGAGCTTTCTAGTCTGGTCTTCAAAATAACAAGATTGAATGCGAGCAAGGATTGGTCTTGTTGATATGGCAATCAAGAGTATGATCCAATCTGAGTAGCTTCAGATGTGTAATACACATTTACCTGTACCTAATATTACCAATGTGTGAGCTCATATGCATATAACAAGTGACTTACTACTAAACTAAGTTTAGAACAATGTTTGTGCCTAGGATCAGACTCAAAGCGATTAGCTTTTGAATATAGCATGAGAACTTGCTCTGATACTAATTGTTAGTTCCTAGTAGACACAATATAGATCTAGAAGGGGGGGGGATTAAATAGATCCTTGAATTTAAAATACTTTTTCTCTATTATTTTGTATTGCTCATTAAGTAGCAAATGACAAACATAAGTATCTTTTCAAGCACAGCGGAATAAGTAAAAGATCCCCATCATTGATTTATTCATAATCAAGCATACATTGTTCGTAGAGTTACTTTAGTAGTAAGCAGTTAAAACATACATAGCAGTTATAGCAGTTAATGTACACAATGTAAATGACATAAAGTAAAAGACACAAGGGGTTTTAAGTGTTTTAGAGACTCAAGCTCCTAATCCATTCTTCTGCTTTCAACTAGCAGGATTTTCACTAAGGAAGGGTAGCACCCTGAATCCCTAAGATTCCTTCAAGGCCATCAGCCTTGGGACTTCAGTTCACTTTGAAATCTTCAAGACCAGCAGCCTTAGAACTTCTCTAGTTATTTGGTGCAGACTGCAAATGTGACATGACATCTTTTTCTGACTTTCTGACACTGCAGTCTACTATTTCACCTACCCCGTTAGATATGTTACTTTTATATCTCGGGCAGGTCGACGACTTTATTTCACCCTTCTGATTCATCGATCAGTGGTTGTCCTTGCATCGATGCTCTCAATAAGCTTGTGTCCGAATGCCATTCTTCAGATTGAACAGTTGCCAATGCTTCAATCCTCAGTTGTTTGAACTTTACAATTCTGATGTACTTCTTCTTGGACATGATCGTAGTGTCGTATTGACATGTAGAGCCAATACTACGATCTTGAAGAGTGTTCACTTGTTCTTTTGTGTAGAACACCTCTTCCTCCTTTTGTGTAGTGCTTCATCACTTCTATTTGTCTCGACTATTCTCAGATACTGATGGCTTGATCCCTTTCTCTGTCCCCTTCTGAATAGCAAGACACTTCAGATTTGTGGCGTGTCCAGCTCGCTTTCTCCTTGTGATCTCCTCTTCACTTATCATCAATGGACTGACCCAATGCTTAATCACTTTAGCCTTGTTCTTCAGAGGCTGACCAGTATCTCAGTGTGTACTACATCAGTTCCTTCTTTGTTTAGCAAACACTATGATCTTGGTTACTTCCAAGATCGTTGTCATCTTTCTACTTGACAGCTACTGCATATGCTGACTTTCCTTAGTCAGCTACTGAAGTCTTTTTATGATCATCTTGTGGAAGACTTCATCTTGAATGGCTTCTCAACTCAATTTTGATGCTGATTGAGTTGATGCTTAGATCTTGTGAAAACCCAAAAAATCGGATTGTCCAGAATTTAAGAGTTAAAGAATTAGTTACTAATAAAATGAATTTTTATTAATACTATTTTGTACTATATGTTTATTAATCGTTCTATAACCTAGTATGATTATTAATCGGGAGGATTCTAGTTACGAGCTAGACTGAACGAGTAAGAATTTTCAAGACGAAAATAAAAAATTTCGGGAACAAAATATTTTCGGGGAAATCGATGAAATATGCACTATTCACCCAACGAAACCCTAAGGGCTAGGGTTTGAATAACCTAAGCCTTTTCGAGAGTTTGGTATGTCGAAATGACATTCTGTCAAAAGATTTGACAATAATATATCGTGAAATGTTAATTAAGCCGATAAAAGTTTTTCTCAAAAAACGTGCATACATCGGATAAAATAAAAATGATGAAAAGTACTGTTATGTACTTTTCATTCGTTTAGCTACGTTAGGGTAAAACGTGAAGGAAAATGCTTAACGTCAAAAAGTGTTTTTCAGTTTTCAGAAATTTGAAGAATACGTAATATTTAATCGGTAAAGGAAAGTCGAAATATCCAAAAATATTTGGATTCCGAGAATCGTAGTTTTTAAAACTGTCGGACGAAACCCGAAAGACGGAAGCACGAAGCTTCCAAGGGAAGCTAAGTGAGGAGTTTGGGTGGCTACTTAGCCACCAAGTAAACTTGGTGGCTAAGTAACGAATAGTAAGGAGGTTAGGGTGTGAAAAGACCAAAATGCCCCTAGCTTTGAAAATCTATAAATAGGAAGCCTAAACTCATTTATTTGGAGTCTTGAAAATCCTATACTTGAGAGAGAAAGAGAGAGAGTTTGGATGGAAGATGAAAGGGAGAAGAAAGAGGAAAATTTGGTTCTGAATCCTAGTTTCTTCTATACTTTGTCCGACGGAAGGAATTTAAGGATGAACGGTAATTTGAATCCAAGTTTCTTCTAATTTTTCTTTAAGTTTAATATGTTCAATAAATAACTTAATGAAGATAAGAAGTAGATAATTTTAATAATGAATTCATATGGTTGAATTCATGAGAAAATGAAGAAATAAGAATTAGAAATTTAGTTTATAAATTTCTTAAGGAAGTATAAGATTCTTAAGGATTTTTAACGATCCAAACAAATCTTATGAATGAGTAGGTCAAATAAGTAAGGAATGGTGTTCTATAACATAAAATTCCAAGAAAAAGTGAAATCGTAATTCAAAATATCGATTAAAAATGAAGAACAAACGAAGAACACGAAGAACACGCGAAGAACGCGAAGAACGTTGTTGATGGACAAATTTAAAACCATCGTAGGATAATTGTTGTTGATGGACAAGTTGAAAACCATCAGTGTATATGTTAGATGCTTATTGCTTGGTTAGGAACGATAGAAACGTTCATGAAGAATGGATTAAAACGGAGCTATAATGAAGTTATGGCAAAAATTTCGTAAAAGACGAACGAGAATTAGAAAGTTCGTAAATGAACCCGAACGTGCAGGGTTTCATAAGAAATTTAGAGAACATATAAAATGTGAGTCATAGACTCAAGAACGAATGAGTTCTTAGTTTGGATGACCAAATTACGGACGAACGAACAAAGAACATTAAGAACGTTTAAATGAACGAAGGGTGAAGATTAAGCCAATCAAAAGGCATGTTAATGGATTCATAACAAAGTTCTATCTGGGGGTAATCAAAGTACGTTAGATAATGAAGAAAATTGCTTTGGAACAATCTTGTTCTGAGTTATAATGAAGAAGTTATGAGATTTCGAAGTACGCATCTCAGAACGACCAAAGACTTAAAAAAATTTTAGGGAAGAAGGTCTTGGCGCCGCGGCGCCAGTCATGCCTCGAATGGTGGTGCTGCAGCACCAGGCCGGAGGGTCACGTACTACTAACTCACGCCACAATGTGAGTCTTAATTCTAAGAGTGGCATCACGGCGCCGGTGCAGAGCAATGCCAGAAATGAGATTTTAACTAAATTTCTGGGGGATGTGCTAAGAAAAAAATACGAACATGAAGTTCAACTAATGTAACACATAATCAAGTGTATTAAACCTTTGATGAAGGTCGAACAAAAAGATTAAACGAGATTAAAAGAATGAAATTATGGGTTACGGAACCGAGATCCGGGGCCGTAGTTGCAATGAATCGAACCTGATGGATTGCTATGATGGTAATTCCTTAGACGTTGATGGACGATAGAGATGTATAACATTTTGATGTTATGTCATGGTAATGTGAGATGAATATAAAACGTATAGACAGTGTGAACACCACGTTGTTATGATGAACGATCGGTCTTAACATACAATGATATGTATGACTTCGACATTAAGAAAGAATAATGAGCATGGGTTTCATGGGACGGATAACGATTGAAAGTGATTAAAACATTTAGTAAAGGTTGAATGAGAGATTAAGAGATGAGCAACGTGAACGTTGAATACGTAAATGATCCTCGTGAATCATATTCGCATTAGAAGAACTTTCTAAGTATACCCTGGTTGTATGACTTAGACATTGATGAAAGTAGTAAGTAAGATATGAATTATCAAGAAAGCCATAGCGAACGGTAGTAAGGTTAATGAAAGCCGAACGTAAATCGAATAAGAATGTTAGAATGAAATGTAAGCGTTGAACACTTTAACCAATGTGAAGGTTGAGTGTATGCGAATATTAAATGGGTAAAATCTACACTCCGTGTATGGTTGACCGTAGGATAATGAAGACCAATGATTAAACCTATTAAAGGTAAAGAAGCTTAATTAAACACAAGTACGTATAACGTAAAGAAGTCGAGTTAATGTGTATAACTTGGATGACGTTCCGAGTCGAATGAACCGGACGTTGTAAGATAAGAATAAGGTAATTAAAATGCTTAATGCTATAAATGTGTAAAGTGAATATTGAATGATTGTTCTGAGCATACAAAAGACAGAATGACTTAGACAATGATGAATGAATCCTGATGTATAACATTTAATTGTTAGAAAGCCATAAGGAAAAAGAAATTAACTTATCGAAATATATAGTTTAGTATTTCGGATAAGTTAGGATGAATTTAGGTTATAGTACAATCGTAACCTTTGATGGTTGACATATAGGAGCTGAGCTAAACAATTCCTTCAGAGAGTGAAGATATATATGAAACTGGCAACCGATCTAACTCACTATGATGACAGTGTAGATGAGACAGGAACTTGTTTGTTGGTTGTTTGTGGGAAACCACTAAGAGTACCATATGGACTACTAGCAGAGAAGCGATGTGTACTGAGTCCTAGAGAAGTTATAAGAAGAAGATAAGAATATAAATTATCAAAGATGAAGAATGTTTTGAGTAAGATATCTACGTATGTCATGAAACCGTATATCGGTAATGTGACAACCCGATATATTCTATATAAATAAATAAGAAATTTTAAGTATAAATTTTTTTTATATTAAGGATGAGGATTTGTACAAGATATTATTTATATGTATTTATGTGGTAAATAAAAATATATTTATTACATGAATATTTACAAGTAAATTTATTTTAGAATCATTGATTATTATCAATTATTTTTTTATAATAATTAATTCCATATTGGAAATGTTTTTATCAATTATTTTCTATGAAAATAAAATTATATATTATTTAAATAATCTATGAAATGATTTTAGAATAATTATAATAATTATTTTATTATATGAATTTTGTGCAAATTATTAAGTTAATTATTTTAACTTAATTTATAATGTTAATTATGACAATAAATCATATATGGAATCCAAACCCTAATTTCGGGTTTTGATCAAGGAATGAGAATAATAATATTATATTATTATTCGTCAGTGTTATAATTATGTATGTTATGTGTGTAAGGTTAATGTGAGTATTAGTTTTGATGAAACAATTTTAATGTTATTGATAAACCCTAATTTTGGTTCTGGAATAAGGAATGATGATAATAATATAATATTAATTATATTTTGATTTTTTAGTGTTATGAATATGTACTGTATGTACGTGTTGATGATGATTGGTCAATTATGATGTTTAATTTCAAAACCCTAATGTTAATTGGTTAAACCCTAGTTTTCTGTGGGAAACCTTAATTTGAAAATAAATTATGAGTGTAAGACTGTTATATGACGATGTCATATGTTTTATGATGTGTATTATATAATGATTTGATTAATTAGGTAAACCCTAATTATAATCTAGAAACCCTAATTAATTTTTAGAAAACCATAAGATGTTTTAAAAACCCTAATTTGAAATTCAAATTAGAGTTCGAAATTTGTTGGTAATTGTAATTAGTTGATTAATTAACAAGTATTCGAATTACAATTGTCAATTATAGAAACCCTAATTGTAATTTGGTAACCCTAATTACCAAAAAGGATAAACCCTAATTGCTAAAATAGCAAAGTCAATGATAATTATATGATCTAAACCCAAATGTTACTCTAAAAGGTAATTGGAAAATTAATCATAATTATGAAACCCTAATTTCAAAATTTTAGAAACTAAAATTTATTTAACTTATTTTTTTACAAACCCTAGTTACTAAATCTCACCAATGCTATGTACTAAACCTTAGGGTTAAACCCTAAGGGTCAAACCCTAAGGGTCAAACCCTAAGGGTTTACAAGAATGACAAGAATGCCCTTAAAATCACAAATCAAATGTCCAAGATGCCCTTTAGTGTTCTTTATTAAGTAACTTCTACAATTTTTCCAAGTGTGGGAGTGGTTGGCCTAACCTAACAACTCTTGACTTCTTTATTTACAGCACATTCAGCCATCTATCATACCAATTCATTGCATCTAGCTTGTATATATAGATTAAGGGAGAGAAAAAAGTTCATTTTATGGCCATTTGATCAACCAATGCTCAACCAAGTCTCTCTCTCTCCTCACCCACGAATTTCATAAGTTCCTCAGTCTCTAAGAACAGCCCCACGAAATCCAACAACAAATCAGTAACAATGAATCAAGAATTGTTCATCAAAGCTATAGAACCCTACCTTGAATTTCTGTCCAAAAGTTGTTGTTAGATCTTAGGAATTGATGTTGTAATATATTATTTGTAGTGTCTTATGATGATCTGGGTTGGTATTTATCAAATCCATAACATCAAAGTGCTCGAATTTGCATTTTTTCAAAATCTGGAAAAAATTATTTTTGGATCTGACAACCGAATTGTCAGATCGTCTAGATCTTTGTGTGTTTGTGATTTTTGATGTTTTGTTGTTTGGATCGATAGCCTGGTATATAGTCTTTAAGATTTAAGTGGTAGAATAGCCATTTGATGTCTGGAATCAAAGTTATTTAAGGTTAAATCCCATTAACCGACATTGACTGCTCAAAATTCTGGGCAGCCCAGAACCTAAAAATCTTGTCTGACAGCTTTTTGAACAGCCCAGATCTGACTGATTTGATTTTGTTTGATGGTGTTTTTGTAATCAAGGTATAGCTTAACATATGTAAGTTATGTGTATAGCTTTAGATCATGTTAATAATCAACAGGATGAGTGTGATTTTTTTTTGTCAAAGTAGGCCGATCGGCCATGATTTCACTTTCTGGGAAAAACCCAGAAATTTTAGGAGTAAGATTCTGACATGCATTGACCGGCTTGTACTAGCTTGATTATTTGTTGTTATGGTTATGTTTAGTAATAGATCTGTAATGTTACGTGTGGGCTAGAATCTAGAAGTCATATATCACTAAAATAGTACACGAACAGATTGTAGTGGAAGCTCAAAGTAAGTATGTTGCACTGTTCTTCATTTCTGGGTAAACCCGGAAATGAAGAACAGCTCTGACAGCAGTTTTTGGACGCTTAGATCTTTCTTGTTATGAGTTATTTGATCTTGATTATGGTTGGATCTGGTAGTGTTGCAATTTTACTACACGATCCGAGTAACAAAATGTCTAGAAACACTTTGTGTAAGGAATTAATCTTGGTCAAACGGGGTCACTCGGTATCTGACATGTTTTCTGGGTTTGCATGAAGAACACCAAGAACACATATAGCGACGGTTCTGTCGCTATAGGTGGTCTTTAGCGACAGATAATAAATTATTTTCCATAAATTAATAAAAATTGAAAAAAATAGTTTTTAATTATTAAAAATACAAAATAAATTATTACAAATTATTTTAAATTCCAAAAATTAGTTTTATAATTATTTTAAATATATTTCATAAATATTTAATATTTTTGGAATATTAAAAGTATTTAATTTATTTAATTATAATATTAAATAAATAATTTAAAAATGATTTTAATATTTGAAAAATTATTTAAAATTATATTATGATATAAGAAAATATTTTAAGTTATTTTTAATAACTTTTAATATTATGTGATAATTTTCATTAATAAATTAATATTAATGATAATTAAGTTATTTATTAAATGAATTAAATAAATGAATTAAAAATTATTTTATTATATTAAAAATCATTTTAAATAATAATAAGGTATTTAAGAATATTTTAAGTTATAAAATATAACTTTTAATATTTAATGATTAATTTTATTAATTAATGATTATTAATGATATTAAAGTTATTTAATAATTATATTAAATAAATTAGTTTTAAAATGATTTTATTATTTTAAAAATCATTTTAAATGAAAATAAAGTGTTTAAAGATATTTGAAGTTATAAACTATAACTTTTAATATTTAAAGGATAATTTCATTAATAATTTAATATTAAAGATATTAAATTTATTTAATAATTATATTAAATAAATAGTTTAAAAATGGTTTTATTTATTTAAAAAGGATATAAGTGAATTAAAAATATTTTAAGTTGTAATTAATAACTTTTAATATTTGGATAATGATAAATTAATATTTTAATATTAATGGTAACTATTTAAGAATGATTTTAAATGTTTTAAAAATCATTTAAGGGTAATATAAATGTTTTAAAAATATTTTGAGTTATTATAAATAACTTTAATATTTTGACAATGGTTTCATTAATAGCTTAATATTAATTAAATATTAATGATAATAGAATTATTTGATATTTAAATCATTTAATAATGATTCTGATATTTCAAAAATTATGGTAAATGGTAATAATTATTTTATAATTATTATAAGGCCATGAAAAATAGTATAACTGATGTTTAAGTTAACTATTTGGATATTGAACTTCGGGATAGAGTCTTAGACTCGATTTTTACCCGATAAAGTTGTCGGTAGACAGGACATGTTTCAGAAATTGGTCTGGACTTAGATAATTTAATTGGATATGTGTTTATTTGTGATTCAATGGTTATTAAGGTTGTGTGACAATGTGATTAGGAATGTGTTGATGTTTACTTGTGAGTCAATGATTGTTGAACATGTGTGATACTGTGAATAGGGAATGTGTTGACTGCAATAGGCAGTGTTATGTGTAGGTTATGTTATACTAATCAGTAAAATGATCTGATTAATGATAGGTCATGATAGAAAAGATAATTCTAAGTTGTGTAATTGTAAGCAGCGCATCAGGCAAGTATCCTTCCTTTGCATTTTCTTTATGCAATGGACAAGTATAAGAATGTTTTCAGAATTATATTATTACTGTACAGATTGTTAAACCTATATTATATACGCCCATTGATTATCAACATGTTAGTATATGATAATTCAGATATA
This sequence comes from Panax japonicus, assembly GCA_020205505.1. Classification (NCBI taxonomy): domain Eukaryota; kingdom Viridiplantae; phylum Streptophyta; class Magnoliopsida; order Apiales; family Araliaceae; genus Panax; species Panax japonicus. Next base: position 16,219,833 of record CM035112.1, read on the forward strand.
TATTCTGTTCGTTAATTTCTAGAAATGATTATACAAGTGTCCCCACTTGGATAATCATTGTATTTAATCACATGTTGATACACCTTTGATATACATATATGTTGAATTATATATCATTGTTGAACAAGATAAGACCTTTGTAATGAAAACCCGATAGGTATGAACATCCCGAACATGGGAAAATTTTTATGCGCTACGGCGGACAAAGGATGAACGATAATATCGTTCTAGCAATGTAGTATTGATCAATACAGGGTACAACGGCGCTGATCACCCTCCGTGCCCGTAAGCAATGGCCGATTTACAGATGAATTTCTGTTTAAACCCTTTCGAAAATGAAAACAATGTTCATAGTATGTCACAGAAACCCCATGTATAGACAATACACAGTTTTCAAAAATTTGAAAGAGGGTTGTTATGTTATTGTTATTGGTACAGATTACTTCACAACTATTGACCGGTTGTAGAAGAATATTATAAACAAAATATTTAAATTCTTTCAACTTATATATATATAAATACTTGCTGGGCACTCAAATGCTCATCCTTGTTTAATTTAAATATTTTCAGCTAAGTGTGATGAACTGGAAAGTTCGGCCAAGACAAAGTGAAAAAGAAAGCAAACATGACATGTTATTGGTATCATTTGTAATATATAGACTGTATTAAGTTAATGATATGTATTATATATAATGTAAAGAATGTAGTAAAGGTTGCGTACTTGGGATTAGACTCTAATAAATATAAATTTAATTTTAAGTTTTATATTATTATTGTTATTACTAGTATTATTCCTGTGAGACCCCAGATTTTATGAATAAATATTTAATTTTCTCGAATTATATTTTTGAAAATTATGGTGTGGATTTGATATAATGTTATAGTTGTGGGTAATATTTATAAATGTTGCAAAGTACGCAAGTTGTTATAAAATATTCGTTTGGTCGGGGAATATTCTTTTTGTCGGGGAATATTCGTACGACGGCACAATCATTGGTGGACCCCACAACGGAAGTATTGTCGTAGTTAGAAAACGACAAAATTATCTTTCTATAAAATAACGGCGGAGGTGTTACCGTTAAAACTGTTGAACTACTCGGTAGTAAAAGTACAGTAATACGCGTGGTTGCATAGTAGCACACGGTATTGATTATTGATGCTTACGTGAGAAGTCACTCAGCTATACTCAATTGTTGCTACAGTAATTGCTGCATCATATCTCTTATATTATTGATTCAATTATTGTCACAGTATCGTCTGTATAATATGTTATATTATTTAAACAATAATTGAGACGACAAGTTATAATGATTAATAATTGTTGAAAGATTAATTATGTGTTGATTAAAAAATAAAATGATTTCTGGTAATTTTTATTCAATCCTTGATGTATATAAAGAGTCTATTATGAGACGTTGGTGATAAGTTTAATTATTTATGGGGGGGGCCATATGTCGTCATCTAAGAGTCTATTTCGTAAATAGTAATTACCTTCGTCAATAGTAATTACCTTCGTCAATAGTATTTACCTTCGTCAATAGTAATTACCTTCTTCAATAGTAATTACCTTCGTCAATAGTAGTTACCTTGGTCAATAGTAGTTGTCCCTTCAATATTACCAAGAGTTAACTGCCTCTTCGGTGTTCCAAGGGTTAATTACCCCTTCATAAATAGTAGTTGTCTCTTCAATATTACCAAGAGTCATTTTGACCCTTCGTTAAGACCAAGAGCCACCCTCAGTTTTTCTATAAATAGAAAGCTCATTCCTTCATTATTTCTTACGAATTCGTTCAATCTATAGAGAGGGAAAGTATATAGAATAAGAGAGAAAGAAGAAGAGTTTTCTGCTACTTCACTTATATCCAGTTCTTCTAAGGTAGGGAATATTATTTGTTGTACCCGTAAGGGGTGTTATTCTTTCTTATTCATGAAGGGAACTGTTGTTATTCCATTTCTTATTATTCTGTTGGAATAACCTGTATACGCGGTCTACCCTATACTTGGTGACATTTTCTATTATTCTGTTGGAACATCCTGTCGTGTATTTTACACCGGACCTGGTTCCATTTACTATTCCGTCTTTACATTTCTGTCGAAATATCCTGTCTGTGCTATACGCCGGACCTGGTTCCATCATTTACTATTCCGCATTTATTATTCTGTTGGAACATCCTGTCGGTGTGAATTTCACCTGACCTGGTTCCGTTATTATTATTCTGCGGGAATAACCTGTTTGTGCGGTCTCTATCGCATGCATGGTGATATCTTTTGTTATTGTATTCGGTATTACTCAGTTGGATAAAAATTTGACTTCTATACTCCATGAAATTAGTGGAATATTCTTGATATTTGCGCTTCATCCAGTATTCTTTCATGAAAATATTCTTCTGATCATTCTTGAATTTTACACCACAAAACAGTATCGTGTTGACAATTTGAACGTTAATAATTCCTGGATAAAATAATTCTTGAACTTGTTTTATTGAATTCTCATATCATTGTCATCATCCTCATGTTTATTTTATTTTTTTGAAAGTCATCTGTGGCCTGTAGAGCATGGATGGACTTGGTATGATTATGACCAGGGATTATTCGGTGTAATCATGACCGTAATGTTACAAATGATGTGGTAAAAGTCTTATTTGCCGTAGTGCATTGATGGACAGCTGTTGGCATGATCATGACCATTAATGAATACACAAATATTCTTGGTCGTAGTGCATGAATAATTGTGGTCGTGATACTAAAGAATATCCTTGGCCGTAGTGCAGGGGTGATTCGATGATGTGGAATATTTATTAAGCTGAGTCTCAGCTATAACAGTGATGAAAAACCTTTTAAATCATAAAAGATAGTAGATTTTATTTTCTACTTGACTCTTTTAATGGATTGTTGGTTCCGCTGCAGTTAAACTTGATGATTATTATATTTTATCAGTTTAACACTGTTGAAGGCTAATGATAAATTATTCTGCATTATCTTAGTCATAATATTTATTACTGGGCTAGTTGAGCTCACCCTTTCTTTCACTGTTCTCTTCAGGAAATGAAAATATAGCCGGGACGAGTCGGGGAACGGAGTGATGGACCAGAGAATAGTATTAGTAGTCCTCACTTTTCTGTTAAATAGTGTGATAATAATTGTATTGAGGACTCCTTTTGAGTTTGTATGATCTCTAGTAGACAATTATTGTATTCAAACTCACAGTTGTATTTTGTCGTATTATACACGATAGTGGTATTAGTAAGTTGTATTTGAATTCTGTACCATGTATCTGACGACTCAAGATGGGTGATGTATACCTAATTTTGGGGGCGTCACAGTTGGTATCAGAGCTTAGGGATATGATCCCTTGCTAAGATGTGAGAATAGAACTAGGAGGGGAGAGACGAGGAATTCCTTCGCTAGTATGACCTACCTAAGTTTATTTGATATTTAATTGGTCGATCAGAGTATATGGATAATATGTTACATGTCAATTAACCTTTGTTTTGTGGCAGTATTTGAAAATGGCATCTGAAAATGTTGAGATACGCAATGAAGCACATGAGACCATTGAGACACCTTTAATCACTAACCAAGTTAATGTGATGTCAGACGAAGAAGAAATTAGAGATATTTACGTGGTGCATGAAGAACTAATAGTTGCACCCGAGCTAGTTACAGAGGTAGCAGCTGAGAGTGAGGAAGAAGAGGAAGAAGAGGTACCTGAGGAGAATTTATTAGAGATATTGTATGATCAAAATGTAGAATTACAAAATCGTATTCATGAGTTAGAAGAACAGGTTGAAGAACGACAGGCAGTCGTGGAGCAAAGAGATGTAACGATTCAAAATTGTGTTACCCGATATGTGATGCTCGAACAAAATCACGTTTTGGCACAATGTAAGATATTAAAGTTGGAATCTGAGAATTCAAATATCAAGGATCAGCTGAAAGAAGAAACAACTGAACGAGTGAGAATGAAGGATGCATGGGTAAAAGCCTCACGACGTGTTGATATTGTGGAAAGAGATGTCCGATCTATAAAGAGAAGATTTAATGATGACGGGAAGACGTCGGTAGCAGCACCAACACCAGCAACAAATTCTAGGGGAGGAGAACGACCGTCAGTTAGATGCTACAGATGCGGAGAGGAGGGACATATAAGGCCAAACTGTTCAAAGCCTTCCAAGGAATGTTTTAGTTGTGGAAAAGACGGTCACATAGCTCAATTTTGTCCTGTAGCAAAATCAAGTCCAGCTGGGACGGGGGCACCAAAGGTGGATACGAACAAAACAAAGTCGGTGGTTTCAGGAAGAGCATTTTTTGACTTCTTATGGAGAGAGTAACCCGAACGAAATTATCACGGGTATGTTAGTCATAAACTCTTGCGAAGTCTATACCGTGTTAGATACCGATTCTACTCACTCTTTTATTACACCTAGTTGTGTTCAATGTTTGAAGTTAACACCGGAGAAGTTAGACTTTGATATATCTGTTTAAACTCAGTTGAGAGAAACCTTCCTTACCTCCACTATTTATAAATCTTGTTCAAATCGACACTTTCACATTACCTGTCAATCTTATCTCTTTGAAAATACTTGCCTTTGATGCGATTTTAGAAATCGATTAGTTAACTACTCATCATGCTTTTTGTAAGGTTGTTAGCTTTCATATTCCTAACAAACCTGTTATACGAATTCAAAGTAACCTAAACCACTAAAGTCAATCATTGTCATATCAAGCCATAAATAAAGAGGCCCTAGTCCTTTCATTGTTGACTTCCTTATGTGGAATGCATCGAAGACAGACTTTCTGTAGGCAACGTCGTGAATGACGATGACAAGTTGATAGGTATCAATGTGATGTGTTATCCAAGTCTTGGATGAGGGTAACAATTTTTAATGATATTTCTAGTGTTAATAAATTTTCTGACGTATTCTTGAAGACTTCTTAGCCTACCCTGGAGTGTGAAATCGAATTTTGTATTGACCCCAGTACAAAACCCATTTCTTAAACCCTCAAATATTTTCTTCACCTAAAACGAACGTATAACGTGCCAAAGATGTTGGCTCGAGCTGTTGAAGATTACGATCGTACCATGGAATACCATCGTGGAAAAGCGAACGTGGTAGCTGACGTGTGAGTTAAAGATCGTATGCGTTTACAAGTGCGAATATACGAACTCACGTGAAGATAACGAATATACAAGTAGAATCGACTTTAATCGATAAAGTTAAAGCCGCTCAAGCTACACACTCAGAGCTGAAGAATGTGAAGAATTAAGAAGGTTCAAGAGGGCGTTATTCTAGAAGCAAGAATTGACGAATAGAGGAAGTCTACACGCTTAATTTTATTAGCCCATTTGAAATCCTTGATCAAGTAGGAATTGTGGCTTATAGACTCATTTTACCGCCAAGTATGTTGCGTGTTCAGAACATTTTTTTTTTCGTATCGATGTTACATAAATATGTGGACGACCCGAACCACATTATTAATTTAAAATCGGACGAGATAGTAGAAGATTTAACGTATGAGGAGATATGTGTTAACATCTTCGATAAAAAAGATCATATTCGATGCTCAAAGGTTATACCTCAAGAGTTAGAATTTGAAGTGAAGCCAAGGTATCCTCACATGTTCGGCATACCAGGTACGTACGTAACTTTCGAGGGAGAAATTTCTTAAGGATGGGAGATTGTGAGACCCCAGATTTTATGAATAAATATTTAATTTTCTCGAATTATATTTTTGAAAATTATGGTGTGGATTTGATATAATGTTATAGTTGTGGGTAATATTTATAAATGTTGCAAAGTACGCAAGTTGTTATAAAATATTCGTTTGGTTGGGGAATATTCTTTTTGTCGGGGAATATTCGTACGACGGCACAATCATTGGTGGACCCCACAACGGAAGTATTGTCGTAGTTAGAAAACGACAAAATTATCTTTCTATAAAATAACGGCGGAGGTGTTACCGTTAAAACTGTTGAACTACTCGGTAGTAAAAGTACAGTAATACGCGTGGTTGCATAGTAGCACACGGTATTGATTATTGATGCTTACGTGAGAAGTCACTCAGCTATACTCAATTATTGCTACAGTAATTGCTGCATCATATCTCTTATATTATTGATTCAATTATTGTCACAGTATCATCTGTATAATATGTTATATTATTTAAACAATAATTGAGACGACAAGTTATAATGATTAATAATTGTTGAAAGATTAATTATGTGTTGATTAAAAAATAAAATGATTTCTGGTAATTTTTATTCAATCCTTGATGTATATAAAGAGTCTATTATGAGACGTTGGTGATAAGTTTAATTATTTATGGGGGGCCATATGTCGTCATCTAAGAGTCTATTTCGTAAATAGTAATTACCTTCGTCAATAGTAATTACCTTCGTCAATAGTAATTACCTTCGTCAATAATATTTACCTTCGTCAATAGTAATTACCTTCTTCAATAGTAATTACCTTCTTCAATAGTAGTTACCTTGGTCAATAGTAGTTGTCCCTTCAATATTACCAAGAGTTAACTGCCTCTTCGGTGTTCCAAGGGTTAATTACCCCTTCATAAATAGTAGTTGTCTCTTCAATATTACCAAGAGTCATTTTGACCCTTCGTTAAGACCAAGAGCCACCCTCAGTTTTTCTATAAATAGAAAGCTCATTCCTTCATTATTTCTTATGAATTCGTTCAAGCTATAGAGAGGGAAAGTATAGAGAATAAGAGAGAAAGAAGAAGAGTTTTCTGCTACTTCACTTATATCCAGTTCTTCTAAGGTAGGGAATATTATTTGTTGTACCCGTAAGGGGTGTTATTCTTTCTTATTCATGAAGAGAACTGTTGTTATTCCATTTCTTATTATTCTGTTGGAATAACCTGTATACGCGGTCTACCCTATACTTGGTGACATTCTTCTATTATTCTGTTGGAACATCCTGTCTGTGTGTTTTACACCGGACCTGGTTCCATTTACTATTCCGTCTTTACATTTCTGTCGAAATATCCTGTCTGTGCTATACGCCGGACCTGGTTCCATCATTTACTATTCCGCATTTATTATTCTGTTGGAACATCCTGTCGGTGTGAATTTCACCTGACCTGGTTCCGTTATTATTATTCTGCGGGAATAACCTGTTTGTGCGGTCTCTATCGCATGCATGGTGATATCTTTTGTTATTGTATTCGGTATTACTCAGTTGGATAAAACTTTGACTTCTATACTCCATGAAATTAGTGGAATATTCTTGATATTTGCGCTTCATCCAGTATCCTTTCATGAAAATATTCTTCTGATCATTCTTGAATTTTACACCACAAAACAGTATCGTGTTGACAATTTGAACGTTAATAATTCCTGGATAAAATAATTCTTGAACTTGTTTTATTGAATTCTCATATCATTGTCATCATCCTCATGTTTATTTTATTTTTTTGAAAGTCATCTGTGGCCTGTAGAGCATGGATGGACTTGGTATGATTATGACCAGGGATTATTCGGTGTAATCATGACCGTAATGTTACAAATGATGTGGTAAAAGTCTTATTTGCCGTAGTGCATTGATGGACAGCTGTTGGCATGATCATGACCATTAATGAATACACAAATATTCTTGGCCGTAGTGCATGAATAATTGTGGTCGTGATACTAAAGAATATCCTTGGCCGTAGTGCAGGGGTGATTCGATGATGTGGAATATTTATTAAGCTGAGTCTCAGCTATAACAGTGATGAAAAACCTTTTAAATCATAAAAGATAGTAGATTTTATTTTCTACTTGACTCTTTTAATGGATTGTTGGTTCCGCTGCAGTTAAACTTGATGATTATTATATTTTATCAGTTTAACACTGTTGAAGGCTAATGATAAATTATTCTGCTTTATCTTAGTCATAATATTTCTTACTGGGCTAGTTGAGCTCACCCTTTCTTTCACTGTTCTCTTCAGGAAATGAAAATATAGCCGGGACGAGTCGGGGAACGGAGTGATGGACCAGAGAATAGTATTAGTAGTCCTCACTATTCTGTTAAATAGTGTGACAATAATTGTATTGAGGACTCCTTTTGAGTTTGTATGATCTCTAGTAGACAATTATTGTATTCAAACTCACAGTTGTATTTTGTCGTATTATACACAACAGTGGTATTAGTAAGTTGTATTTGAATTCTGTACCATGTATCTGACGACTCAAGATGGGTGATGTATACCTAATTTTGGGGGCGTCACAATTCCGCTCATAGAAATGGTATCGTGAAGTACCGAGTTCAAGTTTCAAGTATCCGGGTTCGGGGACTTTACATTTGGTATCAGAGTTATAGGGTTAGAAACCTTAGGTAGGTTAGACCTTAGGCTATAACCTTAGAACAGAGGAAAATGTTAAAAATATAAATAACTCAAATAGAGTTTAAAAAAGAGATGAATTGAATAAATTCATCGTAAAACAAAATAAAAGATAATTTATAAAACTATTATGTGTTGTGTGTATTTATTATTTGCTAGTCAAGATAATTTTGTGTGTAGGTGTTAGAAAGGAACAGAATTAGGATACCCTCAAGTCGTAAAGAATAAGTCAACGTCTATGACCGAGCCAATATAAAAGCCAATAACTGCAATAGAGGCTCACATTAAAAGCTACCTCAAAGAGGTGGTTATTTTGGAAAGTATAGTATTTGATCAAGAAACGCTAAATATAACTGATAGATAAAGTATAGCTAAAGGATTATAAGTGGTCAATGTCGAGTTCTTAAACTCATAAAGTGTTGAAAGTTGTGACAAACTGGATATAGTTATGTGTAAGTGGATATTGAGGATAATGGAAATAGATAGGTTATTAAGCAATTGATCCTTAGTGAAGGCGAAAGAAATAGGTAGTATTAGCATTAGTTGAATATACATGATTCTATGTGGTGTAAATGATAAGTATATCTATATAATAGAATATTCTCAACTTTTGTATAAGTTATGGCAGCGATTCCCGACTTTCGAGTCACAAAGGGATAACGAATGTTTAAATCAATATGTGCTAAGGTATATCCAGTGTTATGAATATGGATCTATGTTGGATTAATGGGATAAGTTGGTATAAAGATAGGAATTATTTATCTAAGCATTGGTTAATGCAGTTTTCAGAAGCTAATATTTTGAATACATGATTATTTGAGTAGAAAATTTTGTGTGATATGTTAAGCGTTTACGATAAGGCTTAGTATGTAAGAATAATTTATGAAAATGGCGTCAAAAGAACAAAACGAAACCAAAGGACAGAAGAATCTGTCAACAAAGTTAGAAGATCAACCAGATAATCGAACGTCGAGCGTTAAAGACTTCAAGGCGGTCCTATCGCCGGAATTCAAAGGTACAACTGACCGTATAGAAGCCCAGATTTGGGTTAGGGAAATTAAACAGGTGTTCGTGATAGCTAAGGTAGCTGAGGGGCAAAAGACCACTTTTGCCACCTACATGATAAAGGGTGAAGCAAATGTCTGGTGGGAAGGGAATCAGGTGAGGGCAGAAGCAAGTGTGGTAACATGGGATAGGTTTAAGACTTTATTTTTGAGAATTATTTTTCAGCTAGTATGTAGGCTAAAATGGAGTTAAAATTTCTGGAATTGAAACAAGGAGATATGTCAGTTGCGGAATATGCCGCAAAATTTAATGAATTGGCTAGGTTTGCTCCGCATCAAGTTGATACGGAGACTAGAAAAGCACGAAGGTTTGAGCTGGGATTAAAACCCTGGCTCTACAACAAGGTGAAAGTGTTGCAGATTCCTACATTTGCAGCATTCATGGAGAAAGCGATTATTGCTAAGGAGGGGAGTGAGGCCATGAGCCTCTACAACAAGGTAAGAAGGAACAAGGGTAAGGTTGAGGGAGCTGGGAAGGTAGGAATTAATAGTGAAAGTAAAGGTGGAAACAAACAAAGGGAATATGAGGGAAAAGAAGAAGGCGAAGAATTTTGGAACTGTGCAGGTGAAGCAAGAAGGTGTGAAAAAGAAGCAGGTGATGTAATGACTTGTGGAAAGAACCACTCGGGGAAATGTTTGAAAGGAAAGTTTGTGTGTTATAAGTATAGGCAGAAGGGACATATCTCTCCCAACTGTCTCAATCTAAGAATGTATAGTAGGTGTTTCAAGTATGGATCAATGGAGCATAAGGTGAAAGTCTATCCAAGAAAGATAAGGGTGGTAAGGAATGCGAATATGGGAAAAGGCAGCAGGATATTGGCGACAACGGGACCAACATCAACGAACGAACCAACATAATCAACTGCAAGCGTCTTCAACATAACCGTTCAAGATATCGTGGCAGCCGGGGATGCAACTCCAGGTATTACTCGAACCAATTTTATTTTCTTATATATGATTTTCCTATTTATAGTAAATTATTTTATAAAGAAATTTTGAAGAAAGAATTTGAGTTTCCTTAGAAATTAAATTTCCGTTTAATCAGAAAGACAAGCTTTAAGTAAATAATTAAATATCAGTCTGATCAAAGGTGATCAAGATCTATCTGCAATGATTGTGAATGTTATGTACTCTGGTAGGTATAGGTTTTAAAGCGGTGATTCCGGGGACGGAATCTTTATAAGGGAGGGTGAATGTGACAACCCGATATTTCTATATAAATAAATAAGAAATTTTGCGTATAAATTTTTTTTTATATTAAGGATGAGGATTTGTACAAGATATTATTTATATGTATTTATGTGGTAAATAAAAATATATTTATTACATGAATATTTACAAGTAAATTTATTTTAGAATCATTGATTATTATCAATTATATTTTTATAATAATTAATTCCATATTGGAAATGTTTTTATCAATTATTTTCTATGAAATTAAAATTATATATTATTTAAATAATCTATGAAATGATTTTAGAATAATTATAATAATTATTTTATTATATGAATTTTGTGCAAATTATTAAGTTAATTATTTTAACTTAATTTATAATGTTAATTATGACAGATAAATCAGATATGAAATCCAAACCCTAATGTAGTGTTTTGATCAAGGAATGAGAATAATAATATTAAATTATTATTCGTCAATGTTATAATTATGTATGTTATGTGTGTAAGGTTAATGTGAGTATCAGTTTTGATGAAAAAATTTTAATGTTATTGTTAAACCCTAATTTTGGTTCTGGAATAAGGAATGATGATAATAATATAATATTAATTATATTTTGATTTTTTAGTGTTATGAATATGTACTGTATGTACGTGTTTATGATGATTGGTCAATTATGGTGTTTAATTTCAAAACCCTAATGTTAATTGGATAAACCCTAGTTTTCTATGGGAAACCCTAATTTGAAAATAAATTATGAGTGTAAAACAGTCATATGACGATGTCATATGTTTTATGATGTGTATTATATAATGATTTGATTAATTAGGTAAACCCTAATTATAATCTAGAAACCCTAATTAATTTTTAGAAAACCATAAGATGTTTTAAAAACCCTAATTTCGGAAATGAGAAACCCTAATTTGAAATTCAAATTAGAGTTCGAAATTTGTTGGTAATTGTGATTAGTTGATTAATTAACAAGTATTCGAATTACAATTGTTAATTATAGAAACCCTAATTATAATTTGGTAACCCTAATTACCAAAAAAGATAAACCCTAATTGCTAAAATAGCAAAGTCAATGATAATTATATGGTCTAAACCCAAATGTTACTCTAAAAGGTAATTGGAAAATTAATCATAATTATGAAACCCTAATTTCAAAATTTTAGAAACTAAAATTTATTTAATTTTTATTTAATTTATTTTTTTACAAACCCTAGTTACTAAATCTCACCAATGCTATGTACTAAACCTTAGGGTTAAACCCTAAGATTAAACCCTAAGGGTTTACAAGAATGACAAGAATGCCCTTAAAATCACAAATCAAATGTCCAAAATGCCCTTTAGTGTTCTTTACTAAGCAACTTGTACAATTTGGCCAAGTGTGGGAGTGGTTGGCCTAACCTAACAACTCTGGACTTCTTTATTTACAGCACATCAGCCATCTATCATACCAATTCATTGCATCTAGCTTGTATATATAGATTAAGAGAGAGAAAAAAAGTTCATTTTATGGCCATTTGATCAACCAATGCTCAACCAAGCCTCTCTCTCTCCTCACCCACGAATTTCATAAGTTCCTCAGTCTCTAAGAACAGCCCCACGAAATCCAACAACAAATCAGTAACAATGAATCAAGAATTGTTCATCAAAGGTATAAAACCCTACCTTGAATTTCTGTCCAAAAGTTGTTGCTAGATCTTGTGAATTGATGTTGTAATATGTTATTTATAGTGTCTTATGATGATCTGGGTTGGTATTTATCAAATCCATAACATCAAAGTGCTCGAATTTGCATTTTTTTCAAAATCTGGAAAAAATTATTTTTGGATCTGACAACCGAATGTCAGATCGTCTAGATCTTTGTGTGTTTGTGATTTTTGATGTTTTGTTGCTCGAATCGATAGCATGGTATATAGTCTTTAAGATTTAAGTGGTAGAATAGCCATTTGATGTCTGGAATCAAAGTTATTTAAGGTCAAATCCCATTGACCGACATTGACTGCACGAAATTCTGGGCAGCCCAGAACCTAAAAATCTTGTCTGACAGCTTTTTGAACAGCCCAGATCTGACTGATTTGATTTTGTTTGATGGTGTTTTTGTAATCAAGGTATAGCTTAACATATGTAAGTTATGTGTATAGCTTTAGATCATGTTAATAATCAACAGGATGAGTGTGATTTTTTTGTCAAAGTAGGCCGATCGGCCATGATTTCACTTTCTGGGAAAAACCCGGAAATTTTAGGAGTAAGATTCTGACATGCATTGATCGGCTTGTACTAGCTTGATTATTTGTTGTTATGGTTATGTTTTGTAATAGATCTGTAATGTTACGTGTGGGCTAGAATCTAGAAGTCATATATCACTAAAATAGTACACAAACAGATTGTAGTGGAAGCTCAAAGCAAGTATGTTGCACTGTTCTTCATTTCTGGGCAAACCCAGAAATGAAGAACAGCTCTGACAGCAGTTTTGGACGCTTAGATCTTTCTTGTTATGAGTTATTTGATCTTGATTATGGTTGGATATGGTAGTGTTGCAATTTTAATACACGATCTGAGTAACAAAATGTCTAGAAACACTTTGTGTAAGGAATTAATCTTGGTCAAACGGGGTCACTCGGTATCTGACATGTTTTCTGGGTTTCCATGAAGAACACCAAGAACACCTATAGCGACAGTTCTGTCGCTATAGGTGGTCTTTAGCGACAGATAATAAATTATTTTCCAGAAATTAATAAATAAATAAATAAAATAGTTTTTAATTATTAAAAATACAAAATAAATTATTAAAAATTATTTTAAATTCCAATAATTAGTTTTTAATTATTTTAAATATATTTCATAAATATTTAATATTTTTGGAATATTAAAAGTATTTAATTTATTTAATTATAATATTAAATAAATAATTTAAAAATAATTTTAATATTTGAAAAATCATTTAAAATTATATTATGATATAAGAAAATATTTTAAGTTATTTTTAATAACTTTTAATATTATGTGATAATTTTCATTAATAAATTAATATTAATGATAATTAAGTTATTTATTAAATGAATTAAATAAATGAATTAAAAATGATTTTATTATATTAAAAATCATTTTAAATAATAATAAGGTATTTAAGAATATTTTAAGTTATAAAATATAACTTTTAATATTTAATGATAAATTTCATTAATTAATGATTATTAATGATATTAAAGTTATTTAATAATTATATTAAATAAATTAGTTTAAAAATGAATTTTATTATTTTAAAAATTATTTTAAATGAAAATAAAGTGTTTAAAGATATTTTAAGTTATAAACTATAACTTTTAATATTTAAAGGATAATTTCATTAATAATTTAATATTAATGATATTAAATTTATTTAATAATTATATTAAATAAATAGTTTAAAAATAGTTTTATTTATTTAAAAATCATTTAAAAAGGTTATAAGTGATTTAAAAATATTTTAAGTTGTAATTAATAACTTTTAATATTTGGATAATGATAAATTAATATTTTAATATTAATGGTAACTATTTAAGAATGATTTTAAATGTTTTAAAAATCATTTAAGGGTAATATAAATGTTTTAAAAATATTTTGAGTTATTATAAATAACTTTAATATTTTGGCAATGGTTTCATTAATAGCTTAATATTAATTAAATATTAATGATAATAGAATTATTTGATATTTAAATCATTTAATAATGATTCTGAACTATAGAGCAATTATTATAGAGAGAAATTATAGAGAGAATCTATAGAGAGAAAAAAGAAGAGAAGCCTGCTACGTCACTATTCCAGTATCCAATTTCTTCTGAGGTAAGGGGTATTATTTCTTTCGTATTCATGAAGAGAGATAATGTTATTCCATCCCTTATTATTTTGTTGGAATAACCTGTTTATGCGAAGTACCGCATACATGGTGAAATTCTTCTGTTATTCCATTCTTCATTATTCTGTTGGAATAACCTGTTTATGCGAAGTACCGCATACATGGTGAAATTCTTCTAGTATTCCGTTCTTTATTATTCTGTCGAAATATCATGTTTGTGCATTTACGTCGGACCTGGTTCCATAATTTATTATTCTGTCGGAATATCCTATCTATGCGTTGACGCCGGACCTGGTTCCATTATTTATTATCCTGTCGGAATATCATGTCAGTGCGTTTACGCATGACCTGGTTCCATTCTTTATTATTCTGTTGGAATAATCTGTCTGTGCGGTCTATCGCATGCATGGTGATTTCTTCTGTTATTCCATTCTTTATCATTCTGTTGGAATAACCTGTCTATGTGGATTATCACAGGCATGGTGAATAAACCTTTGTATTCATTCCTTATTAAATTGTAGAAATGATCTGTCTAAGTGGATTACTGCGTGGCGGACGAAAATCCATTTGCAGTTTCATATATTCTCTTATACTCAGTTGGTTAAAGCTTTAACTTCTATACTCCATGAAATTAGTGGAATATCCTTAATATTTGCGCTTCATCCAGTATCTTTTAATGGAAATATTCTTCTGAGCATTCTTGAATTTTTACTCCACAAAGAAGTATCATGTTGACAATTTGGACATTATTGAGTTCAGGATAAATTAACTTATAAATCTTAAAAATTTATTATTGAACTTGTTTTATTGAATTATTATATCATTGTCATCATCCTCGTGCTTATATTGCGATAAAAATCATCTTTGGCTTACGTGCATAGATGGACTTTGTATGATTATGACCAGGGATCATTCGGTATAATCATGACCTGTAATGTTATAAATGAGGTGGTAAAAGTCCTCAGTAGCCTGTATTGCATTAATAGACAGTTTTTGGTATGATTATGACCAGGGATTATTAGGTATAGTCATGACCATGGATGATTTAATGAATATCATTGGCCCGTAGTGCAGGGATGACTCGATGATGTGGTTTATTTTTTAAACTGAGTCTCAGCGATAAAAATTGATGAAAACTTTTTAAATGATAGAAGATAGTAGATTTTATTCTCTACTTGACTCTTCTAATGGATTGCTTGTTCTGCTGTAGTTAAACTTGATGTCTATTATATTTTATCAGTTTAACATTGTTGAAGACTAATGATAATTTATTCTGTATTATCTTAGTCACGATATTTCTTACTGGGCTAGTTGAGCTCACCCTTTTCTTTCATTGTTCTCTTCAGGAAATGAGAATATAGCTGGGATGTGTCGGGGAATGGAGTGACAGCCTAGATGATAGCATTAGTAGTCCTCACTATTCTGTTAAATAGTGTGACAATAAATATAATGAGGACTCCATTGAGTGTGGATATTATTTAAATGACAATATTCTTATTAAAACTCTCAATTTATGTTTTGTCGTATTTTATACGACAGTTGTATTATTAAGTTGTATTTATATTTTTGTACCATATATTTGGCGACTCAAGATGGGTGATGTATACCTATTTTGTGGGCGTCACATTTACTATAGGCCATTTTTGGTGTAGTGTTCATACTGCTTCCCAATTATTGAGAAATTGTGGAAGATTCTTGATATTCTAAAAGGCAAATGTGGTAAGGATGATATTCCTTAGAAAGAAGTATGTCGTAGAATGCAACACTGAATGATGAAAATATTGAATAAGTGAGAAAAGAAATTTTGAAATGAGAAGGAGACGAGTTATCAAAGAATAATGTAAAACTTTTAATAAAAAAGTTAATAATTGTATAAAGATCTTTGTGGAAAGAAAGTGGTTATAGAACCCAATGAATGAATAAAGTATTAATGTAAAATCTATTTTGATAGATTGAATGGATAAAGATTAATAAATAAAAATTTCGAGGACGAAATTCGTAGAAGAAGGGGTGAATGTAATGTCCCGAGAGTTTGAGAATCTAGTACATGATAATGATCCTTAGAGAAAGATAATGAACGGGTAAAATAATATGTAATACTTAAATATAATTGAGTCTAAGTAAAGGTTATGAAATAAAACTGACAAGAATTTATTATGAAGAATGGTGGGAGTAGGAAATATAAAACTTATATTAAGGTAATGTGTTGAAGATATTCAATGAAGAGATTTGATGAAAACCTGCGTAAGGTAGGGTTTCGGTGATTCCGAGGACAAAATCCTTATAAGGTGGGAAGGATGTAACAATTCATAATTTTATTTGTAATTTAAAATATTTATTGAATTAAATAAATATTTTTAATTGATGTGTTTGTTGTTTAGTACATATTTGTTGGATTATTTATTAGTAAGTAAATAATTCATAAGTTATAGAAATTAACTTAATTAAGATAAAAGAGTGATGAATTAAATTTATGAGATAATACTCTAATTTAACTTAATAACTAAATTAGAGAGTTGTTAAGGATTATATAGTTTGGTAGAATGTTTTTTTAATTTTAATTTAGTAATTAAAGTGATATGTTAATTTATTAAGTAAAATTATAATTAAAATTATAATTTTGTGATAATTAGTTTTGTTTATTTAATTAAGATTGGATATGAAAATCAAAGTAAATAATGTGGGACAATAAACTATATTAGAAATGATTTATTGAAGTAAATTAAAGTAATTTTAAATAGATTTACCAAACAAGACATAAAGATATTAAGTCTTTATTTTTAAAAGTGTTTTGCCAAACAAAGTCTTATGGCTTTTGAATTTGAATTTGAATTAAAAAATTAATAATAATATATTAAATATTATATAACTAATAATTAATTAGAAAATTATTAGAACGTCAGTTTTAGACGTTTTGGTTTTGGTTGCGTCTGTTTTATTTTACTTTACGTAAAAGAGTTGGCCTAAGCCTAAGAGAAGAGAAGAAAGGGAGTTTACAAAGAAAATTTGAGAGAGAGAGTCTGAGAAAGAGTCTTGTGAGTTCAAGTAATTCTTTTTGTTCTATCAAGAATTATCTCCAAGCAATTGAAGGTATAACTTTCAAAACCTTAATTTACGTATATGAATGTGTATTTTGAACTTTGAATTTTCTGTAAATTCAAATTGGATGATTTGTTGATATACTAACTGATTAGTTGTGTTTATTAGTAAATTTGTAATGTTAGAATTAGCATCTACACAATGAATTAGTGTGCTAATTGTGTTCAAAAAGAAAGAAAATTGTTTACATTGTATATGATTATGTATATGGCTTGTGAAAGTACAAAAATTTGTAGTTAGTTTATGAACTAAAATATAAATTGAGTCTAGAATATGTTAATACAATAAGAAACAAAAAGAGCGCAATTTGAATTAATCAATTTGGTTAAGAAGAGAATTTGTAGTGAATGAATTCGCTAAACTTGTTAAAAGATAAAAGTTTAGTATGGATATGAGTTTTGGGTCAAGATTTAGGCTAGTTTATGTTTCTATAAATTGATATAATTCTATTATGTTGTAGTTCTATGAATTACGAAGCCATAGAATTAAAAAAGGACTAATTTGGATGTGTATAATTCAAGTTATGAAGATTAGTAGGAGAAAAGGTTAAAACATCGCGAGAACAGTGAACTTCAGAGTCCTGTTTTTGCTAACACTGTGTCCTAAGTCATTTTGGGCGTAGCTGCCCTCTAGGGTACAGCTGCGATGTGCCCAATGCTTAATTTGGGGCAGCTGTGCCAAAAGTGTGTCAGGTGTGACTATTTTGACCTATTTTTGTAAAATAGGCATAAGGTTTTCATACGAACTCCGATTGAGGCGATTAAAGATGATTTGAAACAAGGACGAATAGACCTACAACTCTAATTCTTTATGTATTTCTATTCGAGGTCGGGAACAAGGGTCAAAATGGTCATACTTAGGACTAATGTGTTTTTGGGGACAATAGAAGGGCGTCAGGCATGCACATATGCAAGTGTAGTGCTTTTGACGATAAAAGATGTTGTTCTAAGTTGTAAAACATGAATATTAGTAATTATAATGATGCTTAAAATTAATAAATGATGTATTAGATAAGTTGTATAAGCATACTAAGAATACACAAGAGAGACAAATCGGGCATATGACAAATGAACGTCGAAACGCCGTGACAAGTGTTAATGATCGTAAAAACTGTTTTAAGTCAAATGAAATTAATATTATAAGATATGAAATGGGGTTAATATAAAACCAATAAGGATTCCTAGCAAGACTTAAACACTTAAATGAATGTTAAGTATTAGTAAGAAGAAATATAGTGAGATATAAGTTGAAAGTTAACACAATCAAATTGAACATTGTGTACTTATAATAGAAAGGGTTATGAGATATAGATTAAAGTTTATATTACAACTACTATGCGTTGATATGTGACTAATAGTTAATATGAATGATTATATAATTGTGTAGGGCACGCGAAGTGCAGATAGCTGTAAGCTGTTAAACTGTTATTGGTAAACAATGATCAAGGCAAGTCTTTCAGTTCTTATTTGTTATGTGAACTTGATGATGAACTATTTTAAATCTTCATTGCAAATAGCATGATGTGTTATATTTATGTTGAAAGTATGAAACATTAAAGTCAATTTATGACTACGTTAATTGAGCAATGGATGTTGATTGAGTTAAGAACTCAATCTTTATACTTGTTATATGAAATGCAGCATATATGTTATGTTAGTCCAATATTTATGAGATATATGTTTATGTTGAGCATGTTATTATTGTGACACCCCCAAATTCAGATCACACTTGTCTCAAATTTGGTTGACACGTACTAACTCTTATAATAACTTAATATTTCACATAACGTAATAATAGAATAAATTACATTGATATAACATAATTATTCTTGTTCCAAGGGTTCGTAACTTAAACATCTCTTACATAAGTTAACCAGAATTAAACATCGTTTAGACATACATAATACAACAGAACTTAAGTTAAACATAGTTAAATAAGTTCTTCCACAACCAAATCATAGCACATTCCTAGCAACCTAGAAATAACTACTCCAAAGCCTTTTCTTTACCCTTGCCCTTGAAGAGGGTTCACCGCGTTCTGCCTTCACTGAAAGTTTTAGGGAAAACAAGGATGAGCATCAATTTTTCCCAACAAGTAATATAGTAAAAAGGGTATTCAATATAGTCTTCAATTTATCAAGTGTATATTAATAATGATAGTTCAAGGTAGCAAGAAGTATCAATGATTATCAACAACAGTCGCTATGGACAGAAATATATACAATATTCAAAGGTTTTTCAATTAAAGATTTTAAAGTAATAAATATTGAGCAGTCACTAAGGACTATGAACTTCTCCTAGAATTAACAGTGATACTACTGATAATTCTACAAAAAGAGTACAACGGGTGATCAGCCTAAGGTACCCTATGTCATGCATAACATTTATTCTTTCTCATGTGCGCACGTCGGTTCCCCGATAATATATAATTCCCTTACTAAGAGGGTTGTTCTTCTCAGTTATAAGAGTCTGCACCAAGTTAATTTGGTTTGGATAGCTTTTGATCAATTATCAATAGTCTAGCCGAATCAATGGTTTAGACATCTCTTTCACAATATATATATATATATATGAACGATTATCGTTCGAATCAAGGTTTTGAAATTTCTTAACGAAATATGTGTTCTTCAAAATTCTACTTATACGATCAATAATTGCACAAGTTCAATAATGCTTAATATAGAGTAAGGTTCGAGTACTTGCCTCAAGCGTAGTTTACCAAAGTAAAGATTAATACCCTCTTTCGAGTCCTATCATAATATATTACACTGTATAGGATAATCATTAGTTACATAAACTCATATGTGTAAGTTCGAATGTACACTTAAACATCCAACCTAGTTGTAACTTCATACCTATCACATCACATATCCTACATCTTTATAGCACAAATCAGATTGTATGCTACCATAAGTCAAGTAATGTATCATTGTCTTATAGCTTGTAAACCTTATTCTAGACTTCACATTTAAAAGTCATAATTTCTCATTAGCCTTCATCTCTATCACCTATCATGTTTCTTATCACATTACATAGCATATTGGTTATATAATACAAGTTAAAGTAATCACATAAGCATACTTTGAACTTTAGATAAAAAACAGAAACATTTCAAGACTGCAGGTTGGAACAGCTGCGCCCTGTCTAAGCTTAGGGACGGCACAGCTGCGCTGTCCCCTGGCCAAACCAAGGTTGAGCTTTGCACTTCCTATTTCTGTCCAACTCTAACACACTTATGCACATATACTTTAACATACATACATGGTAGAGGTTCTTACATAAGTATATGACCCTTCTTGAGTTTATCTTTACAAGTTTTAACTTACAACTTACATGGTATTAAAGCATAACAAGATCATGTAGTTACCATGTTTTATAACTTGACTATATGTCCACATAGAGTGATTACACAATCTGTTATTACACATGCTTATAGTAGTCATATTGTTTGTTCACATCTATCATTGATTAACACTTCTTACTTTAAACTCATGTTCGGTTTAGTTATCATCATGCTTAATACATATGAATCATGTCTAGGGATATTATAGATATAACATGACATCTTACCCCTTTAGAATCTACATATTTATGTGATGCAACTAAATTTTTGAAAATATGTTCAAGGTTGCCTTTGAAATCACTTTACTATGAATGATGTAATATGGCACATATAAGACAACTTTAAAACTCTAATCATAAGTAACTAAGTCATGATAAACTCTTTTCAAGATCAGAATGTATATCATGTAGCATTCATGCATATTTACTTTAATATATCAAGCTTTTCCTTTAAAATATTCTCTAACACAAAGCTAACAAGTTTGATCATAACAAGGACATTATAACACCATATCTTGTTTATTCATGTGTGAAATTAGTCATGTGTATAGACTACTAAGCTAAAAATTGCAGAACATAATTTCAACAAAGTTTGTTTTCAAAACTTAAAGTCCTTGTTAAAGATCTTCTACTAAATCATGTTGGACACTTCATAACTCATAAAGAAGCTTTACAACACATGTTATACCTCTTTTTTATGTATACATAATTCATAATACCATATTAGCAACAACATAGCATAACAAAATCCAGAAACTAATTCTGGGGTATAGCGCAGATGCGCTGCACCCTAGTATAAATAGGGCGCAGTTGCGCCATGCCTGGAACAGAAGAAGTAACTTGCTCTATTTTACAGAGCATCAACCAACAATGATTCTTCTTGGTTTAAACATGTTCCAATCAATCATGTAAGTGTTCATATATGTATGTAAGCATACTTCCTAAGCACATTATAGTATAATAATTCCTATCAATTGACATAGAATTCTAAGAAATTTCAAGAATTTATCAAGACCCAATTCAAGAACACAAGTTAAGATTTTATACCTCTTGGAGCTTAATGAACTTAGTTTCTTCCTTCTGAGTTTACTAGCCTCTTCTTTAAACCACAACTCACTCACTCTTAAGTTATCAGTGTTTCAAGAACCAAAACAAACAGCGTAAACTGAAAATGAACTGTTATTTATAAAGAAAACTTGGACTGGGAAATTACATTACACTGAGGTTGAATTCATGGTGCATTAGAAGAAAACATTGGTTAATTTAGAGTTGTCCA
The DNA here is from genome assembly GCA_020205505.1 of Panax japonicus. Lineage (NCBI taxonomy): Eukaryota > Viridiplantae > Streptophyta > Magnoliopsida > Apiales > Araliaceae > Panax > Panax japonicus. The sequence continues at coordinate 16,241,973 of CM035112.1, forward strand.
ACCACCAATTTTCTAGCCATCATCACTACACAATTCAAACCTTTTTGATTTGCTGAGTTTTGTACAATAGAGAAATAACCCACTGTTCATGTACTAGGAGGGTCACTCATTTTGGGACAAAAATCCATTCTCAGCAACAAGCTTAGTTTAGTTCAATTCAGTTACTTTATTTTCCAAAAATGGGTTTTAATATTCAATTGTTACTGTATTGGGAAAAATTAGGGATTACTTATGTACTCACATCATATAGTCCATCTACATTAAATACGTGCAATAAAATAACACAGTTAGGTATTATTGTCCGGGTATTTCTCATAATTATTCTTACAATACACATAACCACATAATAACATTATTTAATATTAACTGTTCAGTTTACACACGCAATTCCTTTCCCAATTTCTGTAATACACAGATATTTAATTAAATTTTGTATTAAAATCACTTATGATTTTATTATACTACATGATACTTTATATCATTAGAATGTATTCTTATCATATGATTTTATTCATGTCACACTTTATATTAATGTTCTATTTCATTTCTACAATAGAAATCAATTTTCCCAGATTATTCACTGGCGCAGCTGAGCCATTTTGTACTGCTGGGAGGGCGCAGTTGCGCCGATCCGTATGTAAGACCCCAAATTTTATGAATAAAGATGAATTTTTCTATAATTATCATTTTTAAATATTATGGAATAAATTTTATATAATATTATAGTTGTGGGTAATAGTTATAAATTTTGCAAAGTACGCAAGTTGTTATATAATATTCGATTGATTAGGGAATATTCATTTTAACAGGGAATATTCGTACGAAGACACATTTATTGGTGGACCCCATAACAGAATTATTGTCGGATTGAGAAAATGACAAAAATATTTTATGAAAATAACGGCGGAAGTTTTATCATTAATTGTTGAAACACCCGGTGTTAAAAGTACAAGAATACGCATGGTTGTATAGTAGCACACGGTATTGATTATTGATGCTTACGTGAGAAGTTACTCAGTTTTGTTCAATTATTACTTCAGTAATTGTTGCATAGTATCTCATGTTAATTGATTCATTTATTGTCGATATTTTATATATTATTAAATCAGTAATTTAGACGACGAAGTTATTAATATTATTATTTGCAATATTAATGATGTCTAGAAGTTCTGCCAAGGAGAGGTTTGATCACCTAATTGCGCGCCAATAGGGAGAAATCCTTATTGGAAAGCCCCCTCTTTCCTGGGAACGACCTGATCGATTAATAGTGTGAATTATGATAATGATGATGACGTTTTGTTTTATTAGTATTATTAATGTAATAAAACAGAAAAGCTTTTTATATAAAACAGAATACTTTTATAAAGTTATTCGTTTTATTAGGCTATAATTAGAATATATTATATTCTATTGTGCATAGTATTTTGCATAGTAAAATCTTTTTATATAAAACAGAATACTTTTATAAAGGTATTTATTTTATTATACAATAATTAGAATATATTATATTTTATTATGCATAGTATTTGCATAGTGCATGCATAGTGTTTGCATAGTAAAAATCTTTTTATATAAAACAGAATACTTTTATAAAGTTATTCGTTTTATTAGACTATAAATAGAATATATTATATTTTATTTAAGAGATTTTGTTTTTTTATTGAATTAACCTGGACCGTTCATTTAAAAGTAAATCAATCTGGACCGTTCATGGATTAGTTACTATTCAGTATATTCTTCTATAAATAGAAGCTCGTTCCTTCATTATTTCTTACAAATTCACTGAAACTCTAGAGAAAGAAACTATAGAGAGAAAGAAGAGAAGTATTATACTACTTCACTACTCCTATATCCAGTTTATTCTAAGGTAAGGGGTATTATTTCTTTTGTATTCATGAAGAGAACTTTTGTTATTCCATTCTTTATTATTCTGTTGGAATAACCTGTATACGCGGGCTACCCTATACTTGGTGAAATTCTTCTATTATTCAATTATTTAGTATTCTGTTGGAATAACCTGTATACGCGGGCTACCCTATACTTGGTGAAATTCTTCTGTTATTCCTTTCTTTATTATTCTGTTGGAATATCCTGTTTGTGCATTTTACGCTGGACCTGGTTCCGTCTTTATTATTCTGTTGGAATATCATGTCTGTGCGTTTTACGCCGGACCTGATTCCGTCTTTATTATTCTGTTGGAATATCCTGTATGTGCGTTTTACGCCGGACCTGGTTCCGTCTTTATTATTCTGTTGGAATATCATGTCTGTGCATTTACGCCGAACCTAGTTTCGTTATTTATTATTATGTTGGAATATCCTGCTTATGCGGACTATTGCAGGCCTGGTGATTTCTTTTGTTATTTCATTCTTTATTATACTCAGTTAGTTAAAGTTTTGACTTCTATACTCCATGAAATTAGTGGAATATCCATGATATTTGCGCTTCATCCAGTATCTTTTTATGGAAATATTCTTCTGAGCATTCTTGAATTTTAATCTACAAAGAAGTATCATGTTGACATTTTGGACGTTATTAGTTCCTGAATAAATTAATTTTTGAACTTGTTTTATTGAATTCTTATATCATTGTCATCATCCTCATGTTTATATTTTTTTGAAATTCATATGTGACTTGTAGTGCATAGATGGACTTGGTATGATTATGACCCGTGATTATTCGGTGTAATCATGACCGTAATGTTACAAATGATGTGGTAAAAGTCCTCATTGACCCGTAGAGCATTGATGGACAGTTGTTGGCATAATCATGACCATTGATGAATACACGAATATCCTTGGCCCGTAGTGCATGGATAATTTGTGGTTGTGATACTAATGAATATCCTTGGCCGTAGTGCAGGGATGATGTGGATTATTTATTAAGCTGAGTCCCAGTAATAAAAGTGATAAAAAAAACCTTTTAAATCATAAAAGATAGTAGATTTTATTCTCTGCTTGACTCTTTTAATGGATTGCTTGTTCCACTACAGTTAAACTTGATGTCTATTATATTTTATCAGTTTAACATTGTTGAAGACTAATGATAATTTATTTTGCATTATCTTAGTCATAATATTTCTTACTGGGCTAGTTGAGCTCACCCTTTCTTTCACTGTTCTCTTCAGGAAATGAGAACGTAGCCGGGACTAGTCGGGGAACGGAGTGACGGTCCAAGATGGTGTCGTAGTAGTCCTCACTATTCTATAAAATAGTGTGATAATAAATGTAATGAGGACTTATTCTGAGAGTGGATATTGTCTAGAAGACAATATTTGTATTAAAACTTACAGATCTTGTTATATATTTAAGATTGTATTTGTATTCTGTATCATGTATTTGGCGACTCAGAACAGGTGATGTATACCTATTTTTGGGGTGTCACAGTTGGTATCAAAGCTTAGGGATATGATCCATGGCTGAGATGTGAGACAAGAATTAGGAGGGGAGAGACGGGGAATTCCTTTCCTAGTATGACCTACCTAAGTTTTTTTTGGTATTTAATTGGTCGGTCAGAATATAGGGATAATATGTGATATGTTAATTAACCCTTGTTTGTGGCAGTATTTGAAAATGGCATCCGAGAATGTTGAGAACATCAATGGAGCACAGGAGACCGTTGAGTCTCCACAGATCAATAATCAGGATAATGTGCATCAAGAAGGCGACAATCCTCATGCAAACAACAACATTGACCAAATGATGAACGATGGAATTTTCAGAGGCTTTCTGCAATTCATGCAGCATCAGGCAAGAGAGACTCCTGTCCGAAATACAAGTGGAAACACTGGTAACTCTCGGATGATCACTGCTAAGCTGTTCAAGGAACTGGGACCACCGAGTTTTTTGTAGAGCCAAAACCACTTAAAGCGGAGACATGGATAAAGCAGATCTGCAAGATATTTGATGTCTTAGGATGCTCCAAGGAGCAAAAGGTTCCCTTTGCCACCTTCATGTTGCGTACAGAGGCAGATTACTATTGGGAATCAGTAAAACATACTCAACCTGCCGCACTGAAGATGACTTGGGTTGACCGTGTCATAGTACGAAGCCAAGTTTGTCGAGTTATCCCGGTTTGCTTCCCATTTGGTTAATAATGAGGAGAGAATGACGTGAATGTTTCTAAGAGGTTTAAAACCTGAGATAAGTCAATATCTTATCTCTAATAAACTGTGTTTGTATTCAGATGTTGTTAATAGGGCTTAGTTATTGGAGCGTGATAATGAGCCAATCCCAACCAAAAGAGAGCAGCCGGCAAAATGATAATACTAGTGATAACAGTCATCAAAGCGGTGACAATAAGCGTGGAGGGAATCAACATGCCAGAAATGGTAACCACTTCGATGGTAATCATGGCCAAAATAATAAGAATGGACATAATGGCAATCGCACATTACTTGTCGATCTTATCTCTTTGAAAATACTTGTATTTGACGTAATTCTAGGGATTAATTGGTTAACTACTCATCATACAAAAATTGATTATTTTTGTAAGGTTGTTAGCTTTTATATTCCTAACCAACCTATTATGCGAATTCAAGCAACCAAACAATTAAAATCAATCACTGTCATCTCAAGCCATAAAGCAATTCGTTTATTGAAAAATGGATGTCAATCTTTCTTAGCTCATGTCACAGATCTAAACAAAAATACGTCAGTTTTGAATGATATTTCTATTGTTAATGAATTTCCTGACGTATTCCCTGAAGAACTTCCTGGCCTACCCCATAGCGTGAAATTGAATTTTGTATTGACCTTGAACCCGGTACAAAACCCATTTCCAAAGCCTCATATCGAATGGCTCCTATTGAACTTCAGGAGTTAAAGACCCAACTGTAGGAATTGTTAGACATTGACTTTATTCATCCTAGTACTTCTCCTTGGGGTGCTCCTGTTCTATTCGTGAAGAAGAAAGATGGGAGTATGCGACTTTGTATTGATTATCGGGAGTTGAATCATGTCACCATCAAAAATAGGTACCCATTGCCACGTATTGATGACCTGTGTTGACCAGTTGCAAGGTGCCAAATTCTTTTCAAAGATTGATCTTCATTTTGGATATCACCAATTGAAGATTAGAACCAATGGCATTCCAAAGACGGCTTTCAGAACTCGGTACGGGCATTATGAATTCCTAGTCATGTCTTTTGGATTGACTAATGCTCCTGCTGCCTTCATGGATATGATGAACCGAGTATTCAAGGAAATATTTGGATCACTTTGTGGTCGTCTTTATTGATGACATCCTTATTTATTTCAAAAGCTGTGAAGATCATGAGCAACACTTGAGGCTGATACTTCAAAAGCTTCATGAATATAAGCTTTATGCCAAGTTGAAGAAATATGAGTCCTAGAATGAGGAAGTAGCATTCCTTAGGCACGCGGTATCAAGTCATGGAATATCTGTTGACCCAGCAAAGATTGAAGCTATTCAAAGCTGGGAGAAACCTAAATCAGTGACCGAAGTACGTAGTTTTCTCGGCTTAGCTGGTTATTATCGGAGATTCGTAGAAGAGTTTTCTCGAATCGCTACTCTCCTTAGCTCAGCTGACTCAAAAAGATACAAAATTCGGTTAGAGCAAAGAATGTGAGAAAAGTTTTCAAGAACTTAAGAGAAGACTCATTTCAGAACCTGTTCTGACAATACCATCTGGCTCGGAGGGATTTGTCATCTATAGTGATGCTTCAGGCAAAGGGTTAGGATGTGTTCTCATGCAACATAGGAAAGTCATAGCTTATGCCTCTCGAAAACTCAAAGAATATTAGGGGAATTATCGTACTCATGATCTAGAGTTGGCAGTTGTTGTCTTCGCACTTAAAATTTAAAGGCATTACTTGTATGGGGAAAAAGTGGAGATCTTTACAGATCATAAAAGCCTCAAATATTTTTTCACTCAAAAGGAACTCAACATGCGACAGTGTCGTTGGCTTGAACTGTTGAAAGATTATGATCAAACCATCCAATACAATTATGGAAAAGCAAATGTGGTAGCTGACGCATTGAGTAGAAGATCATATGCGGGTACGAGTGAGATATTGTCAACGTAGAGGCTCATTTTGTATGACTTACAAAGGATGAAGATAGAGATAAAGACTCTAGAGACCCACGTGATGATGGCGAATATACGAGTAGAAACGACTTTAATCGATAAAGTTTAAGCTGCTCAAGCTACATGTTAGGTTTGTAATATTCAAGAACGCAATCAAATTGCAAAAATTAGCGGAAGCGTGTAAAATCAGAGTTTAAAAATTTTACAAACCATAAACCCGGATCACCCTTTATGCACAATTATTAATTAAATGAAAAGATAAAGAACGAATCATACCCTTGAAGATTCGAGCTTCCTCAGGTACAAGTTCACCTCCAATCCTTTTCGCGTTCATCTTGAATCCACCGGGTTAGGTTCCTTCCTTTGATCAACGTTAGCCACCCAAGTGTTTGGCCTCTAGAGGTGATCCACCAAGGAAGAAGAAGAATTCAAGAAGATGAGTATTTGGCTCAAACCCTAGTTTTCTATCTCCATAGAAAAAGGGGCGTACTCTCCAACAATTGGAATTACGTATGTTTGATATCTGATATAAGACTCCTCTTATAAAGATATCAAGTAACCCTATTAAAAATAAGGTATTATTTATTTAATTAAACTCTTTTAATTAAATGGGCTCCCTAATCTTATTAGGGATAATTAATTAAACTCCTTTAACTAATTTTCCCTCCTAATCCTATTAGGAATAAATGAGAGTACTTATATTAATTAATTCCCAAACTCCTTTAGGAATTAAATAATAATAATAGTAATAATAATAATAAGACTCCTCTTATTAATTTATATTTAATATTTCCAAAATATTAAATAATAAATATTAAGCTATTTAATTTATTCTATCACCATAGATTAAATTAAATATACTTAACTTATTATTACGATTATGCCATTAACTTCTTAAATAATTATTCTTCCTTTTATGGTGTGACCCTTTAGGTTCTCCATATTAAACCGGTTGTGAATAAATCAATTAGAACAATTCTAATCTTATTTAAATAAATAAATTAAACTATTAATTTATTTAAATAAATAATATTTATTCTACAATAGGGATAAGCCTCCCTAGCGATCAACGACTTTCCAGATAATATAGATTTCAACATTAATCATAAAAGAACCTTTGAGTAAATAGTTACCGTACAATTCAATCCTTCCACCATACAATGTCCCAATTAAATATAAGACATGGAATTTCTGTCAAGTCTTATTTTATTTAATTATATGTATTTCGACTCTTAAATGCACAACTCCAAATAATGCAAATTAGAAACTCCTTTCTAATTTCATTCTGCCTTGGCCAAGGACTACTGAGTTGTCATTTATCGAATCACATAGGACATTTCTCTTCTTTTACTAGAAGTGGTAGATTCTTTATTGATCATACATTATCTCCATGTACAACTTATTATACCCAAGCATACCCTTTGATATACCCTAAGGGTCTTAAGGAATAAGTCAAAGTATAACTCATCATACATAAGATACTATGATGATCTCAAGTCCAAGGATCACTTGTACTACTATCACTACAGGAATTCCTATTGACATGCAAGTAAAACTCCATTAGGTATTCCTTAGCGAGTCACGTTCAGTGAACTTATTCTCTAATAAGCACCTACATACTTGCTTTAGTGTCTCCACACAAATGATCATGAGATCAATCATCCTCATCCAATGAGCAAGCAACGTATGTACCAATCTATCCGGATTTACTAATCCCCAATTTAGTAATCCAACGATTAGGAACTATTTTAGTTTTAAGCTTTCTAAGAATTTAGATCTCATTATAATGATCATCATCATTATTCTAAAAGTATTGCTTAAAACTATGGGTTTATCACATATTATAAAACAGCATCATGTAGATAATTAAAAGCCTTTAATAAATTAATACTTTTTATTAATAAATGAATAAGATTGTTACAAAGTATATGCTTTATCATCAAACATGATTGGCTTGTGTGCATATTACTTTCACTACAGACCTGAAGCTGATGCATATGAGGAAGAAAGTACAAGAAGGTGTTATGCTGGAAGCAAGAATCGATGAAGAAGGAATACTTCGAGTCAACTCCAGACTTTGTGTTCCTAAAAATCGTGAGTTAAAGTATAAAATCATGATGGAGGCGCACAATACACCGTTTGTAATCCATCCTGGGAGTACAAAAATGTATCATGATCTTTAACATACATTTTGGTGGGGCAATATGAAGAGAGAGATAACGTTGTTTATCTCAAGGTGTTTAACTTGTCAACGAGTCAAGGCAGAGCAACAAGTACCAAAAGGTCCATTGCAACCACTTGAAATTCTAGAATAGAAGTGGGAGCACATTACCATGGATTTTGTTACTGTTCTTCCCAAGGTTTCTCAAGACATAGATGCAATTTGGGTCATTGTTGATAGATTGACCAAGTCTGCTCATTTCTTACCAATACGAGAAACTTATACACTTGAACGTCTTGCTCGTATGTACATAAACAAGATTGTAAGACTGTATGGTATGCCAGTATCCATAGTTTCTGATCAAGACCCAAGATTCACTTCACGATTTTGGGTTAGTTTACAAAAAGCTATGTGCATGGATTTACAATTTAGTTCGGCATATCATCCTTAGACGGACGGACAATCAGAGAGGACTATTCAAACTTTTGAAGATTTATTAAGACTCTGTGTCCTTGACTTCAAGGGAAGTTGGTACAAGTTCTTACCATTGGTGGAGTTTTCTTTCAATAACAGTTATCAAACAAGTATTGGCATGGCTCCATTCGAGGCGTTGTATGGAAGAAAGTGTCATTCTCCAGTATGCTGGGATTGAAAGTAGTATGCAAACAAACCAATCATGTTTGATGATAAAGCATATACTTTATAAAAATCTTATTCATTTATTAATAAAAAGTATTAATTTATTAAAGGCTTTTAATTATCTACATGATGTTGTTTTATAATATGTTATAAACCCATAGTTTTAAGCAATGCTTTTAGAATAATGATGATGATCATTCTAATGAGATCTAAATTCTTAGAAAGCTTAAAACTAAAATAGTTCCCAATCGTTGGATTACTAAATTGGGGATTAGTGATTTCGGATAGATTGGTACATACGTTGCTTGCTCATTGGATGAGTATGATTGATCTCATAATCATTTGTGTGGAGACACTAAAGCAAGTATGTAGGTGCTTATTATAGAATAAGTTCACTGAACGTGGCTCGCTAAGTAAAACCTAATGGAGTTTTACTTGCCGGTCAATAGGAATTCATGTAGTGATAGTAGTACAAGTGATCCTTGGACTTGAGATCATCATAGTATCTTGTGTATGATGAGTTATACTTTGACTTATTCCTTAAGACCCTTGGGGTATATCAAAGGGTATGCTTGGGTATAATAAGTTGTACATGGAGATAATGTATGATCAATAAAGAATCTACCACTTCTAGTAAAAGAAGAGAAATGTCCAATGTGATTCAATAAATGACAACCCAGTAGTCCTTGGCCAAGGCAGAATGAAATTAGAAAGGAGTTTCTAATTCGCATTATTTGGAGTTGTGCATTTAAGAGTCGAAATACATATAATTAAATAAAATAAGACTTGACAGTAATTCCATGTCTTATATTTAATTGGGACATTGTATGGTGGAAGGATTGAATTATACGGTAACTATTTACTCAAAAGTTCTTTTATGATTAATGTTGAAATCTATATTATCTGGAAAGTCGTTAATCGCTAGGCAGGCTTATCCCTATTGTAGAATAAATATTATTTATTTAAATAAATTATTAGTTTAATTTATTTATTTAAATAAGATTAGAATTGTTCTAATTGATTTATTCACAACCGGTTTAATATGGAGAACCTAAAGGGTCACACCATAAAAGGAAGAATAATTATTTAATAAGTTAATGGCATAATCGTAATAATAAGTTAAGTATATTTAATTTAATCTATGGTGATAGAATAATTAAATAGCTTAATATTTATTATTTAATATTTTGAAAATATTAAATATAAATTAATAAGAGGAGTCTTATTATTATTACTATTATTATTATTATTATTATTATTATTTAATTCCTAAAGGAGTTTAAGAATTAATTAATAAAAGTACTCTCAAATATCCTAATAAGATTAGGAGGCTAATTAATTAAAAGAGTTTAATTAATTATTCCTAATAAGATTGGGAGCCTAATTAATTAAAGAGTTTAATTAATTAAAATAAAACTCAATTCCTTAATTGTTAAGGAGGGTTGCCCACATCTATAAATAAGAGGAGTCTTATTATGGGTGAGGGGGTTGTTGACGTTTTCATAGAATACGTAATTCCAATAGTTGGGAGAGTACACCCTTTTCTATGAGAGATAGAAAAACTAAGGTTTTGCCAAATTCCCATCTTCTTGAATCTTTCTTCTTCCTTGGTGGATCACCTCTAGAGGCCAAACACATTGGGTGGCTATCGTTGATCAAAGGAAGAAACCAAACCCGGTGGATTCAAGTTGAACGCGAAAAGGATTGGAGGTGAACTTGTACCTGAGGAAACTCGAATCTTCAAGGGTATGATTCTTTTTCTTTCTTTTTCATTTAATTAATAATTGTGCATAAAGGGTGATCCGGGTTTATGGTTTGTAAAATTTTAAAACTCTGATTTTCCACGTTTCCGCTTATTTTATGCAATTTGATTGCGTTCATGAATATTATAAACCTAACAGGGATGAGGTGGGTGAAGCGACGTTGTTATGACCGGAGTTAGTACATATGACTACGGAAAAGATTCAAACGATCCGATAACGTATAAAAACCTCACAAGACCGACAAAAGAGTTATGTTGATCTTCATCGAAAGGACGTGGAATTCGATATTGGAGATCATGTGTTGTTACGTGTTGCTCCATGGAAAGGAGTTACGAGATTTGGAAAGAGATGAAAGCTCAATCCTCGATTCATTGGCCCATTTTTAATCCTCGATCGAGTAGGGACTGTAGCCTATAGACTCGCTTTACCGCCACGTATGTCTCGTGTTCATAACATATTTCATATATTCATGTTACGTAAATATGTAAAAGACCCGAACCACATTATTGAGTTAGAACCGGACGAAATAACGGAAGATTTAACGTATGAAGAGGTTTCTGTTCAAATATTGGATAAGAAGGAACATATTCTACGCTCCAAGGTTATACCTCAATTCAAAGTTTTATGGAGGAACCACGATGTTGAGGAAATGACCTGGGAGTTAGAATCTGAAATGAAATCAAGGTATCCTTACCTCTTCGACATACCAGGTACGTACCCTAATTTCGAGGGCAAAATTTCATAAGAAGGGGAGATTGTAAGACTCCAACTTTTATGAATAAAGATGAATTTTTCTATAATTATCATTTTGAATATTATGGAATGAATTTGATATAACGTTATAGTTGTGGGTAATAATTATAAATTTTACAAAAGTACGCAAGTTGTTATATAATATTCTATTGGTCGGGGAATATTAGTTTTAACAGGGAATATTCGTACGACGGCACAATCATTGGTAGACCCTACAATAGAATTATTGTCGGATTGAGAAAATAACAAAAAATATTTTATGAAAATAACGGCGGGAATTTTATCGTTAACTGTTGAAACACCCGGTGTTAAAAGTACAGGAATACGCGTGGTTGCATAGTAACACATGGTATTGATTATTGATGCTTACGTGAGAAGTCACTCAGTTTTGTTCAATTATTGCTTCAGTAATTGTTGCATAGTATCTCACGTTAATCGATTCATTTATTGTCGATATTTTATATATTATTAAATCAGTAATTGAGACAATGAAGTTATTAATATTATTATTTGCAATATTAACGATATCTAGAAGTTCTGCCAAGGAGAGGTTTGGTCACCTAATTACGCGCCAATAGGGAGAAATCCTTATTGGAAAGCCCCCTCTTTCCTGGGAACGACCTGGTCGATTAATAGTGTGAATTATGATAATGATGATGACTTTTTGTTTTAGTAGTATTATTAATGTAATAAAACAGAAAAGTTTTTTATATAAAACAGAATACTTTTATAAAGTTATTCGTTTTATTAGGTTATAATTAGAATATATTATATTCTATTATGCATAGTATTTTGAATAGTAAAATCTTTTTATATAAAACAGAATACTTTTATAAAGGAATTTATTTTATTAGACAATAATTAGAATATATTATATTTTATTATGCATAGTATTTGTATAGTGCTTGCATAGTATTTGCATAATAAAAATCTTTTTATATAAAACAGAATACTTTTATAATGTTATTCGTTTTATTAGACTATAAATAGAATATATTGTATTTTATTTAAAAGATTTTGTTTTTTTTATTAAACCAATCTGGACCGTCCGTTTAAAAGTAAATCAGTCTGGACCGTTCATGGATTAGTTACTATTTAGTCCATTCTTCTATAAATAGAAGTTTATTCATTCATTATTTCTTACGAATTTACTGAAACTCTAGAGAGAGAAAGAAGAAAAGTATTCTGCTACTTCACTACTACTATATCCAGTTTATTCTAAGGTAAGGGGTATTATTTCTTTTGTATTTATGAAGAGAACCTCTATTATTCCATTCTTTATTATTCTGTTGGAATAACCTGTATACGTGGGCTATCCTATACTTGGTAAATTCTTCTATTATTCCATTATTTATTATTCTGTTGGAATAACCTGTATACGTAGGCTACTCTATACTTGGTGAAATTCTTCTGTTATTCCTTTCTTTATTATTCTGTTGGAATATCATGTTTGTGCGTTTTACGCCGGACTTGGTTCCGTCTTTATTATTCTGTTGGAATATTCTATCTGTGCGTTTTACGCCGGACTTGGTTCCGTCTTTATTATTCTGTTGGAATATCCTGTCTGTGCATTTTACGCCGGACCTGGTTCTGTCTTTATTATTCTGTTGGAATATCTGATCTGTGCGTTTACGCCGGACCTGGTTCCGTTATTTATTATTCTGTTGGAATATCTTGCTCGTGCGGTCTATCACAGGCCTGGTGATTTCTTTTGTTATTCAATTCTTTATTATACTCAGTTGGTTAAAGTTTTGACTTCTATACTCTATGAAATTAGTGGAATATCTTTGATATTTGTGCTTCATCCAGTAACTTTTCATGGAAATATTCTTTTGAGCATTCTTGAATTTTACTCTACAAAGAAGTATCATGTTGACAATTTGGACGTTATTAGTTCCTGAATAAATTAATTCTTGAACTTGTTTTATTGAATTTTTATATCATTGTCATCATCTTCATGTTTATATTTTTTTGAAAGTCATATGTGGCCTGTAGTGCATAGATGGACTTGGTATGATTATAACCAGTGATTATTCAGTGTAATCATGACCGTAATGTTACAAATGATGTGGTAAAAGTCCTCATTGGCCCGTAGTGCATTGATGGACAGTTGTTGGCATGATCATGACCATTGATGAATACACGAATATCCTTAGCTCGTAGTGCATGGATAATTTATGGTTGTAATACTAATGAATATCCTTGGTCGTAGTACAGGGATGATATGGATTATTTATTAAGTTAAGTCCCAGCGATAAAAGTGATGAAAAACCTTTTAAATCATAAAAGATAATAGATTTTATTCTCTACTTGACTTTTTTAATGGATTACTTGTTCCGCTGTAGTTAAACTTGATGTCTATTATATTTTATCAGTTTAACATTGTTGAAGACTAATGATAATTTATTCTGCATTATCTTAGTCATAATATTTCTTACCGGGCTAGTTGAGCTCACCCTTCCTTTCACTGTTCTCTTCAGGAACGTAGCCGGGACTAGTCGGGAAACGGAGTGACGGTCCGAGATGGTGTCTTAGTAGTCCTCACTATTCTATAAAATATTGTGATAATAAATGTAATGAGGACTTATTCTGAGAGTGGATATTGTCTAGAAGACAATATTTGTATTAAAACTCACAGCTCTTGTTGTATATTTAAGATTGTATTTGTATTCTGTACCATGTATTTGGCGACTCAGAATAGGTGATGTATACCTATTTTGGGGGCGTCACACCCTAGCAGTGCCAAAATGGTTTAGCTTCAAGCCAGTTCCAATTTCTATCACCACACAAGTTTAACATGATATGAATTAACTTCTATAGTGGTGATATTACTAGTTCAAGAGTGTATTTATCACATAATCGTACACAATTAATCATCCTCTTAATAACTATTTCTCTTTTAATTCACTTAGTGAATTTCCTCATTCCACACTATGCCACAAAAGGCCTTTCACAATTCTCATCGTCAATTCTACACTTCTCAATTCTCAAATAAATTCACTTTGCACTAATCGAATTATTCATCGTACAGCACATCAATATCTATATTCAAATAAATATTCGTTTTCTTGTTATATTGAAATAATTATTTATTCCTGAAAATCTCGGTTCTTACAATTATGTGCTACGTGATGCATGAAAACTGTTATATTTTGTTGGGCTGTCGAGCTCAACCTTTCAAATAACCACTTTTGCAAGTTAAAGATTCAAAGTAAAGTTATGTGCTACTTGAAAGACATAAATCAGATGTGATACTTAAAGATTTATACACTTTGGCTGAATTATTATTATTATTTGAACCATGTTTAGGGTTCCGAATAATGTATGATGCTTAATAGATGTTGAGTTATAAAGTTTAAGTTTTGTTTGTTGTATGAACGGGTATTGAACCTGAATGTATGTTTTATTTATTAACTCTGATAAGGTGAGTAATAAACTAAGTATGGTTCAAAGGTAGGTAAAGATAAAGGTTTTGAGAAATGTAATTGATAAATCACAATAATTATATAAAGTTTAAATTATTTGATATGTAAAGGTTATCAGATTGAAATGTAAGATTTTATATAATAACTTTGATTAAGCGAATCATAAAATAAAATTGATTCAAAGATGTGTAAATGATAAAGGTTTTGATTCAGGGAATTAAAGTAAGAAGTCATAAAATATGACGCCCCCAAAATAGGTATACATCACCCATCTTGGGTCGCCAAATACATGGTACTAAATACAAATACAAATTTATTTATACAACATGAGCTAAGAGTTTTTACATGAATATTGTCTCATAGACAATATCCAAACTCAAATTCAATTCTCATTACATTAATTATCACACTAAATAGTGAGGACTACTAAAACAACCATCTCGGACCATCACTCTGTTCCCCGACTAGTCCCGGCTACGTTCTCATTTCTTGAAGAGAACAATGAAAGCAAAAGGGTGAGCTCGACTAGCCCAGTAAGAAATATTATGACTAAGATAATGCAGAATAAATTATCGTTAGCCTTCAACATTATTTGAAAGTAGTATGCACACAAGCCAATCATGTTTGATGATAACGCATATACTTTGTAAACAATCTTATTCATTTATTAATAAAAAGTATTTATTTATTAAAGGCTTTTAATTATCTACATGATGCTGTTTTATAATATGTGATAAACCCATAGTTTTAAGCAATGCTTTTAGAATAATGATGATGATCATTCTAATGAGATCTAAATTCTTAGAAAGCTTAAAACTAAAATTGTTCCCAATTGTTGGATTACTAAATTGGGGATTAGTAAATTCGGATAGATTGGTACATACGTTGCTTGCTCATTGGATGAGGATGATTGATCTCATGATCATTTGTGTGGAGACACTAAAGCAAGTATGTAGGTGCTTATTAGAGAATAAGTTCACTGAACGCGACTCGCTAAGGAATACCTAATGGAGTTTTACTTGCATGTCAATAGGAATTTCTGTAGTGATAGTAGTACAAGTGATCCTTGGACTTGAGATCATCATAGTATCTTGTGTATGATGAGTTATACTTTGACTT
Source organism: Panax japonicus (assembly GCA_020205505.1). NCBI lineage: Eukaryota > Viridiplantae > Streptophyta > Magnoliopsida > Apiales > Araliaceae > Panax > Panax japonicus. The sequence goes on from CM035112.1 coordinate 16,257,882, forward strand.
ATTCCTTAAGACCCTTAGGGTATATCAAAGGGTATGCTTGGGTATAATAAGTTGTACATGGAGATAATGTATGATCAATAAAGAATCTACCACTTCTAGTAAAAGAAGAGAAATGTCATATGTGATTCGATAAATGACAACTCAGTAGTCATTGGCCAAGGCAGAATGAAATTAGAAAGGAGTTTCTAATTTGTATTATTTGGAGTTGTGCATTTAAGAGTCGAAATACATATAATTAAATAAAATAAGACTTGACAGTAATTTCATGTCTTATATTTAATTGGGACATTGTATGGTGGAAGGATTGAATTGTACGGTAACTATTTACTCAAAGGTTCTTTTATGATTGATGTTGAAATCTATATTATCTGGAAAGTCGTTGATCGCTAGGGAGGCTTATCCCTATTGTAGAATAAATATTATTTATTTAAATAAATTATTAGTTTAATTTATTTATTTAAATAAGATTAAAATTGTTATAATTGATTTATTCACAACCGGTTTAATATGGAGAACCTAAAGGGTCACACCATAAAAGGAAGAATAATTATTTAAGAAGTTAATGGCATAATCGTAATAATAAGGTAAGTATATTTAATTTAATCTATGGTGATAGAATAAATTAAATAGCTTAATATTTATTATTTAATATTTTAGAAATATTAAAAATAAATTAATAAGAGGAGTCTTATTATTATTATTACTATTATTATTATTTAATTCCTAAAGGAGTTTGGGAATTAATTAATAAAAGTACTCTCATTTATTCCTAATAATATTGGGAGGCTAATTAATTAAAAGAGTTTAATTAATTATCCTTAATAAGATTAGGGAGCTTAATTAATTAAAAGGTTAACTAATTATTCCTAATAAGATTAGGAGGCTAATTAATTAAAAGAGTTTAATTAATTAAAATAAAACCCAATTCCTTAATTGTTAAGGATGGGTTGCCCACATCTATAAATAAGAGGAGTCTTATTATGGGTGATTGAGAGGTTGACGTATTATTAGAATACGTAATTCCAATAGTTGGGAGAGTACGCCTTTTTCTATAGAGATAGAAAAATTAGGGTTGAACCAAATACCCATCTTCTTGAATTCTTCTTCCTTGATGGATCACCTCTAGAGGCCAAACACTTGGGTGGCTAACGTTGATCAAAGGAAGGAACCAAACCCGGTGGATTCAAGATGAACGCGAAAAGGATTGGAGGTGAACTTGTACCTGAGGAAGCTTGGATCTTCAAGGGTAAGATTCATGTTCTTATCTTTTCGTTAAATTAATAATTGTGCATAAAGGATGATCCGGGTTTATGGTTTGTAAAATTTTTAAAACTCTGATTTTACACGTTTCCGCTTATTTGTGCAATTTGATTGCGTTCATGAATATTACAAACCTAACAGTGGCATCAGAGCCAAACCTTTATGCAAATTATTAATTGTTCAAAATTTGATATGTATATTGATATGTGTTTAGAACAATTTAATTGGGCATAATTTTATTGTATAAAATTTATTTAAAAAAAAAATCGCTAATCCGTTTTTTTTTCTTTTGTTGAATTCTTGAATTGCGACTTTGCGTGTTCTAGGGATTAATGCTTCTTGTGGCGTGAATCACTTTTGTTTTCTTATCCGTGGCTGATTAAAAAAAACGTTAACCATATAATAGTTACCAGGTAATACTTGAATCACATGAAAGCTGCAGGAAACTTCATATATTATATTCTAAAGTATGTTTACCGAATATATATATATACTCCTGCTAAGTTATATTATATGGTGGCCACGAAAATGATTCACGTGTATCCTGCAAGGAAGGAATATATATATATATATATATATATATATATATATATATATATATATATATATATATATATATTAATTTTAATTATTTTAAATATTTTAATTTTAAAATTAGAATTTCATGCTAACTAATTAGAGTTGGAATTGGATTCCATAATAACTAATTAGAGTTGAAATTGGATTCTATGTTTTCTTAAATAAAGGAGTTTATTTAGATATGAAATAGGATTTCATATTATTCAAAATAAAAGAGTTTATTTATGAATAGGAAAAGAATTTGTCTTTCCTTAAATAAAAGAGTTTATTTAGATATGAAATAAGATTTCATATTATTCAAAATAAAGGAGTTTATTTTTGAATAGGAAAGAGAATCCGTATTTTCCTTAATAAAAGTTTTTTTTTACATGGAATTGGATTCCATAATTAATTAAAATAAAGGAGTTTATTTTGATTAATGATTTTGATTAAAATAAAATAGTTTTATTTTGATTTAAATTTGGATTAAAATAAAGGAGTTTATTTTGATTCAAAATTAGATTTTATACTAACTAAATTTTGCTCATTAAATGATATCAATATATATATATTAAATATTTATTATTCATGAGATGAATGTTATTTATTGATGCATATGGTGATGTGTATGATAATAAATGGGATTGATTATGGACTATTGACCAATGCGATTGGATTTTATTTTAGTTGGATGCATGAATGTATGGGTTTTATTAAATGGGGTCTGTGTACCTCGTCTTCTCTAATTTTTCTTAATGTAAATTCTATCTCCCTCCTATGTACTTCCCCTTGACTGCTGATCAAGGTTTCTATTTATTTTAAATAGTTTTGTAATAGGAATAGTTAGAATTATTTTGAAGAAGTAGAGATCAAGGAGCAAGGAGCATGTGAAGACCTGTTTGTAATGGAGCCCGGGTTTAAAATTAATAGTTATATTTAAATATTAATTCTTGCACCTCTAGGGTTTGACCTTTTGGTTCACTTGGTGGCTCAAGTGAACCAAACTAGAATAAAAGTTCATAATCAATCCAGGTAGAATATAGTATTCTATATGTGCATGCTTATACTATATATATTATATATTATGCAAACATGTTTTGCATGTTAATTAATATGACGCGTATTATATATATATATATATATATATATATGCATGTGCGCTAAACAAGATGAGACAAATTAATAACAAACCCCTCAAATATTTTATATTAAGTTATAACGTTCAAAGATATTTAGAATATCGAACGTCGCCTTCTAGCATGATAGAAACAATAGAGTATTAAATATTTAATATGAGTTTGTTGTGCACACACAAGGCGAGTATTAAATATTTAAGATGTTGTTTTTATTACATATGATGTTTATAAGGAATTGAACATTACTGCTTTGTTGTGCACACACAAGGGCTGTAGTTTTCTCTTCACTTATATGGAAATGTTGGGTCTAACTTAACTTATATCATTTTAGTTCGGATGTGCACACACTTGACCATTATGATTTAAGAGGCAAAATACAAGGAGTTACATAGTTGATGTAATTGACAAGAGTTGTCTACCTATTTATTTATATATAGTTTGTTGTGCACACACAAGGCTATATACATTTGAAATGGGATCCTTATTCTCACTAGCATATCTTTAATTAGATATTGCCGAACTATATATATTGAGGGTAATATAGTTTGAAGAAAATAGTGGGAGATACCAATTTAAAACAAGACCTAAATTATTTTGGTAATTAATAAAAGAATGTATGTTAAAATGTTGTTAATTATAAATTCATTTACAGAATTTTACAATGTCTAAATTACTATCACTGCGTAGCATATTAGATGATAAATTAACCGGACCGAATTAAACGGATTGGTTAAGGAATTTGAGAATAGTTCTCATGGCTGAAAAGTTATCTTACGTCCTTAATACGTCTATCCCTGCAATGGTTGCAGACAATGCCTCCGAGGAAGAGATTGCTACTTTTAGAAAGTGGCAAGAAGATGCACAGTTGGCTCAATGCATCATGCTCGCATCCATGAGTAACGAGCTTCAGCGTCAGCATGAAACTATGGATGCTCTCTTACTATATTCCTGCACATCATGTTGTTGATGGTAAGGAAAGTAGGACTGATAGATATCAGATATCTAAGGAGCTCTTCCGATCTAGAATGGCCAATGACACTATAGTACAGATAAAAGTCTTTAACATTATCAATTTGATTGATTAATTAGGACAACGGATTTTGTCATGGATGGAGAGTTGAGCCAAGATTTGATCTTGCACTCACTCCCGGACTCATTTCACAATTGTTGTGAATTTTTCATATGATCAAGCTAGATATCAGCCTCGCAGATTTGCTTAACATGTTGAAAAATGTTGAGAGTCACTTTCCAACCAAGAAAGATTATGTCTTACTGGTAGGGGCCATAGGATCTTCTGAAAAGAAGAATGATTCAAAGAAGGTAAATATAAAGGCAAAAACAAAGGATAATAAGAACAAAACTGATACGGATAGAAAAGGAGTTTGCTTCCACTGCAATAAGCCTGGACATTGCAAGAAAACTGCAAGAAGCATCTTGCAGAGGCTAACCAAAGAAGCTTAGTGAAGTTTCGGTTACAAATACAATTTTGTTCATGATTTAAAATAAATTTTTCTTTAAGTCAAGGTTCTACTTGGGTATTGGATACCGAATTTGGTTATCATAAATATAGATTTATGAAGTGACCAAGCAGAAGTAGAAAGCTAAACGAATATAAGTAATCCTATGTGTGGGAAATGAAGTAAAGGTTGCTACATTAGCCATAGGAATTTATTGTTTAGCAATGCCTACGGGCAAATCTATTAAGTCAATAAGTTGTTATTGTATTTCAGTTCTTGTTAGAAACATTATTTCCATTTTATTGTTAGACAATAAAATTTTTGGTATTATAATTAAGAACAATTATTGTTCTATTTATAATAATAATGTTTTGTATAGAACTGGAATATTACTTAATGGATTTTTATACTTGACTTACGTGAAAATAATTTTGCAAATTGAACAAACTAATATAAGAAAAGGAGATGATCATTCAAAGAGTTGAATGTATGTATTTGTTGAAATACAAGTGTGAATTATTTGAAAGGTTCAAAGAATTCAGAAATGAAACAAATTGACAAAGTATTAAGATTCTTTGATTATGATCATGGAATAAATACTTGTGCAATAAGTTTCTAGATCATCTCAAATGGTTTTCTCATAATGGACACATCCTGATACGCAATAATTGATTGATGTATCTGAATGGAAAAATTGTACCCTGTTGGACATGGTGCGGTCAATAATGATTTTACCGACATTCCAGTATCCTTCTGGGGTAATTTCCTAGAAATGGCTGCATATCTACGAAAAGGTAACCTCAAAATCCGGCCCCAAGACTCCATAAAAGTTATGGACAGGGAGGATTCCTAATCTTAAGTATGTTAAGATAAGGGGTTGTCCAACTTATGTGAAAAGGTTTCAAAGGATAAGCTTGGGACAAAAATTTGACAAGTACAGATTTGTGGGACATCCTAAAGTAAGTTTAGGGCATATGTTCTATAATCCTACTTAGCAAAAGGTGTTTGTTGCGAAACACGCTACCTTCTAAGATAAAGGTGTTTATCATTGAAGGGCTAGTGGGAGGATAATACATCTTGAAAAGTTCAAGAACCACAAAACACTACAAGTCAAATAAGAGGAACCTATAGATAGACCTATTGTACCACAACCGAATCGTAAATCTGGAATATTACCGAAGATACCTGGGAGGTATGGATTCATCATGGATGATGATGATGAGGTACGTATCATAGAAGATGATGATCCAGTTATATACGATGAGGTAAGAGTTGTAGACACTCTCAAAAATGGAACATTCATTTTGATATGATAATCAAAAGAGTTTGATTTTATCAAAAACAAGAATGAACCTAGTGTGTACAAAAGGGTCAGTGGGAGCGTCGTGACATTTCTGGTATTATATGTTGATATAATACGGATAAGGAATGACATGCCAATGCTAAAATCAATAAAGATAAAGTTGTCTAAACATTCCTCGATGAATGATTTTGGAAGAGTATCTTATTTGGGGATGCAAATCTATATGGATAGATTTAAAAGGATGCTCGGCTTAACCCAAGGAACGTATATTCATTTGATGCTAAAGTCGTTTAGCATGGCAAACTCCATGGGATATCTCATGTTGATGAGCCATGGAGTGTATCTCTCTTAATAGTCCCCATAGACTCCTAAAAGAGAGATCGCATGAGTGACAATCATGTATGCAATGAAATATACGCGACCTGATGTTGATCAGTCATATTCTGAAGAAGTTCACTGTGAGACAATGAAAAACATCTTAAAGTACTTAACCAGCACTAAAGATGTGATATAATTCATGGCGGGTCTGAATTAAAACTAGAGGGCTTAACAGACTCAAGTTTTTCAGACAGACCAAGACGACAGAAAATCCACTTTAAGGTAAAGGGTTACCTTGAACGGTGGTGCAGTGAATTGGAAAGGTTCCAAACAACAAAGAGTTGTTAGTTTAATGATAAAGACAAAGTATATAGCTATAAATGAAGCTACAAGTTGATTGTTTAAATGAAAAGTTAATTACAAAACTAGGAATAGTTCCTAAGTCTCATCTTAGATCTAAACATGTGTTGTGGCACTTTCATTTGATTATAAGAATCATTGAAAGATGGGAAATCACTATAGAGATAGTGAACTCTCAAGAACAATATTACATATCCATTAACTAAAGCTTATCCAACAGCAGGATAATCGTCACTTAGAGAAGAAGAGTATGAGATACCATGACGATTGGCTTTAGTGCAAGTGGGAGATTGAAAGTAGTATGCACACAAGCCAATCATGTTTGATGATAAAGCATATACTTTGTAAACAATCTTATTCATTTATTAATAAAAATTATTTATTTATTAAAGGCTTTTAATTATCTACATGATGCTGTTTTATAATATGTGATAAACCCATAGTTTTAAACAATGCTTTTAGAATAATGATGATGATCATTCTAATGAGATCTAAATTCTTAGAAAGCTTAAAACTAAAATTGTTCCCAATCGTTGGATTACTAAATTGGGGATTAGTAAATCCGGATAGATTGGTACATACGTTGCTTGCTCATTGGATGAGGATGATTGATCTCATGATCATTTGTGTGGAGACACTAAAGCAAGTATGTAGGTGCTTATTAGAGAATAAGTTCACTGAACGTGACTCGCTAAGGAATACCTAATGGAGTTTTACTTGCATGTCAATAGGAATTCCTGTAGTGATAGTAGTACAAGTGATCCTTGGACTTGAGATCATCATAGTATCTTGTGTATGATGAGTTATACTTTGACTTATTCCTTAAGACCCTTAGGGTATATCAAAGGGTATGCTTGGGTATAATAAGTTGTACATGGAGATAATGTATGATCAATAAAGAATCAACCACTTCTAGTAAAAGAAGTGAAATGTCCTATGTGATTCGATAAATGACAACTCAGTAGTCCTTGGCCAAGGCAGAATGAAATTAGAAAGGAGTTTCTAATTTGTATTATTTGGAGTTGTGCATTTAAGAGTCGAAATACATATAATTAAATAAAATAAGACTTGACAGTAATTCCATGTCTTATATTTAATTGGGACATTGTATGGTGGAAGGATTGAATTGTACGGTAACTATTTACTCAAAGGTTCTTTTATGATTGATGTTGAAATCTATATTATCTGGAAAGTCGTTGATCGCTAGGGAGGCTTATCCCTATTGTAGAATAAATATTATTTATTTAAATAAATTATTAGTTTAATTTATTTATTTAAATAAGATTAGAATTGTTCTAATTGATTTATTCACAACCGGTTTAATATGGAGAACCTAAAGGGTCACACCATAAAAGGAAGAATAATTATTTAAGAAGTTAATAGCATAATCGTAATAATAAGTTAAGTATATTTAATTTAATCTATGGTGATAGAATAAATTAAATAGCTTAATATTTATTATTTAATATTTTAGAAATATTAAAAATAAATTAATAAGAGGAGTCTTATTATTATTATTACTATTATTATTATTTAATTCCTAAAGGAGTTTGGGAATTAATTAATAAAAGTACTCTCATTTATTCCTAATAATATTAGGAGGCTAATTAATTAAAAGAGTTTAATTAATTATCCTTAATAAGATTAGGAAGCTTAATTAATTAAAAGGTTAATTAATTATTCCTAATCTTATTAGGAGGCTAATTAATTAAAAGAGTTTAATTAATTAAAATAAAACCCAATTCCTTAATTGTTAAGGATGGGTTGTCCACATCTATAAATAAGAGGAGTCTTATTATGGGTGATTGAGAGGTTGACGTATTATTAGAATACGTAATTCCAATAGTTGGGAGAGTACGCCTTTTTCTATAGAGATAGAAAAATTAGGGTTGAGCCAAATACCCATCTTCTTGAATTCTTCTTCCTTGGTGGATCACCTCTAGAGGCCAAACACTTGGGTGGCTAACGTTGATCAAAGGAAGGAACCAAACCCGGTGGATTCAAGATGAACGCGAAAAGGATTGGAGGTGAACTTGTATCTGAGGAAGCTTGGATCTTCAAGGGTATGATTCTTGTTCTTATCTTTTCGTTAAATTAATAATTGTGCATAAAGGATGATCCGGGTTTATGGTTTGTAAAATTTTTAAAACTCTGATTTTACACGTTTCCGCTTATTTGTGCAATTTGATTGCGTTCATGAATATTACAAACCTAACATTATTAAACTGATAAAATACAATAGACATCAAGTTTAACTGCTGTGGAACAAGAAATCTATTAGAAGAGTCAAGTAGAGCATGATATCTACTATCTTCTATGATTTAAAAAGTTTATAATTAACTTTATCGCTGGGACTCAGCTTAATAAATAAATCACATCATCGAATCATCCTTGCACTACTGGCCAAGGATATTCATTAGTATCACGTCCATAAATTATTCCTACACTACAGGCCAAGAATATTCGTGTAATCATCAATGGTCATGATCATACCGAATTATCCCTGGTCATAATCATACCAATCAATAGTCCATCTATGCACTACAGGCCAAAGATGATTTTCATCACAATATAAGCATGAGGATGATGACAATGATATAAGAATTCAATTAAATGAAAGCAAAGGATAAATTTTAAAGATTTATAATTTAATTTATCCAGAATTCAATAATGTCCAAATTGTCAACATGATACTTCTTTGTGGAGTAAAATTCAAGAATAATATCCATGTATCAAAAATAATTTGGACAGAAAAAAATATTTGTTTTGGTAAATAGTACCCCGTGAATAGTACCCTATGAATAGTACTTTGGGAATAGTACCCCGTGAATATTATCCCGGCATGAAAAGTGCCCCAAATACCCATGTGAATAATAATTGAGTGAATAGTAATTGGGTGAATAGTAACTCATGAATAGTAACTCGTGAATAGTATCCCGACATGAAAAGTGCCTCAAATACCCGAGTGAATAATATTATAGTGAATAGTAACTGGGTGAATAGTAACCCGTAAATAGTATCCCGGGTAAAAATATTGATATTTAATAAGAAAATTCATATTAATATTCCAATAAAACGATACTGGATGAAGCGCAAAACTCAAGGATATTCCACTAATTTCAAGGATTATCGAAGCAATACTTACCATAGTAAGTTTAGATTTAAGAATATAAAAAGAAATAACATACGAAACCGGAAATGAATTTTCACCTGTCATACGGTACGTAATCCGCCCAGACAGGTTATTTCGATATATTAAAGGATGAATATGAAAAATAGTATTCCTTATGAATACGAAAGAAATAATACCCCTTACCTTAGTAGAAGACTAGATACTGTAATAGTGAAGTAGCAAAATACTCTTCTTCTTGCTCTCTATAGTTTCTCTCTCTATAGTGTCTCTTGTGAATCTCAGTGAATTGGTGAGAATGAAAGAAGAATTAAGATTCTATTTATAAGAGAATGGACTAAATATTAACTGATTCATGAACGATCCAGATTAATTTACTATTAGAACGGACGGTTCATATTGATTACTATTAAAACCACAATCGACGGTCCAGATTGATTTACTTTTAAAACCACCACCGACGGTCCAGATTAATTTACTATTAAAACCACAATTAATGGTCCAGATTGATTTACTATTAAAACCACCATCAATGATCCAGATTAATTAACTATTAAAACCACCATCAATGGTCCAGATTGGTTATCTATTAAAATCACCATTGACGGTCCATAAAATTAGTTAATTTTCCCATGGAATACTAAGTCAAACTTACAACAAACGCCTCATAACAATCCCTATATTTATATCAAAATTTGAATAAATATTTATCACAAATTTGAATAACTTTGTCGTCTCAATTATTAATTTAATAATATAAAATATTGATATTGTGACAATAATTGAATCAATGATATGAGAGATATTATGCAGTAATTACTATAGCAATAATTGAGTATAACTGAGTGACTTCTCACGTAAGCATCAATAATCAATACTGTGTGCTACTATGCAACCACGCGTATTATTGTACTTTTACCACAGGGTAGTTCAACAGTTTAACGGTAAAACTTTTGTCGTTATTTTTATAAAAAAATAATTATGTCATTTTCTAACTACGACAATACTTCCGTTGTGGGGTCCACCAATGATTGTGTCGTCGTATGAATATTCCCTGTTAAAACGATTATTCTCCGACAAATTGAATATTTTATAATAACTTGCTTACTTTGCAAAATTTATAAATATTACCCACAATATAACATTATATCATATCCACACCATAATATTTAAAAATATATTCTGAGAAAAATTATTCTTTATTCATAAAAGTAGGGGTCTTACAACTTCCCCTTCTTATGAAATTTCATCCTCAAAATTAGGGTACGTACCTGATATGTCAAAGAGGTGAGGATACCTTGATTTCATTTCAGATTCTAACTCCTAGGTCATTTCCTCCACATCGTGGTTTCTCTACAAAACTTTGACTTGAGGTATAACCTTATAGCGTAAAATATGATCCTTCTTATCCAAGATTTTAATAGGTACATCTTCATACTTTAAATCTTTCGTTATCTTTCCCGGTTCTAATTCAATAATGTGTTTCGGGTCTTTTACATATTTACGTAACATAGATATGTGAAAAACGTTATAAACACGAGACATATTTGGTGGTAAGGTGAGTCTATAGGCCACCGTTCTTACTCAATCAAGGATTACAAATGGGCCAATGAATCGAGGATTGAGCTTTCCTCTCTTTCCAAATCTTATAACTCATTTCCATGGAGCAACACGTAACAACACATGATATCCAATATTGAATTGCACGTCCTTTCGATGAAGATCAGAATAACTCTTTTTTCGATCTTGTGAGATTTTTATACGTTATTGGATCATTTGAATCTTTTCTGTAGTCATACGTACCAACTCTAGTCCCAACAACGTTGCTTCACCCACCTCATCCCAGCATACTAGAGAATGACACTTTCTTCCATACAATGCCTCAAATGGAGCCATGCCAATACTTGCTTGATAACGTTGGAATTAAGGACATAGAGTCTTAATAAATCCTCAAGAGTTTGAATAGTTCTCTCTGACTGCCCATCTGTTTGAGGATGATATGCCGAACTAAATCATAAATTCGTGCCCATAGCTTTTTGTAAACTAACCCAAAATCATGAAGTGAATCTTGGGTCTCGATCAGAAACTATGGATACTGACATACCATGCAATCTCATAATCTCATTTATGTATATACGAACAGGACGTTCAAGTGTATAAGTTTCTCGTATCAATAAAAAATGAGCAGACTTGGTCAACCTATCAAAAATGACCCAAATCGCATCCATGCCTTGAGAAACCTTGGGAAGACCAGTAATGAAATCCATGGTAATGTGCTCCCACTTCTATTCTAGAATTTCAAGTGGTTGAAATGGACCATTTGGCACTTGATGTTCTGCCTTGACTCGTTGACAAGTTAAACACCTTGAGATAAACCACGCTATCTCTCTCTTCGTATTGCTCCACCAAAATGTATGTCGAAGATCACGATACATTTTGGTACTCCCATGATGGATTGCAAATGGTGTGTTGTGTTCCTCCATCATGATTTTATACTTCAAGTCAGAATCGTTAGGAACACAAAGTCTGGAGTTGACTTGAAGTATTCCTTCTTCATCGATTCTTGCTTTCTAAATAGCACCTTCTTACACTTTCTTCCTCATACGCATCAGCTCCAGGTCTGTAGCTTGAGTAGCTTTAACTTTTTGATTAAAGTCAGTTCTACTCGTATATTCGCCATCATCACATGGGTCCCTGGAGTCTTTAACTCTTTCTTCATCCTTTGTAAGTTATAAAAAATGGGCCTTTATGTTGACAATATCGCACTCGTACCCGTATATGATCTTCTACTCAATGTGTCAGCTACTACGTTTGCTTTTCTAGGATGGTATTGAATGGTATAATCGTAATCTTTCAACAGCTCAATCCATCATCGTTGCTGCATGTTGAGTTCCTTTTGAGTGAAGAAATATTTGAGGCTTTTATGATCCGTATAGATCTCCACCTTCTCTCCATACAGGTAATGTCTCCAAATCTTAAGTGCAAAAACGACAGCTGCCAACTCTAGATCATGAGTAGGATAATTTCTCTCATATTCTTTGAGTTGTCGTGAGGCATAGGCTATGATTTTCCCATGCTGCATGAGAACACATCCTAAACCTTTGCCTGAAGCATCACTGTAGATGACAAATCCCTCCGAACCAGATGGTATTGTCAGAACAGGTGCTGAAATGAGTCTCATCTTGAGTTCTTGAAAACTCTTCTCACATTCCTCGCTCCAACCAAATTTTATATCTTTCGAGTCAGCTGAGTTAATGGAATAGCAATTCAAAAAAAACCCTTCTATAAATCTCAGATAATAACCATCTAAGCCGAGAAAACTACGTACTTTGGTTACTGAATTATGTTGCTCCCAACTTTGAATTGCTTCAGTCTTTTTTGGGTCAACAGATATTCCATGATTTGATATCACATGCCCAAGGAATTTTACTTCCTCAAGCCAGAACTCGCATTTCTTCAACTTGGCATATAGCTTATTTTCACGAAGCTTTTGGAGTATCAGCCTCAAGTGTTGCTCATGATCTTCATAGCTTTTGAAATATATGAGGATGTCATCAATAAAGACGACTACAAAATGATCCAAATTTTCATTGAATACTCGGTTCATCATATCCATGAAGGCAGCAGGAGCATTAGCCAAAAGACATGACTAGGAATTCATAATGCTCGTATCGAGTTCTGAAAGCAGTCTTTGGGATGTCATCGGTTTTAATCTTTAACTGATGATATCCGGAACGAAGATCGATCTTTGAAAAGAATTTGGCGCCTTGCAACTGGTCAAACAGGTCATCAATGCTTGGCAACATGTACCTATTTTTGATGGTGACATGATTCAACTCCTGATAATCAATACAAAGTCACATACTTCCATCTTTCTTCTTTACGAAGAGAACAGGAGCACCCCAAGGAGACGTACTAGGATGAATGAAACCGATGTCTAATAATTCCTATAGTTGGGTCTTTAACTCCTAAAGTTCAATAGAAGCCATTCAATATTGGGCTTTGTAAATGGGTTTTATACCAGGTTCAAGGTCGATACAAAATTCAATTTCACGCTCTGGGGGTAGGCCAAAAATTTCTTCAGGGAATACGTTAAGAAATTTATTAACAATAAAAATATCATTCAAGACTGACGTATTTTTGTTTAAATCTGTGACATGAGCTAAAAAAGCATTGACATCCATTTTTCAATAAACGAATAGATTTATGGCTTGATATGATAGTGATTGACTTTAATGGTTTGGTTGCTTGAATTTGAATAATAGGTTGGTTAGGAATATGAAAGAAAATAACCTTACAAAAATAATCAATTTTTTCATGATGAGTAGTTAACCAATCAATCCCTAAAATCACATCAAATGCAAGTATTTTCAAAGAGATAAGATCGACAGGTAACGTGCGGTTGCTGATTTGAATCAAACAAGACTTATAAACAGTGGATGTAATAAAATTTTCCCCCAATGGAGTTTCAACAGATAAGTCAAAGTCTAATTTCTTCGGAGTCAAATTTAAACGTTGAGCGCAAGTAGGAGAAATAAAAAGAATGGGTAGAACTGGTATCAATTAAGGTATAGACTTCGTTAGAGTTTATGATTAGCTTACCCATGATCACCTCGTTCGGACTCCTCACTTTTTGGGAGGTTACAACAAACACTCTCCCTTGAACTACAAGTTTTATCTTGTCTGGGACGACCTTTGATGCCTCCATCCCAACTAGACTTGACTTTGGTCCACGATAAAATCGGGCTAGGTGACCTTCTCTTCCATAATTGTAACATGATTTGGACTGCTGCGTACAGTTTGGACTGATGTGTCCCTCCCCTCCGCATTTGTAACATATGATCGGCGGTCGTTCTCCTTCCTTAACAACAGGTGTTGGTGCTGACGTCTTTTTATCATTATTGAATCTCCTCTTCTTAAAATTTCCAATTCTATTATCTTGGTCATGGTTACCACCGAAGTGGTTACCATTTTTGGAATGTTGATTCCCTCCACGTTTGTTATCGCCGCTTCGATGACAGCTACCACTGGTATTATCAACTTGTCGGCTGCTCTCTCTTGGTTGGGTTGACTCATTATCGCGCTCTAATAAGTGAGTCATATTTACAACATCTGAATACAAACACAGTTTATGAGAAATGAGGTATTGACGTATTTCGGGTCTTAAACCTCGTAGAAACATTCGCGCCATTCTCTCCTCATTATCAACCAAATGGGATGCGAACCGGGAAAAATCGGCAAACTTAGTCTCGTACTGCGACATAGTTATATTTTTGTACTCCAACTTGATAAACTCCACCTCCTTCATGTGATGATGAATACTTTCGAGAAAATACTTGTCGTTGAACAGTTCTTGGAATTTTTCCCAAGACATTTTGAGTGAGGCAGGCTGAGTATGTTTTACTGATTCCCACCAATAATCTGTCTGTCCTCTCAACATGAAGATGACAAAGGGAAACTTTTTCTCCTCGGAGCATCCCAAGACATCAAATATCTTGGTGATCTACTTTATCCACGTCTCTGCCTTAAGTGGTTTTGGCTCTCCCAAAAACTCTGGTGGTCCCAGCTCTTTGAATTGTTTAGCAGTGACCATCCGAGAGTTGTCAGTGTTTCCACCTGCATTTTGAACAGGAGTCGCTCTCGCTTGATGTTGCATGAATTGCATAAAGCCTTTTAACATCCCATCATTCATCATTTGATCGGTGTTGTTGTTTGCCTGAGGATTATTGTCTTCCTGTTTCACATTATCCTGGGTATTGATCGTTGGTGACTCAACGGTCTCATGTGCTTCATTGCTTATCTTGACATTTTTAGATGTCATTTTCAAATACTGCCATAAAACAAGGGTTAATTGACATGCCACATATTATCCTTATACTCTGACCGACCAATTAAATATCAAATAAACTTAGGTAGGTCATACTAGCAAAGGAATTCCTCGTCTCTCCCCTCCTAGTTCTTGTCTCATATCTCAGCTAGGGATCATATCCATAAGCTTTGATATAAACTGTGACGCCCCAAAAATAGGTATACATCACCCATCTTGGGTCGCCAAATACATGGTACTGTATACAAATACAAACTAAATTATACAACATGAGCTGAGAGTTTTTACACGAATATTATCTCATAGACAATATCCAAACTCAAATTCAATCCTCGTTACATTTATTATCATACTAAAAGTGAGGACTACTAAAACAACCATCTCAAACCATCACTCCGTTCCTCGACTAGTCCCAGCTACGTTCTCATTTCCTGAAGAGAATAATGAAAGCAAAAGGGTGAGCTCGACTAGCCCAGTAAGAAATATTATGACTATGATAAACCATAATAAATTATTGTTAGCCTTCAACATTGTTAAACTGATAAAATACAATAGACATCAAGTTTAACTGCAGCGGAATAAATAATCCATTAGAAGAGTCAAGTAGAGCATGATATATACTATCATCTATGATTTAAAAAGTTTATCATTAACTTTATCGCTGAGACTCAGCTTAATAAATAAATCACATCATCGAATCATCCCTGCACTACGGGTCCAATGATATTCATTAGTATCACGTCCACAAATTATTCCTACACTACAGGACAAGAATATTCGTGTAATCATCAATGGTTATGATCATATCGAATTATCCCTGATCATAATCATACCAATCAATAGTCCATCTATGCACTAAGATGACTTTCATCACAATATAAGCATGTGGATGATGACAATGATATAGGAATTTAATTAAATGAAAGCAAAGGATAAATTTTAAAAATTTATAATTTAATTTTTCCAGAATTCATTAATGTCCAAATTGTCAACATGATACTGCTTTGTGGAGTAAAATTCAAGAATAATATCCATGTATCAAAAATAATTCGGACAGAAAAGAAATAATTTTTTTTGTGAATAGTACCCCATGAATAGTACTTTGGGAATAATACCCCGTGAATATTACCCGGCATGAAAAGTACCCCAAATACTCAAGTGAATAATAATTGGGTGAATAGTAACTCATGAATAGTAACTCATGAATAGTATTCCGACATGAAAAATGCCTCAAATACCTGAGTGAATAAAATTATAGTGAATAGTAACCGGGTGAATAGTAACCCGTAAATAGTATCCCGGGTAAAAATATTGATATTTAATAAGAAAATTCAGATCAATATTCCAATAAAATGATACTAGATGAAGCGCAAAACTCAAGGATATTCCACTAATTTCAAGGATTATCGAAGCAATACTTACCATAGTATGTTTAGATTTAAGAATATAAAAAGAAATAACATACGAAACTGGAAATGAATTTTCATCTGTCATACGGTACGTAATCCGCTCAGACAGGTTATTTCGATATATTAAAGGATGAATATGAAAAATAGTATTCCTTATGAATACGAAAGAAATAATACCCCTTACCTTAGTAGAAGACTGGATACTGCAATAGTGAAGTAGCAAAATACTCTTCTTCCTGCTCTCTATAGTTTCTCTCTCTATAGTGTCTCTTGTGAATCTCAGTGAATTGGTGAGAATGAAAGAAGAATTAAGCTTCTATTTATAAGAGAATGGACTAAATAGTAATTGATTCATAAACGGTCCAAATTGATTTAATATTAGAACAGACGGTTCATATTGATTACTATTAAAACCACAATCGACGGTCCAGCTTGATTTACTTTTAAACCCACCACCGACGGTCCAGATTGTTTTACTTTTGAAACCACCAACGACGGTCCAGATTAATTTACTATTAAAACCACCATCAATGGTCCAGATTGATTTAATATTACAACCACCATCAATGGTTCAGATTGATTAACTATTAAAACCACCATCAATGGTCCATTTGGTTATCTATTAAAACCATCATTGACGGTCCATAAAATTAGTAAATCTTCTCATGGAATACTAAGTCAAACTTACAACAAACGCCTCATAACAATCCCTATATTTATATCAAAATTTGAATAAATATTTACCACAAATTATTTATCTTTAATAAACACATTTTTAATCTATCAACAATTATTCATCATTAATATTATAACTCACAATATTTAATAACCAGATCATTCCCATGAAAGAGGGGCTTTCCGATAAGGATTTCTCCCTATTGGCGCGCAATTAGGTGACCAAACCTCTCCTTGACAGAACTTTCTAGACATCGTCAATATTGCAAATAATAATATAAATAACTTTGTCATCTCAATTATTGAATTAATAATATAAAATATTGATACTGTGATAATAATTGAATCAATAATATGAGAGATATTATGCAGCAATTATTGTAGCAATAATTGAGTATAACTAAGTGACTTCTCATGTAAGCATCAATAATCAATACCGTGTGCTACTATGCAACCACGCGTATTACTATACTTTTACCATCGGGTAGTTCAACAGCTTAACGGTAAAACTTTCGCCGTTATTTTTATAAAAAAATAATTCTGTCATTTTCTAACTACGACAATACTTCCGTTGTGGGGTCCACCAATGATTGTGTCGTCGTACGAATATTTCCTGTTAAAACAAATATTCCCCGACCAATCGAATATTTTTTAATAACTTGCTTACTTTGCAAAATTTATAAATATTACCCACAACTATAACATTATATCATATCCACACCATAATATTCAAAAATATATTTTGAGAAAAATTATTCTTTATTTATAAAAGTTGGGGTCTTATATAAAAGTTTTAATTATTCCGCATTTTATTAAGTTTAACATCGAATAATGATGTAAAATCAGAAGTTAGACGTATTATTAACTACCGAAATCGATAGTTAAATTGTATGAATTTTGGGGTCGTTACAAATACTAATATTAATATTTTGTAATATTAATTATAATACTTTGTAATATTATTAATACTAATATTAATATTTTGTAATATTAATATTAGTATTAATAATATTTATATTAATAATAGTACTAATATGGATATTAATACTAGTATTACTATTATTCTTATTAATATAAATATTAATAGTATCAATATTAATATTAATAATATTACCAACTAATATTAATCCAATTATGTAGTTTTAATAATTTACTCCCTCCGTACCAAATTTACTCATAATATAACCTAATACAACCTAATACGTGATTGAATTAGGTAAGGAGGGAGTAAATTATTTGAACTACATAGTTGGATTAATGTTAGTTGGTAATATTATTAATATTTATATTAATAAGAATGATAATAATACTAGTATTAATATTCATATTAGTTATTACTATTATTAATATTAATATTAATATATTATTAATACTAATATTATAAAATACTAATATTAGTATTGATAATATTATAAAATATTATTATTAATATTAATTTCTAACCGCTATAAGTTGTAGTGTCATGTCCCTTTTTAATTGTCTCAACTACTATAACTTATAGTGACTTAAACCTTTTTTTTTTAGTTATTAAAATAATTTTCTACAACTAGTTAGCATGAATGAATGAATACCTTTTATTTATATATAGAAGAAGGGATTTGGAAAAGGGAGCAAAATTAGTTGGAAATTAGATTGTGAGCCGCAGTATGGCATACTATCGATTTTGGGTGCAGGTTCCAAGGCCTTCACATGGGAGCTATAGTCCAAGTTTCTCTACTTTCCAATCAGGGTCCCTCTAATCTTCCACTTAAATCCTAAAATCATGGTATTTTACAATTTGGCCCTTAGTTTTGTATTTTCATTAATTTTAAGTTTGAAACACAAATTTTGAATGTCTACAATGAACATTTAAAGTTCCTTTAATGATATGTATGTTTTTAACAAACAAGGTCATTCAAAATAGTTCTAATTGTTAATTGGAAAAGTACTGTTGAATATGTTTATCAAACATATTTATACAGTCAGTTATTTCATTTAGTCATTCAATCATGCATAATTATTCAGAAAATTTCATTTAATTTTATTAAACAACTCCCAAAATTTATCGTTAAGAAAAATCTGATTATTCTCTTTATGAATTATGAGTCATGATTCGCTTAGAAGTTGTCTAAGGCTCTCAATTACTATAAATACATCATTTGTTGTTTATTTATTTAACTGTCTTTCTATAATACTTTTACTTTATAGTTCTGACTGAGTGTTTTCTAAAGACTAACTGATATTAACTGTGTTGATCTTAATTGTATGTTATTGTGAACTGGACCCTTGAATAGAGTACATGTGCTTTTACAATGTTCTACTTAAAAACTTTTAGTTTTTGAGAATGATAAACACACGTAGCTTATTAATTAAACTTATGATTACCCGTGCTAAGCAATGTAAGCTTAAAAACTACTTAACGGACTTCTTCTTTTTTTTTTTACGTTTTTACATATAAATTTAACATCTATTATATGTATGTATAACATAAAATATAATAGTTTGTTATATTTTATTTGGTGGGCTTTTTGACGAATTACAAATCAATGTAAATGGGAAATGATCACTTAGTATAATGTATTTAATTTATAATTTGAAAAGTCATTATAAATGAATGAATGTATGTTAAATTTTAATTAAAACCGTATTAATATAATAATCCAATATAATAAAAAGTTGTGCTCTTAGATTTTAAAAGGTTAATTAAAATTTTACAGTAGGAAGTAACTTTTGAGGTTCAATGTATAATGGATAAGATGAAAAATTAAGTTAATATAACATCCATCACTTGCTAAAGCTTGTACCAATAAATAACCTACGTAATATTATCAATAAATTGATCATATTGATGTTTGAAATAATCAGATTTCTTTTAGAGCTACAAAACAAGATAATGGAAGCACCCACAAACTCTCATCTGTAGTTAGATAAACTTAATTATGAAATGGATATATCAATGTAGAAACTCCAACATTGCATAATACCCAATTAACACCGGAAGGGACACTATCATACCGAATATAACCCTGAAAAAGAGAGAGAGAGAGAGTAGTGTGACTTCATTTTCAACAATTATAATATAACCTGTTTTTTCCCCTAATTATCTTCTCAAGTCTCAAAAATATAAAATTATTATCGATTTTTTGTCCCAAAATACATATAAAGTTTTAATCAGTGAGAAAATTGTAACTAAAAATACTAATTGTAAAATTTATTATTTCGTAATTGTTAATGAGTTATATATTAATTTTAAATTTAAAAATATTTTAAATTAATTTTTAAAAACCTTAATAATTTTATAATTTGAAACCAACCAGACTATTAATTATAACAACTTACGCAGTACTGAGTACGTTTGCATGCAAGCCATACTCTTTGGCGTAAATGAAAGAGGTGATAGATTGGGGCAATGCTGCCTGCAACAACATGAATAGTAAGTTAGCATAACAATGATTTATTAAATAGATACCGTGGTAATAAAAGATTTCAGGTAAAGTAGAAGAATCATCATATTCAAACTTTCTAGCCAATAATATACTCCTTCCTCCCGAAGAGTTATATTACTTGCTCCATCCTAAATTAAATGCGGAAAATAATATATATTGTTAGAACTGGTAAACAGGTTGGGTCGGCCTAAATGGGCCGGGTTAGAGTCGGGTCGGGTCACGCTAAAATAATCTAAATTTTGATGGATTGAAATTGTGAAGCCCAAAGTTCATGTTTTGACGGACGGATTAGGTCGGCCCGCGGGCTTTGACGAATTTATGACTGAATGTTGATATATCTATGGGCCGAGCCCAAACGGGTCGAGTTATTGTCAGGCCGGGCCATTGACAGACCGGGCTAAAATGGTCCAAGTTTTCATGAACTGAAAAAATAAAGCCCAAAGTCCGCATTTTTGACAGACAGGCCGGGCCGGCACGTAAGCTTGGGCCGATTTTGTCAGGTCTATATTTTGTCACTTTATATGTTAAATTTTTTTATTATAAGTTAGTTAGATAAATTTAATTGGTAATATTTCTACGATCTATTTGATTACAATAGATCAATTTTATATTCTCATTCAATACTATGAATTGATATACGTCGCAATCGTAATTTGATAGAAATCATTGGTAAAATATAGAGAACTCGTTAAATGCTTAGTTTTGATTTTTTAAAGGCAAATGAACTATTTTTAAAACTAATTTTTCTATTATTTTTGTCAAAAAATATATGAAGAGATTATAATCAAAAGAAAGTATATAAAATTTATTACAAACACTAATTTTATAATTTTAAAAATATATTTATATATAATTGATTATTAATTATAAAAAATAGCCAATTTGATTTAGAAAAGTTAAAATTAAGTATTTAATTAGGGATCAAGGGAGTACTTTTTATTCACTTTTTCTTATATTTATTCACTTGTTCCTATATCTATCTATATATATATATATATATATATATGGTCCTCTTCTCCAGCGAGCAAAAAAAACGAACCAAAGACGAACTGATTATAGCGACGATTTTATGAGATATAGTGACGGTTTAAATTGTCCACATATTTATGTCGTTGACTTTGTATGCTATAACGATGGTTCCGTCGCTATAGCCGGTTTATTTTTATTATTATATAAATATAATATAGCCCGGCTCTCTCCAGTGAACTGGAGGGAGTGAACTAAGAACGAATCGGTTATAGCGACGGTTCTTTCCGTCGCTATAGCATAAAAAATCGAATTTTTATGTTATAGCAACGAAAAAAATCGTCGCTATAGCCGGTTCATTTTAAGTTTGCTCATTCTAATTTGCTGGAGAAGCTATAATAGCACGTGGTTGTGTTCGGCTAAAGACTGGTGATTTGACTAAAATGTAAAATTGTATCTCTAGAAGTTACTTGGTTAATATATGGTACACGATGTAAACCACTATGTCATTATGCAATTAGTAGCTCAAAAATATATTTTAGATCAATTTTGCAATGTTAACTATATCTTATAACATACGACTTAATTTGCATTAATAATTGTACTATGAGATAGTGATTTATTATATTATATTATAAAATAAAATATCATATATCCCTTATAAAATGATAAATTTAAGGTACAATTTGTATATTTTAATTCGGTATTTTTAATTTTATATGTATGTGTAGTTTATGGTCTAGTAGTAGTATTTTTAACTTTTGTTTGTTATTTTTTCTTTTATTCTTTTACCCTTTTTCTAGCTTATCCCTCTCTCAAATAGTCAAATATTATTATTAATGCAAAATCAAACCTTTTAAAATATAATTGGAAGTGCGTAACAGATCATTTCAAAAAGAAGCTGTTTGCAATAAATTATAGTCGGATACCATATCTCCGCAGATTGATAAATTCGAGATAATTTTACATTTTAGTCTTTTGCTTTCCTTTTCCCTTAAAATTTTCAAGTTCCAAAAATATTATTGAAACTTCTTATTATTCTAGATTTCCAATGACCAAGAGACCTATAGCATGCTCATGACTAACTTGAAGATATTAGAAAAAAAAATAATCACCTGGATGATTGCAACACGTAAAACATCTCCATTCAAACCTACAGCGATTGAACCTATAGCCATTGCTGCTGGACCAGCAATGAACCTCAAAACCATTCCAAATACAGTCAAACTAGGGCCACAAGATATTAGTTTCTCTTGCCTAGCCATGAACAGCCCTGCATCCATATGTGGAAAAAGGAAAATTATTCTCTAATTAACACTTCTGTTAGGAAATGAATTCGTTTTTTATGTTTTTAAAAGAACGGTTAAATTGGAGGAAAAAATTTCCTTAAAAAAGAATAATTCTAATGTTATGTTTGGTTCTCATTTCTTTGCATGTATGGAATAAAATGACTTAAGAAATGGAATAGTCATTCCAATTAACTAACCAAACTTGTTTTAAGTCGTTTCATAAAAAATGATCATTCCATTTCCACTAACCAAACACAACAAGAATATATAAGTAAAACTTATAATTAATAAATAATTCAAGTACACAAGTAAAAAATATAATTAATAATTGGATCCAGTTAGCATGAAGTTTATTTGTTGGTAAGTTGGTCAATTGGCCAATAGAATGCTGACACACACAAAACGTCGTCTGCATGTCAGCACTCTATTGATCAATTGACCAACTTACCCAAAAATAAATTTTATACTAACCACTTCCTTAATAATTTATATATATATATATATATATATATATATATATATATATATATATATATATATATATATATTCCGTTTCTCCAACAAATCATATGGAGCGAACAAAAAACGAACTGGCTTATATATAAATTATTAAGGAAGTGGTTAGTATAAAGTTTATTTTTGGGTAAGTTGGTCAATTGACCAATAGAGTGCTGACATGCAGTCGACGTTTTATGTGTGTCAGCATTCTATTGGCCAATTGACCAACTTACCAACAAATAAATATACCGACGTTTTGGTTCGCTCTCTATGGTTCGTTGGAGAGAGTCAGACTATATATATATACGGTCCGGATCTTAAGCTCACCTTGCTCACCCCTATTTAGCGATGGACCGGACGACGATTCGGTCCGTCGCTATATATAGAATCGTCGTCTTAGCTTTTAGCGACGGACAACATATAGCGACGGTTCTATATATAGTTACGGACCGAATCGTCGTCCGGTCCCTTGCTAAATGGGGGTAAGAAATATGAGCTAGATAATGGATAATTTTAAGATTCGGACAGTATATATATATACTTTCTCCCTTCAGGATTACAGGATCAATTTTTACTTGATTTTTATATAAAAATATTATATTTTGTTGGGAATTTATTAATTTCCAAATATTAAGTCTCACCCATACTAAACATGGCAGTGCCTGTTCCAGCTCTAGACATGATCAATATGGACCCTTCCATGATGCTTGGCATTTGAAAATGCCACCTGTAACAAATGTACACGTTATAACCTTAAAATTATTATCCATACTAGGAAAAGAAAAAAACATGATGATTAATATTTCCTATAAAAAAAAAATTAAATACTACTCCTAACTCCTTCCAAACTATAAGACAACAATTTATTTTTTTTAAATCAGATCTTTTCTAATTCAAAATCAATATAGATTCATTAAATTTAATAAAATATAAAATTTATTATTTTTATTTTTAAATAAATTGTATTAATTTTAAATTTGAAAGACGTATAAATTAAAACTTTAAAGTTGTTATAATTTAGAGCAGAATAAGTACTTTTTTGTACCTGTTCGACAAAAATGCCCAAGTGATGCCAACAATACAAGCATAAGAATTAGGGTTCATAGCAAGCTTCACCCAGACCACCTTCATCAGTGACCAAAACGTCGGACCCGTGCTCACCACAGTACTCAAATTCCCTTCCAAATCTTTCGTTGGCTCAACAATACTACTTGAAAAATCAGTTTGTGTACGCCGAAATTCCAATACGATCAACAAAAATGTTAGCCATATGATAGCTTGAATAACCGATGCCTGAACAACAAGGTCCACGGCCGATTGCCCATACATTGCCTTTATTAAGGGCACTCCTACAACAAGAGCATTAGTTAAAGTAGACAAAGAGAAGCTTGTTATAGACCAACAATAGCTCCCTTTACTACTAAACTTTGCCCACAAGGCCAGTACTATCACTATAATAACTTTGGAAATGGCATCAGCACCAATGAATGGATAGTTCATCTTGAATGGATCAACATGAGCCGTGAACTCGAACGTAAACAAAGGGAGCGTAAAATAGCAGACGAGTAGGTTTATCGCGTCGCACTGCTCCGGTGTAAAAATTTGCCACCATTTAATCGAACCGTAGCCTAACAAAAGTGCCACATACAATGGTGTCATGGCCACCACCACCTTGTAAACATCTTCCAACCCTATCATCTTTCTTGATATATGAAGATATAAGGAGATGTTTTTTTTTGAAAATGCAACTTATGTTTGAAGAATAGATAGAGAGGGAAGGTATTTATATGCATGTGAATATAAAGCATATATAGTACATTATACTCCGTTCGTTCCTTTAAAATTAGTTTAGTTTAAGTTTTTTGATCAAATTGTCTAATTTTAAAATTAAAATTATTGATAGCTTTAAACTCATGAAAATTGGAGATCATAAGAGATTCAATATAGTTTTTTATGATTATAGTTTATCCACCTATATTTACAAGAAAATTGTATAAATTTTAATTATAAAAATAACTAATTTAATTAAATAAAGTCAAATTAAATCAATTTTGATGGAGAGAGATAGTATTTGTTATGTTTGATGCATGTTGGGTGTATATGATTCTATGCTGTGGATTCCTAAAAAGGTTTAATAAGTTATGGTGGGTGTATGAAAGGTCAGTGTTCACCAATGGGTTCAGGGGGGTTGCGGTCAGCAATTACATGGAATATGGAATGAGATCCAGGGGTTTATTCCACCCACCATTGCCATTAGGGTTTATGATTTTATGTTTTTGGTGATCATTATTCTCATCCTTACGTACATCTTGTCAAGTAGGTCCCTTAATAGCAAAATATCGTTATTCAGTCCTACGGGGTTTAAGCTGACTGGTAACAAATGATATTCAAAGATATTGCAAGTTTAACCATATGTAAGTTTATAAATCTTTTTTATCATATTTATTAGATTTAAATATAAATTATTATCCTAAACTATCTTTCATATTTTATTTTGATGATCCACCTTTTAATTTTGTCAATTAGATGATTAAACTATTAATTTTTTTTATTTTCATTTAATTGAGCATGCCACGTAACCAATTGATGACATGGCTCTTTAAATACGCCATAACGCAGCTGATGTGTCAAAAAAAAATATTTATTTACGCATTTATTATATATCAAATGGCAAATTCGTCAAACTGCCATAAAATTTCACCCAAAATGAAATCAATTCTTCATTATTAAATCCTTGAACTCTCCCCAAATCAATCAACATTAAAGACACGCCTCAAATTCTCCCCCTATCGTTAGCAACCATATTCACGTTGTCTTCCCAGATGGAGTAGCAGTGATGACGACGGTGGTGGCTGCCTTGACGTTCACGGCAGTGACGACGACTGCCTTGTTCACAACAGCGACGACGGTTGCGGCTGCCTTATTCATGGCAGCGAGGGCGACTTCGTTCTTCTATTTTTTGTTCTGTTTTTTACTTTCCAATTTGGTCGGGTCTTGCAATGAAGTTTGACAACACTTAATGAGGTTTGGTATAAAAGCCCCAACTTCGTTCAAATTAATTAAAGCCCAAAAAAACCTAAGTCTCAAAATCAAAAAAATTCTCCTAGCAATAAATAGCAGTCTTGTTTGGTTTTGCAAACTGAGTTGTTGCTGAACTGAACTAGGTTGCAGAAGGAGAGATGTCATTGATGCACTTCAAGCTTGAGTTGGAGAGTTGTTTCCGTGAATGATGAAGAATTGGAATTGGAATTGGAATTGGAATTGGAATTGGAATTAGATTTGGATGAAAAATTGATTTGATTTTGGGTAAAATCTTAGGGTGGGTTGACGAATTTGCCCTCTGATGAATAATAAATGTGTAAATAAATATTAAAATATTATTTTTTTTGAACACATCAGCTGCATTATTGCCTACTTAGAGAGCCACATTATCAATTGGTGACGTGACAGACTCAATTGAATAGAAGTGAAAAAAATTAATTGTTTAATCATCTAATTGACAAAATTGAAAGGTTAATTATCGAAGTGAAATATGACCTATAATTTAAGGTAATAATTTATATTTAAGCCTATTTATTATAACAAAAATTATATTTGTCATTTAGTGGTCTTTTTGTGGGTTTACACAGATACAATATCTGTTGTAACAAATACAATATAAAATTATAAACTTACGTATGGTCAAAGAGTAACACTTTCATAAAATTCGGATTGATAAAATTTTATCTAGTTACCCATAATTTTTCTTAACAAAATAATAAGAGCACCCCCACTTGCCATGAGAAGTCAGTTCCCTTCTAGCAAGATCTAATTAGAAATACGATTAAAAAAAGAAAAAAGAGTATAATCTCTTTTCCAGTAGTATCGAAAAGAAATTATTCTTTAAACACGGCACAAGATAATGAATTATTTTCGTCAAAAAATCATTTTTATTTGTACTTAAAATGTTTAACCCTCCAAGTTATGGAGAAATCTCAAATTGCTACTTAAACTTCAATACTTTACAAAATTTGAAGCTTAGGAGCAACTTCAGATTTGGCTAAACCCCTTATAACGTTGTTGGGGCATGTTTATTTGGGCGTATGATTTGTTAGGTTATAGTCCACGTGGAGGAAATCTGCCCACGTAGCAATTTGTTTTGGACCGTGGGAGAATTTTAAGGAATCTAGGATTCCAAATTATATTTAATTTCCAACTCCTAAGGAAAGTATCAGGATATTATCCGACTTCCTTTATTTAAGGAGGTTCAGTTCTATCTCATTATGGTATTCACCTAATGAGGAATTCTATTTCCGTACGAGGACGAGCATGGGGAAGGAAGTGTGATCACTATAAATACCTAGGCTACACCATAATTCTTAGGTAACACATTATTTTCAGCACTAAAGTTTTAAGCCTCCATTGTTAACCTTGTTAGTTCCTAGAAGGCACACAATAGATCTAGAAGGGGGGTTGAATAGATCCTTTTTAATTTCAAATAATTTTTCGTTTATTTTGTATTGCTCATGAATTAGCATATGACAAACATAAGAATCTTTTCAAGCACATCAGAATAAATAAAAAATCCCCTTCATTGATATATTCATAAACATACATACATTGTTCGTGGAGTTAGTTTAGTTGTAAGTAGTTAATACATATATAGAAATTATAGCAGTTAGGTACATAATGTAAATGACAAAAAGTAAAAGACTGAATGTAAAAGACATAAGGGATTTTAAGTGGTTCAAAGACTCAAGCTCCTAATCCACTCTTCTGCTTTAATCAGCAAGAATTCCACTAAGGAATGACAACACCCTGAATCACTAATATTCGTTTCAAGGCCAGCAGTCTTGGAACTTTAGTTCACTAAGAACTCTTCAAGTCCAGCAGACTTGAAACTTCTCTAGTTCATTAAGAACTCTTCAAGCCCAATAGGCTTGGAACTTCATTAGTCCCTCCGGACAAGGACCTCTCAGGCCTTGGCTACTTGTTGTTGTTGTAGTTGTTGTTGGTGCTTTGCTGCTAAGATGTCTTAAAGCTTGAACATCTTTATAACTTAGCAGCTTGACGTGGTCCTCTTTGCATTTTGCGTAGAGTCTGGACCACCTCTTCTCTGGTGCAACTGATCTTCATACTATTCATCTCATCTTCATCCGATGTCAATTGTGCACCATCACCAGTTAGGTTTGCAAAGTCTTTGAGCTTTCGGCAGACTTCGTCTAGCACTTAGTGTGACGCCCCTAAAATAGGTATACATCACCCATCTTGAGTCGCCAAAATACATGGTAGAAAATTCAAATACAACTTAATTATATAACAGTCGTGTAAAATACGACAAAACATATGCTGTGAGTTTTAATGCAAATATTGTCATCTAGACAATATCCACACTTAATTGAGTCCTCATTACATTTATTATCACACTATTTAACAGAATAGTGAGGACTACTAATGCTATTATCTGGACCGTCACTCCGTTCCCCGACTAGTCCCTGCTACGTTCTCATTTCCTGAAGAGAACAATGAAAATAAAAGGGTGAAGTCAACTAGCCCAGTAAGAAATATTATGACTAAGATAATACAGAATAAATTATCGTTAGCCTTCAACAGTGTTAAACTGATACAATATAACAAACATCAAGTTTAACTGCAGCGGAGCAAGTAATCCAATAAAAGAGTCAAGTAGAGAATAAAATCTACTATCTTTTATGATTTAAAAGGTTTTTCATCACTTTTATCGCTGGGACTCAACTTAATAAATAATTCACATCATCCCTGCACTACGGCCAAGGATATTCATTAGTATCACAACCACAAATTATCCATGTACTACGGGCCAAGGATATTCGTGTATTCATCAATGGTCATGATCATGCCAACAACTGTCCATCAATGCACTACAGGCCAATGAGGACTTTTTCCACATCATTTGTAACATTACGGTCATGATTACACCGAATAATTCCTGGTCATAATCATACCAAGTCCATTTATGCACTACAGGCCACAGATGACTTTCAACATAATATAAACATGAGGATGATGACAATGATATAAGAATTCAATAAAATAAGTTCAAGAATTAATTTATCCAGGAACTAATAACGTCCAAATTGTCAACATGATACTTCTTTGTAGAGTAAAACTCAAGAATGCTCAGAAGAATATTTTCATAAAAAGATATTGGATGAAGTGCAAATATCAAGGATATTCCACTAATTTCATGGAGTATAGAAGTCAAAACTTTAACCAACTGAGTATAATAAAGAATGGAATAACAAAAGAAATCACCAGGTATGTGATAGACTGTACAGACAGGTTATTCTAACAGATTAATAAATAACGGAACTAGGTCATGCGTAAACGCACAGACATGATATTCCAACAGAATAATAAATAACAGAACCAGGTCAGGCGAAATTCGCACCGACAGGAATAATAGGATGTTCCAACAGAATAATAAATAACGGAACCAGGTCATGCGTAAACGCACAAACAGGATGTTCCAACAAAATAATAAAGATTGGAATAACAGCAGAATTTCACCATGTATGCGGTACTTCGCATAAACAGGTTATTCCAACATAATGATAAAGAATGGAATAACAGAAGAATTTCACCAAGTATATGGTAGACCACGTATACGGGTTATTCCAATAGAATAAAAAAAATGGAATAACAGAAATTCTCTTCATGAATACGAAAGAAATAATACCCCTTACCTTAGAACAACTGGATATAAGACTAGTGAAGTAGCAGAATGTTTTTCTTCTTTCTCTCTATAGTTTCTCTCTCTAGTGTTTCAGTGAATTCGTAAGAAATAATGAAGGAATGAGCTTCTATTTATAGGAGAATGGACTGAATAGTAACTAATTCCTGAACGGTCCAGATTGATTTACTTTTAAACGAACGGTCCAGATTGGTTTACTATAAAATATTCTAATAAAACAAAATCTTTTAAATAAAATATAATATATTCTATTTATAATCTAATAAAATGAATACCTTTATAAAAGTATTCTGTTTATATAAAAGATTTTACTATGCAAAATACTATGCAAACACTATGCATAAGAAAATATAATATATTCTATTTATAGTCTAATAAAATGAATAAATTTATAAAAATATTCTGTTTTATATAAAAAGATTTTACTATGCATAACACTATGCATAATATAATATAATATATTCTATTTATAGTCTAATAAAACGAATAACTTTATAAAAGTATTCTGTTTTATATAAAAATCTTTTTTGTTTTATTACATTAATAATACTAATAAAACAAAGCTTCATCATCATTATTATAATTCACACTATTAATCGACCAGGTCATTCCCGGGAAAGAGGGGGCTTTCCGATAAGGATTTCTCCCTATTGGCGCGCAATTAGGTGACCAAACCTCTCTTTGGTAGAACTTCTAGACATCGTTAATATTGCAAATAATAATATTAATAACTTCGTCGTCTCCATTATTGATTTAATAATATATAAATATTGACAATAATTAAATCAATTAACGTGAGATACTATGCAACAATTACTGAAGCAATAATTGAACAAAACTGAGTGACTTCTTACGTAAGCATCAATAATCAATATCGTGTGCTACTATGCAACCACGCGTATTCCTGTACTTTTAATACCGGGTGTTTCAATAGTTAACGATAAAACTTTGGCCGTTATTTTTATAAAATATTTTTGTCATTTTCTCAATCCGATATTAAATTCCGTTGTGGGGTCCACCAATGATTGTGTCGTCGTACGAATATTCCCTGTTAAAATGAATATTCCCTGACCAATCGAATATTATATAACAACTTGCGTACTTTGAAAAATTTATAACTATTACCCACAACTATAACATTATATCAAATTCATTCCATAATATTCAAAAAATGATAATTATAGAAAATTCATCTTTATTCATAAAAGTTGGGGTCTTACAATCTCACATTCTTATAAAAATTCGCCCTCAAAATTAGGGTACGTACCTGGTATGTCGAAGAGGTAAGGATACCTTGATTTCATTTCAGATTCTAACTCCCAGGTCATTTCCTCAACATCGTGGTTCCTCCATAAAACTTTGACTTGATGTATAACCTTGTAGCGTAGAATATGTTCCTTCTTATCCAAGATTTGAACATGAACCTCTTCATACGTTAAATCTTCCTCTATTTCGTCCGGTTCTAACTCAATAATGTGGTTCAGGTCTTTCACATATTTACGTAACATGGATATATGAAAAACGTTATGAACACGAGACATACTTGGCGATAAAGCGAGTCTATAGGCTACAATCCCTACTCGATTGAGGATTAAAAATGGGCCAATGAATCGAGGATTGAGCTTTCCTCTCTTTTCAAATCTCGTAACTCCTTTCCATGGAGCAACACGTAACAACACGTGATCTCCAATATCGAATTCCACGTCCTTTCGATGAAGATCAGCATAACTCTTTTGTCGGTCTTGTGAGGTTTTTATACGTTGTCGGATCGTTTGAATCTTTTCCGTAGTCATATGTACCAACCCCGGTCCCAACAATGTTGCTTCACCCACCTCATCCCAGCATACTAGAGAACGACACTTTCTTCCATACAACGCCTCGAATGGAGCCATGCCAATACTTGTTTGATAACTGTTGTTGTAAGAAAACTCCACCAACGGTAAGACCTTGTCCCAACTTCCCTTGAAGTCAAGGACACAGAGTCTTAATAAATCTTCAAGAGTTTGAATAGTCTTCTCTGATTGTTCGTCCGTTTGAGGATGATATGCCGAACTAAATTGTAAATCCATGCCCATAGCTTTTTGTAAACTAACCCAAAATCGTGAAGTGAATCTTAGGTCTCGATTAGGTAGGTCATACTAGCGAAGGAATTCCCCGTCTCTCCCTTCCTAGTTCTTGTCTCACATCTCAGCCAGGGATCATATCCCTAAGCTTTGATACCAACTGTGACGCCCCTAAAATAGGTATACATCACCCATCTTGAGTCGCCAAATACATGGTACAAAATTCAAATACAACTTAATTATACAACAGTTGTGTAAAATACGACAAAACATATGCTGTGAGTTTTAATACAAATATTGTCATATAGAAAATATCCACACTCAATTGAGTCCTCATTACATTTATTATCACACTATTCAACAGAATAGTGAGGAATACTAATGCTATTATCTTGACCATCACTCCGTTCCCCAACTAGTCCCTGCTACGTTCTCATTTCCTGAAGAGAACAATAAAAATAAAAGGGCGAAGTCAACTAGCCCAGTAAGAAATATTATGACTAAGATAATACAGAATAAATTATCGTTAGCCTTCAACAGTGTTAAACTGATACAATATAACAAACATCAAGGTTAACTGCAGCGGAACAAGTAATCCAATAAAAGAGTCAAGTAGAGAATAAAATTTACTATCTTTTATGATTTAAAAGGTTTTTCATCACTTTTATCGCTGAGACTCAGCTTAATAAATAATCTACATCATCCCTGCACTACGGTCAAGGATATTCATTAGTATCACAACCACAAATTATCCATGCACTACGGGCCAAGGATATTCGTGTATTCATCAATGGTCATGATCATGCCAACAATTGTCCATCAATGCACTACGGGCCAATGAGGACTTTTTCTACATCATTTGTAACATTACGATCATGATTACTCCGAATAATCCCTGGTCATAATCATACCAAGTCCATCTATGCACTACAGGCCACAGATAACTTTCAACATAATATAAACATGAGGATGATGAAAATGATATAAGAATTCAATAAAACAAGTTCAAGAATTAATTTATCCAGGAACTAATAACGTCCAAATTGTCAACATGATACTTTTTTGTAGAGTAAAACTGACGAATGCTCAGAAGAATATTTCCATGAAAAGATACTGGATGAAGTGCAAATATCAAGGATATTCCATTAATTTAATGGAGTATAGAAGTCAAAACTTTAACAACCTAAGTATAATAAAGAATGGAATAACAAAAGAAATCATCAGGCATGCGATAGACCGCACAGACATGTTATTCCAATAGAATAATAAATAACGAAACTAGGTCATGCGTAAACGCACAGACAAGATATTCCAACAGAATAATAAATAACGAACTAGGTTAGGCAAAATTCGCACCGACAGAATGTTCCAACAGAATAATTGTGATAGCCCCAAATCCGGGTCCTAAATCACCGCGGATTTGGTTTAATCATTTTATAACTATTTGCGGAAGATATAAACATAATTGTTTATACAATACACTTTACACACATTTTCCTAAAATCGAGTAACCTTAACTTATACACAAATCAAAAACTATCTAACATATGACATTATTATCAAACTATACTATTGCAATCTAGCTGCACATTTTATCCCAAGCAGAACTTGGCATTATCCTTTTCCTTTATCCGAACGCATTCGCCTATCTGCAATGTTTATCATGATATAGCAAGGTTGAGTATGAAAGTTTCCCAGCAAGTTTAAATTTATATAAGGATATATCATGATTGAAAGATTCTGAATAATAAGCTAGATATAATTCATCAACATAGTTGTGAATTAGCACGAACTAACTTTTGACTGAACAAGTATTAAACATGAACAAATATATCTGAACCAACTGGTAATGAAGGTGATCAGCCTTTCATACCTGACTTATACATACAAAATTTACAGAGTACAATTCTACATGGCAATCAGCAATGATTGACCATAAGCATATCCGAATGAAACAACTCTTAGTAGAGTTAAGAAAAACTTGTCTGAACCGTTGATTACCGCTAAGCAATTTAATAAGCCTCGTCTGAAGACCTAATATAAATAATATTCATTTCTAAGTTAGAATAATATCATCACAATATTTAAAATAACCTAAACACATAGCACATAACCCTATCAGTCTAATCAGCACATAAAACTTATCATTAAGTCAGACTATTTCAGTCTGAGTTGAGTTTGGCACTATTCTTACATCCCGACGGCTTTAGTCGGATAAATCTCGAGTCTAAATTCAATTAAACTCTGCCTTAACCTTAACAATTATCTTAGATAATTTTCTTATTAGTCAAAACATTTTCATAGACTTGTAATAATTTTCAGATAATTAATATCATTTATCATAATTTTTTAATTATTAAACTCGTATTTATATAATATAAATACCACAAAATTCCTTAATCATTAATATTCATTTAATATTAAATATTAATAAAAAATCATAACATAATAATATAATATAATTATAATATCACAAAGTATTTTTAATACTTTAAAATCATATTTATATGATTTTCAAACAGCTAAAACCATTATCCAATAATTGCTATTAATAATAAAATATTAATATTTTCTTGTCAAAATATCAAAAGTTATATTTTATAACTTAAAATATTTTTATAACACTTAAATCATTTTTATATGATTTTTAAATCATTAATTCTATTTTTCATAATTTATTTAATATATTTATTAAATAAATTAATTACCATTAATAATAAATTATTAATGAAATTCATCACAAAATATTAAAAGTCATCAAAAATAACTTAAAATATTTTTTAACACCATAATATTTTTTTCATGATTTTTCATGAATTAAAAATTTTTTAAATAATTTATTTAATATTATAATTAAATAAATAAATACCTTTTATATTCCAAAAATAATAAATATTTTTGAAATATACTCAAAATAATTAAAAACTATTTTTCAGGCTTTAAAATATTGTTTCATAATTTATGATGTATTTTTAGTAATTAAAAACCATATTTCTCAATTTATTAAATAAAAATAATTATTTTTCTAAGAAACTGTCGCTAAAGGAGCCCTATAGCGACAAAACCGTCGCTATAGGTGTTCTTGGCCATTTTCCAGAAATTCATGTCAATCATCAAGGCATGAGGTTTGACCAACATTTGATCTTAGATCTAAGGGTTTTCTGGCCAGAGTAAAGTGCTTATATTGTAGTATAAGTGTAATACTACTATCATTAATCAATTTCATGTCCATAACATATCATATATGAGAGATCTAGGTTCTGGAATATCATGTCAGAGCTGTTCTTCATTTCTGGGTTTTCCAGAAATGAAGAACAGTTGCTAGGCTCTACTTTGAAGCCTCATACCTTTAGATCTGGGTTCGGTTTGTGTGATATAATGGTTCCTTCTTGTAGAGGAGATGTCAGGCTATAATAATATATCAACATACCATCATTAAAACATCCAAAGCATAAGATTCAAGGCAGTCAAACTAGGGGTCAGAACTCGGTTCTTGAAGATCGGGGTTTCCCAGAAATCTTCATCCGGTCAGTTGGTCAATGGTAGTTTGACCATAAATTGCTACGATCCTGTTACAGATCTAGGTGATGTAAAGGTTTTAGTATGTACACAACATGTCAGACTACAAGGATCAATCAACAACATAGCCATAACATCAAATAAAAGCAAGATTAAGAGCCTGAAAAATCTTGTCAGACAACATAGAAAATTTCTGGGTTGCCTAGATTCAACTTTTCGTGACTGGTCAACGACCTTTGACTACTTATACCGTTCGATCTACACATGATATGGATTTGATTCAAGTTCTTTATTGAAGTCCTTACAACATACTACAAGTATAAACTCTTAAAACACATAAACAATTAACAAGAAAGGATCTAGAGGTCTTGACATTCGGCTGTCAGGCCTTATTTCCAATTTTTTCTAGATTTCTTAAAATGTTAGATCCGAGCACGTTGATATTATGGATCTGGGATATAACAACCCAGATCACTAAATGACATCTTATTACACCACTTTAAACAATAAACGATAACATCTAACATCAAATCATAGGATTTCAAAGTTTAGGATTTTTATACCTTTTAAGCTTGATCTTTGATTTCTGACTTTTGATTGTTGTTCTTGGCTTGATAAGAGGCTAACATAGCTTAACTTTTCTCTCTCTCTCTCTCACTCTAGATTTTCGAAATGGATGAGAGAGAATGGCTTGGCAATAATGAGGAGTAAAGTAAGTATTTTCTTACTTTAAATCTCGTAATTTAGATTCAATGTATGCAAATCTTGCTAGCTGGCACTTGATCTTATCTTTTAAAGATTTAGGGCACATGGCTAAACTTTAGGTTTGATGACTCACAAGATTGGCCTTATCTTTTGCTTAGGTTTTAATAAAGGACATTTTGGTCATTTAGTATACCATTTTAATTCTATAATTGTCATTTGATCAAACCCTTAGGGTTTAAACCTAAGGTTTCCATAAATCACACTTAGGATTTCTAAATTAGGGTTTTAAAAATAATAATTAACATTTGTAAATTATAATTAGGATTCTATATTTATAATAAAATTTCCTAATCATAATCCAAGCTTGCTAATTAGGATTATTATTTCCTAATTAAAATTGCTAATTTAGCAATTAGGGTCAAAATTGTACATAAGGGTTTATAACCCAGGAATTAGGGTTTTAAAAAAAATTGAAATTAGGGTTTGCTAATTAAGTAAGCTTTACCCTAATTAATATTATAATTAATATCACTTAAGCATTATAATTCTCCGTTAAGTACCCAGATTAGGGTTTTCAAATTCCGAATTAGGGTTTCGGACTCTCGGTACCAAAATTAGGGTTTCTAGAATCGGTTTTCTAGGGTTTCTTATCAGAAATTAGGGTTTTCTAACTGAACATTGACATTCTTAATATATACCTAGGGTTTGACACTGATAATATTTATATGGTCAACCCTTGTCCCTTAACCACATATATAACCATATACACAGAACATATTCACATAAACACTTAATCCTGAATAATTCACTACAATCCTTCATAAAATTTTGAAATCCTCAAAATTCCTTACCAAAAATATCAAACGCATACACTTATTTTCAGTCTAGGTCTATTATTTGACCTTAAATCAATCATTTAAGATTTTAATAAATTTTCTAAATTCTCGGGTCGTCACATTCACCCCTTCTTCTATAAATTTCGTCCCCAAAATTCACATTACACCTTACACCGTGCACCTTACACCATTTACACATCATCACATACTACCCAATACACCACTCACAAGAGTAAAAGTTTTCAAATTGTGCTGAGGGGTCATATAGACTATTTGTCTATCATTTTCGCAAAGGTTTTATGGAAATTCATCCACAAACCGTTATTACTTACGGACACAAAGGGTGATTAGCCTGATATGCCCTGTACTGGCCAAGTACTTGTTTTATCTGTTTCTCGTCACTACCATAGGCACAAAACTTTACCTTCAGTCTTACTGGAGTCCGCACCAAAACATTTTGGTTTGAAAAATTTCTTTCAATGAACACTTAGAGTTTTCATAATCATTAGTCTAGCTGAATTGAATAACGTAGACTCATATCAATAATTCAATTCAATCAAATTATTTAGGTGTAGCCAAACTCCGTTGACAAATTAAAATTTTTGAAAATATTTTTGAGAATGACGTCATGATGCCGTACTATATTAACAATCCGTTTGAGGATGTCGTCATTGTATGACTTCGTCATAACACATCATACAATAGTGGAATAGCGATTTTAGATCAAATTCACACTAAGTATTCCTGTATTTACAACTCCGTCACCTTTTTATCATCTCTGCACCAGGTTACATGGTACATGAGTGATAAATAAAATAACTTTTGATATTTCAAATCATTTGCATCTAGCCGAAATAAGTAGCATAGACTATACTTTAAACCGTTTCAAAAATGATTACGAGTCTACAAATTTTTTTTTAAAGCACATAGTGCGTATTTAGCTTGATGTCAAAATTTGAAGTCTAGCATAGCTAGGAGTTTTGGAAAACTTATGTCTCCACTAATGATCATTTGCTTAAACAGTCTATCTATTCCTATTATCTTTAACACTCCATTCATACAAAACTATACCCAGTTCGTCAAACCACACTTATGAGTCCATAAACTTGCCACAATCATATGAGTTTAAGAACTTACCCTAGTCAGACCTTTGGCATCCATTCGCTGAGGGGTTCATAAACATTTTATATAACTATAAGTCAAGAATGTCACATAAGTATGAGTTTTAAGAACTCGTACTTAACCCTATATTCTCTACCTATGACCTATCTATTTGTTATACACACGAGAAATGAATCACCCTCATAACATGCATATAGCAAATATCGCGACACAACATTTCAATGATTATCAATGCCAGAAACTAAGTAGTTTTTACACTAAGTAAAATTCCCCGCCCACACAAGGAATCATACAACTTAGCTGCCGACATGAGTCCTCAATTGAAATCTCCACTTAATCTTAACCCCCTTCACAATACGAATTTCATTCAATTCGTATTCATAATCCTTTACTGAATCTGTATCAATTCATAGCACAACTGATACACAACAATCTTGCTATAAACTTTCTAATCATTAGATAGATTCTTTTCCCTGCTATCACCTTATCAGATCACGGGGTGATCTCATCGTATATATTACGATTCAATACTATGTCTTGATCATTTTGTTTTACGATCTCCTATCACTGCACTACTGTTCACCACTACTATTCGACTTTATTATCAGAGTTAGGGAACTCTATGTCTTAATAACTCACCGAGATTCATCTTTGAATCTTACCGACCAACTAACTTTATGTGAGTTAGATCATATCCTAATCACTGCGGTTATTGGTCTTAGGTATTCCTACCTAAGCTTCATAACCAACAGCTTTGATACCAACTGTGATAGCCCCAAATCCGGGTCCCAAATAACCACGGATTCGGTTCAATCATTCTATAACTATTTGCGAAGATATAAACATAAATTGTTTATACAATACACTTTACACACATTTTCCCAAAATCGAGTAACCTTAACTTATACACAAATCAAAAACTATCTAACACATGACATTATTATCAAACTATACTATTATAATCTAGGTGCACATTTTATCCCAAGCAGAACTTGGCATTATCCTTTTCCTGTATCCGAACGCATTCGCCTTATCTGCAATGTTTATCATGATATAGCAAGGTTGAGTATGAAAGTTTCCCAGCAAGTTTAAATTTATATAAGGATATATCATGATTGAAAGATTCTGAATAATAAGCTTGCTATAATTCATCAATATAGTTGTGAAGTAGCACGAACAAACTTTTGATTGAACAAATATTAAACATGAACAAATATATATGGACCAACTGGTAATGAAGGTGATCAGCCTTTCATACCTGACTTATACATGTAATATGTATAGAGTACAATTCTACATGGCAATCAGCAATGATTGACCATAAGCATATCCGAATGAAACAACTCTTAGTAGAGTTAAGAAAAACTTGCTTGAACGGTTGATTACTGCTAAGAAATTTAATAAGCCTCGTCTGAAGAACTAATATAAATAATATTCATTTCTAAGTTAGAATAATATCATCACAATATTTAAAATAACCTAAACACATAGCACATAACCCTATCAGTCTAATCAGCACATAAAACTTATCATCAAGTTAGACTATTTCAGTCCGAGTTGAGTTTGGCACTATTCTGACATCCCGACGGCTTTAGTCGGATAAATCTCGAGTCTAAATTCAATTAAACTCTGCCTTAACCTTAACAATTATCTTAGATAATTTTCTTATTAGTCAAAACATTTTCATAGACTTGTAATAATTTTCAGATAATTAATATCATTTATCATAATTTTTTAATTATTAAACTCATATTTATATAATATAAATACCACAAAATTTCTTAATCATTAATATTCATTTAATAATAAATATTAATGAAAAATCATAACATAATAATATAATATAATTCTAATATCATAAAGTATTTTTAATATTTTAAAATCATATTTATATGATTTTTAAACAGTTAAAACCATTATCCAATAATTGCTATTAATAATAAAATATTAATATTTTCTTTTCAAAATATCAAAAGTTATATTTTATAACTTAAAATATTTTTATAACACTTAAATCATTTTTATATGAATTTTAAATCATTAATTCTATTTTTTCCATAATTTATTTAATATATTTATTAAATAAATTAATTACCATTAATAATAAATTATTAATGAAATTCATCACAAAATATTAAAAGTCATCAAAAATAACTTAAAATATTTTTTAACACCATAATATAAATTTTCATGATTTTTCATGATTTAAAACCATTTTTAAATAATTTATTTAATATTATAATTAAATAAATAAATACCTTTTATATTCCAAAAATACTAAATATTTTTGAAATATACTCAAAATAATTAAAAACTATTTTTCAGGCTTTAAAATAATTTTTCATAATTTATTATGTATTTTTAATAATTAAAAACTATTTTCTCAATTTATTAAATAAAAATAATTATTTTTCTAAGAAACTGTCGCTAAAGGACCCCTATAGCAACAGAACCGTCGCTATAAGTGTTCTTGGTGTTCTTGGCCATTTTCTAGAAATTCATGTCAGTCATCAAGGTATGAGGTTTGACTAATATTTGATCTTAAATCTAAAGGTTTTCTGGCCAGAGTAAAGTGCTTAGATTGTAGTATAAGTGTAATTTTAAGACCCCAACTTTTATGAATAAATATTTAATTTTCTCGAAATATTTTTTTGAATATTATGGTGTGGATTTGAGATAATGTTATAATTGTGTGTAGTGTTTATAAATTTTGCAAAGTATGCAAGTTGTTGTATTATATTCGATTGGTTGGGGAATATTCGATTTAGCAGGGAATATTCGTACAACGGCGCAATCATTGGTGGACCCCACAACAGAATTATTGTCGGATTGAGAAAATGACAAAAATAGTTTTATGAAAATAACGACGGAAGTTTTACCGTTGATACTGTTGAACTACTCGGTAGTAAAAGTACAGTAATACGCATGGTTGCATAGTAGCACACGGTATTGATTATTGATGCTTACGTGAGAAATTACTCAGTTATACTCAATTATTGCTACAATAATTGATGCATCATATCTCTCATATTATTGATTCAATTATTGTCACAGTATCATCTTCACAATATGTTATATTATTAATTCAATAATTGAGACGACAAAGTTATTCATATTATTAAATTGCAATATTTATAATGTCTAGAAGTTCTGTAAATGAGAGGTTTGGTTACCTAATTGCGCGCTAATATGGAGAAATCCT
This sequence comes from Panax japonicus, assembly GCA_020205505.1. Lineage (NCBI taxonomy): Eukaryota > Viridiplantae > Streptophyta > Magnoliopsida > Apiales > Araliaceae > Panax > Panax japonicus. The sequence continues at coordinate 16,299,652 of CM035112.1, forward strand.
TATTGGAAAGCCCCCTCTTTCTTGGAAACAATCTGGTTGTTAAATATTGTGAGTTATAATATTAATGATAAGCTCGTGTTGATTAGAGATGAATTTGATAGTTCCATTGTGTTGGGATTATTTGTGTTAGTAGAAATCGATATTTATCTCGATAATAATTAATGTCTGGAGGTTATATTGTTCAATCGAGTATTCAGGGCACTTTTCGTGTCGGACTATTATTCACGAGTTACTATTCATGAGTTACTATTTATAAGTTACTATTCACGAGTTACTATTCATGAGTTACTATTCATGAGTTACTATTCACGAGTTACTATTCACGGGGTACTATTCACCCAAACAATATATTTCTTTTCGGTCCAAATTATTTTTGGGTACAATATTATTCCATGAGGAGATGTGCTAATTTTTCAGACCGTTGGTTGAAATTATATTAGTAAATCAATATGGATCGTTGCTTTAAAGTTTAATAGTGAATCAGTATGGACCGTTGGTTTAAAGTTTAATAGTGAATCAGTATGGACCGTTGATTTAAAGTTTAATAGTGAATCAGTATGGACCGTTGGTTTAAAGTTTAATAGTAATTCAATATGGACCGCCCGTTTAAAAGTAAATCAATCTGGACCGTTCATGAATTAGTTACTATTTAGTCCATTCTCCTATAAATAGAAGCTCATTCCTTCATTATTTCTTACGAATTCACTAAAACTCTTGAGAGAGAAATTATAGAAAGAAAGAAGAAGAGAAGTCAGCTACCTTTCTTTTCCAATATCCAGTTCTTCTAAGGTAAGGGGTGTTATTCTTTCGTATTCATGAACAGAATTTCTGTTATTCCATTTTTTATTACTCTGTTGGAATAACCTGTATAAGTGGGCTCCCCTATACATGGTGATCTTCTTCTGTTATTCCATTCCTTATTATTATGTTGGAATAACCTGTTTATGCGAAGTACTGTATACATGGTGAAATTCTTCTATTATTCCATTCTTTATTATTCTATTGGAATATTCTGTCGGTGCGAATTTCCCTTGACCTGGTTCTATTATTTATTACTCCGTATTTATTATTCTGTCAAAATATCTTGTCTATGCGTTTTACGCCGGACCTGGTTCCATTATTTGTTATTTCACATTTATTATTCTATCGGAATATCCTGTCTGTGCGTTTACGCCGGACCTGGTTCTATTATTTATTACTCCACATTTATTATTCTGTCGGAATATCCTGTCTGTGTGTTTTACGCCGGACCTGGTTCCATTATTTATTATTCCGCATTTATTATTCTGTCGGAATATCCTATCTGTGCAATTTACGCTGGACCTGGTTCCATTATTTGTTATTCCGTATTTATTATTCTGTCAGAATATCATGTCTGTGCGTTTACGCCGGACCTGGTTCCATTATTTATTATTCCGCATTTATTATTATGTCGGAATATCCTGTCTGTGCGTTTACGCCGGACCTGGTCCCATTATTTATTATCCTGTTGGGAATAACCTGTCTGTGAGGTCTCTATTGCATGCATGGCGAATCCTTCTGTTATTCCATTCTTTATTATTCTGTCGGAATAACCTGTCTATGTGGATTACCACATGCATGGTGAATGATCCTTTGTATTCATTCCTTATTAAATTGTGGAAATGATCTGTATACGTGGATTATCGCATGGCGGGTGAAAATCAATTTGCAGTTTCATATATTCTTTATTATACTCAGTTGGTTAAAGTTTTGACTTCTATACTCTATGAAATTAGTGAAATATCCTTGATATTTGCGCTTCATCCAGTATCTTTTCATGGAAATATTCCTCTGAACATTCTTAAATTTTACTCTACAAAGAAGTATCATGTTGACAATTTGGACGTTATTAGTTTTTGGATAAATTAATTCTTGAACTTGTTTTATTGAATTATTATGTCATTGTCATCATCCTCATGCTTATATTGTAATGAAAGTCATCTTTGGCTTACGTGCATAGATGGACTTAGTATGATTATGACCAGAGATCATTCGGTATAATCATGACCTATAATGTTATAAATGATGTGGTAAAAGTCCTCAATGGCCTGTGATGCATTGATGGACAGTTTTTGGTTTGATTATGACAAGGGATTATTCGGTATAGTCATGACCGTTGATGATTTAATGAATATCCTTGGCCCGTAGTACATGGATGATTAGAAGATGTGGATTATTTATTAAGCTGAGTCTCAGCGATAAAAGTTGATGAAAACATTTTTTAAAATCATAGAAGATAGTAGGTTTTATTCTCTACTTGACTCTTCTAATGGATTGCTTATTCCGCTGTAGTTAAACTTGATGTCTATTGTATTTTATTAGTTTAACATTGTTGAAGACTATTGATAATTTATTCTGCATTATCTTAGTCATAATATTTCTTACTGGGCTAGTTGAGCTCACCCTTTCTTTCACTGTTCTCTTCAGGAAATGAGAATATAGTTGGGACGAGTAGGGGAAAGGAGTGACGGTCCAGAAGATAGCATTAGTAGTCCTCACTATTCTGTTAAATAGTGTGATAATAAATGTAATGAGGACTACTTTGAGTGTGGATATTATCTAGATGACAATATTCCTATTAAAACTCTTAGTTTATGTATTGTCGTATATTACAAGACGGTTGTATAATTAAGTTTGTATTTTTATTTTGTACCATGTATTTGGCGACTCAAGATGGGTGATGTATACCTATTTTGGGGGCGTCACAGTTGGTATCAAAGCTTAGGGATATGATTCCTGGCTGAGATGTGAGATAAGAACTAGGAGGGGAGAGACGGGGAATTCCTTCGCTAGTATGATCTACCTAAGTTTATTTGGTGTTTAATTGGTTGGTCAGAATATAGGGATAATATGTGATATGTTAATTAACCCTTGTTTTGTTGCAGTATTTGCAAATGGCATCCGAAAATGTTGAGATAAGCAATGAAGCACGCGAGACCGTTGAGTCACCAACGATCAATGCCCAGGGTAATATGCAACAGGAAGACAATAATCCTCATGAAAACAATAACACCGATGAAATGGTGAATGATGGGGTGGTCAAAGGCTTTATGCAATTCATGCAACAACAGGCGAAGGCGGCTCCTGTCCAAAATACAGGTGGAAACACTGACAACTCTCGGACGGTCACCGCTAAGCAGTTCAAGGAGCTGGGACCACCATAGTTTTATGGAGAGCCAAAACCACTTAAGGCGGAGACGTGGATAAATCAGATCACCAAGATATTTGATGTCTTGGGATGATCCGAGAAACAAAAGGTTCCCTTTGCCACCTTCATGTTGCGTGCAGAGGCAGATTACTGGTGGGAATCTGTAAAGCGTACTCAACCTGCCGCATTGAAGATGTCTTGGGAGAAGTTCCAAGAGCTGTTCAACGACAAGTACTTTCCTGAAAGTATTTGTTACATGATGGAGGTAGAGTTCATCAAGCTTGAGCAAAATAATATGACCGTGGCGCAGTACGAAGCTAAATTTGCCGAGTTATCTCGGTTTGCGTCCCACTTGGTTGATAATGAGGAGAGAATGACGCGGATGTTTCTAAGAGGTTTGAAACCTGAGATACGTCAATATCTTATCTCTCATAAACTGTATTTGTATTCAAATGTTGTGAATAGGGCTCAATTATTGGAGCGCGATAATGAGTTAACCCAACCAAGAGAGAGCAGCCAACAAGTCTATAATACCAGTGGTAGTAGTCATCGAAGCAGTGACAACAAACGTGGAGGTAATCAACATGTCAGAAATGATAACCACTTCGGTGGTAATCATGGCCAAGACAATAGGAGTGGAAAGTTCAAGAAGAGAAGGTTCAGCAAAGATGGAAAGACGTCAGCACCAGCACCCGTTGTTAAGGAAGGAGAACGACCGTCGGTCGTATGTTACAAATGTGGAGGGGAAGGACACATAAGTCCAAACTGCACGATGCAGTCCAAAGCATGTTATAATTGTGGAAAAGAAGGCCACCTAGCCCGATTTTTTCGTGCACCAAAGTCAAGTCCAGCTGGGATGGAGGCATCAAAGGGTGTCCCGGACAAGACAAAATCGGTAGTTCAAGGGAGAGCGTTTGTCATAACCTCCCAAAAAGCGAGGAATCCGAATGAGGTGATCATGGGCAAGTTAACCATAAACTCTAGCGAAGTTTATACTTTATTTGATACCGGTTCTACCCATTCCTTTATTTCTCCTATTTGCGCTCAACGTTTAAATTTGACTCCGGAGAAATTAGACTTTGACTTATTAGTTGAAACTCCGTTGGGAGAAACCTTCCTTACATCCACGGTTTATAAGTCTTGTTTGATTCAAATTGGTAACCACACGTTACCCGTCGATCTTATTTCTTTGAAGATACTTCCATTTGATGTGATTTTAGGGATTGATTGGTTAACTTCTCATCATGCTAAAATCGATTATTTTCGTAAGGTTGTTAGCTTTCATATTCCTAACCAACCTATTATGAGAATTCAAGCAACCAAACCATTAAAATCCATCACTGTCATCTCAAGCCATAAAGCTATTCGTTTATTGAAAAAAGGATGTCAAGATTTCTTAGCCCATGTCACGGATTTAAATAAAAATACGTCAGATTTGAATGATATTTCTATTGTTAATAAATTTCCTGACGTATTCCCTGAAGAACTTCTTGGTCTACCCCCAGAGCGAGAAATTAAATTTTGTATCGACCTTGAATCCGGTACAAAACCCATTTCCAAAGCCCCATATCGAATGGCTCCTATTAAATTTCAGGACTTAAAAAGCCAACTACAAGAATTGTTAGACATCGGTTTCATTCGTCCTAATACGTCTCCTTGGGGTGCTCCTGTTCTATTCGTGAAGAAGAAAGATGGAAGTATGCGACTTTGTATTGCATTATAGGGAGTTGAATCATGTCACCATCAAAAATAGGTATCCGTTACCTCGTATTGATGATCTGTTTGACCGGTTGCAAGGCGCCAAATTCTTTTCAAAGATCGATCTTCGTTTTGGATATCATCAGTTGAAGATTAAAACTGATGACATTCCAAAGACTGCTTTCAGAACTCGGTACGAGCATTATGAATTCCTAGTCATATTTTTTGGATTGACTAATGCTCCTGCTGCCTTCATGGACATGATGAACCGAGTATTCAAGGAATATTTGGATCACTTTGTGGTCGTCTTTATTGATGACATCCTCATATACTCCAAAACCCATGAAGACCATGAGCAACAATTGAGACTGATACTTCAAAAGCTTTGTGAAAACAAGCTTTATGCCAAGTTGAAGAAATGCGAGTTCTGGCTTGAGGAAGTAACATTCCTTGGGCACGTAGTATCAAGTCATGGAATATCTGTTGACCCGGCAAAGATTGAAGAAATTCAAAGTTGGGAGCAACCTAAGTCAGTGAAAGAGGTATGTAGCTTTCTCGGCTTAGCTGGTTATTATCGGAGATTTGTAGAAGGGTTTTCTCGAATCGCTACTCCATGAACGCAACTAACTCAAAAAGATAAAAAATTCGTTTGGAGTGAGGAATGTTAGAAGAGTTTTTAAGAACTCAAGAGTAGACTCATTTCAGCACCTGTTCTGACAATACCATCTGGCACGAAGGGATTTGTCATTTACAGTGATGCTTCAAGCAAAGGGTTAGGATGTATTCTCATACAACATGAGAAAGTCATAGCCTATGCCTCACGAACAACTCAAAGAATATGAGAGGAATTATTTGGAGGCATTACCTGTATGGAGAGAAGGTGGAGATCTATACGGATCATAAAAGCCTCAAATATTTCTTCACTCAGAAGGAATTCAACATGCGGCAACGACGTTGGCTTGAGCTGTTGAAAGATTATGATCATACCATCCAATACCATCCTGAAAAAGCGAACGTAGTAGCTGACGCATTGAGTAGAAGATCATATGCGGGCACGAGTGCATTATTGTTAATGCAAGGGCTCATTGTGTATGACTTACGAAGGATGGAGATAGAGTTAAAGACTCCAGGGACACATATGATGATGGTAAATATACGAGTAGAACCGACTTTAATAGATAAAGTTAAAGCTGCTCAAGCTACAGACCTGGAGCTAATGCATATGAAGAAGAAAGTGAAAGAAGGTGCTATTCCGGAAGCAAGAATCAATGAAGAAGGAATACTTTGAGTCAACTCCAGACTTTGTGTTCCTAACGATTCTGACTTGACGTATAAAATCATGATAGAGGCACAAAATACACCATTTGCAATCTATCCTGGGAGTACCAAAATGTATCGTGATCTTCGTCATACATTTTGGTGGAGCAATATAAAGAGAGAGACAGCGCTGTTTATCTCAAGGTTTCTAACTTGTCAACGAGTCAAGGCGGAGCATCAAGTGCCAAAAGGTCCATTGCAACCATTTGAAATTCCAGAATGGAAGTGGGAGCACATTATCATGGATTTCGTTACTTGTTTTCCCAAGGTTTCTCAAGGAATAGATGCGATTTGGGTTATTATTGATAGATTGACCAAGTCTGCTCATTTCTTACCGATACGAGAAACTTATACACTTGAACGTCTTGCTAGTATATACATAAAAGAGATTGTAAGATTGCATGGTATGCCAGTATCCATAGTTTCTGATCGAGACCCAAGATTCACTTCAAGATTTTGGGTTAGTTTGCAAAAAGCTATGGGCACAGATTTACGATTTAGTTCGGCATATCATCCTCAAACGGACGGGAAGTTGAAAAGAACTATTCAAACTCTTCAAGATTTATTAAGACTCTGTGTCCTTGACTTTAAGGGAAGTTGGGACAAGTTCTTACCATTGGTGGAGTTTTCCTACAACAATAGTTATCAAGCAAGTATTGACATGGCTCCATTTGAGTCGTTGTATGGAAGAAAGTGTCGTTCTCCAGTATGCTGGGATGAGGTGGGTGAAGCAACGTTGTTGGGACCGGATTTGGTACGTATGACTACGAAAAAGATTCAAACGATCCGGCAACGTATAAAAACCTCACAAGATCGACAAAAGAGTTATGCTGATATTCATCTAAAGGACGTGGAATTCGATATTGGAGATTATGTGTTGTTACGTGTTGCTCCATGCAAAGGAGTTACGAGATTTGAAAAGAGAGGAAAGTTCAATCCTCGATTCATTGGCCCATTTATAATTCTTGAACGAGTAGGAACTGTGGCCTATAGACTCGCCTTACCGCCAAGTATGTCTCGTGTTCTTAACGTTTTCCACACATCTATGTTACGTAAATATGTGAAAGACCCGAACCACATTATTGAATTAGAACCAGACGAGATAGAGGAAGATTTAACGTATGAAGAGTTACTTGTTAAAATCTTGTATAAGAAGGATCATATTCTATGCTCCAAGGTTATACCTCAAGTCAAAGTTTTGTGGAGAAACTACGATGTGGAAGAAATTACCTGGGAGTTAGAATCTGAGATGAAGTCAAGATATCCTCACCTCTTCGATATATCAGGTACGTACCCTAATTTTGAGGACGAAATTTCATAAGAAGGGGAGGTTGTAAGACCCCAACTTTTATGAATAAAGATTTAATTTTCTCGAATTTTTTTTTTGAATATTATGGTGTGGATTTGAGATAATGTTATAATTGTGGGTAGTATTTATAAATTTTTCAAATTATGCAAGTTGTTGTATTATATTCGATTGGTCGTGGAATATTCATTTTAATAGGGAATATTCGTACAACGAAGCAATCATTGGTGGACCCCACAACAAAATTATTGTCAGATTGAGAAAACGATAAAAATAGTTTTATGAAAATAACGGCTGAAGTTTTACCGTTAATACTGTTGAACTACTCGGTAGTAAAAGTACAGTAATACGCGTGGTTGCATAGTAGCACACGGTATTGATTATTGATGCTTGCGTGAGAAATCACTTAGTTATACTCAATTATTGCTACAATAATTGCTGCATCATATCTCTCATATTATTAATTCGATTATTGTCACAGTATCATCTGCACAATATGTTATATTATTAATTCAATAATTGAGACGACAAAGTTATTCATATTATTAAATTATAATATTTATAATGTCTAGAAGTTCTATCAAGGAGAGGTTTGGTCACCTAATTGCGCGCCAATAGGGAGAAATCCTTATTGGAAAGTCCTCTCTTTCCTGGGAACAACCTGGTTGTTAAATATTATGAGTTATAATATTAATGATAAGCTCGTGTTGATTAAAGATGAATTTAAAAGTTCCATTGTGTTGGGATTATTTGTGTTAGTAGAAATCGACATTTATCTCGATAATAATTGATGTTTGGAGGTTATATTGTTCAATCGGGTATTCAGGGCACTTTTCGTGTCGGACTATTATTCACGAGTTACTATTCATAAGTTACTATTCATGAGTTACTATTCATAAGTTACTATTCACGAGTTACTATTTATGAGTTACTATTCATGAGTTACTATTCACGGGAGACTATTCACCCGAACAATATATTTCTTTTCGGTCAAAATTATTTTTGGGTACAATATTATTCCATGAGGAGATGTGCTAATTTTTCAGACCATTGGTTGAAATTATATTAGTAAATCAATATGGACCGTTCCTTTAAAGTTTAATGAATTAGTATGGACCGTTGGTTTAAATTTTAATAGTGAATCAGTATGGACCGTTGGTTTAAAGTTTAATAGTGTATCAATATGGACCGTTGAATTAATAGTGAATCAGTATGGACCGTTAGTTTAAAGTTTAATAGTAAATCAATATGGATCGTCCGTTTAAAAGTAAATCAATCTGGATCGTTCATGAATTAGTTACTATTCAGTCCATTCTCCTATAAATAGAAGCTCATTTCTTCATTATTTCTTATGAATTCACTGAAACTCTTGAGAGATAAATTATAGAAAGAAAGAAGAAGAGAAATCAGCTACCTTTCTTTTCCAATATCCAGTTCTTCTAAGGTAAGGGGTGTTATTCTTTCGTATTCATGAACAGAACTTCTGTTATTCCATTTTTTATTACTCTGTTGGAATAACCTGTATAAGTGGACTCCCCTATACATGGTGATCTTCTTCTGTTATTCCATTCCTTATTATTATGTTGGAATAACCTGTTTATGCGAAGTACCGCATACATGGTGAAATTCTTCTATTATTCCATTCTTCATTATTCTGTTGGAATATCACGTCGGTGCGAATTTCGCCTAACCTGGTTCCATTATTTATTACTCCGCATTTATTATTCTGTCAGAATATCCTGTCTGTGAATTTTACGTCGGACCTGGTTCCATTATTTGTTATTCAGAATTTATTATTCTGTCGGAATATCCTGTCTGTGCGTTTACGCCAGACCTGGTTCCATTATTTATTACTCCGTATTTATTATTCTGTCGGAATATCCTGCATTTATTATATAGCTGGGACGAGTCGGGGAAAGGAGTGACGGTCCAGAAGATAGCATTAGTAGTCCTCACTATTCTGTTAAATAGTGTGACAATAAATGTAATGAGGACTCCTTTGAGTGTGGATATTGTCTAGATGACAATATTCCTATTAAAACTCTCAGTTTATGTATTGTCGTATATTACACAACGATTGTATAATTAAGTTTGTATTTGAATTTTGTACCATGTATTTGGCGACTCAAGATGGGTGATGTATACCTATTTTGGGGGCGTCACAATAATACTACTATCATTAATCAATTTCATGTCCATAACATATCATATATGAGAGATCTAGGTTCTGGAATTTCATGTCAGAGCTGTTCTTCATTTCTAGGTTTTCCAGAAATGAAGAACAGTTGCTAGGCTCTACTTTGAAGCCTCATAACTTTAGATCTGGGTCCGGTTTGTGTGATATAATGGTTCCTTCTTGTAGAGGAGATGTTAGGCTATAATAATATATCAACATTCCATCATTAAAACATCCAAAGCATAAGATCCAAGGCGGTCAAACTAGGGGTCAGAACTCGGTTCTTGAAGATCTGGGTTTCCCAAAAATCTTCATCCGGTCAATTGGTCAACGGTAGTTTAACCATAAATTGCTACGATCCTGTTACAGATCTGGGTGATGTAAGGTTTTAATATGTACACAACATGTCAGAATACAAGGATCAATCAACAACATAGCCATAACATCAAATAAAAGAAAGATTAAGAGCTTGGAAAATCTTGTCAGACAACATAGAAAATTTCTGGGTTGCCCAGATTCAAATTTTCGTGACTAGTCAATGACCTTTGACTGCTTATACCGTTCGATCTACACATGATATGGACTTGATTCAAGTTCTTTATTGAAGTCCTTACAACATACTACAAGTATAAACTCTTAAAACTACATAAAAAATTAACAAGAAAGGATCTAGAGGTCCTGACATTCGGCTGTCAGGTCCTTATTTCCATTTTTTTCCAGATTTCTTAAAATGTTAGATCCGAGCACTCTGATGTTATGGATCAGGGATATAACAACCCAGATCACTAAATGACATCTTATTACACCACTTTAAACAATAAACGATAACATCTAACATCAAATCATAGGATTTCAAAGTTTAGGGTTTTTATACCTTTCAAGCTTGATCATTGATTTCTGACTTTTGATTGTTGTTCTTGGCTTGATAAGAGGCTAACATAGCTTAACTTTTCTCTCTCTATCACTCTAGATTTTCGAAATGGATGAGAGAGAATGGGGCAATAATGAGAAGTAAAGTAAGTATTTCTTACTTTAAATATCTTAATTTAGATTCAATGTATGCAAATCTTGCTAGGTGGCACTTGATCTTATCTTTTAAAGATTTAGGGCACATGGCTAAACTTTAGGCTTGATGACTCACAAGATTGGCCTTATCTTTTGCTTAGGTTTTAAGAAAGGGCATTTTGGTCATTTAGCATACCATTTTAATTCTATAATTGTCATTTGATCAAACCTTTAGGGTGTAACACTTAGGGTTAAAACCTAAGGCTTCCATAAATCACACTTAGGATTTCCAAATTAGGGTTTTAAAAATAATAATTAACATTTGTAAATTATAATTAGGATTCTATATTTATAATAAAATTTCCTAATCATAATCCAAGCTTGCTAATTAGGATTATTATTTTCTAATTAAAATTGCTAATTTAGCGATTAGGGCCAAAATTGTACTTTAGGGTTTATAACCCAGGAATTAGGGTTTTAAAAAAAATTGAAATTAGGGTTTGCTAATTAATTAAGTTTTACCCTAATTAATATTATAATTAATATCACTTAAGCATTATAATTATCCGTTAAGTTCCCAGATTAGGGTTTTCAAATTCTGAATTAGGGTTTTGGACTCTCGGTACCAAAATTAGGGTTTTCGGAACCGATTTTCTAGGGTTTCTTATCAGACATTATGGTTTTCTAACTGAACGTTGACATTCTTATATATACCTAGGGTTTGACACTGATAATATTTATATGGTCAACCCATGACCCTTAACCACATACATAACCATATACACAGAACATATTCACATAAACACTTAATCCTGAATAATTCACTACAATCCTTCACAAAATTTTGCAATCCTCAAAATTTCTTCTCAAAAATATCAAACGCATACACTTATTTTCTGTCTAGGTCTATTATTTGACCTTAAATCAATCATTTAAGATTTTAATAAAATTTCTAAATTCTCGGGTCGTCACAATAATAAATAACGGAACCAGGTCATACGTAAACTCACAGACAGGATGTTCCAATAGAATAATAAAGAATGGAATAACAAAAGAATTTCACCATGTATGCGGTACTTCGTATAGACAGGTTATTCCAACATAATGATAAATAATGGAATAACAGAAGAATTTTACCAAGTATAGGGTAGACCGCGTATACAGGTTATTTCAACAGAATAAAAAAAATGGAATAACAGAAATTCTCTTCATGAATATGAAAGAAATAATACTCTTACCTTAGAACAACTGGATATAGGAGTAGTGAAGTAGTAGAATACTTTTCTTCTTCTCTCTATAGTTTCTCTCTATAGTTTCTCTCTCTAGAGTTTCAGTAAATTCGTAAGAAATAATGAAGGAATGAGCTTCTATTTATAGGAGAATGGGCTGAATAGTAACTAATTCATGAATGGTCCAGATTGATTTACTTTTAAACGGACAGTCCAGATTGGTTTATTATAAAATATTCTAATAAAACAAAATCTTTTAAATAAAATATAATATATTCTATTTATAATCTAATAAAACTGAATAACTTTATAAAAGTATTTTGTTTTATATAAAAAGATTTTACTATGCAAAACACTATGCAGGCACTATACAAATACTATGCATATTAAAATATAATATATTCTATTTATAGTCTAATAAAATGAATAACTTTATAAAAGTATTCTGTTTTATATAAAAAGATTTTACTATGCATAACACTATGCATAATAAAATATAATATATTCTATTTATAGTATAATAAAACGAATAACTTTATAAAAGTATTCTATTTTATATAAAAAGCTTTTCTATTTTATTACATTAATAATACTAATAAAACAAAACTTCATCATCATTATTATAATTCACATTATTAATCAACCAGGTCGTTCCTAGGAAAGAGGGGGCTTTCCAATAAGGATTTCTCCCTATTGGCGCGCAATTAGGTGACCAAACCTCTCATTGGCAGAACTTCTAGACATCGTTAATATTGCAAATAATAATATTAATAACTTCGTCGTCTCAATTATTGATTTAATAATATATAAAATATCGACAATAATTGAATCAATTAACGTGAAATACTATGCAACAATTACTGAAGCAATAATTGAACAAAACTGAGTGACTTCTCATGTAAGCATCAATAATCAATATCGTGTGTTACTATGCAACCACGCGTATTCCTGTACTTTTAACACCGGGTGTTTCAACAGTTAACGATAAAACTTCCGCCGTTATTTTTATAAAATATTTTTGCCATTTTCTCAATCCGACAATAATTTTGTTATGGGGTCCACCAATGATTGTGCCGTCGTACGAATATTCCCTGTTAAAATAAATATTCTCCGACCAATTGAATATTATATAATAACTTGCGTACTTTTGCAAAATTTATAACTATTACCCACAAATATAACATTATATCAAATTCATTCTATAATTTTCAAAAAATGATAATTATAGAAAATTCATCTTTATTCATAAAAGTTGGGGTCTTACACTTAGCATTCCCAGAACCCTTCTTGAATGATATGCAAACATGGTTCTGAATTTGTTCTGTTTCAGCTTATGGTTCATTGTGATTCGTAGAGTGGCCCTCTGGATCTTCTTTGTGCTCTGCCACTTTTCTGAGTGTTATTTTCTTGGCCTTCTAGACTCTCAGCTTAGCTGTCATCTTCAGTGGCATTCTCATCCTTGTTGAGTTAAGCTTTAGTCTGTTCAAGTCCTTCTTCAAATATGTTTCACTTCCACCTTTGTAGTCTCACTGCCACTGAGACTTGTTCTGTTTAGCTCTGGTAGAACTCATAGAGTCAATAATATAGTATTCCAACAACTCAACGATCCTTCAACTAAGTAAGCATTTTGATCTTTGAAGCTCTAGCTGATTTATACTCCTTCACAATCTTCCCGTTGGAATATAGCTGTTGGAAGCTATTTAAATTACTTCGTAGATCTCGAGTTATTTGGTGCAGACTACTTGATGAGACGTGATAGCTCCTTTAAGACTTTATTGACACAACAGTCTGCTAACTTACCTACTGCCTTAGAATTGTCACCTTTCAGTGTCAGGTTGTATTCATCTTTATTTTTTCTTTCTGACTTCTCAATTAGAGCATCAAAAATTATCCTTTTGCATCGATGCTCTCAATTAGCAACGTTCAAATATTAGTCTTTTAGATTGAATCGTTGCCACTGCTTCAATCTTTAGATGACCGAACTCTACGATACTGATGCAGATGTTCTTGGATCTGATCGTAGTGTGTCTTGTTCAATGTTACTCCTTGACTGGTTGAGACAACACTACGATTCTAAAGACTGTTTATTGGATCTTCATTGTAGAACACCTCTTCCTTCTCTTTTGTAGTGCTTCAACACTTCTGTTTGCCTTGACTGATCTCAGGAACTGATAACTTGACTTCTTGTTATGACCTCTTCTAAATAGCAAGACACATGAGATTTGTGGCATGCCCAACTCTCTTTCTCCTTGTGATCTCATGTTCACTTATCATCAACAGTCTGACCCATCCTTAATCACTTTCACCTTGTTCTTCATAAGCTGACCAATATCTCTTTGTAAGATGCATCAGTTCCTACTTTGTTTGGCAAAAACTACAATCCTGGTTGATTCTAAGATTTTTATCTTCTGTTCTCTTGACAGCTACTACACTTGCTTACTTTCCTTAGTCAGTCACTTTTGCTGAAGTCTTCTTCTGATCGACTTGTGGAAGATTTCATCTTTAATAGCTTCATAACTCAATCTGGATGTTGATTGAGTTGGTGCTTAGATATTCTGTTGACTTGCATGCCATTCGTTGAGTGCTCTTTGGTTTCCTTAGGGAATGTATCTTTGCAACTCAGACCAGAGGCTTCGTGCTTTGGATATTCTGGGAGTGCTCATTCGTTAAGAATCGTGTTGACTCTACGATTCTGCCTTGGCATTGTGAGCACTTCTGTTTAATCCTTAGTTCTGCAGACTATGATTTGGCTTTGATTCTATAGACACTACGACTCCTAGATCAGATCCTGATAGTCTACGATTTCTATCTGCATACTTGTTATCCTCGTCTGATCTAGCTCGACTACGATATCTGCCTCTGATATGATCAGTAGACTATACTACTTCAAGTGTGGCTTACAATTTTTTACTTGGCTTTGGCAGATGCTCAGTCAGCTCTTAGACAGGCTGTCTCTAAGATTCTTAACATGACTTCCTCAGCAGACTATGACTCTGAGAAAGTTCTTCTCGACACACTACGATCCTTCTTCGTCTCTCCTGGAAGACTATGAACTCCGAGATCTACTATCTTGCAGACTACAATTCCGCCTTGATAGTTCTCAAGTTTTCCTTAACTCTCTTGGCAGACTACGATGCTGGTGCAGTGTTCAACGATCAGACATGCCTATCTATTACATTATACGATCAACCTAACAAGCTTGATCATTCTATATTTATAGTCCTTGTACATAATTTCTGTTGGTTCCCGGAGGCACAATAGTTATCTAGAAGGGGGGGGTTGAATAGATATTTAAAATTCTTTTTGTTTTTACTTTGCCAGTTTTGATAATGATTTAAACACAGCGGAATTAAGGTTTGTTTGATCTCCCTTTTTGATATAGTGAGTTAATGAGATTGAGATAGTTATAACAGTTTTAGCAGTTATAACAGTTATAGTAGTTATAACAAGAACGCAATAGACACGGCAGTTTTAAGTGGTTTAGAGCACTTAAAGCTCCCAGTCCACTCTTCCACTCCTCGAGTAGGAAATCCACTAAGGATGACTTTTACACTTTCTGAATCTCACAGATTCCTTCTATACCAGCAGTCTAGGAACTTCTTAGTTCACTCTTGAACTCTTCAAGTCCAACAGACTTGGTTCTTCACAGTTCACTTAGACCTCTTCAAGTCCTTCTGACTTGGAACTCTTACTTCAGTTGATTGGTAGTTGTTGAGTTCTTGGTTGGTGCTACTTAGTTACTGTTAAGCTCTTGCTCGAAAGAACTGAGTAGTTGTGCAAGCTTTTTCTTTTTCTCAGATTATAGAGTTGAGAGTTGAGTATTCTCTCTTTTTGTTTTATTTCTTTCTTTTTTTGAATCATCTGCAGATGTCTTGCATATATGTGATCTTTGAAATCTGCCCATTGAATCCATCCGTTGAAGCATTTAATGCATTTGACATTTTCTGATATTTGATGGAGACTTTCCTGCATATCTTCTGAATTGCATTCTGGCCCACTGACATAGCAAACTTCTTTCTCACCTAACACCTGAAAAGGTGTTTTCCTCTGTCCCATGGTCCTTTCCTTAGCTTCTTTAATACGTCTCTTTGTTGCATATGATGAAGTGAGTTTTATACACATGAATTGGATACATTTGGGCTTAATTTATTGTTGTTCTCAAGTCTTTTAGGATGTTTTATGTGTTTGTGTCTATTCATGCATGTTTTATATTGTTTTGTAGGAATTGGGATAAAAGTTACATGGATCGACGTTTGGGGTTGCTAGATTCGCGTTTTCGGCTTGCCATTTATATAGCAGTCAATTCAGAGCCAATTTGACTATAGCTCCAGACCTTATTTCAAAACTCTTAAAGAATGAAAGTTGTAGATCTACTTTTTCTCTTTCCGGAACATCTTGAATCATCAAAATCGGAGTTTGGACGAAGACGTTATGGCCATTTTCCCAAAGGACGTCGGAGCAGAAAATGTCAGAACTTGTAACAGTTCCGCGGCGCTAATTTTAAGCCTATTTGCAGTGCCGGGGCGCAATAAGGCAGATTCTCAGCAGTCGTGAATAGTGCTGGGGCGCTGGGGAAGAGGTTGGGTGCGGCCTGGACGCGTTTTGGGCGAATTTTGACACCTTTTTGACTCTAAATTGGATTGGGTTTGTTCCTAAGCTCAAAATTGGACTTGTAACCTATAAGTACATGATGTAAAGCATAAAATAAAGGGAGATTACATTGATTAGACTAAATTAAACACTCCTTTAGATTAGAACATAACCCTAGTTCTTATTAGTTTTGGAGATTGAAGCAACTTAGAGACCATTGAAGATTCAAAGTAGGAGCGAAAGAGGAGTCTCAAGGCTACTGACAATAGATTATATTCTCTTCTATTATCTTACTTTTATCTTTTAATGTCTATTCAATTGTGGATTCTTGATTTTAATTCATTAATTATGAACTAACTCTTTCATTAAGATTTCAATTGAACTTTTTAGGATTATGAATTGATTATTTGATTTATTCTAATTATTTATGTTGAAGTGAATTGTTCATCTTGCTTTGTGTTTATTGATTAATTATCTGATCAGTAATTACCTTGTTACTCTAGAAGGAATTGAGAAAGGAGTTTTAGGGTTAGAATTGGGCATGGTGACATGTGACTTAGTTATTTGCACAGTGAATAATTAGGTTTGTGAATAGAATGAGAATATCTATTTGCCGCATGTAAAACATAAGGAATTGGGATTGTAGCGAGTTTAATTCAATTGTTTTGCATAGAGATATAGCAAAATTAATCTGGGTTAAATAGAAGGCAATTGATCACTCGAGATAGGGCTTTTGGCATTTGAGAATTCATGTTAAATATTCAGTAGACATAATAATTGGAATAGTTGAATAATTGATTTATAATTCATAATTGGGGATATTGGAGTCTTAATCCTTATTTATCTGAATTCATTCAAATTTTAGTTGTTTATTTGCTTTCGTTTAGAATAATCTCTTTTAATTGTTTTAATTTAGTTTTCTTAATTAGAAAAATCACAATTATTGGTTGTTTAAATAAAATTGATTTGGTTAAGAGTTAGTACTTGGTAATTTTTATTAAATAATTCCTCATGGGAACGATACTCTACTTTCACTTTATTACTTACTGACCGTGTATACTTGCACGTATTCATTGATTGCAAAATCGATCAACAACATACTAAGGATATTTTTATGCCATTGGGACTGGTGAGTACTTTAACGTTTGTAACCCATTCCACATTTGTTAAGATTTTATCTTTGAACAAATGATCAAGACCCACAACTTCTCACATAGCCAGATGATATTATACGATTCTTATCGTGATGTCTTGCCACCTTGGTTCTTGATGCAAACAAACGAGAACACTACAATTTCGCTTAAGGGCTGGCACACTACGATCTTCACTTGCTTGTCTTGCAAACTCTATGTTTCCGAGAGCACACTATGATCTTTGAGTTGGCTTCGGCAAACGTCTGGACCACACTACGATCTCTGAGTTGGCTTCGGCAAACGTCTAGACCACTCTACGATCTCTGGAGAGGCCTTTCAAAGTAGTCATACTACGATCCTTTATGCTTTACGATTTTGCCTTGGCTTCTCCAGACTCTTGCTTAGCTCATTAGACAACAAATCTATTTGAAGCCTATCTATTACATTTCAAGATATAGATCAACCTAACATCTTTGATCTCTTTATCTATACATTCATTTACAGAATGATGAACGTTGAAAGCTTAGATCAACCTAACAATTTTCATCTATCAGTAAGTCCTTGTACATATATTCCTTGAAGGACTTCACATATAATCATGAACGTTTACTTTAAACATCAAATCAAGATATGCATTCTTCTAACAATCTCCCCCTATTTGATGTTGACATAACCAAGGAGATTTGTTGTCATGATTATCAAATTCTATATGCAGTGCAACAAAGTAAGTATGACTTAATATGTGATGCCCCCAAAATAGGTATACATCACCCATCTTGGGTCGCCAAATACATGGTACTGAATACAAATACAAACTTAATTATACAACATGAGATGAGAGTTTTTACAAGAATATTGTCATCTAGACAATATCCAAACTCAAATAGAGTCCTCATTACATTTATTGGCACACTATTTTATAGAATAGTGAGGACTACTATAACACCATCTCGGGCCATCACTCCGTTCTCCAACTAGTTCCGACTACGTTCTCATTTTCTGAAGAGAACAATGGAAATAAAAGGGTGAGCTCAACTAGCCCAGTAAGAAAAATTATGACTAAGATAATGCAGAATAAGTTATCATTAGCCTTCAACAATGTTAAATTGATAGAATATAATAGACAATAAGTTTAACTGCAGCGGAATAAGTAATCTATTAGAAGAGTCAAGTAGAGCATGATATCTACTATCTTCTATGATATAAAAAGTTTATCATTAACTTTATTGCTGAGACTCAACTTAATAAATAGATCATATCATCGAATCATCCCTGCACTACGGGCTAAGGATATTCATTAGTATCACGTCCACAAATTATTCTTGCACTACGGGCCAAGAATTATTGTGTAATCATCAATGGTCATGACTATACCGAATTATCCCTGGTCATAATCATACCAATCAACAGTCCATCTATGCACGTAAGCCAAAGATAACTTTCATCACAATATAAGCATGATGATGATGATAATGATATAAACATTAATCAAACGAAATCAAGGATAATTTAAAGACTTAAAATTTATCCAGAGTTTAAATATATCCAAATTGTCAACATGATACTGCTTTATGAGGTAAAATTCAAGAATAATATCCATGTATCAAAAATAATTTGGATAGAAAAGAAATAAATTTTTTAGTGAATAGTACCCCGTGAATAGTACCATATGAATAGTACTTTGGGAATAGTACCCCGTGAATAGTATCCTGACATGAAATCGGATGAATAGTAACCCGTGAATAATAATTCATGAATAGTACTCTGGTACGAAAATTGCTCCGAATACCCGAGTGAATAATACTAGCTAGAGTGAATAGTAACTAGGTGAATAGTAACCCATGGATAGTAACTCGTGAATAGTACTTCGGCATGAAAAGTGCCCCGAATACCTGAGTGAATAATACTAGAGTGAATAGTAACTGGGTGAATAGTAACATGTGAATAGTACCCCAGGTGAAAATATTGATATTTAATAAGAAAGTTCAGATCAATATTCCAATAAAATGATACTGGATGAAGCGCAAAACTCAAGGATATTCCACTAATTTGAAGGATTATCGAAGCAATACTTACCATAGTAAGTTTAGATTTAAGAATATGAAAATAAATAACATACAAAATTGCAAATGGATTTTCACCTGTCATACGGTACGTATCCGCGTAGACAGGTTATTCCGATATATTAAAGGATGAATACAAAAAATAGTATTCCTTATGAATACGACGAACACAATAAATAATATCCCTTTCCAAACAAAAATAACATCCCTTACGAATACAACAAATAATATCCCTTATAAATGCAATAAATAATATCCCTTACATTAGTAGAAGACTGGATACTGCAATAATGAAGTAGCAGAATACTCTTCTTCTTTCTCTCTATAGTTTCTCTCTCTATAGCTTCTCTTGTGAATCCCAGTGAATTGGTGAGAATGAAAGAAGAATTAAGCTTTTATTTATAGGAGAATGGACTAAATAGTAACTAATTCATGAAAGGTCTAGATTAATTTACTATTAGAACAGACGGTCCAGATTGATTACTATTAAAACCACAACCGACATTCCAGATTGATTTACTTTTAAAACCACCACCGACGGTCCAGATTGATTACTTTTAAAACCACCACTGACGCTCCAGATTGATTTACTTTTAAAATCACCACCGACGGTCCAGATTGATTTACTATGAAAACCACCACAAATAGTCCAAATTGATTTACTATTAAAACCACCACCGATGGTCCAGATTGATTTACTATTAAAACCACCATCAATGGTCTAGATTGATTTACTATTAAAACCACCATCAATGGTCCAGATTGATTAACTATTAAAAGCACCACCAATGGTCCAGATTGATTTAACTTATTACGCTTTAATACCCCTAAAGTTTTCCAAGTTTACATTATTCACCTCTAACTTTTGTAAATCACTTATTTTCAATAAACACATTCTTAATACTTCAACAATTATTCATCATTAATATTATAACTAACAATATTTAACAACCAGATCATTCCCAAGAAAGAGGGAGCTTTCCAATAAGAATTTCTCCCTATTGGCGCGTAATTAGGTGACCAAACCTCTCCTCGATAGAACTTTCTAGACATCGTCAATATTGCAAATAATAATATGAATAATTTTGTTGTCTCAATTATTGATTTAATAGTATAAATATTATGCAGATGATACTGTGACAATAATTTAATTAAATAACATGAGATACTATGCAGTAATTACTGTAACAATAATTGAGTATAACTAAGTGACTTCTCACATAAGCATCAATAATCAATATTGTGTGTTACTATGCAACCATGCGTATTATTGTACTTTTACCACCGGATAGTTCAACAGTTTAACGGTAAAACTTTCATCGTTATTTTTATAAAAAGATATTTTTGTCGTTTTTTAACTATGAAAATACTTCCGTTGTGGGGTCCACCAATAATTGTGTCATCGAACGAATATTCCATGAAAAAAGAATATTCCCCGACACAATGAATATTTTATATTAACTTGCTTACTTTGCAAAAAAAATTCACATATCACCCTTAACTTTAACCTTTTATCAATTAAACCATTTATTAAATAGAATAATAATTATAAGAAAATAAAATACTTTCATTTCATAAAATTCGGGGTCTTACATAATATTTCAGTGAACATCTGAAATTTCTAGAGAATAAGCATGAATTTATTGATGTTTGAGGATAGATATTACATTTAAACTTAGTTACATCAATAAGAGTTGAGTTTTAACTTATCTCTATTTCTTTTGCCTTTTTCTTCTCGGAGGATTTGCATATTCCTCCGCTCTTCTTCTTCTGCTAGCTTCGTCTCTTCATGTTATTTCTTCCAGCCCGCTTTGACTAAGTCATTCATTACGATCGTGCCTATTCATGAATGCATGATCTCCAATTGGTATTCTTATGCCTGTTGTGGTCACCTCGTGTGAGATGGGAGAAGGCCTTTGACTTCTTAATGGTTGAGCCATGATAATTGGCTCATCGTCAGATCGTTGAGTATGATGGCCAGATTGTGGAGTCTGTTGATGTCACCTTGTTGGAATTTTCTTATAGCAGTTTATATATTGATGAAGCTCTCCATTATAAGTTTATTCTGAGCTTCTTGAGTGGTCTGTAAGATAAGAACAACATCCCTGTGTCTTTTGGCTGCGAGAAAGTGGATCTCATCCCTGTCCTTTATACTCTAAATCATTTCCTTGATGATCTCCCTAAGCTTCTTAGTGAGCTCAGAGCTTAGGGAGCTTGCGAGACTATTTGCAGCACTGATCATTTTTGTTAGTCTCATTTGAATGAGTTCAGTGTGTGCTTCAAGACTATCATCGATTTCCTTGATCACTTTCTTTGACGCGTCTGACAAGTCGATTTTGGTGGGCAATTCTGAAAGAAGTTCATTGAGTTGGGGAATGTGTGGAGGAGGGGGTGTTCTCTTGTATTGAGCTTGCAATGAATATAGGGCAAGATCAAGGTTGAAGTAGTCATTTGTGGACGAGGAGGGAATATCAGATGGAGGGGCCTGTGTTTGGGTGTATGGAGTAGGTGGCTCTACGATTTGAGAGAGGGACTCTACGATGGGGCTAGAGTTAGTAATCGTAGAAATGAGAGGAGTTGGGATCAATATGAAGTTGGGCATATTTGGTTCATCAGTTACAGAATTTTGGAATTCTGCAACTGGGAATTGATTTAGTGGATTAAGAACCACTTCCAACCAGCTTGGAAATTCATAAAATTGGCTGAAAAAAGATAGTGGATAGTGATTAACTCTGAAAAAGATTGATATAGATAATACCTCATGCATAATTCTTGAAGAGGGACCATTTGTGATTAGCTGTTTGGCAAAGTTGAAGTTGCCTGTGAATCCATGAGCCAACATAGAGATGGCTAGATATTCTTTGAAGCTCTAAAACATGTGATTCCAGGAGTTTAGAATTTGAGCATGATGAAAAGGCATCATGGGTAGATAGGAGAACAGATGATCGTAGTTAGCTTTCCTGTACCCATCATAGCCCACAACGATGATCTCGACATCATCATCTTCGTCCTCTTCTCTGTCTTCATTCAAGGATTCCATTACATCAATGACTTCTCTTTGTTCTTGCTCTGGTTTTGTCTCATTTATTGTAGGAGAAACTTCTTCTGTCATGGGGATATCATGAGGCTCCCCCTCAACGTGATCATCCATTTGCATTTCTAGTGGCTCCCCCTCAGCTCGAGCACTTTCTAGGGTGATAACTTTATTTAGCTCCCCCTCAGCTTGAGCAGTGTTTTCTTGTCCAGCTTTGGATAGCTCATTCTCAGCAGCTATACTTTTATCTTCCTCCTTTAATGCCTTTACATTGACAAGAATGTATTTCTTGAAAAGTTTTCTTCTGGACTTTTTAGGCTGAGCCACAACCTCAACTCTTCCTTCAGCTTCAGATCTGAACTGTTGATCAGCCAGAGTCTCTGGTGCAGCAACTTCCCTGGGAAAGGCATCCAATCTAGTTTTTACGATAGGTAGAGACTCTACGTTCGAGGAGACAGATGTCCTTTTGGGCTTGTGCCTATTTTTATTCTTCTTCGGCAGCTGTGAGATGGTAGCTCTGTCTTCATCTGCCTCAGCCTGCTGTTCTTTTCTTCTTAGGATTCTCAGAGTCTCAATGTCAGAAGACTCTATAGGTATATCAGTGGTAGACCCTTGGGGTTCTTCTGCCAATTGAGCCTTTAGCTTCCTCTTGCCCTTGCTTTTTCTAACCAGGGCAGAGGGTTCTTCCTTGTTAGTTTCTTCTTCATCTTCTTCAGACTCCCTGACCACAGACATATTTCTTGGAATCCCTAACTCCTTTGCATCAGCTGTCCTTCCACTAGACTCAAACATCATTCGTACATTTTTAGATGGATTTCTTTTCCAGTTCTCGAACAATTACTGGGTCATTTGTCTGTTTGGATTTATTGATTCTCCTTCATCATCCTCTATCTTATCGTCCAAAGCAGACTGTAGGATGATACTGATGAATCTCCCGTAGAGCATCTTCCCAAAGCTCTTTGACTTCTTCGAGCTGAGAATCCACTTCCCAATCTATTCAAGCAGCAGGGCTCTATAGTTAAGCTGTATCCCACAACTGATGGCTATCATGAGCTTGATCTGTACTTCGTTTATAGAATCGTGGCCTGAGCTCTTGCAGCATATGCATTTTCTAATAATGTCTACTAGAAATTTATACCTCTAAGGAAACTCCTTTTTCTTGTATCCTTTGACAGTGGAGAATTTCTTGTGATGCATCCTTTTTAGTCCTTCATGGAAATCTATGCCATCTATGAATGAAAACCCTTTAGATTTGAAACCTAGTGCTAGGTTGATGTCCTCAACCTTCAGCTTGATTTCCATGTCCTTAACCCTCGTTGTGATGACGTCATTCTCAAACACACCATTTTTATAGAATTCTTTTATCAACTTAGGGTAGATTATCGTGCTCGTACCCAGAGCCTCTTCGAGACCAGCCTTCTTTATCAATTACAGAGTTTTGTGAAACTTAGGTTCAACTGTTTTGAACTCATCGAAATAGAGTTTGTAGCCCAAGATGACGTTGGAGGCTGCCATTGATTTCTTTGCAAGGAGTATGATTATTTGAGCTTTCTTGAAAGTTAGGGTTTCTGCTTGTAGAGAGAAAGAGAGAAATAAGCTTTTGAACTTCTAATTTAAAAAAGGCATTTTCAAACTGTACTTGTAACATCCCTCTCTCCATTTTTCTTAGTGGGGCAGGTGTCACATTCTGCCTGGCTCTAAAAATTTGATTGAGTAAGATTATATCGATTTGCCCTTAACATCTGACGTGTCCTTTCGGAGGACTATGACCGTTGAGGTATCCTTTGTGATTGTCGAGTCTGTTCTGCAATTGTCATGTCTGCTCAACAATTGTAAAGTCTGAACTGTGATCGTTGAGTCTGTTCAACAATCGTCATGTTTGCTCAGCAATCGTCGAGTCTAAACTGCGATCATTGAGTCTGTTCTACAATCATTGTCTTTCATGTCACTGCAGCTCTACGATCGTGAACTTCCCTTGATCATGTCCACGATTTCGAACAAAGTCTTTGTATCTGTATGGTTAGCACAAGCTAGAGCATATATTTCATGGTTGTAAATTAAGCATACTTAGCTCACTTATTAACTTGTTGAATCTGGATTCATCTAGAGACTTTGTAAAGACATCAACAAGTTGATTTTTAGTAGGAATATATTGTAAAGATATGGTTCTATTTTGCATATGATCCCTAATGAAATGATACCTTATTTCTATATGCTTAGTCCTAGAATGCATGACAGGATTATGAGGTATTGCTTTGGCACTTGTGTTATAACAGTGAACAGGTATGGATTTGAATTCAAACCCATAGTCTGCTAGCTGATTTTTCATCCATAGGATCTGAGCACAACAACTGCCAGCAGCAATGTATTCAACTTCTGCAGTTGAAGTAGATATTTTGCTTTTTGCTGAACCAAGACACAAGTCTGTTTTCTAGTAACTGACAGATGCCACTGGTACTCTTTCTATATATTTTGCAGCCTGCAAAATCAGCATCTGTGTAGCCTGTTAGTTCAAATGAGGACTCTTGGGATACCAAAGCCCTAAGTGAGGTGTACCTTTGAGATACCTGAAAATCCTCTTTACAACAGTTAAATGTGATTCTTTAGGATTAGCCATGAAATCTAGCACATATGCATGTTGCAAACATTATGTCTGGTCTACTGGCAGTTAGATATAAAAGAGAGCCTATCACTACTAGAAATTCGACATATAGCGACGGTCAGAACGGAACCGTCGCTATAGGGTATCTATAGCGACGGTTGGCACGGAACCGTCGCTATAGACACGGAACCGTCGGTATAGAGATTTTTTTTTAAAAAAAAACTCCCAATTCCCCCAAATTATTTCAGTATCTTTGCTCTAATTTTTTCCCCAAATTATCTTCCTTCTCATCCCCACACTCTCTCTTTTAACCTAACCCACCGACCCATTTTTTGGAGAAAGTTACCTTCAACATACCAGCCATTGTCGGGGATACAACACAGGGAAGGAGGGGGCGTAGCTGTAATGGCCGGGCCAGTGAGCCAACTCGATTCATCTGGATTGTTCAACAAGAGGAGCTTCAAGACCTCATCACCAATTCGAATATTTTTGTTCTTTCACAAAGCCATTAGGTCCGAGCTCGATGCGCTCCACCGAGCCGCCATGGCCTTCGCGACTAATCCTCACAGTGATATTAAGCCCTTGCTGGAGTGGTATCACTTCAATCGCTCAATTTACAAGCACCACTGCAATGCTGAGGACGAGGTCTATGTTGCAATCACTTTAATTTCTATTTTCTGAAATCCCTAGAATTTGATATATTTATGTATGTATGCACGCACGCAATATTATGTATTGTATTAACTTTGAGATTGGATAGTTTGTGCTTCTCATTTTTGTAGATTGAATTGTCATTTCTCCTTCCATTTTCATATTTGATGTATGTTTGTGTGTGTTCTTTTGATGGATTTGAGGAGTGTTACTTTAATTTAATCGCCCGCCTATTGATAACGGAATTGTCTTTTACCTGCAAATATTTGCAAAATTTGTACTAGGAAAAGTCTGTTGCTTCATAGACCCCTAAAGTAATTATTATGTTTTCTTGTGCAAACAATTGAATTTGGTTATCATATTTCAATGGTGGAGAGTGGTATGAAACTTTCTATCTCTGTATGTGTTTGGTAGCTGTATTTCATTAATAATTACTCGAGGTTAATTACTTTAATTCTTTCTAATTTTTAGATTTCTTTAGCTGGAACAAAGTCAAGATACGTTATTGTGATGGTGCATCTTTTGCCGGCCATCCTGAAAGTGAATTTAAAGTAAGTTTACCTGCTTGATTGGCAAACTTAATAATTGTTATATAACTGAAAAGGAGGAAATTCAGTTTTTAAAGTAACAATGTTGTTATACTTTCTGTCAATAATGCCACAGAATGGCACTAAACTCTTCTTCCGAGGTTAACTAATCTGGGAAGCAATCAAGGATGAACTCTTGTCAGTAGGATTGTCTAATGCTAAACAGGTACTTTCATTAATTGTAATTATTTTCTCACCATCCTTTTCTAAGCATATAGATTGTCAAGGATACTAATAAAATTGATCTCTTTCGTCTATCTACACTATCCACCTTTGCTACGTCTTGTAGTCCAACTCTTATAGCCAAACCCTTAAATTCAACCTCAAATCTATTCATTCCAATGCACTTTCGCAAGTTCACTTCATTGCATTTTCTATAATCAGTCCAAATGCAGTTCATTGGATCTAAGGTTGACCTAATCATGTATCTATTTTCATTTTTAAGATGGATAATTTATACTCTTTTCTTGCAACAGTTTACAATGCTAATATGTGCTATGAAATTTTCAAGTGTTATCAAAATTCACTAACATTGTTCTAATTGATGATTATTTATTAAGTCCATTATAAGTTCTGGCCTGTCAAGCAAATAAACAGTAGCTGTAGTTTTACTGATGACTTAACAGGCTCTTCTTTCAGGATGCTCCGCTGGAGGGTTGGCAACTCTCATACACTGTGATGATTTTCACGAAATCTTGCCTAAGGATGCTAAAGTCAAGTGTCTATCTGATGCAGGTTTTTTCCTTATCAAACTCTATACCTTGTTAGCCAAAAGTTACTACAGAAATTCTTGACATAACAAGGTGGGTGCAATATATTCAAGTTTTTTTTGTTACATTTTAAGGTATAAAACAACTTCTCTGTATGAGATAGACACTACATATAGAGGGGGAGGAGGAGAGGGAGGGAGTTGTAGTAAACCCAAAGAAAAAGAGCCTTGCATAAGGACTCCATATGACGAGGGGAAATGGAGGAAGAATTGATGGAAACTTCCCAAAAGGATTTCTTTTTTTCTCCTTATATGTAACTTGGGATTGATACCTATATCTTGAAACCCTTATATTTTTGTTCAAGTCAAAATCTATAGCCTTCTATATAATATGTATAATGGTGTACTAGAAACTGGCAATTCACCTGTATCAAGTTTAAATGTCCATCTTTAAGCTTGGAATGTGATTCTGTTTTATGTTTTCTTCTATAATAGGAGAGATATTGCTGGAAATCACACCATTGAATCTTTTTATCATGATGTTGTCCAACTTCAGGTTGTGTCTCAAACTTTTGTAAATTTTAAGTTGATTTACGTATTTACTTCAATTTCTTCATCTTTTCTAGCCATTTTTATAGAATTTGATTAACTGATAATTCCATCTACAAGTATGTCTAAAGACTAAATATGTTCACTTGTATTAGTAAACCTTCCCTTCACTATGAACCCGGCTATTGATGTTGTTTGGTGTGAAAATATTTGATTATTGTTTGAGTGTTCAAATTTTTGTTCTGGAAACATAGCAAACATTTAGTTTAATTCTGGGTTGACAATTATAGGCAAGAAGGGCTTTAAGGGCTCGTCGTGTGCGTATGTCCATGGAAGGGCAGGCTATGCAGGATATGCTGAATGAACGCCGCAACAAGGCTGATCTCTTAAAAGAGGCTGAGGTACATTTCTCATTGGCATCGGTTCTACTTGTCTCTTTAACATGAAATCTTCTTTAATTCTCATTCAGAAAAAAGTAGCTGGTAATACAAACATTTTTGGCTTGTTTATAATTCTTGTTCTTGAAATTCAGGAAGAGTGGTGTGATAGTAGAGGAACACTACAAGAAGTCAAGGCAAAGATACAAATGAGGCAAGAGGGAATTAGTTCTAAACTTATTTTAGGCATAAAGATATTCATTCAGAAAAAAGTAGTTGGTAATATAAACTTATTTTAGGTATACTTGCATATTATTCATTTTGACGTATTTAATGGGGTTTTTGTTCATGCTTTATAATGATAATCCTTTTTTGTTTTTCTATAGATTTAAGTTATACTGGACCACTGTGGAAGGTTATTTTTCTAGTCTTTATGGAGCTTAATTGGCGTTGGGCAGGTAGATGGCATGTCAGCAGATTTCATAATCAGTCAGCTCTTATTAATTGATGCTGAAGACCAAACTTTGGCAGTCTTTTATAGTAGAATAGATTGATTATATCTTTTAGAAGTAAATTACCTAATGTAATCTTTTGTTTTGTTTCTTCCTGAAAACTCTTTTGATATTATGAAGGGCTACAAAAATGTGTAGGATTGCATTCAGAAAGAATATTCCTCTAATGAAATAGAGCAGTTGGAGGCTTTGTACAAGTCACTTGGGCAGCAGTACAGTTGGTCATCCGCTGTTAAGGTGATATATTCATTCTTTGTTAATGCTCCTTTTTATTTGTCTTTCATGTTAACAGAAAATCCTCTGGCATGAAATTTGGAAATGTATTTTAATTACTTGGTTGGAAAATCTTATTGGCTGACATCTCTGCTGCTCTTTGTTAAACTACTGTGTGTACGCATCTGTTTAGCTTGTTCTTATTCCTGGCTGCGTATGCAATCGGTAAAACATGTATAGTCCTAATGATTACAGGTAGGAGGTTATCAAGAACATAGAATGCATGCATGTCACCAAACGATGTAAAGCTAGCTACCAGGATCTGTCAATCAGGGAGGTTGCATTTTAGCATTATTATTATTATTATTATTATTTAGTTTGAACTCCTCTGTTTTTTTATTGGTGGCAAGATATATCAACCTTTTGACCTCTCTTTCTTTTTGGGTTGTTACAAATGGTATGTGAGCAGGTTGTTGAGCGGTACGGAGCAAAGTGCTATTTGCCAAGTGTTACACCCCAAGGGGGGGTGTAAGCCATCTCTACAAACAGGAGCCAACTTCTGAATCTCCCATCGGCTAGAGAGGCAACAGTTATGTCAAGCAAATGGTAATCAGATTAGGTGTCGTGCTAATACCACGACTATCAATATTATGTGCCCGAATATCTTGATGTTGTTATGTGACACATACCTTCGCATTGCCTCATGATCTGAAGTTACCATTACTAGCTAGGCTCGTTTAGTTTTACATTATTTATTCTTAATGTGGTAGATTTTGTACGTAAAATGATAGCATATCCCCTAATTACCACTCACACTATATCCTAGTAGCTTATATTTTATTGGAAGCTATTGTCTTACAATCAAGTTAATATACATTCTGCTATATGCGGAAGGGCGTTGCATGGGTCGGTGTATGATAAATGAGCACATTCAACCCTCGCTCATCCCGAACGAAGTAATCCATCCCCAGTCTGACAAATATTGGAGTGTTGTTGCAAATTACATGAAAGTCTGTTGTTGCACATTACATGAAAGTCTATTTTTTGCATGCTTTCTTTTGTGCCATTTGATCATATTCTGTTTCTCTAAAACAGTTGTGTGTGCATAATTGAAACTAAAATTATTAAATTCTTATATCCAGTAGTTCTTGAATACTTAGTTAACATGAGTTGAGAAGAAGCAAAGGAGTATATAATTTTCAGACTTTATTATTGAGATTATGAAAGATAACTTTGAATAGTTGAATCCCCTTCAGAAACCTTGAAGTTTGAACTTAGAGCATTGTGAATGAATTTCACAGTTGGTTTTGAGGCTTACTTACTCATACATGTATAAATATTTAAAATTATATCTGTAGAGGGGTTGAGAATCTTTCACACTAGTCTGCCAGGTTTTGTCATTTTGTCTAAAACGTTGTAATGATTCCATTCTATTGGGACTACCTCTATTTCTGTTGCATGATATTTTGTTCAGCAAGCAATTTGCATGAAGAAACATAATTATAGTTGGTAATTTGCTGTTGCACTTTATTTAACATTATATTTACAACTGCTAAGATGTTTCCTTTCGCAGTATACTCCTGCAATTGATATGTGGAGCATTGGATGCATATTTGCTGAGATGCTTATTGGAAAGCCTTCGTTTCCTGGAAAAAATGATTCACAGCCAAGTAGAAATAATCGTGTTTAGCGGCCAGTTTTGCCATATATGCTACTATAATTTCTGAATGATTATGTCCAGTTTTTCCTGGACAATGTACTTGTTTGTGATGCTTGTAATGTTGTAATGTGAATGATTTTAAATGATGTATATAATATTTTTTATATTATATTTGTGTTTGTTGAATAAATGTGCGTTATTAATTTTTTTTAATTATGAAAAGGCTATAGCGACGGTCATCGACCGTAGCTATAGTGTTCTATAAAACACATCTATAGCGACGGTCACCGAGCGTCATTATAGACATCTATAGCGACGGTCATGACCGTAGCAATAACTCTCAATGACAGTTAGTAAAGAGTAAATACACGATTTTGACATGACTTATAGCTAGGGTCGGTGATTATCGCTATAGGCCAAAAGATCGGCGCTATAGGCTTTATCGACGGGTTCTAAGTTGCTAACACTTTTAGCGACCGTCTTTTGGCCTATAACGACGATCGGCGACCGTCGCTATAGGTTGATTTTCTAGTAGTGTATCATACCTCGGTATTGAGTTATTTTAATATTTTTACCTTTTTCATCTTTGTCAAGCTTAGTTGCAGGAGCAATTGGGGTTTTCATGGGAGAGGCTGATTCCATGCCATACTTCTTAAGTAAATCTTTAATGTACTTGGCTTGGTTTATGAAGATTCATTCATCAGTTTTCTTTACTTGTAGTCCAAGGAAGAAATTCAGCTCACCCATCATGCTCATTTCAAACTTGTTCTGCATAAGCTTGGAGAATCTCTTGCATAACTTTTCATCAGTAGATCCAAAAATAATGTCATCAACGTATATTTGAACTAATAAGACTTTGTCTTTATGCTTTCTAAAAAATAGTGTGGTATCTACTCTACCTCTAGCGAACCTATTTTCAATAAGAAAGTTAGTTAGTGTTCCATACCATGCTCTAGATGCTTATTTAAGACCATATAGGGCTTTGTCTAATCTATAGACATAATTAGAGAGAGATGGATTGATGAAACCTAGAGGTTGCTCTACGTAGACTTCTTCTTGAAGTTCACAATTCAAGAATGCACTGTTGACATCCATCTGAAAGACCTTGAATTTCATGTGAGCAACAAAGGCAAGAAAGAAATATTCTGATGGCTTCTAGTCTGGCAACAGGTGCAAATGTCTCATCATAGTCAATGCCTTCTTCTTGAGAGTATCCCTTGGCCACTAGTCTTGCCTTATTCCTGGTTATTACTCCATCTTCATCCATTTTGTTTCTAAAGACCAACTTGGTTCCAATGACAGGATGAATTTTTGGTCTCGGTACAAATCTCCATACTTTGCTTCTTTCAAACTGATTAAGTTCTTCCTGCATAGCTTCTATCCAGCTGGAGTCTTCCAAAGCATCCTCTATCTTTTTAGGTTCCATTTATGACAGGAAGCTTAGATAGAAACATTCATTTTGGGTGGCAGCTCTTGTTTTGACTCTTGCACTTGGATCTCTAATGATTAAGTCTTGAGTGTAATCTCTTGCCCATCTGCTTCCTGTTGGGACATCTGTCCTGATGCCTTCTTGTCTGAGGTCTTTAAGATCTATATTTGCTTCTTGGTGTGGAGGTTCATTGTCTTGCATAGGCCTCTCTACGATCTCATTTTTTTGTTCAACAATTTCACTATCTGGAACTACGACTGTAGTGTTGAGATCAACGACCTCGTTCATAGTGTCTGAACTATCGGTCATAGTGTCTTGTAGTACTGTTTTGTCTAAGTCTGTCTCATCAAAGATGATGTGAATCGAGACTTCAACACTTAGTGTCTTCTTGTTGAACACACTGTAGGCCTTACTGTCTGTGGCATATCCAAGAAAGATTCCTTCGTCTGACTTGGGCTGAAACTTTGTCAAATACTGCTCCGTTGTTAAGAATGTATCATGCACAACCGAATACATGAAAGTAGCTGACACTTGGCTTTCTTCCTTTCCATAGTTCGTAGGGGGTCTTCTTAATCGTAGAGTGTATGAGTGATCTGTTCTGAGTGTAGCATGCATTGTTGACAGCTTCTACCCAGAAGTATTCAGGCAGATGGGCTGCTTCTAGTAGAGTTCTTACAACCTCTATTAACGTG
This sequence comes from Panax japonicus, assembly GCA_020205505.1. Lineage (NCBI taxonomy): Eukaryota > Viridiplantae > Streptophyta > Magnoliopsida > Apiales > Araliaceae > Panax > Panax japonicus. The sequence goes on from CM035112.1 coordinate 16,332,353, forward strand.
CTGTTCTTTATCTCAGCTACTCCATTTTGTTGACGAGTTCGTGGAGCTGAGAAGTTATGACTGATGTCATTGTCTGTGCAGAACTGGTCCATTTTTGAGAATTCAAATTCTCTGCCATGATCACTCCTTATAGCTTTGATTTTCTCCCCTTTCTCGTTCATCACTAGTTTGAACATCTTGATCAGTTGGGAGCTTGTTTCATCCTTTAAGGTTAGAAAGAATACCCATGTGAATATGGTGTAATCGTCGACAATGACCAGTGAGTATCTCTTCCCTCTAAGGCTCGTTGTTGGAATTGGCCCAAATAGATCCATTTGGAGCAACTGCAGGGGCTTGTCAATTGAGTTGGCAGTTTTGCTTTTGAATGAGCTTCTGGTCTGCTTTCCAAGATGACAGGCATTGCACGACCTTTCTTTAACGAAGCTAAACTTAGGTAAGCCTGCAACTAGATCTTTTGAGGCTAGTTTGGACATGCTCTTGAAGTTGAGATGAGACAGTCTTCGATGCCATAACCAGCTCACTTCTTCAGATGCTTTAGCCAGAAAGCATATTGTCTCATCTGAGCTTAGTTGACCAAGATTTACTGTGTAGACATTTTCTTCTCTTGTTTCGGTTAACTTTACAGCAGATGTCTTCAGGTCTCGGACTTGACATTGTTTGTTGAAGAATGTTACTTGATGACCCTTGTCGCAGAGTTGGCTGATGCTTAGAAGATTGTGTTGTAGTCCTTCCACATAGGCCCCTTTTATAGAAGGATACTGCATCATTTCGAGCTGAGCCATATCCTCTTGTCTTGCCAGAGCCGTTGTCTCCAAAGATGACTGAGGGACCCTCCTTCTCTATGTAGTTAGACAGAAGTGCTTTATTCCCAGTCATATGCCTTGAGCATCCACTGTCCAGATACCAGGTTGTGATCGTGGAGCTCTTTTCCTATGGTAACATTAAACCTTCATTTTGGTACCCATACTTGCATGGGTCCTACTTTGTTAGTACCCTTGAGGACCCAAATCTACTTGATTTTGGGTATCATATGCATGAAATTATAATGGCACTTTGCAGCCTTGTTGTGACGCCCCCAAAATAGGTCCATTCCATCCAACCCATTCTGAGTCGCCAAATACATGGTACAAAAATAACTACAACTTTCTTATTACAACATATAAACTGTGAGTTTAAATACAGATATTGCCGTCTAGACAATATCCACACGCAAATAAATCCCCATCATAATTATTGATACATTATTTTACAAAAATGGTGAGGACTACTAAGCAACTCTCTCTATAACCATCATTCCATACCCCGACTCGTACTCGCTACATTCTCGCCTCCTGAGAATAAAAATGGAACAAAAAGGAAAAGGGTGAGCTCAACTAGCCCAGTAAAGAATATTATGACTAAGTTAATATACAACAAATTATCGTTAGTCTTCAACAGGGAAAAATCTAATAGAATACAATAGACAACCAGTTTTAAATCAACAACTGCAGCGGAAACAACAATTCATTAGAAGAGTTAAGTAGAGAATGCAAACTACTATCTTCTATATATGAATTTAAAAGTTTATCGTCGATATTTTATCCCTGTAACATCAATCAATATATATCTAAAATCAAATATTCATCTTTGCACTACAGGCCAAAGATATTCATCAGTTGGTCATGTTCATCTAAACACCTGTTCATCTTTGCACTATGGGCCAAAGATATTAATCAGTCGGTCATGTTCATCTCAACACCTGTTCATCTTTGCACTACGGACCAAAGATATTCATCAAGAAATCATTCATCTTTGCACTACAGCCAAAGATATTCAGTAATTTCATCATTTAGGACTGAGGATGATGAAAAATATTTTAAAGGAAACGAATCCAGTGAAACAAAAGAACAAATATTAAGGATTCGTACTTTAAACAATTCTCATTCAAAAATACTTCATAAGTAATCAGAGTGGGGTAAAATTCAAGAATGATCAAAACATGGATACAATCAAAGCTAGTATCCAGAATAGATATTTTGGACGAAAAGAAGAAATTTTATTTTTCGGTGAATAGTGCCGTATTCGTGAATAGTGCCGTATACGTGAATAGTGCCGTATACGTGAATAGTAACTCCGATACCAAAAGATAGAAATTTCACAAAAAACATCATCATGCTTTATGAATAGTACTCGTGAATATTAACTTGTGTATAATAATAACTCATGAATAGTAACTCGTGAATAGTAACTCATGAATAGTAACTCATGAATAGTAACCCCGACATGAAAAAGTTCCAAATTTATAAAAATTTCTAACCAATAATTCGGCATAATGATATTGAAGAAATAATATCATTTTCAAATAAAATAACATCCCTTACCTCGAAAGACAATACTTCTAGTTGAAACACCGGATATAGGCTATGACTTGAATTTGCATCGTATAGAAATACTCAAAGTATACTCAAAATACTCACAAGAATACGCCCGATAATATAGAGAGAGAAAACTTCAGTTTCTGGTGTGATTTTCAATTCTAACCTAAGCACCCTATTTATAGGAAAATGCTTAGAACACCAAAGTAGAAAATTTAATATAATATTAATATATATTTTCCAAAACCTCATACGTACACTTGCCAACTGAATTCAGCTCCTACACATGTTAAATGAGTCCACCTAAACATTCCAAAAATGTTTTTCCTATTTTAAATATTTTAAACTTCCAAAAATCAATTATTTCGGAGTTTCGAAACTTCAATAATTCACAATAAATAGCCCTTTTGTCAGACAATTTGAATCTCGCAATTTTTTTTATAGGAAATTCAATTCTCTACAACTTTGCAGAAGAAAGTTTTTCTAAATTCCAAACAGAAATTAACCGAAATCCACAAACGGACGATTTTACAGGCTATAATCAAATTTCAGTCAAGAAATGGGGTCCACCGACACATAAAACATGCTTTAAATATTTTTGGTAACAAAAATACTCCTCGTCCACATATATTCATATATCCCACATTCATCGTAAAAATATCATCATTATTATATTATTAAAATATAATAATATATTTAAATGAATTATTTTATCAGAAAAAGATAAAATTTCAATTTTCAAAAATTGTCACATTAAAAAAAATTTCTCCATCTATATCCACATAAAATAAATGTTTTCCTCATCATATGAATCAATAATTAATTATTCACAAATAATATTACAGAATCACAATATTGACAACCAGGCATTTCCCAAGAAAGAGGGGGTTTCCAATAAGAATTTCTCCTTACTGGCGCGTAATTAGGTGACCAAACCTCTCCTTAGACAAAACTTTCTAGACATTGCCAATAATGTTATCTAATAATATTATTAGATAATATGAATTATTGTTTCGATAATGAAAAATACTGTGTAATGACAATTATTGAAACAACAACAATATAAAATATCAACGCAACAATTATTAAATCAATAAAATAAAATACTGAACAGTAATTACTGTAACCATTATTGAGTAGTGCCTTCTTACGTAAGAATCAATAATTGGTGCAATACCGTGTGCTATTGTGCAACAACGCGTATTACTGGGTTTTAACCACCGAGTATTCCAACAGTGTTAACGGTAACAACTACGCTGTTATTTTTAAATAACTTATATTTGTCGTTTTCTTCATCCAATCGCTTTCCGTTATGGGGCCCACAAAAGACTACGCCGTTGTACGAATATTCCCCAACAGCAAGAATATTCCACGACCAAACGAATATTCCCCGACAACAATGAATATTTTATAACCACTTGCTTATTTTGAAATATTTGCGTATTTTACCCATAACTATCCACATTAATCAAATCAACCCTTACTATTTTAAAATAATAAATAGAGGAAATTAAATTTTATTTATTAATAATTTGGGGTCTTACACTTGAGATCAGCTTTATAGCACTCAAAACATCTAATATGATGCATGTTTGTGCGTGTGTGAAAATTCTTCCTCCATTTAGACTTTTGTGGATCTTTAGTCATCCTACTGTTAAGTTGATTTTCCTTCTTCCATGTGTCCTTGTGTTTCATGATTTGTGAGGAGTGTACCTTACCTCTACTGTACCTTTCCAGTTGGTTCGTAGAGTTGATCTTACTTGACTATACGATCCTTCGAGGTTGGTGAGTAGTGGCTGGGTTACTCTTCTCTTTTTTGAAACCCTGGCCGGCATGAGATTCGTTACTCCTTAGAATATGGATTGAATCAGTAGAGCAGGGTTTGACTGGCTCATCTTACTCTGAGGATTTCACAAATATAATGCCTCTACTAAAACTTGAGGCATTACTAGTGCTAGTTTCCTTTACCTTTTCTACACATGGCTCTGAGGCAGATTCCCCAAAGCCTAAACCTGTTCTATCACAAACACTTCTCTGGCTAGAGATTAGGGAGTCCATGGATGAAGAGGATTTATTCCATGTAGAGATTGTCTTTTCTAGTTCCTCAATTTTAGAGGTTAGACTTGACTCTCTTTTTGCATTGAGCTCATTGGTTTGTTTCAAGAGCATATTCTCAGCTTTAAACTTGGAGAGAGAATCAGTACTTAAAAGGGCTATTTCAAGTTCTTCTTGAACTTTTTCTTTGTCCTTTTCAAGAAGTGAATAGTCCTTAGTCAAAACTCTAAACCACTTCATGTATTGATGCAGATCAGATGTTATGCCATACAGTGCAATTCTTAAATCATCAATGTCTACATCAGGTGAGTTGAAGTCAAATACCTCATCTATACTTACTCCATGTATGTTAGAGTTATGTTTGTCCTTTAAATTCTAGGCCATCAGGAAAAGATTTTCCATTTGAGGATCTTCATCATCCCCAGATTCCGGAGTTGAGTCATTTTTTGAGTCACTCCATGATCCTCCAGCTACAAGGCTTTTGTCTCTCTTATGAGGCCTTTTGTTGCCTTTGTATTCCTTCTTTGAATGTGATTTCTTTTTAGTTCTTCTTTGAGAGGTTTATTGCAGTTAGCAATAAAGTGGCCAGGTTTCTTACAATTGTAGCATAAATCATTCATTTGCTCCTGGCTGCTGTAGTTGTTGACTTTCTTTGGCTTGCTGGTTTTGCCTTGACGCATGAACCTTCTGATTCTCTTTACCAACATTGCAAAGTCCTCATCATCATCTTCATCATAGTCAGAGTCAATTTCAGTGTTGACCTTGGAGGTGCTTTTCGTTGCTTTGAGAGCAACACCCTTATCCTTCTTTCTTCCTTTAGATATAGTTTCTACTCGTTGAGTCAGCTCCAGTTTGTATGTAAGAAGGTTGCCATATAACTGTTGAGCAGTCATCTCATGGAGATTCTTTGACTCTCTAATAGCAGTGGTTTTGGCATCCCACTTGCTTGGTAAGGCTCTCATGAATTTTATGATTAGATCTTTGTTTGGATAGATCTTTCCATACGCTCGTAGAGAGTTGAACAGAACTCTCGTAGGTGGCAGTGTCGTTTTCTCCTTGAATGTGTGCAAACATTTCATATTGCTGTGTCAGAAGAGATTGTTTGTTTTCTCTGACTTCTTCTGTTCCTTCATGCATAATGAGCAGTGCTTCCCAAACCTCCTTTGCTGTTTTATTGTTGACCACATTTTCAAATAAATCATCTTCTAAGGATTGAAATAAAATGTTCTTGGCCTTTTTGTCGAGTTGAACAACTCTTTTCTCGTTGTCTGTCCATTCTCCTTTGAACTTGATCTGTATTCTGTTTGGATCGTCTGTAGTTGGTGCAAGCTTTATAGGAATGTAGGGCCCATTCTAAACAGTTTCAAATAGATCTTCATCTATTGAATCCATGTATGCTTGCATCCGAACTTTCTAGTTGGTGAATTTATCTTTGTTGCATATAGGTGGCTTGCTGCCTCCTCCAGTCTTTGATTCGCGTGGTAAGTGTGCCATTGGATCTACTCAAGCTTTATAGGCTATATAATAGAACCTCCTCTGATACCAATTGTTAGTTACCGAAGGCACAATAGTTATCTAGAAGGGGGGGTTGAATAGATTTTTAAAATTCTCTTCGTTTTACTTTGCCAGTTTTGATAATGATTTAAACACAACATAATTAAGGTTTGTTTGATCTCCCTTTTTGATATAGTGAGTTAATGCGAGTGAGACAGTTATAACTGTTATAACAAGAATGCAATAGACACAATAGTTTTAAGTGGTTCAGAGCACTTAAAGCTCCCAGTCCACTCTTCTACTCCTCGAATAGGAAATCCACTAAGGATGTCTTTTACACTTTCTGAATCTCACAGATTCCTTCTAGACCAACAGTCTAGGAACTTCTTAGTTCACTCTTGAACTCTTCAAGTCCATCAGAATTGGTTCTTCACAATTCACTTAGAACTCTTCAAGTCCTTCAGACTTGGAACTCTTACTTCAGTTGATTGGTAGTTGTTGAGTTCTTGGTTGGTGCTACTCAGTTACCGTTAAGCTCTTGTTCAAAAGAACTGAGTAGCTGTGCAAGCTTTTTCTTTTCCTCAGATCGTAGAGTTGAGCATTGAGTATTCTCTCTTTTTGTTCTATTGCTTGCTTTTTTGAATCATCTGCAGATGTCTTGCATATATGTGATCTTTGAAATCTACCCGTTGAATCCATCCGTTGAAGCATTTAATGCGTTTGATGTTTCTGATCTTTGATGGAGACTTTTCTGCATATCTTCTGAATTGCATTCTGGACCACTGACATAGCAGGCTTCTTTCTCACCTAACACCTGAAAAGGTATTTTCCTCTGTCCCATGGTCCTTTCCTTAGCTTATTTAATATGTCTCTTTGTTGCATACTAAGGATATTTTTATGCCACTGCGACTGGTGATTACTTCAACGTTTGTAACCCATTCCACATTTGTTAAGATTTTATCTTTGAACAAATAATCAAGGCCCACGACTTTTGACATAGCCAGATGATACTCTATGATTCTTATCGTGGTCTTTTGCCACCTTGGTGCTTGATGCAACCAAACGAGAACACTATGGTTTCTCTTAAGGGCCATCACACTACGATCTTTACTTGCTTGTCTTGCGAACTTTATATTTTTGAGAGCACACTATGATCTCTGAGTTGGCTTCGACAAACGTCTGGACCACACTACAATCTCTGAGTTGGCTTCGGCAAACATCTAGATCACTCTACGATCTCTGGAGAGGTCCTTTAAGGTAGTCATACTAAGATCCTTGATGCTCTACGATTTTGCCATGGCTTCTGCAGACTCTTGCTCATTTCATTGGACAACAAATCTGTTTGAAGCATATCTATTACATTTCAAGATATAGATCAACCTAACATCTTTGATCTCTTTATCTATATATTCATTTACAGAATGATGATCATTGAAAGCTTAGATAAACCTAACAATTTTGATCTATCACTAAGTCCTTGTACATATATTCCTTGAAGGACTTCACATATAATCATGAACGTTTACTTTAAACATCAAATCAAGATATGCATTCTTCCAACAATTTCTTTTTAAGGACTTTACAAAGCTGTTTTGCTTATGTATGATCAACCTAACATATTTGATCAATTCATTTTAAGTCCTTGTACATATATTCCTATCATCTATTAAAGGACTTTACAACTTTTCTTAATGCAAGCATACATGCATATTCATTCATATATATCATAATTAAATCATATATAAATAAGAATAACATTCTTATGTATATTCCCAACAATCTCCCCCTATTTGATTATGACAAAAATAATTAGTGCATATGCATGAGATGAATGAATCTTATATACAGTAAGCAGTTGTATTTCTAAAACAGATAAGCATAAATGTCATTGATGATAATACGAAATTACATAAATTATGACTCTTTATATTCTTGATCCAGAACATACCTAACTAGATAGAGATGTACCTTTTTGACTCTATGTATGTCTCCAGTATGTCTATTGTTCAGCTACTCAGCTACTCATATTTCTTTTCTTCCTTTTCTCTGCTCCCCTTCAGATTCATGCTCCATTATTTTATCTTGCTCTTGGTTTAGTTCTAGTGCATGTTCTTCGTCTTTTTTTGGCTCCCCCTCAAACTCTGTGTTCATGGAATCATCATCCTTTGGCTCCCCCTTAGATGATGATTCTATTTCTAATGTTGTCCTCTTCTTTTTCTTCTTTTTCTTCTCCCCCTTTGCCTTTCTTTTCATGGCCTTCTTTGCCTTGTTTTCTTCCTTCATTCTTTTCTCCTTACTTCCCCTTGAGTTCCTCTTTCTATGTCTCTTCTTCTCCCCATTTTTGTCATTAATCATTTATGAGAGCTGCTCCACGTTTGATATAAGTTGCTCCATCAGGTGAGATGAGTTACCAACCTCAATCTTAAGTTCTTGTTGGCATAGCTCAAGTTGTAGAGAAAAAGACTGATTCAAATTGTCAATCTTATCAGAGAGAGAGAATTTGCTCTTCATTTATCTTCTGAGCTCGTAGAGCTTCTTCCTTCTGATCATTCATAGCCTTCAGAAAAACTTGATCCCTTAGTTGAAGCTTGAAGGATATGTCTCAGATTCTGGCTTGAAGGCTTTTGGATAACTCATTGTTATCTCCTGTTGACTTGTTTTTGATTTTTACACCAATGAGAGAGATATCCTCAATCAATTCTTTAGAGTTCTTTAACAACTCTTGCTCTTAAGAAGATCTGGCATCAGGTTGTTCATTTTTCGTCTGATCAGCTGTTTGGTTAGCTTCATACTGAACACTAGATTGAACTGCACAATTCTTATTCTTGGACAATTTTTCAAATGTAGTGAGAATCTGATAGATCGTTGAGTGCAAATCACTGTTGGAGGATGAAGAAAATTTATTCAGCACAGTCGGATTAGAATAGAATTTCTCAAACTCAGCATGGTTATCTTCATTGGTAGAGTGAGGGGACTCTACAATACTGGACTTGGGTATAATTCGTCTGCCATCTAATCCTATTCGACAATCGTAGGGAATGTAATGATTTCCAGTGTGTCGATAGATCTTGAAGTGAGACTGGTCCTTGATCATTTGATTTGCAAACTTTTTTACTATTGGAAAGTTCTGTGCCACCAGCTCTAGGTTGGGAAGGTGAGAGAAGACCCATGTGAGATAGCTGTTGTCTTCAGTGAGGGATGCCTTTACCCATGGAATATGAGAGTGAAACCACCTTATTTCATGATTCTTAACTTCAGGCTCATATATCACAGTTCAAGTGTCCAACTTCATAGCCTTATGATTATTGAGCACATTTTCCGTTGTCATCAGTACCACATTTAGCCTTTTATTTCCATGATTAATCCATCTGCCAAGAAGCACATCTAGTGATTCTTCATCAATTTCCACTAAAATTCTTCTCTTGCGATTAACATGGTAAAGAATGTGAAAATATTCTGGCTCTTTTATTGCAGAACTAGATTCTTTTCCACCTTCATTCTGTCCTGAGCTGGAGTTAGACCTGTGTAGACTTCCTTTAATGGAATCATCAATTTTCTCCTTCATTTGGTCATCATGCTTCTTATTAGGGCTGGTCTTTGCAGACTTACTAGCCTTTTCTGGCTCTGCAGTCTTGAGCCTTTTACTGCTAGCCTTTGATGGTATGTTCTTCTTTTTTCCCTTAGCATCTTCTCCTTTAGATTCAGCCTCATCTTCATTGATTTCGATTGTCTTTGGAAATAATTCTCCCCTTTTTGAAACTTTTTGAGCGATCAATCTGTTTCTCTTCCTTCTTCTTGGGGGTTTAGTTTTAGGAGTTTCAGACTCTTCTCATTTCTCAAATTCTGAAGCCTCTGAATCATCAGATGAACTTCTTTGATGTTAAGCAACAGTAGGAGCAGATCCTTCTTCATTGGACTCTATGTCTTTTGAACCATCAAATGATCATATTGAGATTTTAGTAGTAGGAGATACAGTTGTTTCAACTTTTAGAATTTCTTCATCAGCAGAGTGGTTACTCTAAGTGTTAGCCATGAGATTTGTACATTCTTCTTCATCACCAGATTTTGCTTTTCCTTTCATAGATTTAGCTTTCTCCTTCTTGGATTCAACTTCTTCTTCATTACTTGAATTTCTCCTTGAGGATTCATCCTTGAAGCTCTCAGTTCCCTTCTTATTTTTTATTATACATTTTCTCTCTCTTCTTTAGTAGATAGATTTCTTTGGGGAACTGGTTTGGATTTCTTTATCACCTTAGTTTTCTTCTTTGGTGGCCTCACAGATTTGGACTTAGGGATGTCAGAATCTTCAGTGAATGACAACTCCTCCTTTTTCATAGCACTAGCCTTTCTTTTATTCACAGTGTTTTTGCTGGTGCTTCAATACATTTTTAGCTTTTTGTTCTCCATTGTGTTCTTCTTCCAATTTGAAAACAACTGTGTAGTCATCACTTTATGGATATTAAGGACTTCACCTTCATCATCCTTAATTTTATTCTTTAGCTTCTTCTTCAAAATGATACTCAAGAACCTTCCATAAAAAACCTTCGTGAGGGGTTTTCCTGTTAACCTTTTTTTTTCTTCCTTATCCATCCATTTGGACATTTGATCAATCAGGATAACTCCAAAGTTGATACGCTCCTTCAGAACTATTGCAGACATGATCTTTAACTGTTGATCACTCATAGTGTCATGTGCAATTTTCTTGCATACTATACACTTGTCCACTATCTCTGCCAGGAACTCGAATTCTTCAAGAAACTCCTTTTTTCATGTACTTTAGATTAGGGTTTCTTTTGTACTGCATAATCTTCTTAGCTTTTTCAGTGTCGATCTTATCAAGGGTTTTTAGACATAGGTCAGGAAAACCTAAGTATTGATTGATGTCAGAAGATTTCAGCTTCATAATTTGACCTTTGACCTTTGTGGAAAGGGCTCCAGAATTTATAATTGCGTTGGAGTGAAATTCTTTAACTAGTTCAACATATATTCGAGTGTTTGACTCAAGACATTCTGAGAATCCAACTTTCTTCACAAGTTCAAGAATTTCTCTAAACTTCTTCTTAGATTTCTCAAATGTCTTGGTTCCGAGTTGAATGCCAGTGATTACTCTCCATTTTTTCTTTTTGAGAGTTCAAAATATATGGGTATTCAGAGTTCTTGTGAGGGATAGAAGAATGAAATTTGGGAGAAGCTCGAGACTTAATGATTTCAAGCTTTGAAGAGGATTTTAGGGTTTGAAAAAGAGAGGGAGAGAAAGTCGATAGCTTTTGATAACTGTTTGGAGATTTTGAATTTGTCTTTAAGACAGTTCCTTCTGACTCTGCATAAGTTGTGATGTGTCAAAAGGCCATTGGTTGCACGATGCTTAGTAAGAAAATTTAACTCTCTATATTCTGATCAGTTTTTCAGTTTTAATTCTTGTTAGGAGAATAAACATTACTGATGTAGGCTGACCGTTAACTTTTTCAGTACGTAAAGTATCTTGAGGAGATTGCTATATACTCTACGATTTTCTTTGAAAACTCAACAATTATCTTTTGAGAGATGCTTCAGTGAGAGTTTTAACACTAATCCTCATCTTGGAGTTGCATGGCTTAACCACTGATGCGCCCCAAGAGAGTTCGGGCACTGACATTTTGAGGTGAATTTCCACAATGCCTTTTCAAACTTATTTGTAACTTCCTATCACACGATCTAAATAAGGGCACACGTGTCGAGTTCTGCCGAGCTCCCCATGAGCTAGTGTATCCTTTCGGAAGACTGCGATTGTCGAGGCTGCTCTACGATCTTTCAGTTTACTGCTGAACATACTCTACGATTAGTGTCTGTTCTGGTTCTTGTGATGAACTTTAACTTAGCATTCCTTCTAGGTTAAGGTAGCTCAAGAAGGGCCAACCTCTTAGACTGAACTAAGGGTCAAGTTTGTTCCAGAGGCACTTACCAGATGAAGAACCTTTGACATGATTAGTACTGATATCGTATTTGATCTCTCTGCCAGGGAGTTCATTTACCAACTCTGAATATACATTAGTCTGCTCCCTCATAGTTGATACTGTCTTCTTATAGAGGTATGAGTTTTCTTCTTCATACGCATTAGAAGGCAGCCTTGCATATCTTCTTCTGACTAAAATAATCACTATCGTTTAAACGTCCTTGGATCATAGAAATAGATATCTTCAGGACTGATCACTCCATGATTGTTGACAGAACTACAAACATAGTTTTCTTTATCATACTCGTTGTGTTTTATTTTGCATAGGCTAGACTTAGCCTTGATCGTAGAGAACACTGCGATTTTCCTTCAGCTCTTTGAGAGATTGCACTCTTGGAGTTGTGCTTCTATGGTGAGTTCTTCATGATCAATGCTCGATGAACCTTTGATGTGACCTTCCTCTAGGGTTCTTCTTAGATGATATGCTTTGCATGAGTAATCATATAAGACCCTTTTCATCTTAGCAGTGAATGGTTTGCTTTCTTATGGAGATCAACAACCAGGTGAGCTTCATTCTTGTTAGCTCAGCAAGTCTTCAAGAATAGGCTTTGACAAGTAATGATTTTAACAAGAACATTTCTGAAATGTCTTAAGCCTCCAATTGGTTGAATCTTCTTGACTGAAGTCATCTGCTTTAGCATTCCTTAGTGTGGTCAGATAGACAAAGTACCTGCAGGTTAGATAAATTTTTATGTTTGGTTCCCATGGTTGGGTCCTGCTAGGTTAGTTTCCAAAATCACTATTCTTCATATATTTGAATTTCATCACATTGATCATCAACAATCATATACATGCATGTATCCAATTTAGTTATGACATTTTAAAAATGCATGAAGATGAGTATGTGTGAGATTAACCACTTTAATAAGATACTCCTTTTTCTTTGATGGTTTCATCATTTAGTTGGTTATGTTCACAGATTTTAAATGTTCACATAGTGAGAATCAACTCTATCACATGTTTGTATCTGGTTGATTCATGGAGATGATCAGTTTCTATGAATCTTCAAGATACTCTTGTAGAATTGATTATACTCTACGTGTTATCAAAAACTTAGAACATATGTTGTACATACATACTAACCCTTCAACAAGGATTACTCCACTTAAGATTATTTAAATTTTTATATGCTTATGACCTATTACAGACTTCTTTCAAGATGTTGTCTTTAACCTAAAACTTGGATGGAGAGAAAGTTTGTTAGCAGTTGAGTTTCCAACCTAAGTGTACTTTCTTTCTTCCCCTTTTTAGGAAGAATATGTTCTCTTAATAGAATAATGTTATAGTACATAAGGTAATGTAATATGACGTACACATTTATATTAATGAGGAACCGTAACTTTCCACTGTCAGTTTCTTGACAGTTATTTATCTTGATATAATGAGTTTAGGCATTGATGTGCATATTATTTACATTTATTTCTGATAGCCTGTTACTTTACTTGTCTTTCGATCAATCAGTCATATTCTTGAAGATGTAAACTAGGAAAATCTTGTCATCCTTAGTTCTTTGACAACCTTGAACCTTAAGGTTAACATCCAGCTGCTGGTTAGCCAAATATATATTTGAGAAATTCTTCTTTCTCCTCTAGATAAGTATTTCTCAGCATATATGGCCTTTTATCTTTCAGACTGGTGGATGCTTGACTCTTTGCTGTTGATGCCTCATGACCTCTCATCTCTGGTCTTCAAACAACAAGATTGACTGTGAACAAGGGTTGGTCTTGTTGTTATGGCATTTATTAACATGGAACAATTTGAGCAGCTTCAGGTGTATATAAACATTTACCTGGACACATTATTTCCAACATGTGAGTCCATCTGCATTTACAAGAGACTTACTACTAAACTAAGTTTAGAACAATATTTGTTCCTAGGATCAGACTCAAAGAGATTAGCTTTTGAATAGCATGAGAACCTGCTCTGATACCAGTTATTAGTTCTTAGAAGGCACACAATAGATCTAGAAGGGGGGGGGGGTTGAATAGACTTTTTAATTTCAAATACTTTTCCCATTTATTTTGTATTGCTCATGAATTAACATATGACAAACATAAGAATATTTTCAAGCATAACGGAATAAATAAAACAACCCCTTCATTGATATATTCATAGACATACATAATTGTTCATGGAGTTAGTTTAGTTGTAAGTAGCTAATACATACATAGCAATTATAGCAGTTAGGTACATAATGTAAATGACAGAAAGTAAATGACTGAATGTAAAAGATATAAGGGATTTTAAGTGGTTCAGAGATTCAAGCTCCTAATCCACTCTTCTGTTTTAATCAACAGGAATTCCATTAAGGAAGGAAAACACCCTGAATCACTAAGATTCCTTCAAGGCCAGCAGCCTTGGAACTTTAGTTCACTAAGAACTCTTCAAGTCCAGCAGACTTGGAACTTCTCTAGTTCATTAAGAACTCTTCAATCCCAATAGGCTTGGAACTTCATTTAGTCCCTCCGGATAAGGACCCCTTAGGCCTTGGCTACTTATTGTTGTTGTTGTTGTAGTTGTTGTTGGTGCTTTGCTACTAAGATGTATTAAATCTTGAACATCTTTATTACTTAGCAGCTTGATGTGGTCCTCTTTACATTTTATGTAGAGTCTGGACCACCTCTTCTTTGGTGCATCTGATCTTCATACTGTTCATCTCATCTTCATCCGAGGTCAGCCGTGCACCATCACCAGTTGGGTCTACTAAGTCTTTCAGCTTTTGGTAGACTTCGTCTTGCACTTAACATTCCCAGAACCCTTCTTGAATGATATGCAGACATGGTTCTGAATCTACTCCATTTTAACTTTTGGTTCACGGTGATTCATAGAGTGGCTCTCTGGATCTTCTTTATGCTCTGCCACTTTTCTAAATGCTATCTTCTTGGCATTCTCGGCTCTCAGGTTAGCTGCCATCTTCAGTAGCATTCTCATCCTTGTTGAGTGAAGCTTTAGTCTGTTCAAGTCCTTCTCCAAATATGCTTTACTTCCACCTTAGTAGTCTCACTGCCACTTAGACTTGTTCTGTTTAGCTCTAGTTGAACTCGTAGAGTCAATAATATAGCATTTCAACAACTCAACGATCCTTCAACTAAGCAAGCATTTTTGATCTTTGAATCCCTAGTTGATTTATACTCCTTCACAATCTTCCCGTTTGAATATAGCCGTTGGAAGCTTTTTGAATTACTTCGTAGATCTCGAGTTATTTGGTGCAAACTACTTGATGAGACGTGACAGCTCTTTTATGACTTTACTGACACAATAGTCTGCTACCTTACCTACCGCCTCAGAGTTGTCACCTTTCAGTGTCAGGTTGTAGTCATCTTTATTTTTTCTTTCTGACTTCTCGATTAGAGCATCAAAAATTATCCTTTTGCATAGATGCTCTCAATTTGCAAAGTTTGAATATTAGTCTTTCAGATTGAACCAGTGTGTCTTGTTGAATGTTGATCCTTCACTGGTTGAGATAACACTACGATTCTGAATAGTGTTTATTGGATCTTCAATGTAGAACATCTCTTACTTCTCTTTTGCAGTGCTTCAACACTTCTGTTTGCCTCGACTGATCTCAGGAACTAATAGCTTAATCTCTTTGTTCTGGCTTCTTCTGAATAGTAAGACACATCAGATTTGTGGCATGCCCTACTCTCTTTCACCTTGTGATCTCCCGTTCACTTATCATCAATGGTCTGACCCATGCTTAATCATTTTCGCCTTGTTCTTCATAAGATGACCAGTATCTCTTTGTAAGCTGCATCAATTCCTTCTTTGTTTGGCAAACGCTATGATCCTGGTTGATCCAAAGATCGTTGTCTTCTGTTCTCTTGATAGCTACTGCACTTGCTGACTTTCCTTAGTCAGTCACTTTTGCTGAAGTCTTCTTCTGATCGACTTGTGGAAGATTTCATCTTAAATGGCTTCACAACTCAATCTGTATGTTGATTGAGTTGGCGCTTAGATCTTCTGTTAGCTTGCATGCCATTCGTTGATTGATCTCTGGTTTCTAAGGGAATGTATCATTGTAACTCAGACCAAAGGCTTCGTGCTTTGGATATTCTGGGAGTGCTCATTTGTTGAGAATCGTGTTGACTCTACGATTCTACCTTGGCGTTGTGAGCACCTCTGTTGAAGCCTTTAGTTCTGCAGACTACAATTTGGCTTTGGTTCTACAGACACTACGACTCCGAGATCAGATCCTGACAGTCTATGATTTCTATCTTCATGCTTACCGTCCACATCTGATCCAGCTCTACTACGATCTCTACCTCTGATATGATTAGTAGACTCTACTACTTCAAGTGTGTCCTACGATTCTTGACTTGGATTTGGAAGATGTAAATCGGCTCTTAGAAAGGCTGTCTCTATAATTCTTAACATGACTTCCTCAGCAGACTAAAACTCTGAGAAAGTTCTTCTCGACATGCTACGATCCTTCTTTATCTCTCCTGGAAGAGTTGAACTCCGAGATCTACTATCTTGCAGACTACGATTCTGCCTTGATAGTTCTCGAGTTTTCCTTGACTCTCTTGGCAGACTACGATGCTGGTGCAGTGTTCGACGATCAGACATGCCTATCTATTACATTATACGATCAACCTAACAAGCTTGATCTTTCTATATTTATAGTCATTGTACATCATTTCTTTTTAAGGACTTTACAAAGCTGTTTTGCTTATGTAGGATCAACCTAACATATTTGATCAATTCATTCTAAGTAGTTGTACATATATCTCTATTATCTATCAAAGGACTTTACAGCTTTTCTTAATGCAAGCATACTTGCATATTCATTCATTTATATCATAATCAAATCATATATAAATAAGAATAACATTCTTATGTATATTCCTAACAAACCCTATTCAGCATGTATTTATTCTCACACTAGAGCTATCCCCCTGACGGCCCATGCCATCAAATTTCTTCGTTTGACTTCGTTTTTGTGCAGGATTAGACGCGCTATTTGATGATTGGGGACATGGATGATTCTTGGCGTTAACTTGTCACTAGAAGGAGGGAATATTTAGTGCTAGTTAAATTTTCAATCACCTAGGAGTTTAGTTGGAATTATGATGACAAGTAAGACGAAAATGGTCTCAGCAAGAGACATATCAATGGCCGACCCCTTTTTTCAACCTCGAGGTTTGGTCAAAGACAGGTTGGGGCCTTCCCCTCACGTCTCCGACAGGCTAAAGTCCCACACTAATTCTTTTGGCCTATCGAAGGAGAAGATGGCACTGTTCAAAAGGCAGTTATTCTCGGCCACACAGAAGATGGCAAACCCTCATAATCGTGTTAAAGACAGAAGTTCAAAGCGTACTGGTCAGGATGAAAGGGAGTCAATCTTGGCCAAGAAGATGAAGCAGAACAAATAAATTATAGAGGCCCTACGAATTCAGTAAAAAGAGTTGGACGCTCGGATGGCATTATTGATGGGTGGTGAGGAGGTCTCATCAAGTCAGCATCAGCGTCGGGAGGCATCTCCAGGGAACCGATCCAAGACACATCGTTTGAAAGGTTCTCGATGCGAAAAGAGTAGACGAAGGAGCCGCTCACTGAGAAGGTAGCAACGAAGGGTGAGCAAGGTCGTAATGGAGACGGCGGGTGGCCTCTCTAAAGGAAAATCTGGATAGGGGTCCGTTATCCCCTTGGAGAGATGAGTCTGAGGCAGAGTTAGAGAAGAAGCTTACAATTGCCAATAAGGAGAAAAAGACTCTGATTGACCCAAAATAACCATTCTCCCTAGAGATTAATTGGGTTCAAGCCGAACCGAATAAGAAGAACCCACACATAGAGATCTATGATGGAACTAGAGACCGATATGATCACAACCAGATATATGACCGATTAATGAAATATTATGATTATTCGGATGCGGTCACGTGTTAGATGTTCACCATAACCCTGAGGAAAGAAGTCAGACAATGGATGACGTCGCTGGCCTTGAACTCAATCTCGTCATGGATGGAGCTATACGACAAGTTTTATGACTGATTCTAGAGAAACAAAAGGAGGGAGAAGCAAACTACTTCTCTGATACAGATACAAAAATACTCCAATGAAACGCTAAGCTAATATGTATAAAGATTCCGAGAGGCAATCAGAGTAGTGACAAACATGAATTATCTTCAGGCCCTTAGATACTTCACCATGGGGTTGGATGTGATAAGAGAGAAGAAATTGGTGAAGGATATGATGTTCAATGCCTCGAAAGATCCGGCAGAGACTTATAACAGAGCAGAAGGTTCCATCGCAGTCATGGAGGCTATGGGGAGTTTGAAGCTGAATGCATAGTCATCAAAGAAGCCTAGAGATCAGGAAAGGAATAACCATCCCAGGTCAGATAACAACAACAACAGATCGGATAACAAGACAAAAAAGAACTACAACAACAGGGGTTCGGGACGAGGTCGACCACCCTTCTTGAATTGTGGAGTCAATAAAATCTATATACCTCTTAATACAGATCGGGAAACATTATTAGAGGTGATGAGAGATAAACCATACTTTGAGCCTTTTCCGAATAACACCCTCCAAAGAGAGCAAACCATAAAAGATATTTTAATTACCACCAGACCTCTAGAAACTCTACAGAAGAATACAAAAATATGAAAAATTTGATTGAGAAGAATGCTTAGAGTAGGGAGTTGATTCAGTGTGTTGCGGGGTGGGAGGGTTCAAGAATGAGAGTGAATAACACCAACAAGGAACATAACTCTCAAACATAACCCGAACAAGTGAAAACAGCACGACATGTGGTCGACGTGATAACATGTGGTTCGATGGGAAAGGTAACTGGGAAGAAAAGGTATGGGGTACTGGATGTTATACTTACTGTGTCTGAACAGCCTTCTAGGAGGGGACGAAAAATACCCTATCACGATCATCTCCTTTTTCGACGAGGATTACTCATCAGAACCTATTTCACCGGGCGCTGATAATCACTGAAAAAGTTAGGTTGGTGGACATAAAGAGAATCATTATCGATAAAAAAATTTAGTAGACATACTATACGCCTATATGTACCAAATGATGCATTTGGAAAGAAAAGATATGGAGATTTGGCAAGAACCTCCTTTGTACGGGTTCAATAATTACCCAGTTCGGGTGTCATCAAATTGCTGGTTATTTTTAGGACAACACCTCGACAATTCGAAATAAATTGCATATTTTTTATGGTACATGTGGATTCTGCGTACAATGCCATATTTAGGAGACCGGCATTGACAGCTTTGTAGACAGTAACCTCCATTCCTCATTTCAAAATAAAGTTCCCCATACCAAATGATGTCGGTGAAGTCGTTGGGGATCTTAAATTAGCAAGGAGGTGCTATCTGAATGCTTTAATTTCCTCGAGTGTAGGGGTTAGTAAGCAAAGACAGACTATGATGATTGAGGTTAAGCCGTTTACTAAAGGAAGTACAAAACCCATTGATCTGCCAGCCGAAGAGACGAAAGACATCGAGTTGATCCCGGGAAGGAATGATAAAATAATCAAGATTGGGTCGAGTCTGTAGGAGCCCTTTCGAACGGGGCTGATCGAGTAACTTCAGGTGTATGCTTATATCTTTGCATGGGTGCCTAGTGATATGTCAAGGATTAACGGATCTATTACTGTGTAACGATTGAATGTAGACCCTTCCAGGAAACCTATCCAACAGAAGAGTATATTCTTTTCCCTAGAGAGGCTAAAGATTATTGATAATGAGGTGGCCAAACTATTGGCAGTCGACTTCATAATTGAGATCGACAATCCAGAGTGGTTGGTGAATGTGGTACTAGTGAGGAAGCAGAATGGAATGTGGAGGATCTGCATCGACTATAAATATTTGAATAAGGCATTCCCGAAGGACTTCTATCCACTTCCACACATAGGTCAGTTTATTGATGCCACATCGGGGTATGCTTTGTTGAGCTTTATGGATGCGCAGATGTTGATGCATGAAGAGGTATCACAAAAATAATTTTTATCACGAATTGAGCGATCTATGCTTATTAAAAAATGACCTTCGGACTGTTGAATGTAGTTGCGACATATCAAATGCTGATGAACTATGTGTTCCAAGAGCAGTTGAGTCAAAGCATGAAAGTTTATATGGATGATATGATCGTGAAGAACATGTCTGTTCGGGAGCATCTAGATGATCTAGAAGGCTATTTTCATAATGTTTGACAATATAACATTCGATTAAACCCGACAAAGTCCACTTTTGGCCCCAGATTAAGAAAATTTCTCGGGTATTTGGTGAGCAAGCGTGGAATTGAAGCTAATCCAGAGAAAATTCAGGCGATATTGGACATAAAGTGTAAGAACCGAGAATTTTATGAATAAATATTATTTTGATAAAATAAGAGAATGAATATTTATTTGAATATAAATATTGATGTGTTGTGAAATAAGTAATTCGATTAATTCAAATTGAATTTATAAGAAATGAGAAAAAGGTGGAGTTGTGATGAGAAATATGAAATGCCTTGTGTGGCATGAAAATGGAAAATTGAATGGAATAATTTAATTAAGGAATGAATAAATTGAGAAGTGAATAATTAATTAATATTATATTATTAATTAATTTTAGTATGAATATGAGAATAATAACATGTAAAGTAAGTTACATAATTAGAATTAGATTATTCATTTAATTGCTATGTGCAAGATATGTGATATTTCCTACATTAAAAAAAGTGTAATGTGACACTTTAGTGTATCTATATAATATATAGCAAAGTGGAAGAAATTATAAATTACATAAATATTGCTTATATGACAATAAATATGTGTGGAACATTAAAGATGTACTATATCAAGGAATTACAAATTATTTCAATAAGTCAGTCTAATGGGAATAATAAAGTTTTAAGGAGATATTAAATTATTGCAGACCAATTAAATTAAGTCCATATATGTTATAAATACTAATTGGACTAGATTAATGTACATGGATTATATGATGTTGATACATAAATAATATCTAATTTTCCATTATGTAGTAGCATTAACACATTAAAATTACACTTGGGGAGTATAAGAGAACAAACTAAACAATATAATCACGTTGCCGAGTTTTAAAACTCCTCAGTACTCAAACATTGACCAAACAGTATCCTACTTCTTCATTGTGTAAACTCCAGCTCCCTAGCATTGTGCTGTGATGATGGCTATGAGTTTGGTAGTTGGCCAACTTCTTTATACCCATTGTTTCCTCCCAATTTCCTTTGAATCAAACCTTGGTACAAAGCTATAAACTAGTCAACCAATTCTCTATAAATGGAAGCTCACATTCTCAATTCTCAGTTGCTAAAGAAATTATCTGATAAGTATATATTGAGAGTGAGGGATGCTGAGCATTAAGGGAGTAGAAGTATTGCATTGAGGGATAAAATTTAAGCTTCAAGGAGGTATAAATTCTATTTTTGTTCTTGAGTTTGAGTTTTGTCAAAATCTTACAATTGTTTGAATTTTTTGATTAATGGATATAGAATAGCATAACACTGTGTTTTCTGAGTTTGTATACATGTTTAGAAGCATGGTAATTGGTCTGGTTGTAGGATTAACATTATATATGATGAGGCTCTGTAGAAGCAGAGTCATATTTTTTGATTCTGTTTGAAGTGGCG
This sequence comes from Panax japonicus, assembly GCA_020205505.1. Lineage (NCBI taxonomy): Eukaryota > Viridiplantae > Streptophyta > Magnoliopsida > Apiales > Araliaceae > Panax > Panax japonicus. Next base: position 16,353,863 of record CM035112.1, read on the forward strand.
CGGCCGCACCACTTCTATAGTACATGATCATGCGGCCGCGCTGATTGCTAGTCATGTATACAGCTTTTGGGGTCTTGTGTTATTCTGAGCATGCCATTTTAGTTAGAATATGCATATAAATAACCTTAAAATGTGGAATGAGGTTGCTATGTATATAGTGAAGCCATGGTATTTGATAGTATGAACATTCAAAGAAAACTTAAAAGAGTTGGAAACTAGTTTTGGTAAACATTATGCAAAACATGTTCTGACTTTGGATACGAGTGTATTACAATCTGATATATCTTGATATGTTACAATATGTTAGCTATATGGTTGAAGATAATTTAAACTATTCAAGCATTAGTTAAAGAAAAATTCTAAGTAAAAGACCATAATAGGTATGTGTAAATGAACGATGTGTACACTAAGTTTTGGAACTCAAAAACATACTACTATAATTTGATTTCATATATCTTTAAGCATGAAAGCATGACTTAGACTAGTGGACTTATTTTGCATGCTTAAATAAGTTTTACTAATAAAAATCTAAAGTTTCAAAAACAAACTTGATAAACTATATACACTTTGGGTGAGGAATTTGTGAGCATGCTTACGTGGTCTAATGTGAATATATGAGAGTATGATGTGTAGAAAGTGGCTTTGCATGCTTAGTTGGTTTAACATGAGATTTTCAATAAAAATATTGAAGTTAAAAACTAACTTTGTTGGGGAATACCCTATCAGTATTTTGAACTTATGGATCATCATGATAGGACACTTTATGCATCTAGACATGATTGATATGTGCATCCATTTAGTTAAACATGTTGTGAACTAGTTAAACATAGTTTCGAAAGATTTCTAAAGAGATAGAAACTATGTTGAATTGAAATACATGGGTAAGATAACTTGAGTATGTATATTTAAGGGTTATTAACGTCATTATGTGATATAATGGTTAACCATGAATAACTTGTTGAAAATTGGTCATTTCGCCTTGTTGAGATAGAGATTTTCTAAAAACAAAACCATAATATTAATAGAATATTGGAAAGGCCGTAGACGAGGCCAAACCTATTCATATACATGACTCTACAAGTGTCATCATAATTATTTATAAGTGCAAGTATGGACAAGCTAATATTTAGCAGTTCTGGTTTGAACAAGGAGCAGCGCGACCGCGCTACTCCTTAGTTCAAATCAAGCGCGGCTGTGCCAGTTTGCAATAGGATTAATTTTCTGATGATAATTTTAAGGTGTTTGCATACTTATTTTGTTACCTTAACCTGAATTATATGACCATTATGCTATCTAATGTGTTAAGAAGCATTCTAAATGATAAAATTGAATGTTTAATGAGTGATTATATAACACCCCCAAATCCGGGTTACCTGACTCCCGAATTTGGTGTTCACGATCCACACTATAATATCATTTAACTACCCATTTATATATAAATAGGAATATATACATCATTAACATAAGTTGTTAATACATAAGTCCCAGGTTTCTAACCTTAAATTACAAACATACCCCTTAGATAAACAAAAAGGGTTTACAATACAACATAATAATAATAATGTTCTTATTATCTACTCCAGCATCTTGCCTTTGCCTTTGTTCTTCTTTGACCCGCTGGCCTCTTCGTTCCTAGCTGAAATGTTTTATTTATAGCAAGGGTGAGCAACAAATTTGCCCCACAAGTTAAGATAGACAATAAATGTATATGAATCAACAATAATAGACTATCTATTTTGATAGAATGAAACCAAAGTTCGGAGAACTTTGAATTTGCTGAACAAATCGTTAATCAATAACAAGGCTTCTCCTTCTCTATGTAACACCATAATTTGATAATGAAAGAGTACAACGCTTTCAAAGTTCTACAAGAATCAATTCTACACAATAACAAAGTGGAATAATTTCCAGATTTTATACTGGGCGATTACACAAGATCTTTGAACTTATTTTTCTCGGGTATCCATCAAAGATTTACTTTGATATATACCAGGAGTATCAGATAACCATAAAGATTAAATCATACTCCTCTGCAAGTACTTAGAGCCGGCCAACTCCTTGTACCTTATATTATGCATAATACTCAAAATGCGCGCAAAGGTCGAATTCACGACCCAAAATGTTCCCTTTGTATAAAAGTTTGTTCTTCTCAGTTTTAGAATCAATATTTTGATTTTACAACGAAATACTATGATTTCAAATTCTACTTACTTATCGATCTTGCCGAAATAATTGGCATCGATTCTACCAATAACAATTGAATTATTTTCTTGAATTTATCAAGTTCTAACAGATGTTTGTTTAGCCAGTATAATTAGCTAAGACATTTCTCAACACAATTTGACAATGAACAAGAATTATCTGTACTGTCAATTCTAACTTCTACAGATTTGAATATTCAACAACAGCAATTCTACGAATGCATATTTCTAAATCAGTAATTCAATTTGAATTATTAAGCATGCACTAACTGCGAATAATCAACAATAACTTCCCTGGATGTGGTGTAATTAGCAATATTTAACCACTATAATAATTGAATGAAATATAACTCAAGGTTGAGTTAGGAAACTTGCCTTCCACGTTGATTACAGCTACACAATATAATTAACTGCGTTCGTAAGACCTATATTCAATAATGTCGGTCTCACAATTAGTACAAACATTTATAACACATAACACTGTATTTTACAGTCAAACTTCGCCTAGGCACATTACCACATAGCCACATTAGTGTTTATAACCTATATAAACACTTATCACGTCTAACTATTTCGGTCTGGTTGGATTTCGGTCCATTCTCGGTGTTCTGGTCACCCTATCCGACAATTCACACATTGATTGTCAATTAAACTTGGTCTCTAAGCTTCAATACTATTTTAGATAAGTCAAATATCGTTTATAATATTTTTCGGAAGCTTTTAATAATTTATAAACACTTATTATAAGTTATAATAATTTTTCAAACACTTAAATCATTTTTAAATGATTTAATTATCAAATAATCTTATCATTATTAATATTTAATAATATCAAAATATTAACAACATACTTGTCAAAATATTAAAGTTATTATTAATAAATTAAAATATTTTTAAATCATCAATATTCTACTTAAATGATTTTTAAAATATTTAAAATCATTTTTAAATCATCACCATTAATATATAATATTAATGAAATTATTATCTAAATATTAAAAGTCATAATTTATAACTTAAAATATTTTTAAACTATTCTTCTCATTTTTAAATCAATAAAATCATTTTTAATTTATTTATTTAATATAATAATTAAATAAATCAAATATCATTAATATTACTTTATTAATGAAAATTCTCCAAAAATATAGAAAATTATATTTTATAATTTAAAATATTTTTTAACACTTTATTTTAAATTAAAATGATTTTTAAATTATTTAAATCATTTTTTATCTTATTTATTTAATTTAATAATCAAATAAATATAATATCATTAATATTAAATATTAATGAAAATTCTCCAAAAATATTAAAAGTTACATTTTATAACTCAAAATATTTTTAAATACATTATTCTTATTTAAAAGTGATTTTTCATAATATTAAATCATTTTTCTCTAATTTATTTAATAAACTAATTAAATAAATTAAATACCTTTAATACTTAAATAATTATAAATATTAAAGAAAAATATTCCAATTGGTCAAAAATTATTTTTCATAATTTAAAATAATTTTTAAAACTATTTTTGGTAATTTTTAGAATTTATTTCTATTTTAAAATAATTTTCGGAATATTCAGAAAATAAAATAATTAAAACCGTCGCTATAGGTCTTTAGCGACAGAAAGCGTCGCTGTTGGTGTTCTTGAGCTCAAGAACACTGACAGCCGGCAGATCAAGGGGTCATGTTTGACCGGCTCTAATTTCCAATGTGCTCATGATCTGGGCTATCTAAAACTTTGGTATTGTAGTATTAATGTAACACTACAATACCTAATTGATAATTTGGTCAAACAACATCACAACAAGGAGATCAAAGCCTCCAAAGTTGCTGTCAGACCGTTTCTGGGTTTTCCAGAAACCCAACAGTTTCGAGTGCTCACTTTCAAGCTTAGTTAAATCAATCTTCGGGTCATGTTTTATGTGGTTTGATGGCTTAAACCTGTAGTACTAGTGTCAAGGTACATTTACATCACAACAAGTCAGATAATCAACATCTAAATCTCCAGATTTACCCGGTCAAACTATGTCAGAACATTTGTTCTTAACCGTTTCTGGGTTTTCTAGAATTTTACATTGTGACCGAGAATCATGGTTTGATCGTTCATATAATCACACATGTTTGTTATTTAAGCGATATAAAGGTATAGACCTGAAATACACATTACAGGCTACTATTGGGTTACAAAAACATCAACAAATAATTTAAAACCAGACAAATTCGGACCTTAGAACTTACTGTCAGACTTTGTTTTCTATTTCTGGGTTACCCAGAATTCGACCTGGTCATGGTCGGTCAACAGTCTTTGACCGCTTACAACTCACGATCTAGACATCAAATAGCTCTGATTTCTTTTGCAGCTTAAAGACAACATACCAGGCTACCATTACAAAACATAAAACAAGAAAACGAAAACACAGGCACCGATCTATGGCACCTGACATTAGCTTGTCAGACCATAGATCGTGTTCTTGGCAGTTTTGAAAAACATCGAGTTTTATAAACTTTGATGCTCTGGATCTATGATAAATCATCATAGATCAACTAAAAACATATCCTAGCATGAATCTAAACACATAAACACAATTATTTCCTAAGCATACAAGATCAAAAATAAAAATAGGGTTATACCTCTCTTGTCCAATCTTTGATCTTGATTCTCCTAAATTGATATTGGTTGATCAAGGAATGATTCTAGGACTGATATACTAGCTATTTTCGGAGCTTTAGGAGAGAGAGAGAGTTGGTGAGAGCAAATGTGAAAAATGGCAAAGTTTATGAACTTTCTCTCTCTTGAATTTCTAATATAAGCTTATAAGTTGCTTGGATCTGATCATTTTCGGCTGGGATCTGATTTGGCTGAGATTTTGAAGTCACAAAGTCAAGAGAGTTGGTGAACAACTCTTGATTTGGCAAGATACACAAGTTACTACATAAAATATCACATAAGGGCATTATAGTTATTTTCAATTTTTCTCTAGAATTTGAATTTGATGAAACCCTTAGGGTTTAGGGTTTGGACATTAAGGTTTAGGGTTTGAACCCTTTTAGGTATCAAAAATTTCTAGTTCCCACAATTTTCAAATTTAGGGTTTAATTAGAAAACTAAATTTTCTAAAATAAAATTAGGGTTTCAAAAATAGAAATTTAACATACAAAAATATAATTAAAGCTTTCTATTCATATATAAGTTTAATAAATCCATAGACTTGTCAATTAGGATTAGGGTTTTCTAATTTAGGTTTTATAATTCTCGATTTTGAAATTAGGGTTTCTCGGCGTACAATTAGGGTTTCTAACAGTACGTTAGGATTTCTAATCCTGAGATTAGGGTTTCTAATCTCTTATTAGGGTTTTTAATATTAAACTTTATCCGATCAATCATTGATCAAAAATTCTATACCGTTCAAACACATACCTATTAATATAATTATTTTAATTATATTATCTATCGAATCCCGCTCTAAAAATTAGGGTTAGGGTTTCTATTCTCCGTTAAGCACAACTCTACTCTAATTTTATTAGTCAATACATAAATTGACCTTCTCGATACACGTATCACAGAATCTTGTCACAAAATTGATAATTAATATTAATATTAATTAAAAAAAAATTATTCGCAAATTTTGGATTATTCGAAATCCTGGGTTATCACATTCACCCCTCCTTAAAAGGATTCCATCCTCGGAATCACCGCTTTCTTATATTCTATAATCTTTTAAAGTTGTATCATCAATTTATTTTAATCAACACCATATAAATTTTTGTTTCAAATTCTAACCTGTGACCTGAGTCTATAAAAGAAAGTAGTTCACAGAATTATCTAACTCCTATTATTCGTGTAATTAAATCATTACCTGCTGCCACGTCCTGAGTTGCCACTACATCTTACGCCGTCATGTTGAATGTACGGGCCGTTGGTCTTCCTGGCTGTGTAGGTCCTCGAATCGTTATGCTTCCGCCACCGGGTCCCTTATTGGCGCTTTCCTTCTCAGCATTTCTTTTCGGACAGTTCCGTACAATATGGTCGGTCGATCCGCATCCAAAGCAACCTTGAATTTTTTTTCGGACTGGGACAATTGGGTGACATATGCCCCTCTTGCCCACAGTTATAGCAAACTCCCTTCTTCTTCAAGCAAACTCCAGCATGATGCGTCCCACAATTCGATCATGGCTCCCTTCCTTTCCTATTATCTTCTGACTTATTACCCGACTGGGTATTCTCATTCCATTTTCTCTTATTTGTATTACTTCCTCCACTGCTTCCTCTGTCATTTGTCTTCTTCTTCTTTTCCTGATGAAATCGAAACACTGCTTCGCTCCCTCCTTCAGCAATTAACGCTTTCTCCAATAGAGCCGCAAAAGTGTTGATCTGCAGCACAACTACTTTGTTGAATATCCCCGGCTTTAGCCCATTCTCGAATCTTCGCGCTTTTCATGCTTCTGTGTCCACCTGATGAGGTGCAAATCTTGCCAGCTCGTTGAATTTGGCAGCATATTCAGATACCGACATGTTCTCCTGCTTTAATTCTAAGAATTTGACTTCCATTCTGGATTGCATACTTGGTGAGAAGTAGTTCTCAAAGAACAACTCCTTGAATCTTGTCCACAACACCACCTCTGTACCAGCTCTTTCTTGGTTCGTCTCCCACCAGTAATTGGCTTCTCCCTTCATCAGATAAGTTGCAAAAGCCATCTTTTTCTCTTCTGCCACACGTGCAATGATGAATGCTTTCTCCATCTCCTTTACCCAAGTTTGGGCTTCAATCGGATCGGTGGTTCCCTTGAATTCCGGCAGTCCTACCGCTTTAAAATCCTTGAAGTTAGCTAATCTATCAGCTGGCTATTCTCTCGCTCTTCCTCTTCCTGCGGGAGCTCTATTCTCCATAGCTTCGGCTATCATATTTGCAAAATTTTGTATTGGGTCAACTTGACCTCCTTCGTTATTCACTGAATGTTCTTCTCGTTGGTTTCGATTCTGTCGTCTAGGCGGCATGATCTGATTTAAATAAAAATCTTATATTAATATTCTTTCTCTATACAAATTCTTAACACAATAAGAATTCAACACATAATTCTCAAGTAATTGCATATTTATTCAAACAGCACATAGTACATTTAGTACTTCACATATTACTATCCCTTTTTAAATCATATCAGGATTAACAACTCAACTTTACACAAAAAGTTGTCATTCTCCATTTTCACCTTACTATATCCAGTTCATCAAACTTACCACACTTAGGAGTTCAGTAACTTGTCACAATTATACGAGTGTATGAACTTATCCTAGTCAGATCTTTGGCGTCCATTCGCTGAGGGGTTCAAAACATTTCATATAATTATGAGTCATGAACATACCATAAGTATGAGTTCTAAGAACACACAAATTTATTTTAATCTTATATTTATATAGAAAATAAAGATTTCATTCATACAAACATATCATTGCATTTATATTCATGCAAATATTACATAGTACTTTTTAGTACACTACCCATACAACTACAAATAGGTACTATCCCTTTTTGACAAAAGTCGGGATTCATTACTACAACTTTACACAAAAAGTGGAGGCATACAAAAGTTATCTCCTATCAAAGAAAATATTATTCTCCACACACTTAATCCTTCTTCTTTTTAGGACAATTCTTAACCTTATGACTCGTTCCACCACATTCAAAACATCCTCCTTTCTTTGGTTTAGGACAATTTGGTGACAGATGTCCTTCTTGACCACAATTATAACACACATTCTGACCCCACATACATTCCCCCAAATGGATCTTTCCACACTTGCCACATGCTTTCTTTTTCTTCGAGCTTGACTTTTCTAAATTAGGGCTATCATTGTCCCTCTTCCTTTTCTTCTTGTCTTTCTGCTACTTGATCATCCCTTCAGACGATCCACCACCTTCCGCCTTCATTCTGTCTACCTGCGCCTTGAGTTCGTTCCTTTCTTCAGTCATTTCGCATAACGCTCGTTCTGTCTTCCATAGCTGCTCCAAGAGAAACGCCTTACTTCGGAGTTCTTGAACTTCTGCAACTAGTTGATCTTGTTCTTCAACTGTAGTCTTATTCTTTATTTCTACCATAGCTGGCTCAGACTCTACCTCCTCATCTCCACTCAGATACATCTCGGGATAATCGTCATGATCGCTCCCCAGATTAATCATAGGTTCATCTTCTTCCACCTTATCAACCGATTCACTTTGCGCTGGCACCTCAGCTTCTGGCATTGGTGCAACAGCCGCTAGCATCTTCGTACTCATTTGATCTTCTCCAGACATCCTACAATCAATTTAAATAACTTGATTAATACTTCATTAGTACAAACTCCTCCCACTATGTGTCCCCATTTCTCACTATCGTTGCACTTCAGCAATCTCTCACTTAGTACTCTAAATGAGTATTCTCTATCTCGCTTATGGTTATAATCCTAGGTCTTTCCCCACCCCACTTAAGGTTTATAACCTACAGCTCTGATACCAACCTGTAACACCCCCAAATCCGGGTTACCTGACTCCCGAATTTGTTGTTCACGATCCACACTATAATATCATTTAACTACCCATTTATATATAAATAGGAATATATACATCATTAACATAAGTTGTTAATACATAAGTCCCAGGTTTCTAACCTTAAATTACAAACATACCCCCTTAGATAAACAAAAAGGGTTTACAATACAACATAATAATAATAATTTTCTTATTATCTACTCCAGCATCTTGCCTTTGCCTTTGTTCTTCTTTGACCCGCTGGCCTCTTCGTTCCTAGCTGAAATGTTTTATTTATAGCAAGGGTGAGCAACAAATTTGCCCCGCAAGTTAAGATATACAATAAATGTATATGAATCAACAATAATAGACTATCTATTTTGATAGAATGAAACCAAAGTTCGGAGAACTTTGAATTAGCTGAACAAATCGTTAATCAATAACAAGGCTTCTCCTTCTCTATGTAACACCATAATTTGATAATGAAAGAGTACAACGCTTTCAAAGTTCTACAAGAATCAATTCTACACAATAACAAACTGGAATAATTTCCAGATTTTATACTGAGCGATCACACAAGATCTTTGAACTTATTTTTCTCGGGTATCCATCAAAGATTTACTTTGATATATACCAGGAGTATCAGATAACCATAAAGATTAAATCATACCCCTCTGCTAGTACTTAGAGCCGGCCAACTCCTTGTACCCTATATTATGCATAACACTCAAAATGCGCGCAAAGGTCGAATTAACGACCCAAAATGTTCCCTTTGTATAAAAGGTTGTTCTTCTCAGTTTTAGAATTAATATTTTGATTTTACAACGAAATACTATGATTTCAAATTCTACTTACTTATCGATCTTGCCGAAATAATTGACATCGATTCTACAAATAACAATTGAATTATTTTCTTGAATTTATCAAGTTCTAACAGATGTTTGTTTAGCCAGAATAATTAGCTAAGACATTTCTCAACACAATTTGACAATGAACAGGAATTATCTGTACTGTTAATTTTAACTTCTACAGATTTGAATATTCAACAACAACAATTCTACGAATGTATATTTCTAAATCAGTAATTCAATTTGAATTATTAAGCATGCACTAACTGCGAATAATCAACAATAACTTCCCTGGATGTGGTGTAATTAGCAATAATTAACCACTATAATAATTAAATGAAATATAACTCAAGGTTGAGTTAGGAAACTTGCCTTCCGCGTTGATTACAGCTACACAATATAATTAACTGCGTTCGTAAGACCTATATTCAACAATGTCGGTCTCACAATTAGTACAAACATTTATAACACATAACACTGTATTTTACAGTCAAACTTCTCCTAGGCACATTACCACATAGCCACATTAGTGTTTATAACCTATATAAACACTTATCACGTCTAACTATTTCGGTCTGGTTGGATTTCGGTCCATTCTCGGTGTTCTGGTCACCCTATCCGACAATTCACACATTGATTGTCAATTAAACTTGGTCTCTAAGCTTCAATACTATTTTAGATAAGTCAAATATCGTTTATAATATTTTTCGGAACCTTTTAATAATTTATAAACACTTATTATAAGTTATAATAATTTTTCAAACACTTAAATCATTTTTAAATGATTTAATTATCAAATAATCTTATCATTATTAATATTTAATAATATCAAAATATTAATAACATACTTGTCAAAATATTAAAGTTATTATTAATAAATTAAAATATTTTTAAATCATCAATATTCTACTTAAATGATTTTTAAAATATTTAAAATCATTTTTAAATCATCACCATTAATATACAATATTAATGAAATTATTATCTAAATATTAAAAGTCATAATTTATAACTTAAAATATTTTTAAACTATTCTTCTCATTTTTAAATCAATAAAATCATTTTTAATTTATTTATTTAATATAATAATTAAATAAATCAAATATCATTAATATTACTTTATTAATGAAAATTCTCCAAAAATATAGAAAATTATATTTTATAATTTAAAATATTTTTAACACTTTATTTTAAATTAAAATGATTTTTAAATTATTTAAATCATTTTTTATCTTATTTATTTAATTTAATAATCAAATAAATATAATATCATTAATATTAAATATTAATGAAAATTCTCCAAAAATATTAAAAGTTACATTTTATAACTCAAAATATTTTTAAATACATTATTCTTATTTAAAAGTGATTTTTCATAATATTAAATCATTTTTCTCTAATTTATTTAATAAACTAATTAAATAAATTAAATACCTTTAATACTTAAATAATTATAAATATTAAAGAAAAATATTCCAATTGGTCAAAAATTATTTTTCATAATTTAAAATAATTTTTAAAACTATTTTTGGTATTTTTTAGAATTTATTTCTATTTTAAAATAATTTTCGGAATATTCAGAAAATAAAATAATTAAAACCGTCGCTATAGGTCTTTAGCGATAGAAAGCGTCGCTATTGGTGTTCTTGAGCTCAAGAACACTGACAGCCGGCAGATCAAGGGGTCATGTTTGACCGGCTCTAATTTCCAATGTGCTCATGATCTGGGCTATCTAAAACTTTGGTATTGTAGTATTAATGTAACACTACAATACCTAATTGATAATTTGGTCAAACAACATCACAACAAGGAGATCAAAGCCTCCAAAGTTGCTGTCAGACCGTTTCTGGGTTTTCCAGAAACCCAACAGTTTCGAGTGCTCACTTTCAAGCTTAGTTAAATCAATCTTCGGGTCATGTTTTATGTGGTTTGATGGCTTAAACCTGTAGTACTAGTGTCAAGGTACATTTACATCACAACAAGTCAGATAATCAACATCTAAATCTCCAGATTTACCCGGTCAAACTATGTCAGAACATTTGTTCTTAACCGTTTCTGGGTTTTCTAGAATTTTACATTGTGACCGAGAAGCATGGTTTGATCGTTCATATAATCACACATGTTTGTTATTTAAGCGATATAAAGGTATAGACCTGAAATACACATTACAGGCTACTATTGGGTTACAAAAACATCAACAAATAATTTAAAACCAGACAAATTCGGACCTTAGAACTTACTGTCAGACTTTGTTTTCTATTTCCGGGTTACCCAGAATTCGACCCGGTCATGGCCGGTCAACAGTCTTTGACCGCTTACAACTCACGATCTAGACATCAAATAGCTCTGATTTCTTTTGCAGCTTAAAGACAACATACCAGGCTACCATTACAAAACATAAAACAAGAAAACGAAAACACAGGCACCGATCTATGGCACCTGACATTAGCTTGTCAGACCATAGATCGTGTTCTTGGCAGTTTTGAAAAACATCGAGTTTTATAAACTTTGATGCTCTGGATCTATGATAAATCATCATAGATCAACTAAAAACATATCCTAGCATGAATCTAAACACATAAACACAATTATTTCCTAAGCATACAAGATCAAAAATAAAAATAGGGTTATACCTCTCTTGTCCAATCTTTGATCTTGATTCTCCTAAATTGATATTGGTTGATCAAGGAATGATTCTAGGACTGATATACTAGCTATTTTCGGAGCTTTAGGAGAGAGAGAGAGTTGGTGAGAGCAAATGTGAAAAATGGCAAAGTTTATGAACTTTCTCTCTCTTGAATTTCTAATATAAGCTTATAAGTTGCTTGGATCTGATCATTTTCGGCTGGGATCTGATTTGGCTGAGATTTTGAAGTCACAAAGTCAAGAGAGTTGGTGAACAACTCTTGATTTGGCAAGATACACAAGTTACTACATAAAATATCACATAAGGGCGTTATAGTCATTTTCAATTTTTCTCTAGAATTTGAATTTGATGAAACCCTTAGGGTTTAGGGTTTGGACATTAAGGTTTAGGGTTTGAACCCTTTTAGGTATCAAAAATTTCTAGTTCCCACAATTTTCAAATTTAGGGTTTAATTAGAAAACTAAATTTTCTAAAATAAAATTAGGGTTTCAAAAATAGAAATTTAACATACAAAAATATAATTAAAGCTTTCTGTTCATATATAAGTTTAATAAATCCATAGACTTGTCAATTAGGATTAGGGTTTTCTAATTTAGGTTTTATAATTCTCGATTTTGAAATTAGGGTTTCTCGGCGTACAATTAGGGTTTCTAACAGTACGTTAGGATTTCTAATCCTGAGATTAGGGTTTCTAATCTCTTATTAGGGTTTTTAATATTAAACTTTATCCGATCAATCATTGATTAAAAATTCTATACCGTTCAAACACATACCTATTAATATAATTATTTTAATTATATTATCTATCGAATCCCGCTCTAAAAATTAGGGTTAGGGTTTCTATTCTCCGTTAAGCACAACTCTACTCTAATTTTATTAGTCAATACATAAATTGACCTTCTCGATACACGTATCACAGAATCTTGTCACAAAATTGATAATTAATATTAATATTAATTAAAAAAAAATTATTCGAAAATTTTGGATTATTCGAAATCCTGGGTTATCACAGATTATAACCTTTCAAATTATAAGTCTGAAAAGTATTTGCAAACTATAAAGCAATGATTAAAGACTATGTTATTTGACTTCATGGTGACTTATAAACTGATTTTATGCTATAAGTACGCAAGGTGTGTGATGAAGTATGTGAAGAGTATACAACTAAGTTAGACGTTTATGTATGCGTTTAAACTTACACATTATTTATGAATATATGTAACTAATGAATATCCTATACGCGTAACTATATTATGTTAGGATTCAAAGAGTGTTGATAAGCTATACTTTGGTAAACTACGCTTGAGGCAAGTACTCGAACCCTACTCTTTATTGAGGATTATTTGAGCTTGTACTATTATTTGTTGTACAAGAAAATCCTTGGAAGTATGATTCATATCTCATGACTTAATACTTCATAGTTTAAAAATGAAATTATTTTCAAACCTTGATTTCGAACGATAATTGTTCATGTATACCTGTCTAAAGCCATTGATTCGGCTAGACTATTGGTATATAATCGAAGACTATTCAATACAAATTAACTTGGTGCAGACTCTTATAACTGAGATGAAAAACCCTCTTGGTAGGGCAATTATATATTTGTCGGGAAACCGACGTGCGTACATGAGAATAATTAAATGTTATGCATGACATAAGGTACTTTAGGCTGATCACCTGTTGTACTCATTTTGTAGAATTATCAGTTTATTACTGATAATTCTAGGAGAAGTTCATAGTCCTTAGAGACTGCTCAATATTCATTACGTTGAAATCTTGAATCGATTAATCATTGAATATTATTGATATTTTCTGTCTAGAGTGACTATTGTTGATAATCATTGATACTTGTTTTTATCTTGAACTATCATTATTGATATACCCTTGAGAAATTTAAAACTACATTGATTTCCTTTTTGCTATATTACTTTCTGGGAAAAATTGTTGCTCATTCTTGCTTTCCCTAAAAATATTTCAGTTAAGGCAGAGCAAGGCGGTCCGTCAGGCATTGATAAGGGCAAGGGCAAAGCTACTGGAATAACTTCGTATTTGTTGAATTAGAAACATTATGATTATGTTAAGAAATATTGTATTATGTATTAGTTATGTCTAATCTATGGTTAATTATGGTTAAGATATGTAAGAGATGCTTAAGTTACGAAACCTTGGGACATGAATGATTATATTAAATAAATGTAATCTATTCTATAATTTCTGTTGCATGAGATGTTTTTAGTCATTAGAATTGTAGCATGTGACGAACCAAATTCGAGATATGAGTGTCTGAATTTGGGGGCGTCACAGATTGGTATCAGAGCTGTAGTTATAAACCTTATGAGTGAGAGTTCTTAGATTATAACTTAGGAGAACTTAGAAGATAGAGAGAGATGAAACTCATGTAGAGATTTCCTAGAGAGAGACTTAGTTTGTTATGGAATATAAATTCATTATATATAATGAACTTATGTTTATTAACATTCTGATGGAGTTGCTGTTTGTTTGTCTTATGTTGGTGATTGTAGAATGACTGACATGGGAGGACCTAGCCGAGTAGTAGAGGAAGAGCCACGTGACATACATATGGTATTTGAGGCACCATTGATAGCGGAGCCTATCTCAGTTGTGGCCCCTATCGATGATGATGACGAGGAGGAGGAGATGGAGCCATTACCTGAGGAGTTTGATTCGGAGGAGGAGCCTACAAAAGAGGAGCCTGAGCCCATGGAGGACTCTAACGAGGCTACTTTCGAGGATCGGATGTTGGGGGAGTATGAGGAGTAGATTTTGGAGTTAGGACAGTAGAGTGGAGGAGTTAGAGGCTAAGGCTAGAGAAAGAGAGTCCGAGTTCTAGAAACTGAGGGATGAGTACCATTAGAGGAAGTTAGTAATGCAGGAGATGGAGGTGGAGATTGCTCACCACAAGGAGGCATGAATCCAGATGGGGACTTTGTTTCATAGGTCGGTGGCTAGGAATGTGTAGCTGGAAAGGAAGTTGGAAGAGATGGAACAGAGAGAGTTGAGCGAGAGGACGAAGAAGGAAGCACTCCGTACTCAGTTAGAGATGGAGGTGATGGATAGGATCCACTTCGAGGAGAAATGGGAAGAAGCTAATGATAGGGCTAACGACTTAGAAGATGAGGTGAGATGCAAAAGGAGGAAGATGAACAAGATGAGCTATGCTCTGCGTACGACGATGGAGAGATTGATAGATGGGGTAAATCACTACCCGGTAGAGCAGGGCCAGACCCGACACACCATAAGCCGAGATTTGTTGGCGCATATCACTCAGAAGGAGTACCAGAGTGTTGTGGAGCGTGGGATGATAGATTGAGTCTAGGCATTAGAATTTAGTATTTATAGTATTTCATATATGATATATATAATCTATTGTAAAGAAATCTCAGTCTGTTGTGTAAGATGTGAGATAGTGTAAACCCCCATGCTTTTTAAAAATGTTAGAGTGGTAGTATGTTGGTGTTGTCCCCGTCTTTTGTGATAATAGGGGATACATTTTATGATTTTTAGAAGTATACTAGAGAGACCATGTAATGTAACAATAATGTAACAATTTGGCATATGAATATAAATAATCTTATTTCAGAAACGTGCTATAAAATTTTATTCCTTTTCGTTGAGAAAATTTGAAGTAATATAATTAATAAAAATGAAATTTTGTGATGCAGAAAAATGCTGCTCAGTCATAGAATAAATGCACCAGAAGAGTCGATTAATAATGAGAGAGGACTAGTAGACCCTATACAAAGGCTAATAGATTTGTTAGGGGAATCTCTTAGGGGGATAAATGAACCAG
Organism: Panax japonicus; assembly: GCA_020205505.1. Lineage (NCBI taxonomy): Eukaryota > Viridiplantae > Streptophyta > Magnoliopsida > Apiales > Araliaceae > Panax > Panax japonicus. The sequence goes on from CM035112.1 coordinate 16,369,879, forward strand.
TACCACCCATTTCTCAAGCAGCTCTAGTCACTAACTTTAAGGATTTTAGGAGTGTAGGACCTCCGAAATTCGTAGGTACTACTGATCTGATTGTGGCACAGACGTGGATCAAAGAAATGGAGAAAGTTTTCACCATTTCTCGTGCAGGGTGAAGACCAAAAGATGGCATTTGCAAACTGCATGATAAGAGGCGAAGCAAACTACTGGTGGGAGGCAAATCAGGAGAGAGCGGGAGAAGGGATATCAACTTGGGAGAGATTCAAGACTCTGTTCTTTTAGAATTATTTCCCGAAGAGCATGAAAAATAAGATGGAGGTAAAGTTTTTAGAAATTAAGCAAGGAGATATAACGGTGGCGCAATACGCGGATAAGTTCAATGAACTAGCCTGGTTTGCTGAACAGCAGGTGGTAGATGAAGAGAAGAAAGCTAAGCATTTTGAGCAAGGAATGAAGACTTGGTTGTTTAACAAGATGTCGGTTCTTCAGATCGATTCTTTTTCGACATTGTTGGAGAAGGCTATTATTGCAGAGGGAGGAAGTGAAGCTTTAAGTCTGTATAACAAAGAGAAGAAGGGTAAGAGCACGGGAGGGGATAATCGTGGAGTAAGCAGTAGCAGAGGGAGTAATTTAGGAAAAAAAAGTGGGAGATATTACCAATGGGAAAGTGGTAATATCAACAATCAAGTGGGAAAGTTTTGTGGATAGTTTAAGAAGAAGGCAGAAGGATGTCCGAAGTGTGGGAGATATTACCAGGGCGAGTGTTGGAAAGGGCGCAATGTATGTTACAACTGTGGCCATGAGGGGCATATTTCTCCCAAATTCCTGAAGCTGAAGATAATCAAAGGTTGTTACGCATGTGGTTTGATGGACCATCTGATTAAGGACAGCCTGAAAAAAGGAAGTAGTGGAGGAAGCAGCCAACAAGGAGGAAGTGGAAAACTGATGATTGGTGGATCGACAACATCCAATCGTCCAACTTCCAGAACGTTTAGTATGACTGTCCAAGATGTAGTAGCTACGAAGGACGTGGTGTCAGGTATCATTCCGATTAATGATATAAATGCATATATATTATTTGATTCAGGTGCCACATGTTCTCTTGTATCTGAGGAATTTACTAGTCGACTTAATTTACCTCAAGAACGATTAGGAAATCCTTTGAACATAGAAGTTGCGAATAAGAAAGTAATCCTTGTAGAGTATATTTACCAAAATTATTGCGTAAATATTAGAAATTATGAACTAAGCATAAACTTGATCTCGATAAGATTGGGAGAGTTTGATGTAATATTGGGAATGGATTGGTTGTATAACCATGCTGCGATAATCGACTGTCAGAATAAAAGTGTGAACCTCCAAACTCCGAATAAGTCTAAGGTTGTATTTTATGGTAGCTCATCGCTTAAGCAATCATGTTGCCTTACGATGATGCATGCCAAGAGATTGTTAAGGAAAGGATGTGTAGGTTATCTAGCCTATATAGTGGATACCCGAGAAAAGGGAGTAGACAATAAGGATATACTTTTAGTGAGAGAATTTTAGGATGTATTTTTGAACGATTTGCCTAGTCTTCTGCCAGATAGAGAAATTGAATTTGTAATAGACTTAGCATCGGGGACTGCACCGATTTTGAAAGCCCCATATCGTATGACGCCAGTAAACATGAAGGAATTTATGATACAATTGTAAGAGTTTCTAGATAAGGGTTACATACGCCCTAGTATGTCTCATTGGGGAACACCAGTGTCGTTTAAAAACAAGAAGGATGGATCGATTAGGCTCTGTATAGATTGTTAGGAATAAACATGTGAATGATATTCCTATTTATGTATGATTTGATTATTATATAAATGAATGAATATGCAAGTATGCTTGCATTAAGAAAAGCTGTAAAGTCTTTTGATGGATAATAGGAACATATGTACAAGGACTTAGAATGAATTGATCAAATACGTTAGGTTGATCCTACATAAGCAAAACAGATTTGTAAAGTCCTTAAAAAAATAATGTACAAGGACTATAAATATAGAAAGATCAAGCTTGTTAGGTTGATCTTATAATGTAATAGATAGGCTTGCATGAACGTCGAACACTGCACTAGAAATCGTTGTAAGACCCTAACTTTTATGAATAAAGATTAATTTCTCTCAAAATATATTTTTGAATATTATGGTACCGTGGATATGATATAATGTTATAGTTGCGGGTAATATTTACAAATTTTGTAAAGTAAGAAAGTGGTTATATAATATTCGATTGGTCGAGGAATATTCATTTTAACAGGGAATATTCGTACGACGACACAATCATTGGTGGACCCCACAACAGAAGTATTGTCGTAGTTAGAAAATGACAGAATTATCTTTTATAAAAATAACGATAAAAGTTTTACCGTTAAACTGTCGAACTACCCGGTAGTAAAAGTACAGTAATACGCGTGGTTGCATAGTAGTACACGATATTGATTATTGATGCTTACATGAGAAGTCACTCAATATACTCCATTATTGCTACAGTAATTGCTACATCATATTTCTTATATTATTGATTCAATTATTGTCACAATATCATCTGCATAATATTTTATATTATTAAATCAATAATTGAGACGACAAAGTTATTTATATTATTATTTTCAATATTGACAATGTCTAGAAGTTCTGTCAAGGAGAGGTCTGGTCACCTAAATGCGCGCCAATAAGTAGAAATCCTTATCGAAAAGCCCCCTCTTTCCTAGGAACGACCAGGTTGTTAAATATTGTGAGTTATAATATTAATGATGAATAAGTTCGTGTTGATGAAAGATAAAATTGATTGTTCCATTGATGTCTGGAAGTTATACTGACCAATCGAGTAATTAATCGGATAAATGAGCAATTAATTGCTATTAATTCACATGCTTATAACTATTTATTCACACGTGTGTACTATTGATTCACATGCATGTACTATTAGGGGAGGTGGTGCAAGATTGATAATACTTGTATGACTAAGTTAAAAATGGAGGTATAGATGGAGGATACTATACTGTAATTTGTATTTTCACATGTATAGAACAATTGATTCACATGATTGAACTATTGATTCACATGCATGTACTATTAGGGGAGGTGGTGCAAGATTGATAATTCTTGTATGACTAAGTTAAAATGGAGGTATAGATGGAGGTACTATACTGTAATTCGTATTTTCACATGATTGAACTATTGATTCACATGATGTACTATTAGGGGAGGTGGTGCAAGTTTGATAATACTTGCCTGACTAAGTTAAAAATGGAGGTATAGATGAAGGTATTATACTGTAATATTTTGAGCCCCAAAACGTGCAATTATCGAAACTATATTTTCCTATAAATAGAAGCTTATTCTTCCTTCATTTTCACCAATTCACTAAGTCTCACAAGAGCAATTATAGAGAAAGAAGCTATAAAGAGAGAATCTATAGAGAGAAAGAAGAAGAGAAGTCTGCTACCTCACTATTCCACTATCCAGCCTTCTTATGAGGTAAGGGATATTATTTTGTTCAATATTCATAGGAATAATATTTTCTTCCATACTATGTAGTATGTGAGGAATATTATTTTATCTTGTATTCCTAGTTATACACTCATCTTGTTAAAGTATTGCTTCTATATTCCGTGAAATTAGTAGAATATCTTTGAAATTTGCGCTTCATCTAGTATCATTTCACAAGAATATTTTCTGCACATTCTTGTTAAATTTTAAGCTTTTCATGCCGGAGTACTATCTATGAGTACTATTCATTTATGCTGTACTATTCACAAAAGTACTATTCATGGGTACTATTTAAAAAGTACTATTCATAAAGTACTATTTATAAGGTACTATTCATAAAATACTATTCAAAGGTACTATTCACCCAGGTACTATTTACCCAAAGTACTATTCATGATAAAAAATTGATTTCTTTTCGGTCCAAATCATTTTTGATACAATATCATTCTTGAATTTTACTCCACAAAGCAGTATCATGTTGGCAATTTGAACATTATTGAATTCTGGATAAATTAAATTATTAAAGTCGTTAAAATTTATCCTTGAACTTGTTTTATTGAATTCTTATATAATTGTCATCATCCTCATGCTTATATTGTGATGCAAGTCATCTTTGGCTTACGTGCATAGATGAACTGTTGATTGGTATGATTATGACCATGGATCATTCGGTATAATCATGACCCGTAATATTACAAATGATGTGGTAAAAGTCCTCATTGGCCTATAATTCATTGATGGACAGTTATTTTTATGATTATGACCAGGGATTATTCGGTATAGTCATGAACATTGATGCATGATTACATGAATATCCTTGGCCGTGATGCAGGGATGATTCGATGATGTGGTTTATTTATTAAGCCGAGTCTCAGCGATAAAGTTGATGAAAATCTTTTTAAATCATGGAAGATAGTAGATATCATGATCTACTTGACTCTTCTATTGGATTGCTTGTTCCGCTGCAGTTAAACTTGATGTTTATTATATTTTATCAATTTAACACTATTGAAGGCTAATGATAAATTATTCTGCATAATCTTAGTCATAATATTTCTTACTGGGCTAGTTGAGCTCACCCTTTTGCTTTCATTTTGATTGTTCTCTTCAGGAAATGAAAACGTAGCCGGGACTAGTCGGGGAACGGAGTGACGGTTCAGATGTTTGCATTAGTAGTCCTCACAATCCTGTGAAATGTGTGATAATAAATGAGGACTTATTTTGAGTTTGAATACTGTTTAGAAAACAATATTTGTATTAAAACTCACTGTTCATGTTGTATAATTAAGTTTGTATTTGTATTCAGTACCATGTATTTGGCGACCCAAGATGGGTGATGTATACCTATTTTTGGGGTATCACAATCTTAGTCTGCCTGGAGAGTAAAGAAAATCTCGAGAGCTATCAAGGCAGATTCATAGTTTGCAAGATAGTAGATCTCAGAGTTCATAGACTGCTAGGAGAGACGAGGAAGGATTGTAGTGTGTCGAGAAGAACATCTTCAGAGCCATAGTTTGCTGAGGATGTCATGTTCAGAATCGTAGAAACTAACCTATCTACGAGCCGAACGAGCATCTACCGAAATCAATTCAAGAATCGTAGACTACACTCGGAGTCGTAGTGTCTACTGATCAATTCAGAGGCAAAGATCATAGTCGAGCAAGATCAGATGAAGACAACAAGCATAAAGACAGAAATTGTAGAGTGTCAAGATCTGATCTCAGAGTCGTAGTGTCTGCACAACCCAAGGCAGAATCGTAGAGTGCAGAACTAAGGCTTCAATAGATGTGCTCACAATGCCAAGGCAGAATCGTAGAGCAAACAAGATTCTCAACAAATGAGCACTCCCAGAATATCCAAAGGATGAAGCCTCTGGTCAGAGCTGCAAAGATATATTTCACCTGAATGGAACCAGAGTGCACTCAACGAATGGCTAACAAGCTAACAGAAGATCTAAGAACCAACCCAATCAGCATCCAGATTAAGTTGTAAATCCATTCAAGATAAAGTCTTGTATAAGTAGATCAAAAGAAGACTTCAGCAAAAGTGACTGACTAAGGAAAAGTCAACAAGTGCAGTTGTTATCAAATGAACAGAAGACAACGATCTTGGGGTCAACCAGGATCATAGTGTTTGCCAAGCAAGAAGGAACTATTAAAGTGTACACAGAGATACTGGTCGATTTCTGAAGAAAAAGGCTAAATGATTAAGCATGGGTCAGTCCATTGATGATAACTGAACAGGAGATTACAAGGAGAAAGCCAGCTGGGCATGGCACAAATCTGAGGTGTCTTGCTATTCAGAAGAGACCAGAATAAGGAGTCAAGCTATCAGTTCCTAAGATCAGTAAAGGAAAATAGAAGTATTGAAGCACTACACAAATGAAGAAAGAAGTGTTCTACATTGAAGATCCAATGAACACTCTTCAGGGTCGTAGTATTGTCTAAATCGGTAGATGAGCAACATTCAACATGACACTACGATCAGGTCAAAGAACATAGGCATCAGAATCGTAGAGTTCTGTCACATGAAGATTGAAGCATTGGCAACGGTTCAATCTGAAGACTGATATTTGAACATTACTAGTTGAGAGTATCGATGCAAAAGGACAATCTCTGATGTTCTAATCGAGAAGTCAGAAAGAAGAAATAAAGAAGACTACCTGCCCGAGGTATCAAAGTAACATCTCTGATGGGGTAGGTGAAACAGTAGACTGCAGTGTAAGAAAGATGAAAAAGGGGATATCATGTCACATCTGCAGTCTACATCAAATAACTCAAGATCTGTGAGGCAATTAAAATATCTTTCAACGTTTATATCCCAATGGGAAGATGGGGAAGGAGTATAAATAAGCCAGAGCTTTAAGGATCAAGTGTTGATGAAGTTGCAGAATCATTGAGTTGTTGTAATGCTATTGTTGACTCTATGAGTTCCACCAGAGCTAAACAGAACAAGTTTTAGTGACAATGAGACTACAAAGGTGGAAGTGAAGCAACTTTGAAGAAGGACTCGAATAGACCAAAGCTTCACTCAACAAAGATGAAAATGCCACTGAAGATGGCAGCTAAGCTGTGAGCCAAGAAGGCCAAGAAGATAACATTCAGAAAAGTGGCTGTGTACAAAGAAGATCAAGAGAGCCAGCAAAACATTCAAGAAGGGTTCAGGGATTGCTAAGTGCCAGAAGAAGTCTACCAAAAGCTCAGAGACTTAGTAAATCCAGATGGTGATGGTGCACAGCTGATATCAGATGAAGATGAGCAGAAAAGAGTGAAGATGAGCTGCACCAGAAAAGATGTGGTCCAGACTTGAAGCAGAATGCAAAGATGACCATGCCAAGCTGCTAAGTACAAAAGTTGTTCAAGCTTAAAGACATCTTAGCAGCTCAGCACTAACAACAACAATTCTAACAAGTAGCCAGGGCCTGAGGGTTTCTTGTCTGGAGGGACTAAATGTAGTTCCAAGCTTGGTTGGCTTGAAGAGCTCCTAGGGAACTAGAGGAGTTCTAAGCCTGCTAGGCTTGAAGAGTTCTTAGTGAACTGAAGTTCCAAGGCTGCTGGCCTTGAAGGAATCTTAGTGATTCAGGGTTTTGTCCTTCCTTAGTGGAAATCCTACTTGTTGAAAGCAGAAGAGTGGATTAGGAGCTTGAGTCTCTGAACCACTTAAAATCCCTTGTGTCATTTACTTACTGTCATTTACATTATGTAGTTAACTGCTATAATTACTATGTATGTATTAACTACTTACAACTGAACTAACTCTACGCATAATGTATGTATGTTTATGATTATATAAATGAAGGGGATATTTTACTTATTCTGTTGTGCTTAAAAAGGTTCTTATGATTGTCATATGCTAAGTCATTAACAATACAAAATAAATGAGAAAAGTATTTGAAATGAAAAGTATCAGAGCAGGTTCTCATGATACATTCAAAAGATAATCGCTTTGAGTATGATCCTAGGCACAAACATTATTCTAAATTTAGTTTAGTAGTAAGTCACTTATAAATACAGATGAGCTCACAAGTTGGAAATACTGTGTACAGGTAAATGTGTATATACACCTGAAGCTGCTAAGATTGGTCCATATTCTTAAATACCATAACAACGAGACCAAACCTTGCCCATAGTCAATCTTGTAGTCTGAAGAGCAGATATGGGAGCTCAAGAGGTATCAACAACAAAGAGTCAAGCATCAACCAAACTAAAAGATGAAAAACCAATATATGCTTAAAAGTACTCATTTTGAGAAGAAATAACAGTCTCTCAAATCTATATTTGGCCAACCAACAGCTAAATGTGAACCTTGAGGACTCAAGGTTGTCAAAGAACTAAAGATATCGAGATTTTCTTAGCCTACATCTTCAAGACTATGACTGATTGATCAAAGTTCAACCGGAGCAACTAGCTGTCAGAAGTGAAGGAAAAAGTATGCACATTAATGCCTAACCTCAGTATATCAAGATAAATGACTGTCAAGAAATTGACAGTGTGAAGGTACGATTCCTCATCAGTATAAATTTGTACATCATATTTCATCATCTTATGCACTTTAACAGTATTCTATCAAGAGGCCATACTCTACCTAAAAAGGAGAAGAGAGAAAGTACACTGAAGTTGGAAACTTAAATGCTAATAAATTTTCTCTCTATCCAAGTTTTAGGTTGAAGATAACATATTGAAAGAAGATTAAAATAGATCATAATTATACCAAGGTTTAATTATTCTTAAGTGGAGTAATCTTTTCTAATGGGTTAATATGTATGTACAAACCTATGTTCTAAGTTTTTGATAACACATAGAGTTTGATCAGTTCTACAAAAGTATCTTGAAGATTCGTAGAAACTGATCACCTCCATGAATCAACCAGATACAAATAAGTAATAGAGTTGATTCTCACTCTGTGAACATTTAAGCTCTGTGAATATAACCAAGCAAATGATGAAACCATCAAAGGAAAAGAGTGTTTTATTAAAATGATTAATCTTACACACACTCATCATTATGCTTCTCGAAATGTAATATCAAAATTGGATACATGCATGAATATGATTATTGATGATAATATGATGATAATTCATATATATGAGGAATTGGGATTTTGACGGCTAACCTGGCAGGACCTATTTAACCATGGGTACTAAAAATAGAAATTTATCTAAACTTTAGGTACTTGGTCTATCTGACCACACTAAGGAATGCTGAAGCAAAAGACTTCAGTCAATAAGATAATTTAGAAATGATTTTGATAAAATTCTTATTTGTCAAAACCTGTCCTTGAAGATTTTCTGAGCTAACATGAATGAAGATCACATGGCTGCAGATCTCTATATGGAATCAGACCATTCAACCTAGGATGAAAAGGGTCTTATATGCTCAATCATCGAAAGCATATCAGCTGAGAAGAACCCTCAAAAAACTCATTATAGAAGCAGAACTTCGCAAGCTCAAACTGACAAGGGAGACTATGTTCGTAGTTCTGTCAAAATATCGGTGAACGATCAGTCCTGAAGATATCTATCTCTATGATCCAAGGAGGTTAAACGATTGCGATAACTTCAGTCAGAAGAAGATATGCAAGGCTTCCTTCTGATGCACATGAAGAAGAAGAACTCACACCTCTCTAAGAAGACAATATCAACCATGGGGGAGCAGTGATTTGCTAAAGAACAACATCACTAAAAATATTAGAAAAATACTATGACATAATATACCTGCTACAGAGTCCCAAAACTTCGTGGTTGACGAACCAAATGAAGATCCATAGTCAGTAGGAACATCTCAAAATGTACTACTGATAACCCTGTCTATCACCCAACTCAAAATCGTGGAGTGCCTACAATCAACCATCTGATCGCAGTGTGAGAGCAGAAGGACACCACGATTACATCCAATGCAAAGGTCTAGAGTTGGTTGAAGAACTCCCCAGCAGAAAAGGTCAAATGAGATATCAGTGCTAATCACTTCTAAAGTTTTTCATCTGGAAAACACCTCAGGGACAAACCTAACCCTTAGTTCACTCTAAGAGGTTGGCCCTTCCAAAGCTACCTTAACCCAGAAGGAATGCTTAGTCTAGTTCATCTCAAGGACCAGGATAGAAAATGATCGTGGAGTAGATTCTGAAGTGAACTCAATGATCGTAGTGCCACCTCAATGATCGTAGAGTAGGCTCGACGATCACAGTCTTCCCAGAAGATAAACTGGCTCATGAGGAGCCCAGAAGAACTAGACACATGTTCAACTACTCAGGTTGTGTGGAGATAAGTACTAATACAGTTTGGAAAGACATCTTGCAAACTCACCTCAGAACTTTAGTGCCCAAACTGTCTTGGGGTACATCAGTGGTTAAGCCATGCAAACTCAAGATGAGGATCAGTGTCAAATCATCTACTGAAGCCTCTCTCAGAAGATGATCTTTAAGTCAACAAAGAAAACCATAGAGTCCACGAGCTACCTCATCAATCTACTCTACGTACTGAAAAGGTCAACGGTCAATCCACGTCAGTAATGCCTATTTTGTTAAAAGAAATATGAAACTAAAAAGTTTATGGGGAGTTATAGTTTCTTACTGGGCATCGTGCAACCAATGACTGGCTAACACATCACAGCTTATACAGAGTTTGAAGAAATTATCATAAAGATAAATTCAAATTCTCTAAACAGTTATCAAAAGATATTAAACCTCTCTCCCTCACCTTTTTTTTCAAACCCTAAAATCCTCTTCATAACCTAAATCAATCAACCCTCCAGAGCCTTGCCCAAATCACACTCAACTATCTTTCATAAACTCTCCTAAAAACAAATACCCTTATCCTTCAAACTCTTCAAATGGCAGATTGACGAGTAATCACTGGCATTCAGCTTGTAACCAAGACGTTTGAGAAATCCGAGAAGAAGTTCAAAGATATTCTTGAACTTGTGAAGAAGGCTGGATTCTCAGAATGTCATGAGGCAAATACTCGAGTATATGCTGAACTAGTTAAAGAGTTTTACTCAAATGCACCCATAAACTCCGAAACCCTTTCTACCAAGGTCGAAAGTCAGATTCTGAAGCTAAATTCTTCTAACATCAATCAATGCTTAGGCCTTCCTGACCGAGATCTGAAAAGCCTGGAAGAGATCGACACTGAAAAAGCTAAGAAGATTATGCAGTTCAAAAGAAACCCTAGTCTGAAGGACATGAAGAAAAAGAAGTTTCCTAAAGAATTCGAGTTCCTTGCTAAAATAGTGGGTAAATGTATCTTATGCAAAGACACTGCACATGATACTGTGATTGACCAACAGCTGAAGATTATGTCTGCTATAGTCCTAAAGGAACACATCAACTTTGGAGCTATCCTACTTGATCAAATGTCTAAATGGCTGGATAAGGAAGAAAAGAAAAGGTTAACTGAAAAACCACTCACAAAGGTTTTTCATAGAAGGTTTTTAAGTATCATCTTGAAGAAAAAGTTTAAGAATAAAATTAAGGATGATGGGGGCGAAACTCTTAATGTTCATAAAGTAATGTTTCCACAACTGTTTATAAATTGAAAGAAAAATCTCAAGGAGAACAAGAGGCTAATAAAAATTGGGAGCAGCAGCAAGGTCTCTGTCAAGAGGAGGAAAGCACAAGAAGTGGAAAGCTCTCAATCTGATGACTCTGCCTCAGTTTTTGCCGCACCAGGAGAGAAGAAGTATAATAATGTGAAGAATACAGAGGCTCTATCAAGCCATTTCTCCACTGACAAGAAGAAACAAGGAGCAAGAGAAAAACCAACATCAACTGTTGATACCCCAAAAAGAAGGAGTAATAGACTACTCCAAGAGCCACCCAAGAAGAAAGCAAAGGTGATGAAGAAATCAGTTCCAGTTCCCCAAAAAAGTCCATCCAACAAAGAAGAGGATGTAGAGTCAGAAGATGAAAAGGGAACTGAAAGCTCTAAGATTGAACCCTCAAAGAGAAAGTCCAGCAATGAAGAAAAAGCTGAGTCTAAAAAAGAAATAGCAAACTCCGATGGTGAAGAAGAATATGCAAGCCCTATGGCTCATTCCCAGAGCATCCACTCTGATGATGAAGAAAGGTTGCAAGTTGACATAACAACATCTCCTACTGCAAATGCTCCAACAAGCTCAAAATATGTTAAGTCCGAAGAAGAAGGACATGCCCCTACCATTGTTAAACATCAAGGAAGTCTGTCTGATGATACAGAGGGTTTGGATTCTGAAGAAAAAGAGGAGTCTAAAACTCCTATAGCTGAACCTCCAAGGAGAAGAAAGAGCAACAGACTGCTTGCCAGGTCTGTTCTAAAGAAGAAAGGAGAATCCTCTACTGCTGTCATTGATTTGAGTAATGATGAGTCTGAATCTGAGGGAGAAGATGCTGAAGAAGGAACTAATGATGAAAACCAGCATGAAGAATTCTCTGATGAATCATATGAAAGAAGTCAGCATGATACAAGCTCAGAAGGTGAAGATATGGAGAAAGATTCAAGTTCTGCAAATCAAGAATTAGAGGAACCAGCAGACTATCCTGTTCTCTCTCCAGGCAAGAATTAGCAGAAGAATAGTGGTGGAAGTTTTTGATGAACCACCAGCTAAACCAGCATCAAGATGGATAAGTCATGGAAATGAACAACTTCGATTTGTAAGAATGACTACAGATGAGGTGATTAACATTTGGAAAAATATGGAGTTAGATTGCACAATAATACTGTACAATTTTGAAGATCTTCTGATGAGATGGTTCTTTCCGTGGATGCCTTGGTTAAAATCACATATAAATAAAGATGAGAGCTACTTCAGCTGGTGTTACTCAATGTTTTCGAACTTAGAGCTGGTATCTCAAAACTTTCCAAGAGTAAAGGAGTTTGCAACTAAGATGATCAATGAACGGTCTCACTACAAAGTCTACCAACATGCTAAAAACCACTACATTCCCTACGATTGTAGAGTGGGGTCTGATGGCAGAAGGAATATGCTCAAGGATATGATCGTAGAGTCTCTTCACTCTACCATTGAAAATGATCAAGTTTAGCTTGAGAAGCCTCCCTCTACCCAAGCATAGTTGTCTAATAATCCTTCATCCTCCAACATTGATTGGCACTCAATAATTTATCATATTCTCAATGCTTTCGAAAATCTGTCTAAAAATGAAAATTATGGAGTCCAGTCTGGTGTTCAACAGAAGCCTACCTAGCCACATGACCAAACTCCTATGGATCAGGAGTTAGTGAAGAATTCTGATGAATTGGCTGAGAAGATATCAATCATCACTGAAGGATCAAAGATGTTAACAGAAGCAGGAGACAATGCAGCTCAAAAAAAACTCTTGTTTAGAGTTAATCATCCTTCCTAATGGCTTAATAACATTAATAATCAAAATTTGATCGTCATTTGTTAAGTACACTTTATTTCATACCATTTACGTTCACGTATTACTTCACAACTTTTAGTTGTAACTCTTAATGTTATAGGCCTTATCATTATTGAATACGATTTACGTTCTTTTTACTTTATGTTTGTCATTTAACTACTTATTGAACAACATTAAATTCCTAAAGTCATCACTGTAACAGTGATTTAGGAAAGGTCTTATCATTATTCATTAAGTAATTACATAACCCATACTTGTATTGCAAACCATTGGATTCATAATCAACTTGGACAACAAATTTCTATAGTCGGCGTAACATATTACGTTGTTCTTATTACGATCATCTTCAATAGATTATTAACCTTTAATCATCATCCATTAAGTATCTAACAATGCCTTAACAATGTTATATTAACACCTTATTTCATTACTAATGAGTTATTTTTCCTTCGATACTTGTAAACATTCTTGTCTATCAAAAATCTGGGATTGACGTCGCAGTGCCACACTTAGCTCTTCATCTCGCGCCGCGGTACGAGTTAGCAGTATACCTTGACACTGTTATGGCGCTGCGGAGCCACCATTTGGCCTTGGGTTGGTGCCGCGGCGCCAACTCTGTGCCTTAGAAAATATTTGTAGATTTTAAGTTTTGTGAACTTCCTGGACGCATAACTTCTTCGTTATAAGTCTGAAGTGGCTCGTTCAAAAGCCTACGATTCACAAATTACATACTCTATGCATTCATACAATAATTTTGTCTATTTGACTTCATTTGCTAAAATTTTACCTATTAGTTCATTTTAACGAAAACGATAAACATTCGTGAACGTTCAACGCTCGTTTCTTCGTTCTAAGTCAGAATCCGGTCATTTTTGAGTTCACAACTCTGTAATACCAAATATGACTTGTCTCCATTAAAAAACATTGTTTCCAAGCTCAAACAAAAAATATGACTTTCATTCTGAGAATTTCACGAATTCGACGCTTAACGTCTAATCGTATGAATTCCGGCATTACTTCTTTACTAACGATTTGATCATTGTTCTAAATGGATTCTAACCATCATATAAACATTTCAAACTACTTATTACATTAACTTATTAAAAAAATTAGGTTTTGACTTATTCTTCATAAGTTCATGGCTTATCAACTTATAACTTCCATGATTTCATTTACTTATGACTTATTATTGATTTAAGTCCGTTACTCAATGTTCTCATATCATATCCAACATACTAACATCTTGACATACATACTTCATTAACTTATTAACATGATAAGTTATTACTTGTTATTCATTAGTCTATAACTTGTAAAAGTATGAACTACTTATGAATTCATTTTGCATGACTTATTATAGATTAAATCTTTTAACCATCATCCTTGCTTCTTATTATCATACAATCTTATTAAAGTAAACATATGAGAAGTTCCTCTAAGTTCCTCATGAGTTCACAACTTAATTAAGTTTGAATTACTTATTCATGACTTATACGGCTTATTAAGACTTAAGCTCTTTGATTACTCATTCCTATCATTCCTTAGCATACATGTTCTACCACTACCCATCTCCCTAACAATGGAAGAGAAAGAGATTCATGGTTTAAGTTCTTACCCTTGAATATCACTTGACTAAGCTTTAATCTCCTTCTTGCTTCTTGAAATCTCCTAATAGAAGTTTGACTTATAAGTGCTTATTCTCTCTAACCAATAAGTTGCTTAACTTAAGAGGAGTTGGGAGAAATTTTAATCAAGTAATCAAATGAATTGAGAGCTCTCTATTTATAGGCAATCCAAAGTGAGGGTATTATGGACATTAGGACATCCCATCTCCTTAACTAACCTCCTCAATTTCACCTCCTTACTATTCATAACCTTGGCTCTAAGTTAACTTGCTAGCCACTTCCGTTTCTTGCTCATCACAACACTTGATCACCACACAAAGTTCTTGCCCATCAAGTCTACCCATATTAACGTGGTTTGCTACATGGATCCTCCTAACCCAATGGATTCTTACTTTGGGCTTAAGGTTTAATTAAACCTAACTTATACATTGGGCTTGCATTAACAATTCTTTGGGCTTTATCATTATCTTATTGGACTTTATTGTTATCCTAATTGGACATTACAATTTCCTACACAATTCAACAAATTCAATACGTTTAGCTTAAAGTCTTATAACGTATAATCTACTAAAAAAGCTAAAAAAGAACAGATGCTGAATCATGTCTGCAAAACATTCAAGAAGGGTTCAGAGATTGCTAAGTGGCTGACGAAGTCTCCCAAAATCTCAAAGAGTTAGTAAATCCAGATGGCGATGGTGCACAGCTGACATCAGATGGCGATGAGTGGAAAAGAGTGAAGATCAGCTGCACCAGAGAAGATGTGGTCCAGACTCGAAGTAGAATACAAAGAGGACCACACCAAGCTGCTAAGTATAAAAAATGTTCAAGCTTAAAGACATCTTAGCAGCTCAGCACCAACAACAACAATTCCAGCAAGTAGCCAAGGCCTGAGGGGTCTTTGTCTGGAGGGACTAAATGAAGTTCCAAGATTGCTGGGCTTGAAGAGTTCCTAGGGAACTACATGAGTTTCAAGCCTGCAGAGCTTGAAGAGTTCTTAGTGAACTGAAGTTCCAAGGCTTTTGGCCTTGAAGGAATCTTAGTGATTCAGGGTGCTGCACTTCCTTAGTGGAAATCCTGCTAGTTGAAAGTAGAAGAGTAGATTATGAGCTTAAGTCTCTGAACCACTAAAAATCCCTTGTGTCATTTACATTATGTACCTAACTGCTATAATTGCTATGTATGTATTAACTGCTTACAACTGAACTAACTCTACGAACAATGTATGTATGTTTATGATATATCAATGAAGGGGATATTTTACTTATTCTGTTGTGCTTGAAAAGATTCTTATGATTGTCATATGCTAAGTCATTAGCAATACAAACTAAATGAGAAAAGTATTTGAAACGAAAAAGGATCTATTCAACCCCCCTTCTAGATCTATATTGTGCCAACTAGGAACTAACATAGATTATCGAGAAATGAATAGAATAATGATTAAGAATAGATATCTATTACCATGGATAGACGAACTTTTCGATTAACTAAAGGGCACGAAATATTTCTCGAAAATAGATCTACGAAAGGGTTATCACTAGTTGAAGGTGCAGGAAGAGGATATATCAAAGACGGCGTTTTGAACTCGTTACGAACATTTTTAATTTTTGGTAATGTTATTTGGGTTGATGAATGATCTGGCAGCGTTTATGGACTTGATGAACCGAGTTTTCAAGCCATTCTTCGATAAATTTGTGGTAATTTTCATCGACAATATCTTGATCTACTCAAAGACGGAAGAAAAACACGCCGAACATCTAAAGAGGGTTTTGGAGGCGCTAAGAAAGGAGAAGTTGTACGCAAAGTTTTCCAAGTGTGAATTTTGGATGAAGAAAGTTCAATTCTTAGGACACGTGGTGGGTAAGGATGAAATTTATGTAGACCCTGCAAAGGTAGAAGCAGTGAGTAATTGGGAGCAACCTAAGACACCAACTAAAGTAAGAAGTTTCTTAGGGCTAGCTGGGTACTATCGGAGATTTATCCAGGATTTTTCTAAGATAGAAACCCCGTTGACCAATTTAACGAGGAAGACGGTGAAGTTCACGTGGACATACAAGTGTGAGGAAAGTTTCCAAGACCTAAAGAAGAGACTAAGACAAACGCCTGTATTATCATTACCAGATGATACAAGAGGATTTGTGGTGTATAGTGATGCGTCGCATAGAGGACTGGGCTGTGTGCTAATGCAAAATGGTAAGGTCATTGTATATGCATCACGATAATTAAAGGATTATGAAAAATGATACTCTACTAATGACTTAAAGTTAGCGGCAGTAGTTTTTGCGTTAAAGATTTGGAGGAATTATTTGTACGGCGAGAAATGTGAGATATACACGGACCACAAGAGTCTGAAATATATCTTTACACAAAAAGAGTTGAACATATGCTAAAGGAGGTGGTTAGAATTAATCAAGGATTATGACTGCGATATTCTTTATGACCCGGGGAAGGCAAACGTAGTGGCCGACACACTGAGTAGGAAAGGAAAGGAGAAGTTATTTCAATTGACAACTCAGGAGGAGTTAATAAGGGATATGGAGAAATTAGAGATAGAAGTAAAGGGACTGGAAAGGTCTAGAGAAAGATTGTTTACAGTGGAAGCTCATCCAACCTTGTTGGATAGAATAAAGGAATCACAAGAGAAGGATAAAGAATGCGAGAAAATTAGGAAGGGGATCACATAAAATGAGGAAGAAAAGTTCAAGATGGATAGAGACGGTATTTTGAGATTCGAAGGGAGAGTGTGGGTGTTAGCGATAACTGAGTTGAGAGAAGAAATTTTACATGAGGCACATAATACGATATATTCTGTTCATCCAGGAGGCACGAAAATGTACTAATATTTGAGGCAATATTTTTGGTGACCTAATCTAAAACGAGAAATCATGGAGTGCGTTAGTAGATGTCTTACTTGTTAATGAGTCAAAGCAGAGCACCAGAGGCCGAGTAATCTACTTCAACCGTTGGAAATACCAGAGTGGAAATGAGAGCACGTTACGATGGACTTCGTGGTGGGACTTCCAGTCATGCAGAAAGGTTTTGATGCCATTTGGGTTATCGTAGTTCTACTAACAAGGACATCTCATTTTCTACCAATAAAGATCTAATATAATTTGAATCAATTAGAGAATCTGTATGTAAAGGAAATTGTTTCACGACATGGAGTGCCGGTATCAATTGTCTCTGACTGAGATCCGCGCTTCACGTCAAAATTCTGGAAGAACTTGCAAGAAAGGATGGGTATACAGTTGAGGTTAAGTACCGCTTATCATCCGCAGAAGAACGAAAAAAGTGAACGAACGATACAAATGTTGGAAGACATGCTTAGAATTTATGTGATGGACTTCAAAGGAAGTTGGGATGATCACCTACCCCTAGTAGAATTTGCATACAATAATAGTTATCATGCGAGTATAGGCATGTCACCGTATGAAGTTCTTTACGAGAGAAAGTGTAGAACACCGCTGTGTTGGGATGAAGTCGGAAAACGAAAGATGCTAGGGCCGGAATTAGTTCAACAAATCGCAGGTGTGGTGACTTTGATAAGAGCTCGACTAGTAGCTGCACAAGATCGCCAGAAGAAGTACACATACTTGCATTGTCAGGACCGCGACTTTGAAGTCGGAAGTCACATTTTCTTTAAAGTATCTCCCTAGAAGGGAAAAATATGATTCGACAAGAAAGGAAAATTGAGTCAGCGATTCATAGGACCATTCGAGATACTGAAGTGAGTGGGTGAAGTGGCGTACAAAGTTGCACTACCACCTGAGTTGGAGCACATCCATAACGTGTTTCACATCTCCGTGTTGCGTCCGTACAAGCCTGACTACAAACACGTGATTTCTTATGAGCCCATTCAGGTAGAGAAGAATATGGCATATGAAGAAATTCCTGTCCAAATATTAGACAGGAAAGAATAGACATTAAGGAATAAATGTATATCTTCTTTAAAAGTACTTTGGAAAAACGACGATGCACGTGGGAATTAGAAGATAAAATGCAAAGAGATTATCCCCATTTATTTATGTAGCCTTGTACTAATTCCGAGGACTGAATTTTTATAAGGGGGGAGGATGTAAGAACCGAGAATTTTATGAATAAATATTATTTTGATAAAATAAGATAATGAATATTTATTTGAATATAAATATTGAAGTGTTGTGAAATGAGTAATTCGATTAATTCAAATTGAATTTATAAGAAATGAGAAAAAGGTGGAGTTGTGATGAGCGTTATGAAATGCCTTGTGTGGCATGCGAATGGAAAATTGAATGGAATAATTTAATTAAGGAATGAATAAATTGAGAAGTGAATAATTAATTAATATTATATTATTAATTAATTAATTAATTTTATTGTGAATATGAGAATAATAACAAGTACAGTAAGTTACATAATTAGAATTAGATTATTCATTTAATTGTTATGTGCAAGATATGTGATAGTTCCTACATTAAAAAGAAAGTGTAGTGTGACACTTTAGTCTATCTATATAATATATAGTAAAGTAAAAGAAATTATAAATTACATAAATATTGTTTATATGACAATAAATATGTGTGGAACATTAAAGATGTACTATATCAAGGAATTATAAATTATTTCAATAAATGAGTCTAATGGGAATAATAAAGTTTTAAAGAGATATTAAATTATTGGTGACCAATTAAATTGAGTTCATACATGTTATAATTACTAATTGGACTAGATTAATGTACATGGATTATATGATGTTGATACATAAATAATCCCTAATTTTCCATTATGTAGTAGCATTAACACATTAAAATTACACTTGGGGAGTATAAGAGAACAAACTAAACATTATAATCACGTTGCCGAGTTTTAAAACTCCTCAATACTCAAACAGTGACCAAACAGTATCCTACTTCTTCATTGCGTAAACTCTAGCTCCCTAACATTGTTCTGTGATGATGGCTACGAGTTTGGCAGTTGGCCAACTCCTTTATACCCATTGTTTCTTCCCAATTTCCTTCGAATCAAACCTTGGTACAAAGCTAGAAACTAGTCAACCAATTCTCTACAAATGGAAGCTCACCTTCTCAATTCTCAATTGCTAAAGAAATTATCTGATAAGTATATATTGAGAGTGAGGGCTGTTGAGCATTAAGGGAGTAGAAGTATTACATTGAGGGATAAAATTTAAGCTTCCAGGAGGTATAAATTCTATTTTTGTTCTTGAGTTTTAGTTTTGTCAAAATCTTACAATTGTTTCAATTCTCTGATTAATGGATATAGAATAGCATAACATTGTGTTGTCTGAGTTTGTATACATGTTTAGAAGCAAGGTAATTGGTCTGGTTGTAGTATTAACATTATATATGACAAGGCTCTGTAGAAGCAGAGTAATATTTTTTGATTATGTTCGAAGTGGCGCGGTCGCGCCACTTCTATAGTACATGATCATGCGGTCGCGCCGGTTGCTAGTCATGTATACCACTTTTGGGGTCTTTTGTTATTCTAAGCATGTTATGTCAGTTAGAATATGCATATAAATAACCTTAACATGTGGAATGAGGTTTCTATGTATTTAGTGAAGCCTTGTTATTTGATTTTAGTATGAACATTCAAAGAAAACTTAAAAGAGTTGGAAACTAGTTTTGGTAAACATTATGCCAAACATATTCTGACTTTGGATACGAGTGTATTACGTTCTGATATATCTTGATATATGACAATATGTTAGCTATATGGTTGAAGATAATATAAACTATTCAAGCATGAGTTAAAGAAAAATTATAAGTAAAAGACCATAATAGCTATGTGTAAATGAACGATGTGTAGACTAAATTTTGGAACTCAAAAACATGCTATCATAATTTGATTTCATTTATCTTCAAGCATGAAAGCATGACTTAGACTAGTGGACTTATTTTGCATGCTTGAATAAGTTTTACTAATGGAAATATAAAGTATCAAAAACAAACATGATAAACTATATACGCTTTGAGTTAGGAATTTGTGAGCATTCTTACGTGGTCTAATGTGAATATATGAGAGTATGATGTGTAGAAAGTGGCTTTGCATGCTTAGTTGGTTTAACATGAGATTTTCAATAAAAAAGTTGAAGTTAAAAACCAACTTTGTTGGGGAATACCCTATCAATATTTTGAACTTATGGACCATCATGATAGGACACTTTATGCATCTAGACATGATTGATATGTGCATCCATTTAGTTAAACATGTTGTGAACTAGTCAAACATAGTTTTGAAAGATTTCTAAAGTGATAGAAACTATGTTGAATTGAAATACATGGGTAAGATAACTTGAGCATGTATATTTAAGGGTTATTAACCTCATTATGTGATATAATGGTTAACCGTGAATAGCTTGTTGAAAATTTGTCATTACGTCTTGTTGTGATAGAGATTTTCCTATAAACAAAACCATAGTATTAGGAGAATCATAGAAAGGCCATAGAGGAGGCCAAACCTATTCATAGACATGACTCTTCAAGTGTCATCATAATTGTTTATACGTGCATAAATATGACCAAGATAATGTTTAGCGGTTCTGGTTTGAATAAGGAGCAGCGCAGCCGCGTTACTCCTTAGTTCAAATCAAGCGCGGTCGCGTCAGTCTGCAGTAGGATCAATTTTTTGCTGATAGTTTGAAGGTGTTTGCATACTTATGTTGTTACCTTAACCTGTATTATATGACAAGTATACTATCTAATGTGTTGAGAAACATGCTAAATGATAAAATTGAATGTTTAATGAGTGATTATAACCTTCAAATGATAAGTCCAAAATGTATTTGCAAACTCTAAAGAAATAATTTGAGACTATGTTATTTGACTTTATAGTGACTTATAAACTGATTTTGTGATATAAGTATGCAAGGTGTGTGATGAAGTATGTGAAGAGTATGCAACTAAGCTGGACGTTTATGTATGCGTTTAAACTTACACATTATGTATGAATATACATAACTAATGAATATCCTACACGCGTAACTATATTATGTTAGGATTCAAAGAGTGTTGATAAGCTATACTTTGGTAAACTACGCTTGAGGCAAGTACTCGAACCCTACTCTTTATTGAGCATTATTTAAGCTTGTACTATTATTGGTTGTACAAGATAATCCTTGGAAGTATGATTCATATCTCATGACTTAATACTTCGTAGTTTAGAAATGAAATTATTTTCAAACCTTGGTTTCGAACGATAATTGTTCATGTATACACCTTAAAAGAAAGTTGTCTAAAGCCATTGATTCGGCTAGACTATTGGTATATAATCGAAAACTATCCAAACCGAATTAACTTGGTGCAGACTCTTATAGCTGAGATGAACAACCCTCTTGGTAGGGGAATTATATATTTATCAGGAAACTAACGTGCGGACATGAGAATGATTAAATGTTATTCATGACATAGGGTACTTTAGGCTGATCACCTATTGTACTCATTTTGTAGAATTATCAGTTTATTACTATTAATTCTAGGAGAAGTTCATAGTCCTTAGAGACTGCTCAATATTCATTACGTTAAAATGTTGAATCGATTAATCATTGAATATTATTGATATTTTCTGTCCAGTGCGACCATTGTTGATAATCATCAATACCTATTGTTATCTTGAAATATCATTATTGATATACCCTTGAGAAATTTAAAACTACATTGATTTACCTTTTTCTATATTACTTGCTGAGCAAAATTGTTGCTCATTCTTACTTTTCCTAAAAACATTTTAGTTAAGGTAGAGCAAGGCGGACCCGCGGGCATTGATAAAGGCAAGGGAAAAGCTACGAAATAGCTTCGTATTTGTTTAAATAGAAATATTATAATTATGTTAAGAAATATTGTATTATGTATTAGTTATGTTTAATATATGGTTAATTATGGTTAAGATATGTAAGAGATGCTTAAGTTACGAAAGCTTGGGACATGAATGATTATATTAAATAAATATAATCTATTCTATAATTTCTGTTGCATGAGATGTTTTTAGTCATTATAATTGTAGCACGTGACGAACAAAATTCGAGATATGAGTGTCTAAATTTTGGGGCATCACATGAAGTCTCCTCAGACGTTCAAGGATAACAATGGTTGACAGGTCAGATCGCAACATTAAAGATGTTCATGTCTAAGTTGGCAGAAAGGTGTTTGCCCTTTTTGATACTTTGAAATGTGATAAGTGTATTTCATATCTATGAATTGAGTAGTTTTAACTGAATTATTTTGCTTATTCGTAAGGATTTTAGTATTATTTTATTGAATTTTAATAATTTTATGTTAATAATGGATACTAAAATTACTAAAATCCTGCCTGTTTTACTGTACTTGTTGCAGAATGTTGTGAGTTTAGCCTTAACTTAGCTACAGGTGATTAAAGAGCATTTAGCAAAGGAGTAGCTACTCCAAATAGGGCATAAGTATTGATTAATAGTTGAAGGTATATCAAAGGAAATGAAAAGAGGACTAGAAGTCGCGGTGCATAAACCTCAGAGTCGCGATGCTGTAGAAGTCGTGACGCTCGTTAGTTCAAAGTCACGGTGCTTGGATTGTTTTGCAGGCGCGCGTATATTGCACCTGATCAGGAGAAATTAGAGTTAGTTTGATTCCCAATAAATGATGATCGTCATTAAAGTTTGGAGGTTCTTTGTAGCGCCCCCAAATCTGGGTCCCTTGAACCTCGAACCTGGTGCGTTACAATACAACATTTTCTTATATATTCTCTAACTAATTCAGAAAATATAAACATAAATTATTTATACAATAAACTGTACAACATATCCCAAGGTCTAAAACCTTAACTTAATGCATACCTTTAGTAACTTAAAAAGTTTACAATATCATTTACATCAGATAACTTAATAATTCTAAATGTGACAACCCGAGAATTTGAGTAATTTATTAAAAATCTTAAATGATTGATTTAAGGTCAAATATTAGACCTAGACAGAAAATAAGTGTATGCGTTTAATGTTATTGGGATTGAATTTTGAGGATTTCAAAATTCAGTAAAGGAAATAGGTGAATTATTCAGGATTAAGGATTTATGTAAATTATGTTCTGTGTTTATGGTTAATGATGTGTTCAGAATGTGATTAAGGGTCATGGGTTGATCAGATAAATTACATATGTGATAAACCCTATGTATATATTAAGAAAGTCAATGTTCAGTTAGAAAACTCTAACATCTGATAAGAAACCCTAGCAATCGGTGCTGTAAACCCTAGTTTCAGTTTCGGGAGTCCGAAACCCTAATTCGGATATTGAAAACCCTAGATTGGGAAAACAATGTTATGTACAAGGTTAAACGTCATTAATTAGGAAAAACCCTAATTAATTGCTGGAAATTCTAATTGATTATTAGAAAACCCTAATACCAGATCTGAAAACCCTAATTTTAGATTCTGATAAAATGAAGCCCTAATCTGGGAATAGAAAGGATAATTATAATGCTTACGTGGTATTAATTATACTACTAATTAGGGTAAAGCTTAATTAATTAGCAAACCCTAATTTCAAATTTAGAAAACCTTAATTACGGGATATGAAACCCTAATTTTATAATTAGGAAAAACGAAAGTGTTAATTGAATATTTTTAATGTTAATTAGGATATATTAATCCTAATTTTAAAGTTATTAGAAACCCTAATTGGATTAGGAAATCTAATTTCTATATTTAAAAGATTACTTTTCTATTTAAAACCCTAAAATGTGGTTTTGAAACCTATTGTGCAATTGTGGGCCTAAGTGCTAATTTAGCGATTTTAATTAGGATAAATTAGTCCTAATTAACAAGATTGTTGTGTGATTAGGAAATTATGAAATAATTAGGAAGTCCTAATTATAGATTAGAAATCAAAATTTTCTATTTTAAAATTTAATTAGAAAATTTTTGAAATCCAAGTTGCTAAATATTTGAGGGTTAAAACCTATACCCTAGATTTGTCCAAATCCTAATCTCTAAATTGTCTAAACCCTAAACCCTAAGGGTTGCAACAAATGAGAAAATTCTAGAAAATTAAGGAAATGTCCAAAATGCCCTTTATTGCATTATTATGACTTAGCTTGCAAGTCTTGCCCTAAGGTGAGTTGCTCACCAACCCTAGACCTAGCCATGTGCAACAAATCCAGAAAATCAGCCACCTAGCAACATGGGATGCAATGAATCAAGCTTTGTATAAATGGATTTAGAGAGAGAAAGTGCTCAAAATGTAGCCAATCTAATTTTTGCTCTTACCAACTTCCCTTCTCTCCAAACCCACGAAATATCAAGCAAATCAGTCTAAAAAATCCAGCCCCACTTTGATCATAACAGAATCAAAAGGCAGAAATGAAGATCAAAAGCATAAAAGGTATAAAATTCCTAATTTTTGAAATCCTTCAATTCTTGGTTAATTGTTGCAATTGATTGTTGAAAGTGGTGTTAATAGGTGTCAATTGATGTCCTGGGTTGATAAATCCATGACCCATAACATCAAAGTGCACGAATTTAAAGTTTTAGCAAATCTGGAAATCTGAAAATTTTTCATAATCAGCCAAATGTCTGATCCCATAGATTCGTGTGTGTTGTGTGTTTTTGATGTTTAAAACTTGTAACATGTAGCTTGATATGTGTTCTTTAAGTTGCAAAAAGAATCAGACCTAGATCTATTATAGATCACATGTTATAAACGGTCAAAACCCGTTGACGAATCTGTCAAAAATCGCGAACCCAGAAACTTGAAGAACAGAGTCCGTGTCTTACTTTGACCGGCCATATCTTGCTCATGCTGTGATATTTTTGTGTTATAATGCTTGATAGTTGTAGTAGTACATGTTGTCTACAAACTGTAATTGATAGATCTCATAAACGTTGCACGATCACCAAGTTATAAGTAATCAAAGTAGGTACCTAAGGCTGTTCTTCGGTTCTGGTAAACCCAGAATTTGAAGAACAAGGTCTGACAACGTTTTAGGAAGCTTAGATCTTGCAGGTTGTTCATGTTTTGACTATGGAATTGGTGTATACTTGTAGTACTACATTAGTACTACAACATCAAAGTTTTAACCAACCCAGAAACGCAAGGATCAATGAATTAAACTCGGTCAAACCTAGTCCCTCGCTCACTGCCAAAATTCTGGGTTTGGCTCAAGAACACCTATAGCGACAGAAAGCGTCGCTATAGGCCTTTAGCGACAGATTATTAATATTTTTCCGAAAATTAATTAAAAATTAGAAAAAAATGGTTTTTAATTATTAAAAATACAAAATAAATTATAAAAAATTATTTTAAAGTCTGAAAAATAGTTTTTAACTATTTTGAGTATATTTTGAAAATATTTAATATTTTTGGAATATAAATGGTATTTATTTATTTATTTATAATATTAAATAAATGATTTAAAAATAGTTTTAATTCATGAAAAATCATGAAAAATAATATTATGGTATAAGAAAATATTTTAAGTAATTTTTGATGACTTTTAATATTTTGGGATGAATTTCATTAATTAATCAATATTAATGATAATTAGTTTATTTAATAGATATATTAAATAAATTAAGGAAAAATGGAATTAATGATTTAAGAATTATATAAAAATGATTTAAGTGTTATAAAAATATTTTAAGTTATAAAATATAACTTTTGATATTTAGTCAGGAAAATATTAATATTTTAATATTGATAGCAATTATCGGATAATGGATTAAAGTGTTGGAAATTCATATAAAAATGATTTTTAAAGTATTAAAAATATTTCGATATATTATAATTATATTATAATATTATGTAATGATTTTCATTAATATTTTATATTAAATAAATATTAATGATTAAGGAATTATGTGGTATTTAATTTATTTAAATATGGTTTTAATGATTAAAAAATGTTGATAAATGGTAATAATTATCTGAAAATTATTACGAGCCTAGGAAAAATGTTTTGTCTGATAAAAAATTATCTGTGATATTGTTAAGTGTTAAGTCAGAGTTTAATTGAACTTAAACTCGATAAAAGTCCGACTAGACCGTCGGGATGTTAGAATTGTGTCAGTTTCAACTCAGACTTAAATAGTTTGACTTGATACCTAGTCTTATGTGTTGTAAAGACTGAGAGGGTTATGTGGTAATGTGTTTAGGTTATCCTGTGCATATATATATAACAGTAATATACTGTGATGATATTATTCTAATTATTGGAAGATCTATATTTTTAATATTAGGTCTTCGGGTAAAGCGTTATTAAATTACGTGCGGTAATCAACGGTTCAGGCAAGTTTTCTTATACTTAACTCTAATAAGAGTGTTTATTCAAGCTGATGGTTAATCGTTGTTGATTGCCATGAAAATTGTACTCTGTACATCTTGCATGTATAAGTCAGGTATGAAAGGCTGATCACCTTCATTACCAGTTGGTTCAAGAATGTTTGTTCATGTTTAAAACTTGTTCAGTCAAAAGTTTGTTCGTAATAATTCTCAACTATATTGATGAATTATAGTCAGCTTATTATTCATACTCTTCAATCATGATATATCGTTAAATTGTTGTATTTAAACTTGTTGGGAAACTTTTATGCTCACCCTTGCTATATCATGATAAAACATTGCAGATAAGGCGAACGTGTTCGAATACAGGAAATGGTTAAAGCCAAGTTCAGCTTGGGATATAAAGTGCGGCTTGTTTGTAATAATATATTGTGATAAATAATGTTGTATAATAGATATTATATGAATGGTGTTTAAGTTAAGGTTACTCGACTTGGGTAAAATAGTGTGTAATATAATGTATAAACAATTTATGTTTATATCTTTCGCAAATAGTTATAAAAATAGTATACCGGATTCGAGGTGATTTGGGACCTGGATTCGGGGCTGCTACACTAAATGCATAATAATATACTTTTGTAATTTTCTTTTGCCTCTGTCTTTTTTCGAGCCTTCGTCTAAATCTGAAATTGGTTATCATAATATAGTAAGGGTGAACAACTTCTTTTACCAGAAAGTTTAAATACAATAAAGATATATCATGATTGAATGACATAATAAGCTTTCAAATTTTTCAACAATATAATAATTGTGAAAGAGCATGAATCAAAATTTCGAAAGGCTGAAGCAATACTATTGGGTGGTCAACAATAACCATGAACAAATTTAACTGAACGTTATGGTAATGAAGGTGATCAGCCTTTCATACCTGATGAACATATGCAACATACACCAAGTGTGAATCAATAATCATAGATGTGGAATAATCAACAATAATTATCCACAAACATGCTTTGAAATAATAACTCGAGTTTGAATTAGGAAACTGGCCTGTATCGTCGATTATTGCTACGCAATCTAATTTAATCTTTTTATTGTAAAGACCTATCATTGTTAAGATTGATCTTTTAATCAACATATCATAATATACCTCATAATACAACTACTTCATAAATAAATTATCTAACATTTTTCCATATAATCAAACATCAGATAATTCCTTAACTTATTAGAAATATTATCGTCCTTTGATAATATTTTAATCACTTAATCATTATCTTAAAATTCTATCTCATACTTAATAATATCTTATTCACTTCTTAATAGTATTAACCATTTAATAATATCTTAGTCACAAACAAATATTATTTACCCTTTAATAATATTTTAATAACTTACAAATATTATTATTCATTTAATAATATCTTAATCATTTAAAAATATTAATAACTTTTTAATAATATTTTAATCACACTCTAATATTAATAATTTAATAATATTTAAATCATTTAATAATATTTTAATCACACTTTAATATTATGTAGTAATAATATCTTAATTAACTTCTAATATTATTAACCTTTTAATAATATTTTAATTTAACTTTAATCTTATATTATTAATTATTGAATAATATTTTAATTAATCACTAATATTATTAATTCTTTAGTATTATTTTAATCATTTGATAATAATACTTAATCTAATATTATTAATCATTTAATAATATTTTAATATAATATTATTAATTATATTGAAATATCTTAATCAATATTATTAAGCATTTAATAATATTTTAATCATTTATTAAACGCATAAATAATTTATTTTAATTTTTTACCCTCTACTAATCCATTCATTTAATAAATCTAAAATGTCATACATATAACATTTTATCAAAAATGACCAAAATACCTTTTAAAAATATGATTATATCATATTAAGGGCATTTTGTCAAGAAAATCACATTTACACAAATTTTAACACCACATAACTTATTATTCTTATTAATTCATAACCCAAACACATCCATGAAAAATACCAAAACAACTCCAAAAAATTTTCTTTTCTAGGAAATATCAGAATATGGTTCCCTTATGAACATATATTTTTTCTAGAAATTTTGAATTTTATTTACTATATTTAAAATTACCAAAACAGTTGAATCTTGCAACAATTTTCATAAATAAAAATTTTGTCCAAACATTCTGAAATTTACACGGTAGACTCCTGTTATTATACAAGTTCCTGTAAAAACTTCACATTTTTCTGAGTTATACAACTTGAGTTCTAACAGTTTAATTTTAAAATCACACTTTCTTGTAAAAGCCATATCTCGCATTCTAGACATCCAAAAATTCTCATCTTTGGACAGGAACTATTTAACTTAACATTTTATCATAACACAAAAGATCAGGATTTTTAGACCAACACAAGTGGCCAAAACAGTTCACGCCAAAACAGGTCTGAAACTTTTCCATTTTCCAGATTTTTGGTCAGTATGGACTGCTTTTCCAAAACTTACGCCGCGAGTTGCTCGTTTAATATTGTTGAGTGCTATCACTTGGTTTTAATAGATAAATCATAGATCTAACACACCTTTTTAATAGATCAGAAAAATAATTTGTAGATTTTGAATGATAAAGCCTCAAAGTGGACTGTTTTTTTAGATTTTTAAGGCTAAAAATAGTTTTTGTGCACCTTTGATTTCCATGTTTGTCATCATTTAAAATGGTTAGATCTAAGCATGAAATACCTTAAAACATGTAGATCTAATATCATAGGGTTCAATATTAAGATATCATCCTTAGATCTAAACCACCACAAGAACATACTAAGATCTAAATAAGTTTTAGGTTAGGGAGACTTTTGAACCTTTATGGTTTCTCCTCTTCTTCTTGCTAGGTGGATGAAGCTTGATGGCATGAAAAGATCTCTCTTCTCCTCCTTTCCCTCAAGCCCATGACTGCCCTTTGTTTCCTCCCTCTCTCTCTATTATTTTTTCTCTCTTCTAGGAACTTAGAAAGTGGAAATGAAGATTGACTTTTGCTAGGAAATAAGAGGAGCTATATTTATATGCCTTAAAATATATAAATATATCTTGTATATATAAACACAAATCTCCTAACATATCTTCCAAAAATCTCTTGAAATCCTCTATGTGAGACCCCGAATTTTTTGAAATGAAAGTATTCAATTTTCCTATAATTATTCTATTTAGTAAATGGTTAAATTGATAAAAGGTTAAAGTTAAGGGTGTTATGTGAAATTTTTTCAAAGTACACAAGTTGTTATAAAATAATCGGTAAGAAAAGTAAAGTAATACGCGTGGTTGCATAGTAGCACATGGTATTGTACAATATCTTTGATTATTGATGCTTACGTGAGAAGTCACTCAGTTTTATTCAATGTCACAATATTTTTAAATCAATAATTGAGACGACAAAGTTATTCATATTATTATTTGTAATATTGACAATTTCTAGAAGTTATGTCAAGGAGAGGTTAGATAATCTAATTGTGCGCCAATAGGGAGAAATCTTTATCGGAAAGCCCCTTCTTTCCTGGGAAAGACTTGGTTGTTAAATATTGCGAATTATAATAATAATAAATAAATGTTATTAAAAATAAAATTTGAGTTTGGAGTTGAATTTGGAGACGCGAACATGATATTTGAGCCCGGAACGATGAAATTAGTAAAAATGGACTATAAACACAAAATTTACCGGGGTTGACTTTTTGGTTAAAAAGTCAACAGTTGACTTTTTCAAAAAAAGTCAAACTTCAAAATTTCAAAAATAATTTTTTTGATAAAAATAGTTATATTGTGTTGGAATTATTAGTGTTAGTGGAAATCGACATTTATTTTGATATTAATTGATGTCTGGAAGCTATATTGACCAATCGGGTAATTAACCGGATAAATGAGCAATTAATTACTATTGATTCACATGATTATAACTATTTGTTCTCATGTGTCTACTATTGATTCAAATTCATTTACTATTAGGGGAGTTGGTGCAAGATTGATAATACTTGCATGACTAAGTTAAAAATGGAGGTATAGATGGAGGTACTATACTGTAATTCATATTTTCACTTAATTATAACTATTGATTCACATGATTGAACTATTGATTCACATTATTTACTATTAGGGGATTTGGTGCAAGTTTGATAATACTTGCAGGACTAAAATAAAAATGAAGAAAAAGAGGAATGTATTATACTGTACTATTTTGAGCCCCAAAACGTGCAATTACTGAAACTATATTTTCCTATAAGTAGAAGCTCATTCATTCTTCATTTCTCACCAATTCACTGAAGCTATAAAGCAATTATTAGATAGAGAAGCTATCGAGAGAGAATCTATAGAGAGAAAGAAGAAGAGAAATTTGCTACCTCACTATTCCAGTATCTAGTCTTCTTCTGAGGTAAGGGATATCATTATTGTGTAAGGGATATTATTATTATAGTAAGGGGTATTATTTCTTTCGTATTCATGAAGAGAGCTATTGTTATTCCATTCTTTATTATTATGTTGGAATAACCTATCTATGCGAAGTACTGCATACATGGTGAAATTCTTCTATTATTTCATTCTTTATTATTATGTTAGAATAACCTGTCTATGCGAAGTACTATATACATGGTGAAATTATTCTATTATTCCATTCTTTATTATTATGTTGGAATAACCTGTCTATGCGAAGTACTGCATATATGGTGAAATTCTTCTATTATTCCATTCTTTATTATTAAGTTGGAATAACCTGTCAATGCGAAGTACCACATACATGATGAAATTCTTCTGTTATTCCATTCTTTATTATTGTATTAAATATCCTGTCTGTGCGTATTACGCATGACCTGGTTCCATTCTTTATTATTATGTTGGAATATCCTGTTTGTCCGGATTATGCATGACCTGGTTCCATTCTTTATTATTCTGTTAGAATAACCTATCTATGTGGATTACCACATGCACGGTGAATGATCTTTTGCATTCATTCCTTATTAAATTTTAGAAATGATCTGTCTACGTGGATTACCGCATGGCAGGTGAAAATCCATTTGCAGTTTCGTAATTTTTCAGACCCTCAAAAATTCTGGAAAAATTTGAAATGATAATGGAGATTTCTATATTGCAGTTTTCTATATTGTGTCCAAAGATGGAGATTTTTGGATGTATAGATTAAGAGTTATGAATTTTATGGGAAAATATTATTTTAAAAGTAAACCCTTATAACTCCTCGTGGTTAACTCCAAAATTTATGAAATTTTTATTAGGAGTACATCTATATAATATCTATATATCTTGTAAATTTCAGAATTTTTTGACAAAAGTACAATTTATGATAAATGTCTAAATATTCAGCAGTTTTGGCCATATGAAAAATAGTAAATGAATTTTAAAAATTCCGAGAAAAATATATGTTCAATATAGGACTATATTCTGCTAAATCCCATAAAAGAAATATTTTTGGGACTGATTTTGTATTTTTCATGAAAATGAACTAGTTATGAGTAAATGAATTAAATATGTTATGTGAAGTAACAAAATTGGAAAATAGGATTTTATGGCTTGGGAATCCTATATAGGGTATATGTAGATTTTTGAGGAGGGATTTGATCATTGGTGATGAAATCTTATGAGTACGACATTTTTAAATGATTAAATGCATTATATGGTAAAGTGTAAACAATTAAAATAAAGTATTTATAAGTTTAAGAAGTGATTAAAATATTATTATAATATTAATAATCTTAGATTATCAGTTTATTAAGTGATTGATAATATTTGGATAAATTGAAAGTCTTTAATACTTATCCTTGATTTCGTTTGATTAATGCTTATATCATTGTCATCATCCTCATGCTTATATTATGATGAAAGTCATCTTTGGCTTACGTGCAAAGATGGACTGTTGATTATTAGTTTAACAGTTGTATATCTTTGGCTTACGTGCAAAGATGGACTGTTGATTATTAGTTTTACAGTTGTATATCTTTGGCTTACGTACAAAGATGAACTATTGATTTATGAGTATCTTTGGCTTATGTGCATAGATGAACTGTTTATTGGTATGATTATGACCAGGGATCATTCAGTATAGTCATGACCCGTAATATTATAGATGATGTGGTAAAAGGCCTCATTGGCCCGTAGTGCATTGATGGACAGTTATTGGTATGATTATAACCAGGGATTATTCGGTATAATAATGACCATTGATGATTACATGAATATCCTTGGCCATAGTGCAGGTATGATTCGATGATGTGGATTATTTATTAAGCTGAGTCTCAGCGATAAAATATTGATTATACACTTTTAATTCATAAAAGATAGTAGATATCATGCTCTACTCGACTCTTCTAAAATAGAGTTGTATGTCTTTATCCTATAGCGCAAAGATGAATTGTTAATGAATATCTTTGGCCGTAGTGCAAAGATGAATTTATTAGTATGATTATGAGCAGGAATTGTGATTTGGTATAACCATGATTTTTGATGTTTCAGGTGAAGATAAGTGATGAAAATTATCTTCGTCTTGGGTGTGAAGATGAATTTAGGATCACAATTATGATTATGAGTTATTCATATAATTGTGGACATGAATTGTTGATTGATGTTACAGGGATAAAATATTATTGGTGGACTTTTAACATGGAAAAGATAATAGACTTGATGGTCTATTTGACTCTTTTAATGGATTACTCATTCCGCTGCAACTATGGTTGAAAATTTTATCATCTACCATATGTTCTAAATCTATGATTTATTATTGACGAAAGCTATTGATAATTTTATTATCTTTAGTCATGATATTCTTTACTGGGCTAGTTGTGCTCACCCTTTTGCTTCACAATTCCTTTCAGGTAATAAAAGTGTAGCTGGGTCGAGCGGGGATAATAGGGGAATAGAACAGTGGTATATAGCTGTTGAGGTTCTCCCTAAATAGTATGAAAATATTTTTATTGAGAACTTTAGATAAGTGTGTCGTATTATATACGTCATTTGATATTTAATTTTGGTGAACCAAATAGGGTGAGGTGAACCCAACTTTGGAGGGGTGTTTTGCCACTATCATAGAAGATGTCTAATGACATATAACCTCGTGTTATCATAAGACTAGGTTGTGCACATCCACTTGCTGAGTATATCTACAAGCACTACCTATATGATGGAGTTTATTTGAAATATAATTCTCACTCGGAGACAACGGAGATAATTATATGTCAAGAGAAGACTCACCATTAGAAATAAGATGATAGCAATCTTCTTGTTTTTCTTCGGGGACTATTGGGTCAACCAAGGATAATTCTGTGGACATATGATATCTATCATAACCTAGACGCATGGCCTCCCATGTACGAAGGTTTCCATGAATATTTTCTAAAGATTTTAATTTCTAAAATAGTTATTGACTGTACTTTTATGTAAAGTACCATTGTAATGTTGTGGTTGAGGCACCATGAATAAATTTGTGTTCAAATACTTGTGATTAAATGAATAAATCAATGTAAACGATAGTTATCAAGTATAACAATTTAATTAGTTAAGCATTATGATGCCCCCAAAATAGGTATACATCACCCATATTGGGTCGCCAAATACATGGTACAAAATACAAATACAAACTTAATTATACAACATGAGCTGAGAGTTTTAACACGAATATTGTCTTCTAGACAATATCCAAACTCAAATGGATTCGTTATTACAATTATTATTACACTATTTTATAAAATAGTGAGGACTACTACAGCCACAATCTCGGACCGTCACTCCATTCCCTGACTAGTCCCGGCTACGTTCTCATTTCCTGAAGAGAAGAATTAAAGCAAATGGGTGTGCTCAACTAGCCAGTAAGAAATATTATGACTAAGATAATTCAGAATAAATCATCGTTATCATTCAACAATGTTAAACTGATAGAATACAATAAACAACAAGTTTAACTGCAGCGGAACAAGCAATCCATTTAAAGAGTAAAGTAGAGCATGATATCTACTATCTTCTATGATTTAAAAAGTTTATCATAAATTTTATTGTTGAGACTCAGCTTAATAAATAATCCACATCTCTAAATTATTCATGTAACAATCCAATATTTTATTTGTAGTTTAGAATATTTATTAATTTGAATAAATATTTTATTGAATATTTTATTGATGTATTTGTTGTTCGTAAATAATTCTGAATTAAATTTATTAGATAATACTCTAATTTAATTTAATAGATAGAGAGTTATTAAAGATAACATGAAATGCTATATTACTATTTTAATTCAATAATTTAAAATGACATGTTAATTATTAACTAAAATTATAATGAGATTATAATTTTGTGATATTTGTTTTAAGTGGAAAATTTATTTGGTATGTTGTAATTAGTTTATTTAACTAATGTTGGATATGGAGATCCAAATAAATAATATGAGACTATAAATTATAGTATAAAGGATTTATTAAAATAAATTAAAGTAGTTTTAAATTGATTTAACCAAACAAGGCTTAATTACATTAAGTCTTTATTTTAAAAGTGTTTTTGCCAAACATAGCCTTATTATGGCTTTTAAATTTTGAAGTTGAATTATAATAAATAAAATAAATCAAAAATATAATAAATAAAATATATTTATAACTAACATACGTTTACATTTTTGTAACTGTTATTTTAAGTTTGCGTATAATGGCTTGGCAATCAGTTTTTTTCTTACGCATAAGTGTTAGTTGCTAAGCCTAAGAAGAAAGAAGGAAGAAAATACAAAGAGAAATTGAGAGTTTGAGAGAGACTTGAGAGATTTCTGTGTTTTGAGAAATTCTTTGTGGTTAGCAAGGATTATTCAAAGCAAGAGAAGGTATTTTCCATAACCTTAATATTAAATATATATATATATATATATATATATATACTTTATGGCATAAATTTTCAAGTTTCTGTGAATTCAATTTTTTTGAAGTGTTATTATACAACTGATTATGTGACGCCCCCAAAATAGGTCCAATCCATCCAACCTATTCTTAGTTGCCAAATACATGGTACAAAAAATAACTACAACTCTATTACTACAATAACACATATGCTGTGAGTTTTGATACAAATATATACCAACTGTGACTCATGTCCCAACCGTGGACAACACCTCACAGTGATACATTACATAAAGGTACAATCAATAACTGTTTTAAAAATTAAAATCTTTGGGAAATGCTCAAGGAAACCTTCGTACATAGGAGACCATGAATCTATGTTATGATAGATATCATATGTCCAGAGAATTATCCTTGTTTGATCCAATAGACCCCAAAGAAAAATGAGAAGATTACTATCATGTTCTTTCCAATGGTTAGTCGTCTCTTGACATATAACTATCTCCACCGTCTGCAATTGAACATTATGTTTCAATCAAACTCCAAGATCATATAGGTAGTGCTCGTAGATATACTCAGCAAATGGAAGTGCACAACCCTGTCTTATGATAACTCGTAGGTTATTAGACATCTTGTATGATAGTGACAAAACACCCTTCCAAAGTTGGGTTCGCCTCACCCTATTTAGTTCACCAAAATTAAATATCAAATGACGTATACAATACGACACACTCAACTAAAGTTCTCAATGAAATTATTTCCATACTACTTAGGGAGAACCTCAACAGCTATAGACCACCATTCTATTTGTCTGTTACCCCCGCTCGACCCAGCTACAGTCTTGTTACCTAAAAGGAATTGTGAAGCAAAAGGGTGAGCACAACTAGCTCATTAAAAAATATCATGACTAAAGATAATTAAATTATCAATATCCTTCATTAGTAATAAATCAGATATTTAGAACATATGGTAGATGATAAAACTTTTCAACCATAGTTGCAGCGGAACGAGCAATCCATTAGAAGAGTCAAATAGACCATAATGTCTATTATCTTCTCTATGTTAAAAGTTCACCAATAATATTTTATCCCTGTAACATCAATCAACAGTTCTATCCACAATTATATGAATAATTCATAATCATATTTGTGATTCCAAATTCTTTTTCTCATCCAGGACGAAGATAATTTTCATCACCTGTCTTAACCTGAAATATCAAAGATCACGGTTATACCGAATCACAGTTCATGTTCATAATCATACTAATAAGTTCATCTTTGCACTACATGCCAAAGATATTCAACAACCGGTCATCTTTTCACTACAGGCCAATGATATTCAACAACATGTCATCTTTGCACTACGGGCCAAAGATATTCAATAACAGGTCATCTTTGCACTACGGGCCAAAGATATTCATATCTCAAAGAAATATATAATCATTTCAGAATTTATATAAATAATAATTATAACCATGTTGATGAATTCACCTCTGCACTTTAAGCTAAAGATATTCAATTATAAATTCAATGGGCATGGTCATACCATTCAACAATTCAACTTTGCACTATTGGCCAAAGAGAACTCATAGTCACGATCATACTAATAATCTACCCATCTTTACACTCAAGTCAAAGAGAAAGTTCATCACCAGGATTATAAAAATTTTATACATGATAATAAAAACAATATGAACAAAATATGGATTTAATTTCGAGAGTAAGATTCATAAATCCATGATTTCATAACACCTTAATTCAAATGTTCTAAATTACATAATAATCTCATAATCTAATATTATTAATATTACCACAATATTTTAATCATTTCTTAAACTTATAAATAATTTATTTTAATTATTTACACATTACTAATTAATGCATTTAATCATCCTAAAATGCCAAACTCATAGAATTTCATCACCAATAACCAAAACCCTCATAAAAAATTTGTATATACATTATATAGGATTCTCAAGCCATAAAATCTTATTTTTCAATTTTGTTACTTCACATAACATATTTAATTCATTTACTCATAACTAGTCCATTTTCATGAAAAACACCAAATCAGTTCCAAAAAAATTTCTTTTCTGGGATTTAGCAGAATATAGTCCCATATTGAACATATATTTTTCTCGGAATTTTTAAAATTCATTTACTATTTTTCACATGGCCAAAACTGCTGAATATTTAGACATTTATAATAAATTGTACGTTTGTCCAAAGATTCCAAAATTTATAGACTATACTTATGTTATATATATATACTCCCAATAAAAATTTCACCAATTTTGGAGTTAACCACAAGGAGTTATAAGGGTTTACTTTTAAAATAGTCTTTTCTCATAAAATCCATAACTCCTAATATATCCATCCAAAAATTGCAATTTTTGTACACAATAGAGAAAACTCATTAAAATATCATTTCAAATTTTTCTAGAATTTTTGAAGATCAGAAAAATTACGAAACTGAAGAAACATAATAACCCTTAAAATCCCTTACAATCTTTTACCTCAAAAGAGCAGTATTTCTGACTGGAATATCGGATGTGACGCTGAAAAAAACTTGCACTGATTAGTAACTCTCAAAGTATCAAAATACTCACAAAATACGCTCGATAATATAGAGAGAAAGAAAACTTGTTTCTGGTGTGATTTTCAATTCTAACTTAGCCCTCTATTTATATGAAAATGTTAGCACGCCGAAGCAGACTTGACCTGCTACCTGATGACTTTACCTGCTACTATTGCCATCCACCATATTTGAAATTCAATTTGAGCACATTTCTCACCAACCAAAAGTGGGGCCCAACAATTCTAGAATTTTCCACCAAAATGATAAATTCGGATACTTCAACAATTTCTGAACCAATCACCTCTTAAAATTCATAACAAATCATACGTTCATTTTTAACGGTTCAAAATTTATGGATATATAATCAACTTATATATGTATAAAATATCCAAAAATCACAACAATCCAACGGCTGGATTAAAAATTATAACTCACGCAATATATCTCAAGAACACTAGTTTGATCTTTTAATACCTCCAATCGAACAAAATACTGATAAAACACCTCAAATTAATTCATTCATAACCTCATAAATAAATCAATCATTTATAACCACATCAAATAAATATTTCCTTATCATATAAATCAATAATTAATTATTCACAAATAATATTATAGAATCACAATTATGACAACCAGGCCGTTCCCAGGAAAGAAGGGGCTTTCCAATAAGGATTTCTCCTTACTGGCGCGTAATTTGGTGACCAAACCTCTCCTTGACAGAACTTTCTAGATATTGCCAATAATGCTATCTAATAATATTATTAAAATTATATGAATTATTGATCTGATAATGGGGAATACTGTGCAGTGACAATTATTGAAACAACAATAATATAAAATATCAACGCAACAATTATTGAATCAATAAAATAAAATATTGAACAGTAATTACTGTAACAATTATTGAGTAGAGCCTTCCTACGTAAGAATTAATAATTCAAAAATACTGTGCAATACCGTGTGCTACTGTGCAACCACGCGTATTACTGTTTTTTAACCACAATGTATTTCAACAGTGTTAACGGTAACAACTACGCCGTTATTTATAAAATCTCAAACTTGTCTTTTTCTTCATCCGACAGTTATTCTATTATGCGCCGTCGTACGAATATTCCCCGACAACAAGAATATTCCATGACCAAACGAATATTCCCCGACAAAAATGAGTATTTTATAACCACTTGCGTATTTTGAAAATTTTATATATATCACCCTTAACTTTAAACTTTTATCAATTTAACCATTTATTAAATAATAATTATAAGAAAAATTGAATACTTTTATTTCATAAAATTCGGGGTCTTACAATCTCCCCTTCTTATGAAATTTCGTCCTCAAAATTTACGTACCTGGTATCTCAAAGAGTTGAGAATACCTTGCTTTTTTCAGATTCCATCTTCCCTGTCATCATGATTTTTCCATTGTTCATCTCATGTATTTCAGATATCATAATTTGTCAACTTAGGTGAGAAAATTTAGTATAGGTAGGACACACACTAGCGACAGATATTACTCGTCTCTCCCTTCCTAGTTCTAATCCCGGACCTCCTCCAGAGATCATATCCCTAAGCTCTGATACCAACTGTGACACCCCCAAAATAGGTCCAATCTATCCAACCTATTCTGAGTCGCCAAATACATGGTACAGAAAAAAACTACAACTATAACACATATGCTATGAGTTTTTGATACAGATATACCAACTGTGACTCATGTCCCAACTGTGGATAGCACCTCACAGTGATACCTTACATAAAGGTACAGTCAATAACTGTTTTAAAAATTAAAATCTTTGGGAAATGCTCAAAGAAACCTTCGTACATAGGAGGCCATGAATCTAAGTTATGATAGATATCATATGTCTAGAGAATTATCCTTGGTTGATCCAATAGACCCCAAAGAAAAATGAGAAGATTACTATCATGTTCCTTCCAATGGTGAGTCTTCTCTTGACATATAACTATCTCCACCGTCTGCAATTGATCATTATGTTTCAACCAAACTCCAAGATCATATAGGTAGTGCTCGTAGATATACTCAGCAAATGGATGTGCATAACCTTGTCTTATGATAACTCGTAGGTTATTAGACATCTTGTATGATAGTGATAAAAAACCCTTCCAAAGTTGGGTTCTCCTCAACCTATTTGATTCACCAAAATTAAATATCAAATGACGCATACAATATGACACACTCAACTAAAGTTCTCAATAAAATTATTTCCATACTATTTAGGGAGAACCTCAACAACTATAGACCACCGTTCTATTTCCCTGTTACCCCCACTCGACCCAGCTACACTCTTGTTACCTGAAAGGAATTGTGAAACAAAAGGGTGAGCACAACTAGCTCAGTAAAAAATTTCATGACTAAATATAATTAAATTATCAATAGCCTTCATCAGTAATAAATCAGAGATTTAGAACATAAGGTAGATGATAAAAATTTTCAACCATAGTTGCAGCGGAACGAGCAATCCATTAGAAGAGTCAAATAGACCATAATGTCTATTATCTTCTCTATATTAAAAGTCCACCAATAATGTTTTATCCCTGTAACATCAATCAACAGTTCCTATCCATAATTATATGAATAACTTATAATCATATTTGTGGTTCCAAATTCCTTTTCTCATCCAAGACGAAGATAATTTTCATCACCTGTCCTTACCTGAAACATTAAAGATCTTGGTTATACCAAATCACAGTTCCTGTTCATAATCATACTAATAAGTTCATCTTTGTATTACATGCCAAAGATATTCAACAACCGGCCATCTTTGCACTACAGGCCAAAGATATTCAACAACATGTCATCTTTGCACTACGGGCCAAAGATATTCATATCTCAAAGAAATATATAATCATTTCAGAATTTATATAAACAATAATTATAACCATGTTGATCAATTCACCTTTGCACTTTAAGCTAAAGATATTCAATTATAAATTCTATGGTCATGATCATACCATTCAAAAATTTAACTTTTCACTACTGGCCAAAGAGAACTCATAGCCACGATCATACCGATAATCTACCCATCTTTACACTCAAGTCAAAGAGAAAGTTCATCACAAAGATTATAAAAATGTTATACATGATAATAAAAACAATATGATCAAAATATGGATTTAATTTGGAGAGTAAGATCATAAACTCATGATTTCATAACACCTTATTTCAAATGTTATAAATTACTTAATAATCTCATAATCTAATATTATTAATATTACCACAATATTTTAAGCATTTCTTAAACTTATAAATAATTTATTTTAATTGTTTACACTTTACTAATTAATGCATTTAATCATCCTAAAATGCCAAACTCATAAAATTTCATCACCAATAACCAAAACCATCATAAAAAATCTGCATATACCTTATATAGGATTCCCAAGCCTTAAAATCCTATTTTCCAATTTTGTTACTTCACATAAAATATTTAATTCATTTACTCATAACTAGTCCATTTTTATGAAAAATACCATATCAGTTCCAAAAATATTTCTTTTCTGGGATTTAGCAGAATATAGTCCCATATTGAACTTATATTTTTCTCAGAATTTTTAAAATTCATTTACTATTTTTCAAATGACCAAAACTGCCGAATATTTAGACATTTATCATAAATTGTACGTTTGTCCAAAAAATTTGAAATTTACTGAGTATACTTATGTTATATATACGTACTCCCAATAAAAATTTCATCAATTTTGGAATTAACCACAAGGAGTTATAAAGGTTTACTTTTAAAATATTCTTTTCTCATAAAATCAATAACTCCTAATCTATCCATCCAAAAATCGTCATTTTTGGACACAATCGAGAAAACTCATCAAAATATCATTTCAAAATTTTCCAGAATTTTTGAATATCAGAAAAATTACGAAACTGAAGAAACATAATAACCCTTAAAATTCCTTACAATCTCTTACCTCAAAAGAGCAGTATTTTTGACTGGAATATCGGATGTGACGCTGAAGAAAACTTGCACTGATTAGTAACTCTCAAAGTATCAAAATACTCACAAAATACGCTCGATAATATAGAAAGAAAGAAAACTTGTTTCTGGTGTGATTTTCAATTCTAACTTAGCCCTCTATTTATAGGAAAATGTTAGCACACCGAAGCAGACTTGACCTGCTACCTGATGGCTTTACCTGCTACTATTGCCACTCACCACATTTGAAATTCAATTTGAGCACATATCTCACAAACCAAAAGTGGGGCCCACCAATTCTAGAATTTTCTACCAAAATGATAAATTCGGATACTTCAACAATTTCTGAACCAGTCACCTCTTAAAATTCATGACAAATCTTACGTTCATTTTTAATGGTTCAAAATTTATGGATATAAAATCAACTTATATATGTATAAAATATCCAAAAATCACAACGATCCAACGGTTGGATTAAAAATTATAACGCACGCAATATATCTCAAGAACACTGGTTTGATCTTTTAATACCTCCAATCCGATAAAATACTTATAAACACCTCACATTAATTCCTTCATAACCACATAAATAAATCCATCATTTATAACCACATCAAATAAATATTTCCTTATCATATAAATCAATTATTAATTATTCACAAATAATATTACAGAATCATAATTATGACAACCAGGCCGTTCCCAGGAAAGAAGGGGTTTTCCAATAAGGATTTCTCCTTACCGGCGCGTAATTTGGTGACCAAATCTCTTCTTAACAGAACTTTCTAGACATTGCCAATAATGCTATTTAATAATATTATTCAAATAATATGAATTATTGATCTGATAATGGGAAATATTGTGCAGTGATAATTATTGAAACAACAATAATATAAAATATCAACGCAGCAATTATTGAATCAATAAAATAAAATATTGAACAGTAATTACTGTAACAATTATTGAGTAGAGCCTTCCTACGTAAGAATCAATAATTCAAAAATACTGTGCAATACCGTGTGCTACTGTGCAACCACGCGTATTACTGTATTTTAACCACAATGTATTTCAACAGTGTTAACGGTAACAACTACGCCTTTATTTATAAAAACTCAAACTTGTCTTTTTCTTCATCTGACAGTTATTCTTTTATGCGCCGTCGTTCGAATATTCTCCGAAAACAAGAATGTTCCACGACCAAACGAATATTCCCCGACAAAAATGAGTATTTTATAACCACTTGCGTATTTTGAAAATTTTATATATATCACCCTTAACTTTAAACTTTTATCAATTTCACCATTTATTGAATAATAATTATAAGAAAAATTGAATACTTTTATTTCATAAAATTCGGGGTCTTATAGATTACTTGTGATTGCATGTATTTGTGATGATTAGAACTAGTGTTTAGATAAGAATTAGTATTCTAATTACGTTAAAAAGAAAGAAAACTATTTTTAGTATATGTTTATACTTATTGCTTGTGAAAGTACTAAATTTGATGGTTAATTTGTAAACTAATTTGTAAAATGAGCCTTGAATATGATAGTTATTTAAGAAAGGAAGAGAACATAGTTTGAATGAGTTTATTTGGACAAGAATTGTGATCACAATGATGATTTTTGTCACGAATGTCAAAAATGGAGTTTTTGGTATATAACATGGAATTTAAAGAATTTAAATTGGTTGTAGTGTTATTTAATTATTCTAAGTTGATGAATATGTGAGGAATCATGTTTGTAAGAGTTCTGTG
This sequence comes from Panax japonicus, assembly GCA_020205505.1. Lineage (NCBI taxonomy): Eukaryota > Viridiplantae > Streptophyta > Magnoliopsida > Apiales > Araliaceae > Panax > Panax japonicus. The sequence goes on from CM035112.1 coordinate 16,413,771, forward strand.
GCAATTGGATATGTTAAATTTACTGTTTTGTGGGTGAAATTTGTCTTAGTTGGGCTAAAGAGCGTAGTATTAAAAAGACTACGTAGTTTTTGTCTGTGCACCAGCGCAGCTGCACTGTTGTCAAGGCCAGAAACCGTGTAGCTGCGTCGGTCTCTGGCTTATGTATGGTGCAGCTGTGCCATACCCTGATTTAAGGCAGTGATGCCTGTTACCTAAACTGACTTTGAGGACCTATTGTAACTTAGTATAATGACATGTTAATGTTACAAACATGTAATGAAGAGGTTAAAACAGAATTGTGTCATGTAATTAGTAATTTTAAAGTTATAAAAAGATTAGTAAGTTATGAAGTGATATGTTAGGGTTGAAGGTACTCAATGAATAGTGATTAAGTGTTGTGAAGTTAACAGTTTAGATTTTTGAAATACATATGGTGTAAAGTAAAACTTGTATTAAAGTAACAAGTTTAACTAAAAGTGAGTCTTCTTTTGGAAAGTGTATGTTAGTATATCTAATAGATATTGTGATTCTAATACTATGTGTAGGTGAACGTGAGTTGTAAATTTATATCTTACGCACGAGGCAAGTTCCTTACTCTAAACTTTAATTGAGCAAGTTCTTTTATCTTCAAACTTTATTTGAACAAGCTTGAATCCTAACTTTATTCAAACAAGTTTTGTGTTCTAGTCATTGTTAAATTATTCTAACTTGTTTATACTTAAGAAAATTTCTTTAGTTTCATTCTTTTATAGTGAATTTAACTTCATGAACTCAAATTCCTAAGTTTGAGCTATCGTATTTCATTTACTTTGTAGAAGTTAATATCATGTTGAGCAAGCTTTGTTTTTAGCTTGTTATCAGTTAATGCATTTTCAGTATTTCAATTCTTTATTTGACAAGCTCATATCCTTATCTTAATATTGTTCAAGCAAGGTTTATTTTTATATTCAATGCTTATGCTTTTTGGTTATTTCTAAGCATGCCTATGTTTCTTAGTCATTTTACATTAAATTATTATTGATCACTCGTACTGCTGTTAAGACTTGTTGATTCAACTAATACCTTAGTTGATGGTCGTGAAACCCTAAATTACCCTTAAAGTTTATCCAAACCAAACTTTCTTTGGTGCGGATTTGTACTCTAAAAACTGAGAAGAACAACACTATATCAGGTGATTATTTTAGATATACGCAATGGTGTTAAAATGTTTGCGCAATACATAGTACAAAGGGCTGATCACCTAGAGTACGAGATGATGGTCCACATAGTCATTTAGACTGTTAAAAGTTATAGTATAAACACCTGTTAACCTAGGACATAGATGATGATTATAGTCTTTTAGACTTTTAAAGGTTAAAGTAGAAATACTTGATAACCTAGAGCATAGTTCGTGGTCTTGTGACCCTCAGTTACATTTTGTATTGATATCAGTTTTTGACTATCATTGACAGAGTATTATTCAACTTTGATGAGTTTATTCATTGGCATTTATTATGATATTATTAGTCATTGCTATTTCCAGTGAGCATTTTTTTTCTCAATCTTACATATATATACTCATTGAAGCTAAGGTTGAGAAGGTTGATGAACCTACCACTAGCAAGGGAAAAGGAAAAATGAACAAGTGATATGGTTTAATTTTATTATAATTAGGTAGTTAAATATGAATGAATGGAATGTGAGCAACAAATCTTGTGGGAAAGAAGTACCTAGATTTAGGGGTGTCATAGGTTGGTATCAAAGCTTTAGGTTATGAACCTTAGGTGGGGGATAAGCTTTAGGAAGTAACCTTGTAGGAATTTTCAAAGATAGTGGTGATAAACTCTTATCGAGTTTTAAGAAGGAAGTAATAAAACACTTTATGTGCTTATGTGATTGTACCCTCCGTTCTCGTGAGTGTCGAGTAGTAATGATTAATAATTAAAACTTAAAATTTTGTTGTCAGGATGACTAATGTAAGAGAATCCAGTCAAGCTAGGGAGGAAGGACCTCAAGTGCCTCGAGAGGAGCAGCCTTGAGATATTCAAATGGTTTGGGAACAACTACTTCCACGGGAGTCATCTCCGTTGGTTACAGTGCTTGAGCCAGAAGGCTTATCTAATGAGGATGATAAGGTAAAGATGGATGAAGAGGATCTCGTTGAGCTACCACGGTCGGATGGGGATGAGGAGGAAGAGTTTCCACCAAACTCGATCACTGCACGTATGTACGACGAAGTACACGACCATAATGTGGAACTGCAGGATAGAGTCAAGGAGTTGGAAGAGATAGTAGCCAAACAGCAGACCTCGATGGCGCAAAAGGACGATGAGATTCGAGATTTAGATGGACGATTAAGTAATGTCGAATGGAAGCTGATTCACACTGAATAAGAGAACGAGTAAATGGCAGAGGAGATTGCGAAGCTGAAGAATAAACTGAAAGAAGAGCCTACTAAGAGGTCAAGAGCCGAAGACGCGTACGAGGAAGCTTCTTAACGAGCCGGGGTAGGAGAGAGAGAGGTGCAAGTAAAGAACATAAAAATGGAGGAGATGAATAGCATTTTCAACACCTTTATAAACTGAGCTCAAGACCGAATCATATATTATTCAATTCAGTTTGAGACGCTGCCATGGTACATGCTAGACCGCCGAACAATGTTTCGTATTATAGAAGAGGAGTGTCGTAAGGCTATGCAACATTTTAGTAGGTCGTCATAAGAAATGTAATTATTGTGTGATTAATAAGTAAATAAGATGTAAATCCTAGGTATTATATAACTAAAGGGATGTGATGATGATGATGTTATCCTAAAACTTTTGTAGTTCAAGAAAGTAATGTAGATAGCAGGGATGCTATCAAGGCTATGTTTTTACAAGATGATGAATAAATAAAAGTTACTATTTATTCAAGATATTGTGTGCTATATGGTAAAATTTTTGTGATGCGCAAGTTATATATATAATATTTAAAATATTGAATAATAATCTAATTTTAACAGAAAATGCCTCCAAGACGTCAACCACGACAAAGGAATCCTGAGAGATCTACCAATAACAACAATGATGAAGCTAATCCGGTTTAGCAATTAGTAACGTTACTGATAGGAGCATTGCAGAATCAACTGCAGAATCAAGGTGCGACATTTAAAGATTTCAAGGCAATTGGGCCACCAGAATTTAGTGAGTCCATGAATCCGATTAAGGCACAGACCTGGATCATGGAGATAGAGAAAGTTTTTGACGTAGCTAGAGTAGGTGAGAACTAGAAAACTGCTTTTGCAACATTTATGTTACAAGAAGAGGCAATTTATTGACGGCAAGCCAATAAAACTCTAGGAGGTCAAGGGGTAATAACTTGGGATAGGTTTAAGGAGATATTTTTTTAGGCTTATTTCCCAGAGAGTTTGAAAAATCAGATGGAGGTGCAATTTTTAGAACTGAAGCAGGGATCAATAACGTTAGCGGGGTATGTCGCTAAATTTAATGAGTTGGCGAGGTTCGCGCCATATCAAGTTAAAACAGATGAGCGCAAGGCTATGAGGTTTAAACAGGGATTGAAGCCCTGGTTCTACAACAAAGTTTCTATGTTTCAACTGAAGACATTTACAGTGGAGGTGAGGCTGTAAAAAAGTACAATCAAGAGCAGAGAAAGAAAAAGAGTGAGGGCGAAGCTAAGAATGGTAGTGGTAGTGGTGGAAATAGTAAGAATAACTTGAAAAGGAAATGGAATGCAAATATGAGAGCTGGGAACTAACAGGGTAACCAGAAGAAGAAGAAGTTCGAAACATGTGTTACATGCTTGAAATTTCACACAGGTATGTGCTTAAGGGGGAAACGAGTATGCTTTAACTATGGCCAGGAAGGTCACATTGTCCCAAATTGAAGTCAAACCAAGAAGAATGTTTGCTAAACTTGCAGGTAAAATGGATCATTTTTCTTGTGAGTGTCCCAAGAAGAAATCTGGTGAGACAACCGGAAGCAAAGGATGTAGCAGTGGAGGTACATTAACTATTGCGAGACGAAAGTCTTCAAATAAGCCCACCGCCAGAACCTTCTACATGACAGTGTAGGACGAGGTGCAATCAAAAGATGTCATGGCAGGTATTATCCAAATCAATGATATAAATGCATATGTATTATTTGATTCGGGTGCTACTTGGTCAATTATATCTGAAGAATTTGCTAAGAGGTTAGAATTACCTAGTGAAGAGTTGAATTTCCTTTTACACATAGAAATTGCGAATAAGGAGGTAATTCCTATTAGTTTCGTATACATGAATTGTAGGGTGAATATTAAGTGGAATGTTATGACAGTAGATTTAATCTCGATAAAACTTGGAGAGTTTGATGTTATATTGAGGATGGATTGGCTATTCAATTATGGAGCGATAATTGATTGCCAAAAGAAATGTGTTAACCTTATGACTCCATCAAAGGTAGTTTTCTATGGTAGCAAATTGCCTAGACAAATGAGATGTCTAACGATTATGCAAGCCAAAAAGTTATTTAGTCAAGGTTGTGTACGATACTTAGCTTACATAGTCGATACTCAAAAGAAGAAGGGTGTGAAACTGGAGGAGATACTAGTGGTTAGGGATTTTGTGGACGTGTTTTTGGAAGATTTACCAGGACTTCCGCCTGACAGAGAGATCAAGTTCGTGATCGACATAGTGCCAGGAACTGCTCCAATATCAAAGGCCCAGTACAGAATGGCTTTGGTAGAGATGAAGGAATTGTTGGTGCAATTGCAAGAACTACTAGACAAAAAATATATTCAGCTTAGCGTATCACCGTGGGGAGCGCCGGTGTTATCCGTGAAGAAGAAAGATGGGTCAATGCGTCTTTGCATTGATTATAGGGAATTAAACAAAGCCATTATTAAAAATAAGTATCTGTTACCAATAATAGAGGACTTGTTTGATTAGTTGAGGGGTGCTAGATATTTCTTGAAAATAAATTTGAGAAGTGGATATCACTAATTGAAATTAAGGAAGGAAGATGTACCAAAAAAGGCATTCCAAACTCGATATGGACATTATGAGTTTCTGGTAATATATTTTGGTTTGACAAACACCCCTATTGCATTCATAGATTTGATGAACATGGTGTTTAAATAATTTTTAGATAAGTTTGTGGTGGTATTCATCGATGATATTTTGGTGTACTCCATATCTCAAGAAGAACACATAGAACATTTACGTTTGACGCTGGAGACGCTAACAAAAGAAAAGTTAAATGTAAAATTTTCTAAATGTGAGTTTTGGCTAGAACGTGTATAATTTCTTGGGCATGTAATTGACAACGATGGAATTTCAGTGGATCCATCAAAAGTTGAAGCTGTGATAAATTGGGAACAACCAAGAACTCCATCAGAAGTGAGAAGTTTCTTAGGATTGGTAGGTTATTATAGACGGATTATTCAGGATTTTTCCAAGATTACCACTCCGTTGACAAATTTGACGAGAAAATCTGTAAAATTTGTTTGGACATAATGATTTGAAGAGAGTTTTACGGAATTAAAGAAGAGGCTCAGCGTGGCACTTGTGTTGTCATTACCAGATAATACAGGAAACATTGTGGTGTATAGTGATGCCTCAGACAAAGGATTAGGTTATGTCCTTATGCAAAATGACAAAGTCATTATGTATGCATCAAGGCAATTGAAAGTTTACAAGAAAGGGTATCTGACTCATGACTTAGACTTGGCGGCAATGGTATTTGCACTGAAGATATGGAGACACTATCTCTATGGAGATAAGTGTGAGATTTACACAGACCATAAGAGTCTGAAGTATATTTTCACACAAAAGGACCTGAATATACGTTACAGAAGATGGTTGAAATTGATAAAAGATAAAAGATTACGATTGTGAGATCTTTTATCATTCGAGCAAAGCGAATGTGGTTGCAGATGCCTTGCGTAGGAAAGGCCAAAAAAAGTTGAAGTTGTTAACCAACCACGAGGAGCTTGTTTTAGCGATGACAAGGCTAGAGTTGGAAATCAAATTTCCAAAAGAATCTAATGAAAGATTATACCAGATGGAAGCTAGTATAACTTTGGTGGATAAAATAAAGAATGCTCAAAAATAAAGAAAAGTATGGTCGAGGGTAAGGAGGTGAAGTACAAGGTTGATACTAAAGGAGTGCTAAGATTTGAGAGAATAATTTGGGTTCCAGCAGTACCGAATATTAAAGAAGAAATCTTAACAAAAGCTCATAGCTCAAGATATTCGATCCATCCAGGAAGTACGAAAATGTATCAAGATTTGCGGTGATATTTTTGGTGGCCAAATATAAAAAGAGATGTTGCAGAATGCATGGAAAAATGCTTGACATGTTAGAGAGTGTAGGCCGAGCATCAAAGACCAAAGCGAATTACTTCAACCGTTGGATATACTGGAATGGAAGTGGGAGCATATCACAATGGATTTTATGGTACGTCTTCCAACGACTCAGAAAGGATACAATATGATATGGGTCATAGTGGATAGACTAACGAAATCAGCACACTTTTTGCCAATAAGGATTAGATTTAATCTTGATCAGCTGACAAAACTGTACGTTAAGGAGATCGTTTCAAGACATGGAGTTCTAGAGTCAATAGTACCAGATAGAGATCCGAGATTCACATCAAACTTCTGGAAGAGACTACAAGGATGCATGGAAACGCAACTGAAGATGAGTACAACATATTATCCACAAACAGATGGTCAAAGCGAACGAAAAATCTAGACGTTAGAAGATATGATTAGAGCATGCATCATGGATTTTAAAGAAAATTGGGACGATCATCTACCGTTGGTAGAATTCGCAAGCACTGGCATACCGCCATACGAGGCATTATACTGTAGGAAATACAGAACTTCACTATGTTGGGATGAAGTTGGTGAACGTCAACTGTTAGGACCGGAATTGGAACAACAGACCGCTGAAGTTATCAAACTCATCAGAGCAAGACTGTTAGCTGCTCAAGATAGACAGAAGAAGTATATTGATTAAAATAGGTAGAATCACAAATTTGACGTGGAAAATTTTGTTTTCATAAAAGTTTCTCCTTGGAAGGGGAAAACTCATTTTGTCAAGAAAGGAAAGTTAAGCTCGAGGCTCATTGGACCCTTCGAAGTACTACGAAGAGTGGGAGAAGTAGCTTACGAAGTATATTTACCTACAGAAATAGAACATGTTCACAATGTTTTTCATGTGTCGGTGTTATTACCATACAAACCCGATTACAAACATGTGATCGAATATGAACTGTTTCAGTTCAATAAGGATTTATCTTATGAAGAGGTTCCTATTCAGATAGTCGACAGGAAAGAACAAGTGCTCAGGAATTAGGTGATACCTTATGTGAAGGTCATATGGAGAAACCACAATGTCGAAGAGGCTATGTGGGAACTCAAAGCAGAAATGATGAAGAATTACCCTGAGTTATTTATTTAATATGTGTCTTCGATTATGGGGACAAAATCTTTGTAAGGAGGGAAAAATGTGACGAATGAGTTATTTGAGTTATGATTCTGGGAATAGAATCCTTGTAAGGAGGGAATATGATGTAACAATCCAAGATTTAATTTATAATTTAAAATATTTATTTATTTGAATAATTATTTTATTGAATATTTTATTGATGTAATTGTTGTTCGTAGATAATTATGAATTAAATTTATTAGATAATACTCTACTTTAATTTAATAGTTAGAGAGTTGTTAAAGATAACATGAAATACTATATTGTTGTTTTAATTTAATAATTTAAAATGACATGTTAATTATTAACGAAAATTATAATGAGGTTATAATTTTGTGATATTTGGATTAAGTGGAAAATTTATTTAGTATGTTGTAATTAGTTTATTTAACTAATGTTGGATATGGAGATCCAAATAAATAATATGAGACTATAAATTATAATATAAAGGATTTATTAAAATAAATTAAATTGGTTTTAAATTGATTTAGCCAAACAAGGCTTAATTACATTAAGTCTTTATTTTAAAAGTGTTTTTGCCAAACATAGCCTTATGGCATTTAAATTTTGAAGTTGAATTATAATAAAAAAAATAAATCAAAATAATTAATAAAATATATTTATAACAAGCATACATTTACATTTTTGTAACTATTATTTTAAGTATGCGTATAATGGCTAGGCCATTAGTTTTTTTCTTACGCATAAGTGTTAGTTGCTAAGCCTAAGAAGAAAGAAGGAAGAAAATACATAGTGAAATTGAGAGTTTGAGGGAGACTTGAGAGATTTCTGTGTTCTGAGAAAATCTTTGTGGTTAGCAAGGATTATTCAAAGCAAGAGAAGGTATTTTCCATAACATTAATATTATATATATGTTTTACGGTATAAATTTTCAAGTTTCTGTGAATTCAATTTTCTTCAAGTGTTGTTATACAACTGATTACTTGTGATTGAATGTATTTGTGATGATTAGAACTAGTATTTAGATAAGAATTAGTATGTTAATTACGTTAAAAAAGAATGAAAACTGTTTTTAGTGTATGTTTATACATATGTCTTGTGAAAGTACCAAATTTGATGGTTAATTTGTAAACTAATTTGTAAATTAAGTCTTGAATATGCTAGTTCGTTAATAAATAAAGAGAACGTAGTTTGACTGAGTTAATTTGGACAAGAATTGTGATGACAGTGATGATTTTTGTGAAGAAAGTCAAAAATGGAGTTTTTTGTATAAAACATGGAATTTAAAGAATTTAAATAGGTTGTATTGTTGTTTAATTATTCTAAGTTGATGAATATTTGAGGAATCATATTTATAAGAGTTCTATGGAAATTGGAAATGTTAAATATACTGTTTTTATGGGTGAAATTCGTGCTAGTTGGGCTAAATAGAGTACTGTTAAAAAGACTGTGTAGTTTCTGTCTGTACATCAGCGCAGCTTGCGCTAGTGTCAAGGCTAAAAATGGCACAGCTTCACTGCAGCACAGCTGCGCCGGTCTCGGGCTTATGTATGGCGCAGCTGTGCCACACCCTGATCAGAAGCAGTGATTCCTGTTACCTAAACAGAGTTTGAGGACATATTGTAACTTAGTATAATGACATGTTAATGTGACAAACATGTAATGAAGAGGTTAAAATAGAATTGTGTCATGTAATTAGTAATTTCAAAGTTATAAAAAGATTAGTAAGTTATGAAGCGATATGTTAGGGTTGAAGGTACTCAATGAATAATGATTAAGTGTTGTGAAGTTAACACTTGAGATTTCTGAAATACATATGGTGTAAAGTAAAACTTGTATTAAAGTAACATGTTTAACTAAAAGTGAAACTTATTTTGGAAAGTGTTTGTTAGTATATCTAATAGATATTGTTATTCTAAAACTATGTGTATTTGAAGGTGAGTTGTAAATTTATAGCTTACGCACGAGGCAAGTTCCTTACTCTAAACTTTAATTGAGCAAGTTCTTTTATCTCCAAACTTTATTTGAGCAAACTTGAATCATAACTTTATTCGAACAAGTTTTGAATTCTAGTCATTGTTAAATTATTCTAACTTGTTTATAGTTAAGCAAGTTTCTTTAGTTTCATTCTTTTATAGTGAATGCAACTTCCTGAACTCAAATTCCTAATTTTGAATTGTCGTATTTCATTTACTTTGCACAAGTTATTATCATGTTGATCAAGCTTCGTTTCCAGCTTGTTATCAGTTAATGTGTGACGCCCCCAAAACAGGTATACATCACCCATCTTGGGTCGCCAGATACATGGTACTGAATACAACTAAAAACTTAATTATACAACTGTCGTGCAAAATACGACAAAATATAGCTGAGAGTTTAAACACGAATATTGCCTTCTAGACAATATCCACACTCAATGGAGTCCTCATTATAATTATTATCACACTATTTCATAGAATAGTGAGGACTACTAAAGCCACTTATCCTGGACCATCACTCCATTTCCTGACTCGTCCCAGCTATACGCTCATTTCCTAAAGAGAACAATGAAAGAAAAGGGTGAGCTCAACTATCCCGTAAGAAATATTATGACTAAGAAAATGCAGAATAAATTATCCATAGCCTTCAGCAGTATAATAACTGATAGAATACAATAAACATCATGTTTAACTGCAGTAAAATAAGTAATCCATTAGAAGAGTCAAGTAGAACATAATGTCTATTATCTCCTCTAGATTAAAAGTCCATCATTAATATTTCATTCATGTAATACTCAACAATAGTTCTTTGTTATACCCAAGACAAAAATAACTATCATCACATGTCTTCACCTAAACCACCAAAGATTATAGTTAAATTCATAATTCATATTTATAATCATGTAAATCAACAGTTTCTTCTTGCCACAAAGGCTTAATAGAACATTTACTCAATATCCTTACCCCAAAGGCTAAAGATATTCAAATGTAATAACAATGATCATACCAATCAGTTGTCTACCTTTGCACTACGGGCAAAAGATATTCAACTATAAAACTAATGGTCATGATCATACCAATCAATTGTCTGTCAGTGCACTACGACCAAAGACATTCAACTATTAACTAATGGTCATGATCATGTCAATCACATCATCGAATTATCCATGCACTACGGGCCAAGGATATTCGTTATTATCACTAGTGGTTATGATCATGTCATACACCTGTCCATCTTTGCACGTAAGCCAAAGATATACAACTATAAAACCAATAAGCAACAATCCATCTTTGCACGTAAGCCAAAAATGACTTTCATTACAATATAAGCGTAACTCATAAATAGTACTCCGTATTCGTACATAGTACCGTAAACATAAATAATGTCATATACGCAAATAGTGTCATATACATGAATAGTGTCGTATACGTGAATAGTGTCGTATACGTGAATATTAACTCCGGTATAAAAAGATAAAGTTTCATAATAAAATCCATATCAATATTTATAACACCTTAATCCAAATGTTATAAATCACTTAATAATCTCATAATCTAATATTATTAATATTACCACAATATTTTAATCACTTCTTAAACTTATAAATAATTTATTTTAATTCTTTGCACTTTACTAATTAATGCATTTAATCATCCTAAAATGCCAAACTCATAAGTTTCATCACCAATAACCAAAACTCTCATCAAAAATTTGCATATACCTTATATATAATTCTCAAGCCATAAAATCCTATTTTCAATTTTCTTACTTCACATAACATATTAAATTAATTTACTCATAACTAGTCTATTTTCATGAAAAATACCAAATCAGTACAACCAAATTTTCTTTTCTGGGATTTAGCAGAATATAGTCCCATGTTGAATATATATTTTTCTCAGAAATTTTAAAATTTATTTACTATTTTTCAAATGGCTAAAACTGTCGAATATTTAAACATTTATCAAACATTGTACTTTTGTCCAAAAATTCCAAAATTTACAGGGTATACTGCTGTTATATAGATGTACTCTCAATAAAAATTTCGCCAATTTTGGAGTTAACCACAAGGAGTTATAAGGGTTTACTTTTAAAATAGTTTTTTTCCATAAAATTCATAACTCTTAATCTATACATCCAAAAATTGCCATTTTTGGACACAATATAGAAAACTCATCAAATTATCATTTCAAATTTTTCCAGAATTTTTGAGGTTCGAAAAAATTATGAAACTGCCCCTGGCAGAAACCCCTTATTTACAACGATTGAACGAAAATAATATTCCTTACGAATATTGAACGAAAATAATATTCCTTACGAATATTAAACGAATATAATGAATATTGAATGATAATAATATTCATACGAATACCAAAAAACATATCTCTTCAGAATATAAAAATAATAACCCTTACCTCAGTAGAAGACTGGATATTGGAGTAGTGAAGTAGCAGGCTACTCTTCTTCTTTCTCTCTATAGCTTCTCTCTCTATAGCTTCTATCTCTATAATTGCTCTTGTGAGACTTAGTGAATTGGTGAGAAATGAAGGAAGAATGAGCTTCTATTTATAGGAAAATATAGTTTCAATAATTACACATTTTGGAGCTCGAAATATTACAGTATAATACCTTCATCTTTTCTTTCATTTTTAATTTAGTCCTGCAAGTATTATCAAACTTGCACCACCTCCCCTAATAGTAAATCATGTGAATTAATAGTTCATTCATGTGACTCAATAGTATAATCATGTGAAAAAACTAATTACAGTATAGTACCTTCAATTATACCTCCATTTTTAATTTAGTCATACAAGTATTATCAATCTTGCACCAACTTCCCTAATAGTAAATTATGTGAATTAATAGTACACACATGTGAATACATAATTATAAACATGTGAATTAATAGCAATTAATTGCTCATTTACCCAATTAATTGCCTGATTAGTCAATATAACTTCCAGACATCAATTACTATTGAAATAAATGTTAATTTCCACTAACACTAATAATCCCAACACAATGAAAATATCAATTTCATCTTTAATCAACACGAACTCATTCATCATTAATATTATAACTCACAATATTTAACAACCAGGTCGTTCCCAGGAAAGAGTGGGCTTTTCGATAAGGATTTCTCCATATTGGCGCGCAATTAGATTATTTAACCTCTCCTTGACAGAACTTCTAGACATTGTCAATATTGCAAATAATAATATGAATAAATTTGTCGTTTCAATTATTTATTTGATAATATAAAATATTATGACAATAATTGAATAAAACTGAGTGACTTCTCACATAAGTATCAATAATCAAAGATACTATACAATACTGTGTACTACTATGCAACCACGCGTATTACTATACTTTTATCACCAATTATTTTATGACAACTTGTTTACTTTGAAAATTTTTCACATATCACCCTTAACTTTAACTTTTTATTAATTTAACCATTTACTAAATAGAATAATTATAAGAAAATTGAATACTTTTATTTTATAAAATTCGGGGTCTCACATAATGCATGTTCAGTATTTCAATTCTTTATTTGACAAGCTCATATCCTTAGCTTAATATTGTTTAAGCAAGGTTTATTGTTCTATTCCATGCTTATGCTTTTTGGTTATTTTTAAGCATGCCTATGCTTCTTACTCATTTTACATTAAATTATTATTGATCACTCGTACTGCTGTTAAGACTTGTTGATTCAACTATTCCTTAGTTGATGGTCGTGAAACCCTAGATTACCCTTAAAGTTTTTCCAAACCAAACTTTCTTTGGTGCAGACTTGTACTCTAAAAACTGAGAAGAACAACCATATATCAGGGGATTATTTTAGAGCTACGCAATGGTGTTAAAATGTTTGCACAATATATAGTACAAAGGGCTAATCACTTGGACTATGAGATGATGGTCCATATAGTCGTTTAGACTGTTAAAGGTTACAGTAGAAACATATGTTAACCTAGGACATAGATGATGAGTATAGTCTTTTAGACTGTTAAAGGTAAAAGTAGAAATACTTGATAACCTAGAGCACAGTTCGTGTTCTTATGACCCTCAAATACATTTTGCATGTTCATATCATTTTTTGACTATAAATGACAGAGTATTCTTCAACTATGATGAGTTTATTCGTTGGCATTTATTATGCTATTATTATTCATTGCTATTTCCATTGAGCATTTGTTTTGCTCACTCTTGCATATATATACTCATTGCAGCTAAGGTTGAGAAGGTTGATGAACCTACCACTAGCAAGGGAAAAGGGAAAATAAACAAGTGATGAAGACTTGTAATTATTTATTGTTTTGATGATGGACTTTATATTTAATGATGTGATGTAATTATTTTATTTTTGCTTTTTGATTACTGTTAAAGGTTAGATAACCTATGAGATTTTGAATTAATGATGTAACCTATTTAATGGGAAGATTTATGGTTTATTTTATTTTAATTGGGTAGTTAGATATGAATGAATGGAAAGTGAGCACCAAATCTTGTGGGAAAGAAGTACCTAGATTTGGGGGTGTCACAATCTATGCACTACGGGCCAAGGATATTCATTATTATCACGTCCACGAATTATCCATGCACTACGGGCCAAGGATATTCGTGTTATCACCAATAGTTATGATCATGCCAACAACTGTCCATCAATGCACTACGGGCCAATGAGGACTTTTACCACATCATTTATAACATTACAGGTCATGATTATACATAATAATCCATGGTCATAATCATATCAATCAACGGTCCATCTATGAACTACGGGCTAAAGATGACTTTCATCACAATATAAACATGAGGATGATGACAATGATATAAGAATTCAATTAAATGATAGTAAGGATAAATTTTAAAGATTTATAATTTAATTTATTTAGAATTCAATAATGTCCAAATTGTTAACATAATACTGCTTTGTGGAGTAAATTTCAAGAATAATATTTTATCAAAAATTATTTGGACCAAAAAGAAATCAATTTTGGTTATGAATAGTAATTGAGTGAATAGTACCTCATGAATAGTACTTTGGGAATAGTACCCTGTGAATAGTACCCTAACATGAAAAGATTAAAAATTATCAAGAATGCTCAGAATAATATTTCCATGAAAAGATACTTGATGAAACGCAATTTTCAAGGATATTCTACTAATTTCAAGTAGTATAGAAGCAATACTTTAACAAAATGAGTGTATAATTCGGAATCTAAAACAAAATAATATTACTTACATACTGCAAAGTATGGATGAAAATATTATTTTTTATAAATATTGAACAAAAATAATATCACTTACGAATATTGAACGAAAATAATATTCCTTACGAATATTGAATGAAAATAAAATTCCTTACGAATACAAAAAATAATATCGTAAGCGAATGTGAAATAAATAATACCCCTTACCTTAAAAAGGAGAGTATTCCAACTTGGTATGGCAGGGATATTCTTGAAGAAACTTGAACTATTTTCCACACTCAAAACTTCCTTAAACTCTAAAGAAATACACTCATTATTATAGAAGAAGAATTCTCTAATTCTGGTGTGATTTTCAATTCTAAACTATGCATCCTATTTATAGGAGAATGGAATGATACTATTTGGATGCACAGTAAGGAAAAAATCAAGGACTGCACAGTACTAGTAACGAGAATTGACTAAAATTTTCTGATTTACTATACAAATACTATGCAGACATTATGCAAATATTATGCATAATAAAATATAATATATTCTATTTTTCATAAAAAATCAAAACTTATTATAATATATTATATATATACTCTCACCATTACAAGCCATCCTTTTTTTTCCTTACAATCTTGTGATCCACCCCCACCAAATCATTATATATATATAACAAAACTGAGATAACTTCTACCAATAGTTTTGAAAAATGGGTAAGTGGGGATCCAAATAATAATCCAAATTTACAACAAATACTTCCTAAAAAATCCCCTCAATATTTTTAACAACATTTATTCATCAGTAATATAACTTACAATATTAACAACCAGATCATTTCTAGGAAGGATGGGGCTTCCTGATAAGTATTTCTCCCTATTGGCGTGCAATTAGGTGACCAAATTCTTTTCCTCGACAGAGCTTTCTAGATATTGCCAATAATACAAATAATAATATGACTAACTTGTCATCTCAATTATTAATTTAATAATATAAAATATTTACAATAATTAAATCAAATAACGTGAGATACTATGCAACAATTACTATAACAATAATTGAGTAAAATTGAGTGACTTCTCACGTAAACATCAATAATCAATACCGTGTGCTACAATATACAATCACGCGTATTACTGTAGTTTTATCGCCAGGTATTTTAACAGTTAACGGTAAAAATTTTGCCGTTATTTTTATAAAAAGATATTTTTGCCATTTTCTAACTCTGACAATAATTCTGTTTTGGGGTCCACCAATGATTGTGCCGTCGTACGAATATTTTCTATTAAAACGAATATTCCTGGACCAATCGAATATTTTATAACAACTTGCTTACTTTGCAAAATTTATAAATATTATCTACAACTATAACATTATATCAAATTCACACCATAATATTAAAAATATATATTTTGAGAAAAATAAATCTTTATTCATAAAAGTTGGGATTTTACAACCTCCCCTTCTTATGAAATTTTGTCCTCGAAATTGGAGTACGTACCTTGTATGTCGAAGAGATGAAGATACCTTGATTTCTTTTCAGATTCTAACTCTCAGGTCATTTTCTCAACATCGTGGTTTCTCCACAAAACTTTAACTTGAGGTATAACCTTGGAGCATAGAATATGTTCCTTCTTATCCAAAATTTTAATAGGTACCTCTTCAAACGTTAAATCTTTCACTATCTCGTCTGGTTCTAAATCAGTAATGTGGTTCGGGTCTTCCACATATTTATGTAACATGGATATGTGAAAAATTTTATGAACACGAGACATACTTGGTGATAAGGTGACTCTATAAGCCACAGTTCCTACTCGATCGAGGATTTCAAATGGGCCAATGAATCGAGGATTAAGGTTTTCCTCTCTTTCAAAATCTAGTAACTCCTTTCCATGGAGCAACACGTAACAACATATAGTCCCCAACATTGAATTCCACGTCCCTTCGATGAATATCAACATAACTCTTTTGTCGATTTTGTGAGATTTTTATACGATGCCATATCATTTGAATCTTTTTCGTTGTCATGCGTACCAATTTTGGTCCCAACAACGTTGCTTCACCCACCTCATCCCAACATACTGGAGAACGACACTTGCTTCCATACAACGCCTCGAATGGTGTCATGCCAATACTTTCTTGTTAGCTGTTGTTGTAGGAAAATTCCACTAATGGCAAGAATTTGTCCCAACTTCCTTTGAAGTCTAGGACACAAAGTCTTAATAGATCTTAAAGAGTTTGAATAGTCATTTTTGACTGTCCCTCCGTTTGGGGATGATATGCCAAACTGAATCGTAAATCCGTGCCCATAGATTTTTGCAAACTAACCCAAAATCGTGAAGTGAATCTTGGGTCTCGTTCAGAAACTATGGATACTGGCATACCATGTAGTCTTATAGTCTCATTTATGTATATACGAGCAAGACGTTCAAGCGAATAAGTTTCTCGTATAGGTAAGAAATGAGTAGACTTGATTAATCTATCAACAATAACCCAAATTTCATCTATACATTGAGAAACCTTAGGAAGACTAGTAACGAAATCCATGGTAATGTGTTCCCACTTTAATTCTGGAATTTCAAGTGGTTGCAATGGACCTTTTTGCACTTGATGCTCCACCTTGACTCGTTGATAAGTTAAACACCTTGAGATAAACTCCGCGATCTCTATTCTCATATTACTCCACCAAAATGTATGTCAAAGATCACAATACATTTTGGTACTCCCAGAATGGATTGTAAACGGTGTGTTGTGTGCCTCCATCATGATTTTATACTTTAAATCAAGATCGTTAGGAACACAAAGTTTGGAGTTGACTCAAATTATTCCTTCTTCGTCGATTCTTACTTCTTTTATAGCACCTTCTTGGACTTTCTTCATCATACGTATCAGCTCCATGGATGTAGTTTGAGCAGCTTTAACTTTATCAATTAAAGTCGGTTCTACTCGTATATTTGACATCATCATGTGGGTCCCTAGAGTTTTAAATCTATCTCCATCCTTTGTAAGTCGTACTAAATGGGCCTTTGCGTTGACAATATCGCACTCATACCCGCATATGATCTTCTACTCAACGCGTCAGCTACTGCGCTTGCTTTTCCATAATGGTATTGAATTGTATCATCATAAATTTTCAACAACTCGAGCCAACGTCATTACCGCATGTTGAGTTCCTTTTGGGTGAAGAAATATTTGAGGCTTTTATGATCTGTATAGATCTCCACTTTCTCCCAATACAGTTAATGCCTCCAGATTTTAAGCGCAAAAATGACTGCTGCCAACTCTAGATCATGAGTAGGATAATTCCTCTCATACTCTTTGAGTTATCGTGAGGCATAGGCTATGACTTTCCCATGTTACATAAGAACACATCCTAACCCCTTGCCTGAAGCATCGCTGTAGATGACAAATTCCTCTTAACCAAATGGTATTGTTAGAACATGTGTTGAAATGAGTCTCCTCTTGAGTTCTTGAAAACTCTTCTAACATTCCTCGCTCCAACTGAATTTTGTATCTTTTCGAGCCAGCTGAATCAATGGAGTAGCGATTTGAGAAAACCTTCTACGAATCTTTGATAATAACCATCAAAGCCGAGAAAGCTACGTACTTCGGTCACTGACTTAGGTTTCTCCTAGCATTATATTGCTTCAATCTTCGCTGGGTCAATAGATATTCTGTGATTTGATATCACGTGCCCAAGGAATGCTACTTCCTCAAGATAGAACTCGCATTTCTTTAACTTGGCGTATAGATTGTTTTCACGAAGCTTTTGGAGTATCAGCTTCAAGTGTTGCTCATGGTCTTCACGGCTTTTGGAGTATATGAGGATTTCATCAATAAAGACAACCACAAAATGATCCAAATATTCCTTGAATACTCGGTTCATCATATCCATGAAGGCAGAAAGAGCATTAGTCAATCCAAAAGACATGACTAGGAATTCGTAATGCCCGTACCGAGTTCTGAAAGAAGTTTTTGGAATGTCATCCATTTTAATCTTTAACTGTTGATATCCAGAATGAATATCGATCTTTGAAAAGAATTTGGCACCTTGCAACTGGTCAAACAAGTAATCAATATAAGGCAACGGATACCTATTTTTGATGGTGACATGATTCAACTCCCGATAATCAATTTAAACACACATACTTCTATCTTTCTTCTTTACGAATAGAACAGGAGCACCCCAAAGAGACGTACTAGGACGAATGAAACTGATGTCTAACAATTCCCGCAGTTGGGTTTTTAATTCCTGAAGTTCAATAGGAGCCATTCGATATGGGACTTTGGAAATTAGTTTTTGTACCGGGTTCAAGGTCGATACAAAATTTGATTTCACGCTCTAGGGGTAGGCCAGGAAGTTCTTTGGGGAATACGTCAAGAAATTTATTAACAATAGAAATATCATTCAAATCTGACGTATTTTTATTTAAATCCGTGACATGAGCTAAGAAAGATTGACATCCATTTTTCAATAAACGAATAACTTTAGTGGTTTGGTTTCTTGAATTCGCATAATAGGTTGGTTAGGAATATGAAAGCTAACAACCTCACGAAAATAATCAATTTTAGCATGATAGGTAGTTAACCAATCAATTCCTAAAATCACATCAAATGCAAGTATTTTCAAAGAGATCAGATCGACAGGTAAAGTGAGGGTGCCGATTTAAATCAGACAAGACTTATAAACAGTGGATGTAATGAAGGTTTCTCCCAACGGAGTTTCAACAAATAAGTCAAAGTTAAAATTTTCTGGAGTTAAATTTAAACATTGAGCGCAAGTAAGAGAAATAAAAGAATGTGTAGAACCTGTATCAAATAAGGTATAGACTTCGCAAGAGTTTATGATTAGCTTACCAGTGATAACTTCATTCAGGTTCCTCACTTTTTGGGAGGTCATGACAAACGCTATCCTTTGAACTACCGACTTTGACTTGTCTGGGACGGCATTTGGTGTCACCATCCCAACTAGACTTGGCTTCACTACATGACAAAATCGAGCTAGGTGACCTTCTCTTCCGCAATTATAACACATTTTGGATTGCATCATGCAGTTTTATAAAGCATACGATCGGTGGTCGTTCTCCTTCTTTAACAACGGGTGTTAGTGCTAATGTCTTTCCATCATTGTTGAATCTCCTCTTCTTGAAATTTTCACTTCTATTATCTTTGCCATTATTACAACCGAAGTGGTTACCATTTCTGGCATGTTGATTCCCTCCACGTTTGTTGTCATTGTTTCGATAACTGCTACCACTGGTATTATCAATTTTTTGGCCACTCTCTCTTAGTTGGGTTGACTCATTTTCGTGCTCCAATAAGTGAGCCCTATTTACAACATCTGAATACAAACACAGTTTGTGAGAAATGAGGTATTAACTTATCTCAGGTTTCAAACCCCTTAGAAACATCCGCGTCATATGCTCCTCATTATCTACCAAATAAGATGCAAACCAGGATAACTCCGCAAACTTAGCCTCGTACTGTGACATAGTCATATTGTTTTGTTCCAGCTTGATAAATTTCACCTCCTTCATGTGACGAATACTTTCAGGAAATTACTTGTCATTAAACAGTTCTTGGAACTTCTTCCAAAACATCTTCAGTGTGGTAGGTTGAGTACGTTTTACAGATTCCCAGCAGTAATCTACCTCTCCTTGCAACATGAAGGTGGCAAATGGAACCTTTTGCTCCTTGGAGCATCCTAAGGCATCAAATATCTTGGTATTTGCTTTATCCACGCCTCTACCTTAAGTGGTTATGGCTTTCCCAAAAACTCTGGTGGTCCCAGCTCCTTGAACTACATAGCGGTGACCGTCCGAGAGTTGCATGTGTTTCCACCTGCATTTTGAACTAGAGTCTCTCTTTCCTGATGTTGCACGATTTGCAGAAAGCTCTTAAACATTCCATCGTTCATCATTTGGTTAGTGTTGTTGTGTACATTAGGATTATTGCCTTCCCGATGACACTTTATCCTGGTTATTGACCATCGGTGACTCAACGATCTCATGTGCTCCATTGCTTATCTCAACATTCTTGGATGTCATTTTCAAAAACTGCCAGAAAACAAGGGTTAATTGACAAGCCACATATTATCCCTATATTCTGACTAATAAATTAAATAACAAATAAGCTTAGGTAGGTCATACTAGCGAAGGATTTACCCGTCTCTCTACTCCTAGTTCTAGTCTCACATCTCAGCCAGGGATCATATCCCTAAGCTCTAATACCAACTGTAATGCCCCCAAAATAGGTATATATCACCCATCTTGGGTTTCCAAATACATCGTACAAAATACAAATACAAACTTAATTACATAAAATGAGCTAAGAGTTTTAACACGAATATTATCTTCTAGACAATATCCAAACTTAAATGGACTCGTCATTAGAATTATTATTAGACAATTTTATAAAATAGTGAGGACTACTACAGCCACAATCTTAGACAGTCACTCCATTCCCCGACTAGTCCCAGCTACGTTTTCATTTTCTAAAGAAAACGATAAAAGCAAAAGGGTGAGCTCAACTAGCCCAGTAAAAAATATTAGGGTTAAATACTTTCTAGGTCACTATACTATAGGTCGACTTACAAATGGGTCACTGAACTTTTTTTTTTACAGTCAACTCATTGAACTCGATTTTTCTAACAAAAAGTTAAAAAAATCGTTAAACTCGTTTGACTGTTAACTGAAAGTACACATCAACGTCTGGGTTGTTAAAAAAAGTCTATGTGGCAGTTAGTATGCGACGTGGCAGTGATGATGTGGATTTGGAGAAAAATTTTTATGAAAAAATAAAAAAAAATATTTTAAAGTATAATCTAAATTTAAAAAATTAGCCAAAGAAACAAGAAATTAAATAAAATATATATTTAATTATTTTAAAATATATATTTAATTATTTTATTAAAAAAACTGCGTTTTAAATTATTTTTATTAAAAAAAATTACGTAATAAAAAAAATTGCATTTTAATTTTTATGAAAAGAGTGTTACTTTTATTTTTATTAAAAAAAGTGTGTTTATAATTATTTTTATTAAAAAAAGCTGCATTTTTTTTATAAGAAACTGCATTTTTATTCAAAAATGTTTTTGAATGCATTTTTAAAAAAACTGCATTTTAATAAAAATAAATATTTTTTTAAAAAAATTCACAAAGTTTTTATTCATTGTCACTAAATACCTAAGTTTTTTTATTTTTATTAAAAAGCAGTTTTTATACCTTAGTTTTACTAAAAAAAATGCAGTTTTTATAATAAAAAAACGCAGATTTTTTAATAAAAATAATTAAAAACGCACTTTTTTTAATAAAAATAAAAAAATGCAGTTTTTTTTTTAAAAAAAAACAAATTGCGTTGTTGTGACGGAGAAGGAGAAGGAGACAGAGAGAGAGAGAGCGTTGTTTGGTTTTTTTTATAAAAAAATTTAATATTTATTATTTTATTTTTATAAAAAAATGTGCATTTTTTATTTTATTTTTATGAAAAAAACTAAATGTTTTTTATAAATAAAAAAGTGCGTTTTTTATTTTATTTTTATAAAAAAATGCATTTTTTTATTTTATTTTAATTAAAAAAACTCTATTTTTTTATTTTTATAAAAAATTGCATTTTTTATTTTATTTTTATTAAAAAATAAAAAAAACTTCATTTTTTTAATAAAAATAATTAGTTCTTAAATTTGATTAAATTAAATTATAAAATTAAATTAAGTATAATTTTACAATAAAAATTATTTGATAAAATTAAAATACAAATTATTTGATAAAAATTATTTGCATGTAAAAGTACAAATTTATTTATCCTAGTTAGAAAATAAAAGGAATTATCACCAAATTGACTCAATTATAAATTTAATGTCCGAATTTGAAAAGATTTTTAATTTTAAAATATTTTTAATTTTATATTTTTTATAATTTATATTATACTTTAAAACATTTTTTTCATAAAAATTTTCCTAGAAATCCAAATAATTACTGCCACGTCACAGAAAAGGCGCCACATCAGCTTGTAACGGACAACTCTGCTGCTGATGTGTACTTTCCGTTAACAGTCAAACTAGTTTAATGGTTTTTTTAACTTTTTGTTAGAAAAATCGAGTTCAGTGAGTTGACTGTAACAAAAAATGTTCAGTAACTCATTTGTAAGTCGACCTATAGTACAGTGACCTAGAAAATATTTAAATCAATAAATATTATGACTAATATACTGCAAGATAAATTATCGTTAGCCTTCAACATTGTTAAAATGATAGAATACAATAAACAACAAGCTAAACTGTAGAGGAACAAGTAATCCATTATAAGAGTCAAGTAAAGCATGATATCTACTATCTTCTATGATTTAAAAAGTTTATCATAAATTTTATCGATGAGACTCAGTTTAATAAATAATCCATATGAATGAATTATCCATGCACTACGGGCCAATGATATTTATTAGTATCACGTCCACGAATTATACATGCACTACGGGCCAAGGATATTCGTGTTATCACTAATGGTCATGATCATGCCAAAAAATATCCATCAATGCACTACAGGCCAATGAAGACTTTTACCACATTATTTATAACATTACAGGTCATGATTATACCAAATAATCCATGATCATAATCATACTAATCAACAATCCATCGATGCACTACGGGCCAAAGATGACTTTCATCACAATATAAATATGAGGATGATGGCAATGATATACAAATTCAATTAAATGAGAGTAATGATAAATTTTAAAGATTTATAATTCAATTTATCCAGAAATCAATAATGTCCAAATTATAAACATAATACTACTTTATGGAGTAAAATTCAAGAATAATATTGTATCAAAAATGATTTGGACCGAAAAGAAATTAATTTATGTCATAAATAGTACCCCGGGTGAATAGTACTCGAGTGAATAGTATCCCACAAATAGTACTTTGGGAATCGTACCTCATGACTAGTACCCCGGCTTGAAAAGATTAAAAATTATCAAGAATGCTCAGGATAATATTTTCATGAAAAGATATTAGATGAAACACAAATTTCAAGGATATTATACTAATTTCATGGAGTATAGAAGCAATACTTTAACAAAATGAGTGTAGAATTCAGAATCTAAAACGAAATAATATTACTTACATACTACAGTGTATGGAAGAAAATATTATTTTTTACTAATATTGAACAAAAATAATATCCCTCATGAATATTGAACAAAAATAATATCCCTTATGAATATTAAACGAAGACAATATCCCTAGGAATATTGAACGAAAATATAATTCATTACGAATATTGAATGAAAATAAAATTCATAATGAATATGAAAAATAATATCGTATGGGGATGTTAAATAAATAATACCCCTTATCTTAAAAAGGAGAGTATTCCAACTGGTATAGCGGGGATATTTTTGAAAAAAACTTGAACTGTTTTCTTCACTCAAACTTCCTTAAACTCTAAAGAAATACACTCAATATTATAGAAGAAGAATTCTCAAATTCTAGTGTGATTTTCAATTCTAAACTAAGCATCTTATTTATAGGAGAATGGAATGATACTATTTGGTTGCACAGTAAGGAAAAAAATCACGGACTGCAGAGTACTAGTCACGAGAATCAGTTTAATTTTTTTAATTTTACTATGCAGACACTATGCAAATACTATGCATAATAAAATATAATATATTCTATTTTTTATAAACAAAAAATTAAACTTATTATAATATATTATATATATGCTCCCACCATTACAAGCCATCGGTCCAAATAATAAGTCAAATTTACAACAAATACTACATAAAAAATCCTCTTAATATTTTTAACAATATTTATTCATCAATAATATAACTTGCAATATTAACAACCAGATCATTCCTAGGAAAGAGGGGGTTTTCCGATAAGGATTTCTCCCTATTAGTGCGCAATTAAGTGGCCAAACCCCTTTCCTCGACAGAGCTTTCTAAACATTGTCAATAATGCAAATAATAATATGAATAACTTGTGATCTTAATTATTGATTTAATAATATAAAATATTGACAATAATTAAATCAAATAACGTGAGATACTATGCAGCAATTACTGTAGTAATAATTGAGTATAACTGAGTGACTTCTCACGTAAACATCAATAATCAATACCGTGTGCTACTATGCAACCACGCGTATTACTGTACTTTTATCACCGGGTATTTCAACAGTTAAAGGTAAAACTTTCGCCGTTAGTTTTATTAAAAGATATTTATGTCGTTTTCTAACTTTAACAATAATTCTTTTGCGGGATCCACTAATGATTGTGTCTTTGTACGAATATTTTATAACAACTTGCTTACTTTGCAAAATTTATAAACATTACTAACAACCATAACATTATATCAAATCCACACCATAATATTAAAAAATATATATTTCGAGAAAAAGTAATCTTTATTAATAAAAGTTGGGGTCTTACAAGCATTACTTGATATAACAAATATATTTGTTTAACTAAGATAATATATAATAATATTTTATCTATTATGTGATTTATAAATAAAGTCACTTAGTACTATAAGGAATCGTACGGTTCGATTCCCTCACTTAAGAGAAATATATCCGTAGCCCTTCGGCGTCTAAGCATGACAGAATTTATAATTTCCACAATTGATATTTATATAAATATTTTCGATAGATCACTTAGATTTTCAAATCCGGTTCGGATGATTCACTCTTTTTGGAGGAATATCTCAGTGTCGTTTTGAATTATCAAGTGTATATCTATTTTACAATATTTATATAAATAATATCAATAAAAAGTTACTTAGTACTATAAGGAATCGTACGATTCAATTTTCTCACCTTAGCGGCGTCTAAGTATAACTTTTTATTTGATAAATAGATGAAATATAGATATATAAAATTGTGTATATTCGTATATCTATAAATGTAAATAAGCAAGAGATAATTCAACTAAGTTAAATTAAATGACTTATCTCAATTATTCGGACCAATTTCCTCTTCTCAAATAATCAAAACTTTGGTAAGAAGAGATATAAAGTTTTAGGGAGAGTATATAGGCAAGGAGAGTAAGCTTTTCTTTTCACTTGAATTGACAAAAACAAAATGAATGAAACACTCTCTATTTATAGAATTTTGGGGTTGGGGGCAAAATGATAATTTTGAAATCTATTTTTTGAAATCAATGGATGAGAATTGCTTCAATTCATTTTTAATGGTTCAGATAAGACCATAACACATGGATTTCCAAAAATGTTTCAGCCCATCAAAAAAATTTCATATTATAAAGAGAATTAAATTCGGTCAAGACATGAGAATTGATTAAATTCGGTTAAGGCACATTCAATTTTTGCGTGGCCAATCCAAAAAAGATGGTCACCTCATGTATATATATATATATATATATATATATATATATATATATATATATATATATATATATATATATATATACATACATACATGTAAAAAAATATTCTTGCCTAATTTTGTTTTGTGAGTTTGAAAGAAAATAGGATTGGAAATTTTTATATGAATTAATTTATTTAACACTTGATATTTAAATTATCAAGGTCAATAGAAATTAATTTAAATATAGAAAATAGTTTTAAAATAAATAATAAAATACAAAATGATTAAATTATAAACTTATGGTGAAGATTATATTATCAATAATTGTTATCATTAAAATATTAAAAACTTGGAGACTTACCAGTATCAAATGGACACAAGTTTGTGTCAAGTTGATACAAGTTGGTATTAAACAAACACAAGTTGGTCTCGAACCCAAACACATATAGTCGTTTAAAATGTAGAGTTTTGAGAAGTAAGCAATTTCCTGTTCAGATAATTGATAGGAAATAGTAAAGTTTTGAGGCGTAAGATAAGTCCATGGATAAGGTGATGTAGAGTAACCCTAATGCCAAGATCCGGAGGCCGAGTTATCAATTTGTTTACCGAACATGTATAAATGAAATGTAGAAAAATAGTCAAAAAAAGAGACCAGAAGCTGTCTCGTGGGTCTAAATGACACAAAACCATAGACATAACACCTCACAAACATTTGGAACATGTTATAACTTACAAGGACTCAATTCTGAGATTCGGTGGACGAGTTATCAGCTCGTTAACTGAGCTTGTACATATTAAAGAACACTTAGAAACAAATAGACCCAAACTTGTCTCGGGTATTGAAATGACATGAAAATGTTGACATAACACCTCATATATATATATATATATTTAGAATACGTTACAACTTACGGGACTTGATTCTGAGATCCAGAGGCTGAGTTATTAGCTCGTTCGTTTAACTTGCATGTATTAAAGAACACATATCAACATATAGACCAAAACTCGCCTGAGGTGTCAAAACAAAACAAAAATATAGACATAAAAACTCATAGATATTTGGAACATGTTACAACTTATAAGAATTGATTCTGAGACCTGGAGGCCAAGTTATCAACTCTTTGTCGAACTTGTATAAATTAAACTTAGAAAAATAGTCGAAAAAGAGACTAAAACTCACCACGGGTGTTGAAAAGACATGAAACCATTGACATAACACATCATAGATATTTGTAACACGTTATAACTTAAAGGACTCGATCTTGTATAAATTAAACATAGAAAAATAATTGAAAAAGAGACTAAAACCCGCCTCGGGTGTCAAAACAACACAAAACCATAGACATAGCACCTCATAGATATGGAACTCTTTACAACTTACGGGACTCAATCCTGAGATCCGGAGGCTGAGTTATCAGCTCGTTCGCCGTACATGCACATATTAAAGAACACTAAGCAGCATATAGACAAAAACTAGCCCGGACATCAAAATGAATTAAAACTATAGAAATAGCACCTCATAGATATTTGGATCATGTTACAACTTATGGTACTCGATCCTGAGATCCAGAGGTCGAGTTATCAACTCGTTTGCCAAACTTGCATGTATTAAAGAATACTTAGAAGAATTATTTAAATATGCACTCTTTTGGACTTTGTAATTAATATTTTAATTTTGTAGGGTCTCGTTGATGAGCCTCGTGGGGTTGGAGGTAGCGACGATGATGATGACCGTAGAGGAGCTGACAAGGGCCCCATAGGAGATAGTGAGGATTTCCAGCTGATGTTGATAATGTTACAGAGGGTGGAACCGAAGGTGGGACTAAAGATGGGACCGGCGGTGGGGCCAGCGATGGGACTAGTGATGGGACTGGCAGTGGCACGATAGATGGCGATGGTGCTGGTACTCCTGATCTTGTGATATAGTTAGTTTATGTTTAAATTTTTTACTTTCATGTATGTACTTATATAGTTTTTGGGTTGTATATACTAGGGTTTTATATCTAATTAGGTCGATAGTTTATGTATCTAACTAAATTATATCTACTAACATTTTATACCTTATCTATGTGATTACATTGTCTATGTATTTAATAATTGATAACAAAAGATTTGATGGTTATTGATATGCGTTTTTGAAGAATTATTATTTTTAAGTTTATAACATGTCCAATTATGTATATGTACATGAATAGGGGGCTTTTCAATTTTCTAAAAAATAATTGTTTTTTTGAAAATAGCATTAGTGAAGATCATTTGTGACGGGCATGCTGTCACCAATAAGTTATAGCGACGATCTTAGCGACATATTTATAATATATTTAATAATAAAAATATAGACCCATTGTTGACGGCCCATCAATCATTAGCGACGGCAAGCCCGTTGCTAATGACCAGTTTAATAAATAAATTTAAATATTCATTAGTGACGGGCAGTTTGTCGCCCATGCCTTCGCTAATAACTCAATGGTGACGGACTGTCGTCGCCAATGACCCCGTTGTCAGTGACCATAATTTTAACAACCCGGAGAATCCAGATTGTTCAGAATTTAAGATTAAATAATTAGTTATTAATAAAATGAATTTTTATTAATAATATTCTATCATATATGTTTATTAATCGCTATAGGATGATTATAATACGAGAGAATTCTGGCTACGAGCTAGACTGAACGAGTAAGAATTTTCAAGACAAAAATAAAAATTTCTGGGAACAAATATTTTCGCGGAAAAAGATGAAATAGGCACTATTCACCTGACGAAACCTAAGGGTTAGGGCTTGAATAACCTAAGCCTTTCCAAGAGTTCGGTACGTCGAAATGACATTCCGTTAAAAGATTTGATGATAATATATCATGAAAAGTTAAGTAAGCAGATAATAGTTTTTCTCCAAAAATATACAGAAATTGGACGAAATAAAAATGATGAAAAGTACTGTTATGTACTTTTCATTCGTTTAACTATGTTAGGGGAAAAAGTAAAGGAAAATGCTTAACGTCGAAAAGTGTTTTTCAGTTTTTTGGAGATCCGAAGAATACGTAAAAGTTAATCGGTAAAGGAAAGATGAAATATCCAAAAATATTTGAATTCTGAGAATCGCAGTTTTTAAAATTTTTGGACGAATCCTGAAAGATAGAACCACGAAACTTCCAAGGGAAGTTTTGTGAATAGTAAGGAGGTGTGACTAGTAAATCTAGGGGTGAAATGACTATTTTGCCCCTAGCTTTGAAAATCTATATAAGTAAAGTGTTAGTTGATTTTTTTTTCAAAATCAACCAACACTTTGAAAGAGAGAGAGAGAGTTTGAGAGCTTGGAGAAGAAGAAGAAGGAAGAAAATGAGCATGAATGCTCGAATCAAAGGTGATCGTGAGATAGAAAAGCTAGCGAATCGCCGGCTTTGTCTAGAGGAAGAAGAATAAAGAAGAAAGGTATTAAAACCTAACTTCTAAGTTAGATTTTCTTTAAGTTTCATATGTTAAAAATATAACTTAATGAGAATAAGAAGTAAAAGATGTTAGGAATGATTTCATATGGTTGAAATCATGAGAAAATGAAGAAATAAGAATTTAAAGTTTACGTTATAAATTTCTTAAGGAAGTATAAGATTCATAATGAATTTAGCGATCCAAATGAATCATATGAATGATTCAGTGAAATTAGTAAGGAATGGTGTTTTATAACATTAAATTCCAAGAAAAAGTAAAATTATAATCAAAATATAAATTAAAATGACGAACGAACGAAGAACATTAGTAACGTAAAAAAATGAACGAAAGATGAAGATTAAGCCAATCAAATGACATGTTAACAGATTCAGAACGTAGTTCTATCTAAAGGGGGTTGAAGTACGTAAGATAAGGAAAAGAATTGCTTCAGAATGACCTCGTTCTGAGTTATAACGAATAAGTTATGAGATCAGGAAGTAAGCGTCTCAGAACAATTTAAGACATAGAATTTTTTTTTCAAGAATTATGGCGTGGCGCCGCAGCGCCAGCCATGCTTTGTAAGGTGGTGCAGCAGCGCTAGACCGGAAGCCAGCCACTAGATATTTGTGCCGTAGTGCGAGTAATAGTAAAGATCATGGCGTCGCAGCGCGAGTGGCGCCGCAACGCAAGTGGTGCCGCAACGCGAGTATTGTGAAGGGAGCCGATGCCACAAGCGTCGGTGCAGGGAAATGCCTAGTGATGAGCTTTTAACTGCTCAAATCCTGGGGGAAGTGTAACGAAAGCTAATGAACGTGTAGGTCATGAAAAGTAATAGTTAAACAAGTGAATTAAACCTTTAGTAAAGGTTAAACAGAAAGATTAAACGAGATTAAAAGATAAAGAATGTAAACGCAATGTTGTTGCAATGAACGATCGGTCTTATCATACAATGAACCATATGTTTTCGATATTAAGAAAGAATAATGAATTATTAAGAAAGCCATAACAAATGGTAATAAGATTAATGAAAGTCAAATGTGAGTCGGATAAGGAATGAATCCTGAGGTATGGCATTTAGTTGCCAGAAAACCATAAGGAATAAGAAATTGACTTACCAAACGTTATAGTTTAATGGTTCGGATAAGTTAAGATAATTTAGGTTGTGATACAATTATAACCTTGATGGTTGACATATGGGAGCTGGGCTAAATAATTCCTTTAGAGAGCGAAGGTATATACGAAATTGGCAACCGATCTAACTCACTGTGATGGCAGTGTAGATGAGACGGGAACTTGTTTGTTGGTTGTTTGTGGAAAACCTCTTAGAGTACCATATGGACTATTAGCAAAGACACGGTGTGTGCTGAGTCCTAGAAGAGTATAAGAAGAAGATAAGAATGAAAATCATCAAAGATGATGAACGTATTGAGTAAGACATCTTCGTATGTCATGAAGCCATAAACTGGTAATAAAAGTTGGTCGCGTAAACTTGGATTGTAAGAACGCGAACCCTAAGATGTAAAGTAAAGTAAACCAATGCATAAGTTAAATATACATAACTAATTGGTCTATATGTTGTTTTCCTTATGTGATACATAGGAATTGGAATGAACAGTTCAGCGTAAGATGTAGCCATGCGTAAGGCAAATTTCCTAACTTCATTAATATTTTAAATGAATGTTAGTTTCTTAAACTTCTCAGATGTTGAAATTGAGAAGTTCTATCTATATGCGAATGTGCGATATTTGTATAAGGTGGTAAAACGTATGGGGCTTTGTGCCATAATTTGAACACTTCGGTATTTCTATGAGATGAACTGTTCTGTGATTGAACTGTTCAATATGAGAATGTTCTGTTTATACATGAAACGTTATTATTAAATCTGTGCTAAAGATTCTAGCCTGACAGGATGTGTATGAAAGAGAGTAGAGAATGAAAGTATTTCAAAGTGTATGTGACTAATGTTTTAAAATGATAGGAATCGAGATTATTCCTATTATTCAAGCTGCTTCATAAACTTTGTTCGGTTATCGAAGTTGTACAGGAATGTTTAAATTCTTAAAGTTGTTTGTTCAACTGATATGACTTGCTGGGCAATTGAATGTTCACACTTGCTTTAAATGAAAAACATTTTCAGCATACGATGTTAGAAGAACTTAAGGATCCCGTAAAGATCAAGTTGATCAGTATCTAAAAGAAGTACTATTCATTAGATGAATGAGCATGAAGATTAAGCAAAGACTTGTAATATAGAATAGTTTGATTAAACTATAGATTAGTTTGATGAACTATTATGTATCCTTGGTGGCGGATAAAAGTCATTCTTGTAATATGTAAAGAATAATGTAATTATCATTATTTGTAATAAACAAGGTTATAAGGTATCAGAACCTGGGAATTGAGAATGTATGTTGTTATATTTAATCATATAATGATGTATGTTTGGAAAGAAGTGGGACCATGACGTATAGAATTCGAGTATGAAGATAGACCAAATTTTGGGGCGTTATAGAGTGGTATCAGAGTTGATAGGTTATAAACCTTAGGTATGAGTACCTAAGGCTATAATCAAAGAGAGAAGGTTAAGAAAATCGTTGAGTTAAATGATTAAACAAGAAGATCACCATGTGATCATATTGAATCATAATAATAGATGATCTGTTAAACGATGAATGATTTATAGCTAATGCTATAGATGAATGGTACTATGAATTAGCACGGGAAGAAGAAATTTGATTGAAGATATCATACGAATTAAAAAAAATCCTATTAAGTAAAGGGAAAAATTAGAAGTTTTAAAATTTCAATTGAGGACTCATTTAATAGTTGAGTTGTATGAACCTCTGTTATGGACCGGAGGTTTGTGCTTCAGTGTTAAAACTACTTAGCTTATTACAGTGATAATCATTGGAATATGTCGCGCTATCAATATGTATATGACGAGAAGGTGAATCTTTTCTCATGTATATGCTTGATAGGTAGAGAATGATAAAATAGGTGCGAGTTCTTGAAACTCATACTTATGAAAAGTTTGTGACTTATAGTTATATGCTATGTTTATGAGCCCTAAGCATATGGATAGTCCTTGATTTATTCTTGGATTACATATTGCGAAGATAAGTTCTTAAACACATATGGTTGTGGAAAGTTCCTAAACACATAAAGTGTGGAAAGTTGATGGACTATACTAAGTTATAGGGATGTTTAGACTGAAAGCGAGTATTTTTAGTATATTTAGCATTGAAGGTGCTAGAGAAGATTAAGTATTAACGCAAGTAAAACAATGAAGGAAGATGGAGAAATAGGATATTCCAAGTCATCTAGCTATGCTAAATTTTGAAGTTTCTTGAAATCGTGCTTGTGTGCGCATTTTGAAAATGAAAGAATTGGTTCAAGTTTTGTAACCAATGGATTTTAAAAGAACTATTCTTGGTATGTCTATGCTAATTGTTTTGGCTAGACAGAAATTTATTTGAAATATCAAAATAAATTTGATTTCATCAGTGCATTTAATGCAAAGATGTTAAAAGGATGGAGTTGTTAATGCAATTGAACCTAGTGTTGGATGTGATCTTAGGATTAATAACCCATTATGGTATGATGTATAATGACGAAGTCATAAACTGATGAAGTCCTCAAAGTACTGTGAAAAGTACGATATATATCATGACGTCATAAATGTTTTGATGTATTGCGTAAGGAATTTAAAGAAGTAGTCGATGTCAATTAATTTGACTAGACAAATGTTTCAAGTTGATATCCAATTTATTGGTATGGTCTAAGCTACTTAATTTGGCTAAGATAAATGGTATAATATGTTTAAAAGAAAATTGAGCTTTCTTTGAAGAAGTTGTACCAAACTAAATGGTTTTGTTGTGGAATCTAATGATTAAGTCTGAGGTGAACACCCCTCGAAATCGGGTTATACAGTGGGTTGATCGCCTACATATGAAAGATGCAGTTTACCTTCTTGAACTAACCGTGGAAGAAGGGTTACGACGTCATGCTATTAAACCTAGAAACAGTTCATGGTCAACTAAACCCCTCAGCAAAAGTATGAAATGTTTTAAAGGAATTCTTATATTCCTCGTTGTTCATTCTACTTCATAATTCTTGATAAGTTATGAAGATGAGAGAAAATTTGAAAGATAAGAACTTCTTTGAAGAGAAGTTGAGAAGAAGGGTAAGTTAAAATTTTGAGGGCGAAATTCTGTGAAGGAAGAGTGAATGTCAGGACCGGGTATGGGTGTGGTTTGAATAAATTTCGAGGACATAATTTTAATAAAGGAGGAAGTGTAACAACCTGGAGAATCTGGATTGTTCAGAATTTAAGATTAAAGAATTAGTTATTAATAATATTTTGTGTTATGTGTTTATTAATCGTTTTATAACCTAGGATGATTATAATACAGGAGGATTCTGGCTATGAGATAGACTGAACGAGTAAGAATTTTCAAAATGAAAATAAAAAAATTTCGGGAACAAAAATATTTTCAGGGAAAAAGACGAAATAGACACTATTCACCTGACAAAACCCTAAGGGTTAGGGTTTGAATAACCTAAGTCTTTTCGAGAGTTTGGTATGTCGAAATGACATTCTGTCGAAAGATTTAATGATAATATATAGTGAAAATTTAAGTAAGTCGATAAAAGTTTTTCGGGGGCGTAACATTAATGACAACGGCAGTCAACGGGAACCCGGAGCGACTGGAATGGTGACGGACATTGTCATCGTTAATGACCTCATTGCCTACAGCAGAGAGGTTATTGGCGACGGAAATACCCGTCGGCATTGACCTTTTTTTTAGTGTATGGTATTCACCTAATGAGAAATTCTATTTATTTACGGGGATGAACATGAAAAAGGAGGTGTGATCACTATAATTACAAGGCTACACCATAATTCTCAAGTATCACATTATTTTCAACAATAAAGTTTTAAGCTTCCATTGTTAACCTTATTCCGTCTGCACTTATTTTCATACAAAAGCAATCCCCCGGCGGCCCATACCATTAAGTTTCTCCATTTGACTTTGTTTATATGCATGATTGAACTCGTTATTCTATAATTGGACACGTGAACGAATCTTGACATTAACAAATGTCATACATAAACAACCTTAAAATGTAATCGACTAAAATCTTCCATTAATATCGAATTGAAAATGTATCAATTCTTTGGCCCTTATGCTTTGTCAAACATAACTACTCTACTTGTTATATTTTTCTAGATCCTAATTTCAAGCGGAGCCAAACAGCCTATTTGAGCAATATATAGAAAGTAGAAACAAGTTACATTAATATAAGCATACAGTTACATTTCAAAAAAATCTTTATTTACAAGTAGCATACCTATGTAACTTGTTTCTATAAAATTATCCAAATAAATTTCTCAATTTAAAATGCTTGGACTACGTTACCACGAGCACCAAATATAGTTTCCACAATTTAAGTAACTTCAAACTTTCTAGCATAACATGAGATCTTTAATGGCTTATATATAATATTATGCTGGGATAAATCAACTTTTGGTACCTGTACTGGGACACGACTTACAATTTGGTACCCGAAGTGAAAAAAAATTACAAACTGGTGATTGTACTAGAAAAATGTTAAAATCTGGTGCTTCTACTTTCCAATTTTTAAATAATCGTTAAAATTGATCCAACGGGAGAGATAAACATATAGAGAGAGAAGCGAAGTCGACGCGAAGAAGATCCTCGATGTTTTGTTCCATCTTTCCTTGCCTCCCACATTCGCACCATTGCTCCACAGTGGCACCGACTTGGGAACTGTGACAACCCGAGAAATTAGACAATTTATTAAAATCTTAAATGATTGATTTAAGGTCAAATAATAGACCTAAACAGAAAATAAGTGTATGCGTTTGATATTATTAGGGTGAAATTTTGATGATTTCAAAATTCTATGAAGGATATAGGCTTAATTATTCAGGATTAAGGATTTATGTGATTAAATTCTGTGAATATGGTTATGTATGTGTTCAGAATGTGGTTAAGGGTCAAGGGTTGAACAGATAAATTTTATCAATGACAAACCTTAAGTATATATTAAGAACGCCAACGTTCAGTTAGAAAACCCTAACGTTTGATAAGAAACCTTAGAAATCAGTTCTGGAAACCCTAGTTTCAGTTTCGTGAATCTGAAACCCTAATTCGGATATTGAAAACCCTAGATTGGGAATGCATTGATATGTATAAGGTTAAACGTCATTATTTATAAATTAATTAGGGAAAACCCTAATGAATTTCTGGAAATCCTAATTGATTATTAGAAAACCATAATACCAGATCTGAAAACCCTAGTTTCAGATTCTGATAAATTGAAGCGCTAATCTGGAATAGAAAGGATAATTATAATGCTTGTGTGGTATTAATTATACTACTAATTAAGGTAAAGCTTAATTATTAGCAAACCCTAATTTCAAATTTAGAAAACCCTAATTTCGGGATTTGAAACCCTAATTTTATAGTTAGGGAAAACGAAAGTGTTAATTTAATAATTTTAATGTTAATTAGGAAACCTTAATCCTAATTTTCAAGTTATAGTAATTAGAAAGCCTAATCTAATTACGAAAATTTAATATCTAAATTAGAAAATTTATTTTTCTATTAGAAACCCCTAATTAGTGTTTTATAAACCCTAATGAACATTTTGACCCTAATTGCTTAATTAACGATTGTAATTATGAAATGCTAATCCTAATTAGCAAGATTGAATTTATAATTAGGAAATCTTAATTATAATTATAGAATCCTAATTATAATTGAGAAATATTAATTTTTCTATTTTTGAAAATCTAAATTGGAAATTTTAGAAATTTAATTTGGAAGTTAAGGGTTAAAACCTAAATCCTAAATGCTCCAAACCCTAAACCCTAGCCAAACCCTAAACCCTAAGGGTTTGGGACAATGTCCAAATTACCTTTAAAAATAAATGGAAAAAGACTTAAATGCCCTTAAATGCATTATTGTGACTTAACTTGCAAGAATGGACCTAGTGAAGTTGGTGACCAAAACCTAGCCTAGCCATGTGACTATATCTCAGTCATTTCAGCCGAAAATTGCAAGATCATAGCAACATGTCATCAAATAAATAGATTAAAGAGAGAGAAAACGGCACTTAAAATTCTCATTTTCTCCAAACCCATTCTCTCTCTAGAAATTCAGGATTTAGTGTGAGAGAGAGTGAGAATCAAAGCAAGGATCAGTTCTTGGACTTCCAATAACGGATCCAAGAGTCAAAAATCAAAGATCATGGCATGAAAGGTCTTCGGGTAAATCGTTATAAATTGCGTTGCGGTAATCAACGGTTCAGGCAAGTTTCTTTGTACTTAACTCTAATAAGAGTGTTTTATTCAAGCTTATGGTTAATCATTGCTGATTGCCACGAAAATTGTACTCTGTACATCTTGCATGTATAAGTCAGGTATGAAAGGTTGATCACCTTCATTACCAGTTGGTTCAAAAATGTTTGTTCATTTTTAAAACTTGTTCAGTCAAAAGTTTGTTCGTGCTAGTTCTCAATTATATTGATGAATTATAGTCAGCTTATTATTCATACTCTTCAATCATGATATATCGTTATATTATTGTATTTAAACTTGCTGGGCAACTTTCATGCTCACCCTTGCTATATCATGATAAAACATTGCAGATAAGGCGAACGTGTTCGGATACAGAAAAAAGATAATGCCAAGTTCAGCTTGGGATATAAAGTGCGGCTAGTTTGTAAATAGAGTATTTTGATAAATTTGTTTGTATTTTAGAAAATTTATGAAATGTGTATTAAGTTAAGGTTACTCGACCTTGGGGATTATGTGTAAGTTTAATGTATAAACAATTTATGTTTATATCTTCCGCAAATAGTGATAGTAATAGTATACCGGATCCGAGTTGATTTGGGGCCCGGATTCGGGGCTATCATAGTTGGTATCAAAGCTGTTGGTTATGAAGCTTAGGTAGGAATACCTGAGACCAATAACCGTAGTGATTAGGATAAAACTAACTCAAATAAAGTTAGTTGGTCGGTAAGATTCAAAGACGAATCTCGGCGAGTGTAAAGCACAGAGTTCCCTAACTCTGATAATAAAGTTGAACAGTAATGGTGAATAGATCGAGTCTAAAAGACTGAAAGTGCAGGGATAGGAGATCGTAAAACAAAACAATCATAGT
Source organism: Panax japonicus (assembly GCA_020205505.1). Taxonomy (NCBI): domain Eukaryota; kingdom Viridiplantae; phylum Streptophyta; class Magnoliopsida; order Apiales; family Araliaceae; genus Panax; species Panax japonicus. The sequence goes on from CM035112.1 coordinate 16,451,321, forward strand.
GCATGGAATTGAATCGTAATATATAAGATAAGATCACCCCGTGATCTGATAAGGTTATGACAGCCAGAAAGAATCAATCTGATGATTGAAAAGTTTACAGCAAGATGCTGTGTATCAGTTGTACTATGAAATTATACTATGAAAACTCATGAAAGAGTTATGGATTATGAATACGAATAGAATTCGTATTGAAAAAGGGGGTTAAGTATTAGGTGGGGATTTCAATGAGGACTCGTGTCGGCAACTGAGTTGTATGATTTCTTGTATGGGCGGGGAATTGTACTTGGTGTAAAAACTACTTAGTTGGTGGCATTGATAACCATTGAAATGTTGTGTCACGCTAGTTGTTATATATAGATAAATAGGTCATAGGTAGAGAATATAGGATTAAGTACGAGTTCTTAGAACTCATACTTATGTGACATTCTTGACTCGTAGTTATATGAAATGTTTATGAGCCTCTCAGCGAACGGACGCCAAAGGTCAGACTAGGGTAAGTTCTTAAACTCATATAATTGTGGCCAGGCTATGAACTCATAAGTGTGGTTTTATGAACTGGGTATAGTTGTGTGTGAATGAAGTGTTAAGGATAATAGGAATAGACAGAATATTTAAGCAAATGATTTGAAATATCAAAATTTATTTTTAATTATCACTCATGTACCATGTAACCTGGTGCAAAGATGATAAAAATTTGATGGACTTGTAAATACAGGAATACTTAGTGTGAATTTGACCTTTGCGTGCGTTTTGAGTATCTTTGATAGATACCCGAGAAGTTTGAGTATCTTTGATAGATACCCGAGAAGTTTGAGTATCTTTGATAGATTCCCGAGAACTTTAAGTATCTTTGATAGATACCCGAGAAAATAAGTTCAAGATCTTGTGTGATCGCTCAGTATAAATGGTGTAAGGTGCACGATGTAAGGTGTAAGGTGAATTTCGGGGACGAAATTATTATAAGGAGGGGTGAATGTGACAACCTGAGAAATTAGACAATTTATTAAAATGTTAAATGATTGATTTAAGGTCAAATAATAGACCTAAACAGAAAATAAGTGTATGTGTTTGATATTATTAGGGTGAAATTTTGATAATTTCAAAATTTTATGAAGGATATAGCTTAATTATTCAGGATTAAGGATTTATGTGATTAAATTTTGTGAATATGGTTATGTATGTGTTCAGAATGTGGTTAAGGGTCAAGGGTTGACCAGATAAATTTTATCAATGTTAAACCCTAAGTATATATTAAGAACGCCAACGTTCAGTTAGAAAACCCTAACGTCTGATAAGAAACCTTAGAAATCGGTTTTGGAAACCCTAGTTTCAGTTTCGAGAATCCGAAACCCTAATTCGGATATTGAAAACCCTAGATTGGGAATGCATTGATATGTATAAGGTTAAACGTCATTATTTATAAATTAATTAGGGAAAACCCTAATGAATTTCTGGAAATCCTAATTGATTATTAGAAAACCATAATACCATATCTGAAAACCCTAGTTTCAGATTCTGATAAATTGAAGCCCTAATCTGGAATAGAAAGGATAATTATAATGCTTATGTGGTATTAATTATACTACTAATTAGGGCAAAGCTTAATTATTAGCAAACCCTACTTTCAAATTTAGAAAACCCTAATTTTGGAATTTGAAACCCTAATTTTATAGTTAGGGAAAACGAAAGTGTTAATTTAATAATTTTAATGTTAATTAGGAAACCTTAATCCTAATTTTCAAGTTATAGTAATTAGAAAGCCTAATCTAATTAAGAAAATTTAATATCTAAATTAGAAAATTTATTTTTCTATTAGAAACCCTAATTAGTGGTTTATAAACCCTAATTATCATTTTGACCTTAATTGCTTAATTAACGATTGTAATTATGAAATGCTAATCCTAATTAGCAAGATTGAATTTATAATTAGGAAATCTTAATTATAAATATAGAATCCTAATTATAATTGAGAAATATTAATTTTTCTATTTTTAAAAATCTAAATTGGAAATTTTAGAAATTTAATTTGGAAGTTAAGGGTTAAAACCTAAACCCTAAATGCTCCAAACCCTAAACCCTAGCCAAACCCTAAACCCTAAGGGTTTGGGACAATGTCCAAATTACCATTAAAAATAAATGGAAAAAGACTTAAATGCCCTTAAATGCATTATTGTGACTTAACTTGCAAGAATGGACCTAGTGAAGTTGGTGACCAAAACCTAGCCTAGCCATGTGACTATATCTCAGCCATTTCAGCCGAAAATTGCAAGATCATAGCAACATGTCATCAAATAAATAGATTAAAGAGAGAGAAAATGGCACTTAAAATTCTCATTTTCTCCAAACCCGTTATCTCTCTAGAAATTCAGGATTTAGTGTGAGAGAGAGTGAGAATCAAAGCAAGGATCAGTTCTTGGACTTTCAATAGCAGATCCAAGAGTCAGAAATCAAAGATCATGGCATGAAAGGTCTTCTGGTAAAGCGTTATAAATTGCGTTGCGGTAATCAACGGTTCAGGCAAGTTTCTTTGTACTTAATTCTAATAAGAGTGTTTTATTCAAGCTTATGGTTAATCATTGCTGATTGCCACGAAAATTGTACTCTGTACATCTTGCATGTATAAGTCAGGTATGAAAGGTTGATCACCTTCATTACCAGTTGGTTCAAAAATGTTTGTTCATGTTTAAAACTTGTTCAGTCAAAAGTTTGTTCGTGCTAGTTCTCAATTATATTGATGAATTATAGTCAGCTTATTATTCATACTCTTCAATCATGATATATCATTATATTATTGTATTTAAACTTGCTGGGCAACTTTCATGCTCACCATTGATATATCATGATAAAACATTACATATAAGGCGAACGTGTTCGGATACAGGAAAAAGATAATGCCAAGTTCAGCTTGGGATATAAAGTGCGGCTAGTTTGTAAATAGCTTATTTTGATAAATGTGTTTTATTTTAGAAAAGTTATGAAATGTGTATTAAGTTAAGGTTACTCGACCTTGGGGATTATGTGTAAGTTTAATGTATAAACAATTTATGTTTATATCTTCCGCAAATAGCGATAGTAATAGTATACCGGATCCGAGGTAATTTGGGGCCCGGATTCGGGGCTATCACAGTTGGTATCAAAGCTGTTGGTTATGAAGCTTAGGTAGGAATACCTGAGACCAATAACCGTAGTGATTAGGATAAAACTAACTCAAATAAAGTTAGTTGGTCGGTAAGATTCAAAGACGAATCTCGGCTAGTGTAAAGCACAGAGTTCCCTAACTCTGATAACAGGAACTCTGGTGTAATCCATTCATTTTTATTGCATGAACTACAATCTTCTTCCCCTATTTCATTTACGAAAAGATAATGAATGATTATGTAGTCTATGATTTTATTAAGTTAATAATATTTTAGTTTTTTGTATTTTTGTCATTATAATATTTAATATTATGTGGTAGCTTTAGTTTATTGATTTGGCAACAATATAATTCGTTACCAAGGCATTGAACAAGTTTTAATATAGCAACAATTTTTTATACATTTAGCAACAAATTTTCGTTGCTAATGGCATTAAAAATAAAATATTTGGCAACGAAAAATTAACCTAATAACAACGGAGAGGATATTGTTGCTAATACTAACATAAAAGGCAACATTTTTTATCGTTGCAAATATAAAGAAATGACAACATATAATGTCGTTGCTAATCGATGACTTTTGTTGCTATTGAAAAATAACCAGCAACAAATTTTTTCGTTGCTAATTCAGCATAATGTCATTGCCAAATAATCAAATTAGCAATGAAAATCGTTGCTAAAAAGTTTACATTCCGCAACGAAAGCAAGCTTAGGCAACAATTATCATAATTTACTGCAACGAAAAATGTCGTTGCAAAATGGTGTCAATTGCAACGAAAATGCATGGTCGTTGCAAAAAAAAAGAGTTCATTTCGTTGCCAATTAGAAGGCTTTTGCAACGAAATGGGCTTTTTAGTAACGAAATGTTAATTATTCTGCAACAATACATTTTGTTGCTAAAGGATCGATGTCTCTCCACGAAAGCCAAATTTCGTTGCAAAATGAATTACTTTTGGCAACGAAAAAAATACGATCGTTGCGGAACAATTAGCAACGCTCATTGCGCAATGAAAGACGCAACGACAGTAAAGTCGTTGCCAAAACCCTTTAGTAACGAAATTTGGCACCTTTAGCAACGAAAATCAGTTGTTACTGAAGCCCCATTTTTTTTGTAGTGCTTTCAATTAAACACTAAAAACCTTTAATAAATATATGGGAGACAGTAATCAATGGAGAATCGAGACATAAAGAATGTGAGAAGAAGGACAAAAGAAGAGAACCCTAAATTTCAAACAGAATAAAGATGAAACCCTATTGTTTAACGGAGTGTAACATTTTTCGAGTACAATCACCAGTTTGTAACTTTTTTTCATTTCGGGTACCAAATTGTAAGTCGTGTCCCTAATGTTTAACGGAGTATAACATTTTTCGAGTACAATCACCAATTTGTAACTTTTTTCACTTCAGGTACCAAATTGTAAGTCGTGTCCCAGTACAGGTGTGAGACCCCAGATTTTATGAATAAAGATTTAAATTTCTTGAAATATTTTTTTTAATATTATGGTGTGGATTTGATATAATGTTATAGTTGTAGGTAATATTTATAAATTTTACAAAGTATGCACGTTGTTATATAATATTCAATTGGTTGGGGAATATTCTTTTATATCGGGGAATATCCGTACTATGACACAATCATTGGTGGACCCACTACGGAAGTATTGACATATTATGAAAACGACAGAATTATCATTTTATAAAAATAACGGTGAAAGTGTTACCCTTAAAACTGTTGAACTACCCGGTAGTAAAAGTACAGTAATATGCATAGTTGCATAGTAGCACACAGTCATGATTATTGATGCTTACGTGAGAAGTCACTCAGTTATAATCAACTATTGCTACAGTAATTGCTGCATCATATCTCTCATATTATTGATTTGATTATTGTCACAGTATCATCTGCATAATATGATATATTATTAAATAAATAATTGAGACGACAAAGTTATTCATATTATTAAATTACAAAATTTACAATGTCTAGAAGTTCTGTCAAGGAGAGGTTTGGTCATCTAATTATGCGCCAATAAGGAGAAATCCTTATCGGAAAGCCCCCTCTTTTCTTGGAAACGACCTAGTTGTTAAATATTGTGAATTATAATATTAATGATGAATAAGTTCGTGTTGATTAAATGTGAAATTGATAGTTCCATTGTGTTGGAATTATTAGTGTTAGTGGAAATCGACATTTATTTCGATATTAATTGATGTCTGGAAGTTATACTGACCAGTCGGGTAATTAATCGGATAAATGAGCAATTAATTGCTATTAATTCACATGATTATAACTATTGGTTCACATGTGTATACTATTGATTCACATTCTTGTACTATTAGGGGAGTTTGTGCAAGATTGATAATACTTGCATGACTAAGTTCAAAATGGAGGTATAGATAGAGGTACTATATTGTAATTCGTATTTTAACATGATTATAACTATTGATTCACATGATTGAACTATTGATTCACATTATTTACTATTAGGGGAGGTGGTGCAAGTTTGATAATACTTGCAGGACTAAATTAAAAATGAAGAAAAAGAGGAAGGTATTATACTGTAATATTTTGAGCCCCAAAAAGTGCAATTATTGAAACTATATTTTCTTATAAATAGATGTTCATTCTTCCTTCATTTCTCACCAATTCACTAAAGCTATAGAGCAATTATTATAGAGAGAAATTATAGAGAGAAAGAAGAAGAGAAGTCTGCTACCTCAATATTCTAGTATCAAGTTTTCTTCTAAGGTAAGGGGTATTATTCTTTTGTATTCATGACGAGAGTTGTATTCTTTCAATACTCATAAGAGTTATTATTCCATTCTTTATTATTATGTTGGAATAACCTATCTATGCGAAGTACCACATATATGGTGAAATTCTTCTGTTATTCCATTCTTTATTATTCTTTGGAATAACCTGTTTGTGTGGTTTATCGCATGCCTGGTGAATTCCGTTGTTATTCCATTCTTTATTATTCTGTTGGAACATCATGTCTGTGTGGACTACGCATGACCTGGTTCCATTCTTTATTATTCTGTCGAAACATCATGTCTGTGCGGATTACACATGACCTGGTTCCATTCTTTATTATTTTGTTGGAATATCCTGTTTGTGCGAATTATGCATGACCTGGTTCCATTCTTTATTATTCTGTTGGGAATAACCTGTCTGTGCGGTCTATCGCATGTCTGGTAAATTCTTCTGTTATTCCATTCTTTATTATTCTGTTGGAATAACCTGTCTATGTGGATTACCGCATGCATGGTGAATGATCCTTCGTATTCATTCCTTATTAAATTGTGGAAATGATCTGTCTACGTGGATTACCGCATAGTGGGCGAAAATCTATTTGTAGTTTCATATATTCTATTATACTAAGTTGGTTAAAGTTTTGGCTTCTATACTCCATGAAATTAGTAGAATATCCTGGATATTTGCGCTTCATCCAGTATCTTTTCATGGAAATATTCTTCTGAGCATTCTTGAATTGATGACCAGTGATTATTCGGTATAGTCATGACCATTGATGATTTAATGAATATCTGTGGCCCGTAGTGCAGGGATGATTCGATGATGTGGTTTATTTATTAAGCTGAGTTTCGGCGATATAAATTGATGAAAACATTTTAAATTATAGAAGATAGTAGATATCATTCTCTACTTGACTCTTCTAATGGATTTCTTATTTTTGCTGCAGTTGTTAATCTAAAACTTGTTGTCTATTGTATTCTGCATTATCTTAGTTATAATATTTCTTACTGGGCTAGTTGAGCTCACCCTTTCTTTCATTGTTCTCTTCAGGAAATGAGAATATAGTTGGGACAAGTCGGGGAATGGAGTGATGGTCCAGGATAAATGGCTTTAGTAGTCCTCACTATTCTACGGAATAATGTGATAATAATTGTAATGAGGACTCCAAGATGGGTGATGTATACCTGTTTTGGGGGCGTTACAGTTGGTATCAAAGCATAGGGATATGATTTCTGGCTGAGATGTGAGACAAGAACTAGGAGGGGAGAGACGAGGAATTCCTTCGCTAGTATGAACTACCTAAGTTTATTTGGTATTTAATTGGTCAGTCAGAGTATAGGGATAATATGTGATATGTCAATTAACCCTTGTTTTTTGGTAGTGTTTGAAAATGGCATCTGAAAATGTCGAGATAAGCAATGAAGCACATGAGACTGTTGAGTCACCAACGATCAATACCCAAGATAATGTGCAACAAGAAGATAATAATCCTCAGGTAAACAATAACACCAATTAGATGATGAACGATGGAATGTTCAAAGGCTTTATGCAATTCATGCAACATCAGGTGAGAAAGACTCATGTTCAAAATGTAGGTGGAAATAATGGCAACCCATGGTCGATCACCGCTAAGCAGTTCAAGGAGCTGGGACCATTCGAGTTTTTGGGAAAGCCAGAACCACTTAAGGTGGAGACGTGGTTAAAACAGATCACCAAGATATTTGATGTCTTGGGATGCTCCGAGGAGCAAAAGGTTCTCTTTGCCACCTTTATGTTGCATGAAGAGGCAGATTACTGGTGGGAATCTGTAAAATGTACCCAGCCTGACGCACTCAAGATGTCTTGGGAGAAGTTCCAAGAGCTGTTCAATGACAAGTACTTTCTAGAAAGTATTCGTCATATAAAGGAGGTGGAGTTTATCAAGTTGTAGCAAAACAATATGACCGTGTCGTAATACGAGGCTAAATTTGCGGAAGTTATCCCGATTTGGATCCCATTTTGTCGATAATGAGGAGCGAATGATGCGAATGTTTCTAAGAGGTTTGAAACCTGAAATACATCAATACCTCATTTATCACAAACTATGTTTATATTCAGATGTTGTGAATAGGGCTCAGTTATTGGAGCGCGATAATGAGTCAGCACAACCAAAAGGCAATGACAAACAACACGATAATAATCGTACCGGTGGCAACGGCTATCGGAAAAATGATAACCATTGTGGGGGAAATTATCATGCCAAGAATGGTAACCACTTCGATGGTAATCATGGCCAAGATAATAGAAGTGGAAAATTCAAGAAGAGAATGTTCAACAATGATGGAAAGACAGCAGAAACCAATACCCATTTTCAAGGAAGGAGAACGACCACCAATTGTATGCTTCAAATGCGGAGGGGAAGGACATATCAGTCCAAACTACGTGATGCAGTCCAAAGCATATTACAATTAGTGGAAAAGAAGGTCACCTAGCCCAATTTTGTCGTGCACCAAAGTCAAGTCCAGCTGGGACGGTGGCACCAAAGGAGGATACAGACAAAACAAAGTCGGTGGTTTCCGGAAGAGCATTTTTTGTGAATTCTCAAAAAGCGAGTAACCCGAACGAAGTTAGCACGGGTTAGTTAATTATAAAATATTTCGAAGTCTATACCTTATTAGATACCGGTTCTACCCATTATTTTATCTCTCTTGTTTGCGCTCAACATTTAAATTTGACCCCAGAGAAGTTAGACTTTGACTTATTGGTTAAAACTTCATTAGTAGAAACCTTCATTCCATGTAATATCTAAGTCTTGGATGAGAGTCACAGTTTTTAAATGATATTTCTATCGTTAATAAATTTCCTGACGTATTCTCGAAGAACTTCCTAGCCTACCCAGAGCGTGAAATCGAATTTTGTATTGACCCCAGTACAAAACCCATTTCTAAAACCCTCAAATATTTTTCTTCACCCAAAATGAACGTAACATACGCCAAATATGTTGGCTCGAGCTGTTGAAGATTACGACCATACCATTCAATATCATTGTGGAAGAGAGAATGTGGTAGCTGACGCGTTGAGTAGAAGATCGTATGCGTTTATGAGTGCGATGTTGTTAACACAAAAACTCATTTTGTATAACTTATATATAATGAAGATAGAGTTAAAGACTCTAGAGACCCACGTGAAGATAGCGAATATACGATTAGAATCGACTTTAATTGATAAAGTTAAAGTCGCTCAAACTACACACCCAAATCTGATGAATGTGAAGAAGAAGATTCAAGAAGGCGTTATCTCAACCCTCGATTTAATTGGCCCATTTGAAATCCTCGATCGAGTAACAACTGTGGCCTATAGACTCATTTTATAGTAATGTTCAGAATCATAGAGATAGCCTGCCTACGAGCCGACCGAGCATATGCCGAAGCCAAGTCAAGAATCGTAGACCACACTCTGAGTCGTAGAGTCTACTGATGTCGAAGCCAAGTCAAGAATCGTAGACTACACTCAGAGTCATAGAGTCTATTGACCATATCAAAGGCAGAGATCGTAGTCGAGCAAGATCAGATGAAGACAACAAGCACAACAACAGAAAATGTAGAGTGTCAAGATCTGATTTTTGAGTTGTAGTGTCTGCACAGCCAAAGCTGAATCATAGTGTTTAGAACTGAGACTACAACAGATGTGCTCACAATGCCAAGGTAGAATCTTAGAGTAAACACGATTCTCAACAATTGAGTACTCCCAGAATATCCAAATGAACGAAGCCTCTGGTTGGTACTGCAAAGATACATCCCACCTAAAGGAAACCAAAGAGCACTTAACGAATGGCATGTAAGATAATAGTAGACCTAAGCACCAACTCAATCAACATCCAGATTAAGTTGTGAAGCCATTTCAGTTGAAGTCTTCCACAAGTTGATCAGAAGAAGAATTCAGTAACTGACTAAGGAAAGTCAGCAAGTGCAGTAGCTGTCAAGAAAATAGAAGACAACGATCTTAAAAGCAACCAGGATCGTAGTATTTGCCAGACAAAGAAGGAACTGATGGAGTGCACACAAAGATACTGGTAAGCCTCTAAAGAACAAGGCTAAAGTGATTAAGCATTTGGTCAGTCCATTGATAATAAGTGAATGAGAGATCACTAGGAGAAAGCAATCTAGACACGCCACAAATCTGAAGTGTCTTGATGTTCAGAAGGGGCCAGAACAAAGAGTCAAGCCATCATTATCTGAGAGCAGTCGAGGCAAACCGAAGTGTTGAAGCACTACACAAGAAAATGAAGAGGTGTTCCACAATGGAGAGCTAATGAACACTCTTTAAGATCGTAATATTGTCTCTACCTGTCAACTAGACACTATGATCAGGTCCAAGAAGATGTGCATCAGAATCATAGAGTTCGAACAACTGAGGATTGAAGCATTGGCAACGGTTCAATTCGAAGATTGATATTCGAACAAAGCTTATTGAGAGTATTGATGAAAAAGGAAAACTTCTGATCAAGAAATCAGAAGGAGGTAATAAAGTTGACTACATGCCCGAGATATAAAAATGACATCTTTGATGGGGTAGGTGAATTAGTAGACTGTAGTGTCAGAAAGTCATGTCATGTCACATCTGCAGTCTACATCAAATAACTCGAGATCTGCGAAGCAATTTAAAAAGCTTTTAACGGCTACTTTCCAATGGGAAGATTGAGAAGGAGTATAAATTAATAGAGCTTCAAAGATTAAGAGTTGCTAATAATTGCTAAGTAACATAATCGTTGAGTTGTTGGAATGCTTTTGTTGACTCTACGAGTTCCACCAGAGATTAACAAAACAAGTCTCAGTGACAGTGAGACCACATAGGTGGAAGTGAAGCAGCTTTGAAGAAGGACTTAAAAAGACTATAGATTCACTCAACAAAGATGAGAATGCCACTGAAGATGGCAGCTAAGCTAAGAGCCAAGAAGTCCAAGAAGATAGCATTCAGAAAAGTGGCAAAATACAAAGAAGATTAAGAGAGCCACTCTACAGATCACCATGAACCAGAAGCTGAAAAAGAACAGAAGCAAAATCATGTCTACAAAACTTTTAAGAAGGGTTTAGGGTTTACTAAGTGCAAGACGAAGTCTACCAAAAGCTCAGAGACTTAGCAAATCCAGATGGTGATGGTGAATAGCTGACATCAAATGAAGATGAACAAAAAAGAGCAAAGATCAGCTTTACCAAAGAAGATGTAGTCCAGACTCTAAGCAGGATGCCAAGAGGACTACGCCAAGCTGTTAAGTACACAAGATGTTCAAGTTTAAAAACATCTTAGCAGCTCAGCACCAACAACAACAACAACAACTACAAAAATAAGAAGCCAGGGCCTGAGGGGTCCTTGTTTAGAGGAACTAAATGTAGTTCAAAGCCTGCTAGGCTTGAAGAGTTCTTAGGGAACTAGAGGAGTTCCAAGGCTGCTGGCCTTGAAGAGTTCTTAGTGAACTGAAGTCCCAAGGCTGCTGGCCTTGAAGGAATCTTAGTGAGTCAGGGTACTGCCCTTCCTTAGTGGAAATCTTGCTAGTTGAAAGCAGAAGAGTGGATTAGGAGCTTGAGTCTCTGAACCACTTAAAACTCCTTGTGTCTTTTACTTTATGTCATTTACTTTATGTACATTAACTGTTATAACTGCTATGTATGTTTTAACTGCTTACCACTGAACTAACTCTACGAACAATGTATGTACGATTATAAATATATCAATAAATGGGATCTTTGACTTATTCCGCTGTACTTGAAAAGATTCTTATGTTTGTCATATGCTAAATTATTAACAATACAAAATGAACCAGAAAAGTATTTGAAAGAAGAAGGATCTATTCAGCCCTCCCCCCCCCCCCCCTTCTAGATCTAATGTGCCTACTGGGAACTAACATAATTTATTTAATATAATTATTAAATAACTCTAATATCATTAATTTTTTTCATGACAAAATATCAAAAGTTATATTTTATAACTTAGATTATTTTTATAACCTTTAAATCATTTTTATATGATTTTTAAATCATTAATTCTATTTTTCATAATTTATTTAGTACATTTATTAAATAACTTAATTATAATTAATATTAATTTATTAATGTAATTTATCACAAAATATTAAAAGTCATTAAAAATAAATTAAAATATTTTCTTATACCATAATATAATTTTAAATGATTTTTCAAGTATTAAAATCATTTTTAAATAATTTATTTAATATAATAATTAAATAAATTAATACCTTTAATATTCCAAAAATATTAAATATTTATGAAATATATTAAAAATTATTAAAAACAAATTTTCAGGCTTTAACATAATTTTTAGGAATTTATTATGAATTTTTAAAAATTAAAAACCATTTAATACTAATTATTTAATAAAAATAATAATTTTATAAAGAAATTGTCGCTAAAGACTGCCTATAGCGACAGAACCGTCGCTATAGGTGTTCTTTGTGTTCTTCATCAAACCCAGAACATCATTGTCATTGAACGAGGGTACTACTTTGACCAGTGATAACTTTTAATTTATGAGGTTTCTAGGCAAGCTAAAACATTAATCTTGTAGTGGTTTTGTAACACTACAATTAACACCAACAAACTAGGCCATACAACAATATACAACAAAAAGATCTGAGCGTCCAAAGTCTCTATCAGAGTGTTCCTAGGTTTTTTGGGTAACCCAGAAACCCAGGCAGTTTCATGTTGCCATTTTCTAGCTCGATTATTTCTATGTTCTAGTCATGAATTATGTAGTCTCAAGGTCTTAATCTGTAGTCCTTATGTGACACCCCCAAATTCGGGCACCTCAATCCCACATATATGGTGTTCACTGTCCAATTAAATCATAACTAACTACCCATAAACAAAGGATATAATTAAACTTAAAAGGTTAAACAATCAATCTCCCATTAAAGGGTTACATAATCTAAAATAAATCCCTGGTCATCTAACCTTTATTACAATCATTAGCAAAAAATTAAAACATGATCATAAATAAATCTATTACATAAGCTTCATAAATAAAAGATAAATTAAACATTGTCGCCTAATCAAGCACTTTATCCTTGCCCTTGCTTGTAGAAAGCTCTTCAAACTTCTTAACTTCATCTGCATTATTTTGTACAAGAGTGAACAAATAATTTCTCACAAGAAGAATATACAAAAATGTTTTATGAATAACAATTCACTAAGCTTTCAATGGTAAAGTATTCCTACTGGAACAATAAACTTTAATTCAACAGCTATGAGTTCAAAGGAATAATGAACGTTTAAGTTAACAATAGAAAACAACATCAAAGAATACACTGAGGGTCACAAGATCACGAACTCTATTCTAGGTTTTCAAGTATTTCTACTTTAACCTTTAACAGTCTAAAAGACTATAGTCATCATCTATGTCCTAGGTTCACAGGTGTTTCTACTGTAACCTTTAACAGTTTAAACGACTATACGGACGATCATTCCATACTCCAGGTGATCAGCCCTTTGTACTATATATTGCACAAATATTTTAACGCTATTGCGTAGCTCCAAAATAATGTCATGATATACGGTTGTTCATCTCAGCTTAGATTATCAGGTTCGAATCAAAGGAAGTTTGGTTGGGAATTAACTTCAAAGGAAGTCTAGATTTTTAGAACGCTCATCAACCAAGTACTGGTTGAATCAGATAGGAATCAATAACTATTCAAGGGTTTGATTATAATGTCCTCATGAACAAGGTATATCGATGAATCAATAAGAGCTAGAGTATTAACAATTTCTATGTTGAACAAATGTTATCATCGACAACATGCTTTCAAAGGTGTGTGAGTACATAAACAAACCAAAGGAAGTTTGGTTTGGGTTGACTTCAAGGGTAATTTAGAGTTTAGAATATTCATTAAATAAAGATTAGTTGAATTGGTAAAGAATTGCTAAGAAACTTAGAGTTCGGTACAATAATGTAAGATAGTACAATGATATTGAAGAACGAAGATCAAACAACAGTTATTAGTAGTTGAATAACCACACTTCTCACAATAAAATTATAGACTTTGAATAACCAAGGTAATCTCGATTGGAATAAAGAAACAAAGATAAAATAACTTACTCAACAATAAATAAAGGTTAAAGAACTTGCATGACAATAAATCGTTAAACAAGAGATTAGAGATAAAGAATTTGCATAAGTATAACATAACAGTGAAAAGTAACCTTGCTAAATAATAAAGTAGCAAAGGTTACAGAACTTGCCTCTTGCGTAAGCTATACAATTATAACTCACGTACTCCAATATCCTACACATACCATTAGGATTATCACATCAATTAGCTACATACATTAACCTCATAGATTCACTTATCATCTTAGTTACGTTATAACCTTTAGTTGAAGGTCTAACCATATAAATAAACCGCATAAGCCGAATCTGAAAACTCAGTAACACATACATTAGACTTCTAGCATTCAAATCACATTTTTAACTCTTATTAATCAATACTACATTTCTCCTTAATCGAACTTGAAATTCAATCAAGTGATTAAGTCTTCCCAAGACTTGTTGGTTTTATATTAATCACCTTCCATATCTTAATGTTCATTTCCGAAACCACAAGTGCTAACATCACAAGACTTAGCCACCCTTCAATTTGTACACTAAGTCCTAACATATCACATTCCTAACTTATAAAACCTTTTATAACTTTTAAATTATCAATGACATGACATGGTTCTGTTTTAACCTCCATATTCCATGTTTATTAAGTTAATACATCATTAGACCAAGTTATAGTGTTATTATCGCAGGTCTGCAGAAGCAGTAGAAGTCATTGCCTCAGATCAGTGTATGGCACAGCTGCACAATACATAAGCCTGGGACCGGCGCAGCTGTGCCATTTTTTTTCTTGACAGCGGCGCAGCTGCGCTGGTGCACAGACAGAGGCAGAAACGGCATGAACAGTAGCCGACTTTAGCTCAACTAACACGAATTTCACCCACCAAATAGTGAAATTAACACAAACAAATGATATAAAATTATTACAAACATGTTTCCTCATATATATATCAATATAGAACAATTTAACAACAACTTTTACGAACTTAATCCCTCAAATTCCATGTTTTCAAACAAAAACACCATTTTTGACATCCTTTACAAAAATCATCACTGTGATTTCAATTCTTCACCAAATCACTTCATTCAAACTACACTTTCTTCGTTTCTTAACGAAATAGCATAATCAATCCTCAATTCACAGATTAATGTACAAATTGGCCACTAAAATTGGTACTTTTCACAAGCCATATGTAAAATACATATACTGTAATTACTTCTTTCTTTTAAGCGTAATTAGCATAAAAATTCTTATCTAAACACTAGTTTTAATCATCACAAACATATACAATAACAAGTAATCAATTGTATATCAACAATTCCAAAAAGATGAATTCACAGAACTTGAAGTTATATGCCTTAAAATTCATATAATACATATATATAAATATAATCAAAGTTATGGAAATACCTTCTATTGTTCGGTAATTCTTGCTAGAACACCGTGACTTTCTTTGAACTTCTCCAAAAATCTACCTCTCAACTCTCTCTATTCTCTGTAACTTTTCTCCCCTTCTTCCTCAGTAGACTTAGGCCAAATAATTTTTACGCATAATAAAACTTAACCCAACGCACACACCCAAACGTCTGAAACCAATGCTATAATAATTAGAATAATAAATTATCAGTTATAATATATATTATTTTTTATTTATTATTTATTTATTTTATTTGTTATAGTAAAATTCATAATTAAAAAGAGAAAATCTAAAAGCCATAAGGCTTTATTTGGAAAAAAGTCTTTAAAATAATGACTTTATATTTTAAGCCTTGTTTGGGTTAACTAAGTTAAACTCTTTTAATTTATTTTAATAAAAAATTTAGTTTATAGTTTATCGGAGCCGTTCTAAAGTAGACCAATGAACGGACTAAGGCAAAAAACACATGCGGGTCGGGTTGAACTCGCAAAAACACGCGGGTTTAACCCGACCCGCGTGTTTTTTTGCCTTGGTCCGTTGATTGGCCCGCTTATTTGGTCCGCTGGAGATCCTCCCCGTATAGTTTATAATCACATATGCCTTATTTGGATTTCCATATCCAACATTAATCAAATAAAATAATTATACATACTACATTTTAAATAAATACTCCACTTAAATATATATTACAAAATTATAAATTTATTATAATTTTATTTAATAACTTAATATACCACCTTAAATTATTACATTGAAACAACAATATAACATCTCAAGTTATATTACAATTCTCCAAATTATAAATTTATTTAATTTAGAATATTATCTAATAAATTTAATTCATAAATATTTAATAACAACAATCACATCAACATCAGCTAAAATATTTATTTAATTTAATAAATATATCATATTAACATCAATTAAAATATTTATTCAACAATAAACACCTCAAATAAATATTCAGATAATTCAATAAATATTTAAAATTTAAATTTGAAATTTTGGATTGTTATATCCTTCCCTCTTTACAAGGATTCTGTCCCCGGAATCACAACTCAACAAATTAAATCGTCACATTCTTCCCTCCTTACAAAGATTCTATCCTTAGAATCGAAGACATAGACTAAATAAATCACTCAGGATAATTCTTCATTGTTTCAGCTTCGAGTTCCCATGTAGCCTCTTCGACAATGTGGTTCCTCTATATCACCTTCATAGAAGGTATCACCTTATCCCTGAGCATTTGTTCTATTCTGTCAACTATCTGGATAGAAATTTCCTAGTAGGATAACCATAATGGTTCGTACTTGATCATATGATTGCAGTCGAACTTGATCAATTATATCACCGAAACATGAAAAACATTTCAAATGCGCTTTAACTGTAGAGGTAAGGCTACCTCAAAACTATCTTTTCAACTTCATCAATGCTTCCTATACTATAACCGATTTATACCCAATATAGTTCGTCAAACTTATCACACTTTAGAAATTTAGGAACTTGCCATAATCATATGAGTTTAGGAACTTATCCTAGTCAGACCATAGGCGTCCATTCACTGAGGAGTTCAAAAAATACCATATGATTATGAGTCACGAACTTACCATATGCTTTAGTTTTAAGAACCGAACCTAACCTTATTACAATCTAACCTAATCTTAACAACCTCTAACTATCAAATATATACATGAGAAAAGAATCACCTTTCAACCACATATACATTGATAGCGCAATACCAATATTCCAATGATTATCAATGTGATAAACCAAGTGTATGCACAAAACCTCTGCCCATACAAAGGTTGGTATGACTTAGTCACCATATGAGTCCTCAATTGAAATCCCACCTAGCATATCTTACTCTTAACTTGCCTATACTTGCTCAATGCGGATTCCTCGTATGACATTATCGAAAACTTCTCGTGCGCTTAGCATGCCTTTCGATGTCTGAATTTCCTTTTATTTTGGCAATCGATTTGCAAATGTTATGACATACGTATTTCTAATTGCATTCCACACATTCTTGCAAACCCTTTCTGGAAATTCGATGTAAATCGTGAATCTCGATTTGACACAATTGACGCTGAAACATCGTGCCTTGAAAAAAAAAACTTCTTTAACGTACAACTTCGTACACTGTTCGATAGGTAAAATGTTAACTTTGACATACCATAGAATCTATCACCATATCTTTCCATCAATAGTAATATCGAAGGCAATATATAATTTTTGTGTGCTCCCTAGTTGATTCAATATATAATTTTTATGCAAAACTTCATTTTCAATTTCTGATATTAGCGAAATCTAGTTTCTTCCTTCAACTATCAACTATCCTTCAGTAGTCGATTTTAAATTTGACATCCTCATCTTGGAGCTACTCTTCTGAATAGCTTCTCCTCTGACTTTTCATATATCTTACATCCTACCATAAATTAGTCATTTCTATTATGAACCCGTCTTGCATAGTTAATAAAAACAACTCCTACCTTTTCCTAAGACGTCAGCAACCACGTTCGTTTAGGATTTTGCATTCACCCTCCTTGACTAACTCCCGCTATCACTTCAACGCATGCTTAAATACCCTTATATAAGAATATACTTTAGACACTTATGGTCTATTTATATCTCACACTACTTTCCAAAATAACACCTCTAAATCCTCAAGGCAACCACTACTACCTCTAGCTCTGGATCTTGAGTTGGATATCCTTTCACGGAAAACTTAAAGCTTCAAAGTTTGGAATTTGGAAAAACTTAAAGCTACAAAGTTGTAGAGAATTCAATTTTGTATGGAATGGACATATAATTCGTATTTTTCTGATAAAAGGGCTATTTTCTATGAATTATTGAAGCTTTGGAAATTAGAATATATTTATTAAAATTGGGTGGGACCCACTTTTGTTTAAAAACATGTGGGCTGCTATTTTTTTCCAAGATGGAATGCTTGATTTTTCAGCAAGGTGTGCATAGAAGATGAGGGAAAAAAGAAATAATGTTTTATTATTTAGTCTCCTATGGGGTTCTAGCATTTTCCTATAAATAGGCGCTTAGGTTAGAATTGAAAATCACACCAAAAACATAAGTTTTCTCTCTCTATATTATCGAGCATTTTTTTTGAGTATTTAGATACTTTGAGAGTTGTTATTCAGTGCAAGTTTCCTTCGGCTTTACATCCGATATTCCGGTCAGAAGCACTGTTATTTTGAGGTAAGGGATGTTATTTTCTTCTTAAATGATATTATTTTCTTCAATATCATTATGCCGAAATATTGATATGAGTTTGATTGTGGAATTTCTAACTTTTTCTGTTGGGGTTACTATTCACGTATACGGCACTATTCACAAATACGGCACAATTCACCGAAAATTGAAAGTTTCTCTTCTTTGTCCCAGATGTCTATTATGGTTACTATCTTTGATTGTATCCATGTTTTTTTATCTTTATTCTTGAATTTTACTCCATTGTTGTTTATTATGGAGTATTTTTAAACTTGAGTTATCTAACGTAAGAATCTCTAATCTTTGTTCTTTTATCTCACTAGATTCATTCTCTAATATGTTTTTATCATCTTCAGTCCTTAATGGTGATACTTAATGAATATCTTTGGCTTGTAGTGCAAAGATGTATGATTACCTGATAAATATCTTTGGCCCATAGTGCAAAGATGAGCAGGTGTTGAGATGAACATGACCAAATGGTGATACAAATGAATATCTTTGGCCCGTAGTGCAAAGATTAATATTTGATTTAAGATGTATACTGATTGATATTACAAGGATAAAATATTGATGATGGACTTTTAAATTCATAGATGATAGTAGATTTCATTCTTTACTTAACTCTTATAATGAATTGTTGTTTCTGCTGCAGTTCTTGATCTAAAACTAGTTGTCTATTATATCCTATCAGATTTTTCCCTGTTGAAGACTAAGGATAATTTGTTGTATATTATCTTAGTCATAATATTCTTTACTGGTGTTACGCCCCCAAAACAGGTATACATCACCTATTCTGAGTCGCCAAATACATGGTACAGAATACAAATACAATCTTAAATATACTACAAGAGCTGTGAGTTTTAATACAAATATTGTCTTTTAGACAGTATTCATACTCAAAATAAGTCCTCAATACATTTATTATCACACTATTTCATTGAATAGTGGGGACTACTAATGCAATCATCTGGACCATCACTCCGTTCTCCGACTAGTCCCTGCTACGTTCTCATTTCCTGAAGAGAACAATTAAAGCAAAATGGTGAGCTCAACTAGCCCAGTAAGAAATATTATGACTAAGATAATGTAGAATAACTTATCGTTAGCCTTCAACAGTGTTAAACTGATACAATATAACAAACATCAAGTTTAACTACAGTGGAACAAGTAATCCATTAGAAGAGTCAAGTAGAGAATAAAATCTACTATCTTCTATGATTTGAATGGTTTTTCTTTACTTTTATCGCTGAGACCCAACTTAATAAATAATCCACATCATCAAATCATCCCTACACTACAGGCCAAGGATATTCTTTAGTATCACAACCATAAATTATTCATGCACTATGGGCCAAAGATAATCGTATTTTCATCAACGGTCCTGATCATGCCATAAAACAATTCAACTTTGCACCCTTGGCCGAAGTGAATCCATAGCCATATTCATACCAAAAACTGTCCATCAATGCACTACGGGCCAATGAGGACTTTTTCCACATCATTTGTAACATTACAGTCATGATTGTGAAGCCCCCAAATATGGGTCCCTTCAAACCTCAAATTCGGCCCGCCAAGATACTACTATCATCATACTATTATATCTTTTATTCATAACTTAAATGAATATAACCTTGCTTATTACAATTTAGAATATAAATTCTTTCTATTTCCAGGATCTATGTATAATGAACCCAGCTGTTATAAGTTTCAAATATTGGTCATTTATCATTCTTGTTTTACATCATATTCGATGTTATATAAATATGCGGAATAATTTAAACTTTTTCAATATCCTTGGAAAAATAATCTTTTATTTATTTCTTAACTTGAATCAAGTTCAAATTCCTGAATCAAATTATGTTATGATTCCTTCTATTCGAATTACATATAAATCTTTACATCTTGATTTGAATTTCTCTATATATCATATAGTACAACTTAACATGTATTACACCTTATAAACTATTATCATGTACATCTCCTGGAACCTAAACATGTTTCAAGAACATATATTTAAATAAAAAAATCAATCTCCTTCGATGCTATTAAACTTCATCAATCAAGTAGCACGTAACTTTACCATAAGTCCTTAACCTGCAAAAGTGATTATTTGCAAGGGTGAGCTCGACAGCCTAGCAATTCTAACAGTTTTCATGCAGCACATAGAATATAATAACATATACAGTTCATGCATTCATAATCGATCAATATTTACTATGCATGTTACTTCTCAAATAATAGGCATAGAGGTTTATATCACAAGCATATCATCAAAGATCAACTTTCACATTTCATACATATCTGATATACATTTAATATATATACATCAACATTCTCATGGCATAATATAACTAACAGTTATCGAATTCATATAACAAATAGGAACTGAAAGACTTGCGTGATTCGTACTTTATAAACTACAACTTAACTGCTTAATGCTTATCTGCACTTTGTGTATTCCTACACAGTTATATAATCATGGATTCATATCCATCGGTAATATATTTCATGCACTTTTAATATAAGAACAATGTTACATTATTTCCTAACTAGGTTTGTAAAACCTACATTTCGCTTTCTCATCATACTCTTAGAATAGCTGGGTATGTCTAGGTATACCTTAACCACTCGTATATGACATCAACATTCATATATATACACCACACACTTGACTCGCTAAGTGTTTGACACATTTAAAACTCATATAGGTAAGTTCAAACGTTACACATAAACGTCTAACTTAGTTGTAAACCTTCATCATATATCCTACATACTCAAAGCACAAATCAGATTCTATGTCACCTTAAAGTCAAACAATCATAGTCTCTAATCATTACTTTACATTCTACAAATACGTTTTGGACTTATCATTTGAAAGTCTATAATCACCTCTTTAAACACGTACTAAACTGAGCTTGACAACCTTTTATGTGCAATACATCTTGGAATTACATTCCATATCCATCCGTGCACATAACAAGACCACATTCATATGTTTCCAAGGTCGGAACTTAAAAGACACAAAGTTCATCAAGTTTTATTTTCATAACTTTAAGTTTTTCTTCCAAAATACTTTAAACCAAGCTATATCAATCTATTATATACAAGGTAACTTTAAAACAACATTTCATGTCCATTCATATGCGTACATAGGGTCCAAGGTCAGAAGTCAAAGGACACCAAATTCATCAACTTCCGTTACTCAAAAACTTTAACTTTTCTTTTAGAAATCATTGTTAAAGCATTCCATTATGAGTAAACTAATCTTAGCCATATGATATGTCTATTATCATTCATTTTCATGTTATATCATTTAGAATAATATATTCCATCGTCGGGAGCACTATACTTGCGTATGTGCTTGTTCGACGCCCTCTGATCGCCTCCAAATAAGTAACAGTCACCACAATGACTATTTTTACCCTTCCTAACCACTTCAAATTGAAATACTTAAAGAACAAAGGTTGTAGGTCTATTTGTTCTCGTTCCGGATCATCCTGAATCACCTCAATCGGAGTTCGTATGAAAAAGTTATGACCGTTTTACAAGAACAGGTTAAAGCAATCACACTCAGCAGACATGGGGCACGGCCGCGCCCCTTATCCTCACCATTACCACGCGGCTGTGTGATAGCTCAGCCCTAGCTGTGCGCCCGCATGCAAGGGATGTGGGCTCGCGCGAGGCTTCGCACAGATAACAGTTTTTGACATAACTTTCTCATTTTAAATCCGAATTAGTTGGTTTTCGATTCGTTGGACTTGTTAAACTCTTAGCTAACCATCTACAGAGTAATTATAACACTTTAAACACATTAACTAACCTAAAGATTAATCCAAAACTCATATTCATACTAAATTTTCATGTTTTTGGAAAGTTTAGCGAATTCATTCACCACGATTTCGTTTCTCAACCAAATTGGTTCGTTTAACTTTCGTTGTTTTTGCATTTGACTATATTATCAGTATCTAGAAATAATTCATGGATTATAACAAGTTTTAGCCATCAAGTTTGTGACTTAAAAGCACTATTTCTTTACATTTCTATGGAAATGCAAAACTTAGAAATCAAGAACTTGTATTCTCTTTAATTTAGCATGCTTAGGCCAATTACACTGACTTCATAACATATATATATCTTAGACAACATGATGACATCAATTCATAATTCAATAAATCAAGAAATTCATAACTCTTTAAAAATTCAACATTATACCCTCTCACATTATAATCACGCAATCATCATGTGTTCACCACTCTATACTTGATTTATGTTTTCAGAAACATTGAGTAGTTTGAATTAAGTACCTTTTATGATTTTTCTAAATTAACAGAGTGCTCCTCCCTCTTACTGCAATAATCAAAGCAAGAGCTTTTCTTGAAATTCTTCTTAACTCTCAACTCACTGACTCTCTCTATTCATCCATTTCACTCTATATGTTGTGCTAACAGAAAACTAGCAATTAGAAATTGAAAGGCAAGCTCTCTAAATATATAGCCAAACCATTACCCAATTTTGGTTTTTGCCCTAGAAATCAAACTAGTAGAAGGAAGAAAAATCCATTAGACAAGAAGGAGTTGGTGGAAAGTTGCTAACCACTCCCTCCCCATCATTCCCATAGCCATCATCAATATCTTCTAGCTTTTGATTTCACTGAGTTTTGAGCATGGAGAAATAGACTAGGCCAATGGCGTAGCCATGTGAGTAAGGAGAAATGACTGTGAAATTGGGATAAGGCTTATAACTCAGCAACTGAAGCTTAGTCTAGTTCCTTTTAATTCCCAAAATGAAATTTTAATGTTTTAATGCTATTACACCAAGTAAAATTAGGGATTATTTATGTACTCATATCATATAATCCATTTACATTAGTCCACATAATATTTTAATTGGGCTAAATATCATTCAGTTGGGTACTTTCAACCCATTTATTTCATATTACACATAAATATAATAATGATAATTATTAATCATTATTTCTCTTTTAATAATTTTGGTTAAACCTTCAGTTTGGCTTAACTTTAATATTTAGGCCATACAATGCTCATCTATCTCATTTACTGGAGTTATATATAACTCAAGCTCATTATTTCTATAATAAAATATTAGGGGTCTAGGCCACATTTGGCTTTTCCCCAATTCCACATTATTTTAATATTTATTTAATATAAGATTTATGTCACACTTTATCATAATGCAAAATTATTTAGCTTACTTAAATAATTACATACTTATAATATGTACAACCTTTACACTTAGAATAATTAATATTTACTCTATTAATTCTTTAAATTATACACTGTATGTATATTTATTCGATTGTCCCAAGACAACATCCTCAATATTTACATTCACAGTTTTCAAATATTAACCCCTTCACATATTACCATATTATGTAATATATAAAAATACTAACATTACTTAACATACTCATTTCATTTTCTTCATGTAAAGAACATATATTAATTCACCATCCTATGTAAGGGAATTAACTCTTTTTATTTGATTTACTATCACGCCACTGCCACACAAGGCTTTATACTCAAATTATATTATAATATTACATAATATAACTTAATTAACCAATATTAATTTCAATAAATAACTTCTCATTCAATTCATGATTCGTTATCTCAATCCATTCATGGACTGTTGGAATACCAATTATGGTCCTTATTATAACATATTAGTTAATAATGCACAAATCCTAAAGTTCAGATTACAAACTCATCATGAACAATCTACAGGCTGGAACGGCCGCTCTGGTCTTAGGCTTGAGAGTGGCGCGGTCGTGCCACCTCAAGTTAGGACGCAGAAATGTTATGCTTTAATAGAAACAAAACTTAACTCGCAAATCTTTAAACTTGCTCCATACATGCTATCTCATTATACTAACAAAAAATGAATCTCCAATGACTACATTCTTGAATAACTTAGAGATTAAACTTCAAGTTCAAACTCTTCTTTCTTTAATCTATACACTTAACCAAATCCCAATATTAGTCAATAAATCTCTAACCAATATTTATCTAAAGATATATCGATTTTCTTCTCTCTTCAACAACATACATATACACAAGTCTAAACCAAGCACACATAGAGTCTTTAATAGTATTCAATATAGTACACTGAGTGGTTTTCCACAAACAACCAAAAAATTAGTTTCCGTCTCGTCTACACTTTTTTCACAGTGAGTTAGATCGGTTACAAATTAGTATATACCTCTGCTCTCTAAAGGAATTATTTAGCCCAGCTTCTATACATCCACCATTAAAGGGTACGGTTGCACTACCTTAGACTTGATACATAATCAAACATATACTCAAGAAATTAGTGATTATCAAATATATTTAAGGTTACCAACTTACTATGATAAAATAATTCTATAAATTATTTAATGCCGATAGATAAATCTTATCCATCTTCTTTACTAATTCACCTCTACAACAAATATATAATAATGATATATATTTATTAAACACAACCACACTTATTACATAGCGCATATTACCCTATGTAACGCAATACCACATACCACGTAACACATTAAATATTTTTATTTCAACCCTTCACATGCCTTAAGAATTTTATCTACTAAATTCTTATTTTAATATTTTTTGAAAAATCGGGTTCTTACATCTTCTCCCCCTTATAAGTATTCCGTCCTCGGAATCACTGAAACCTCCTCTACTCGGTGCTATTTCGAATATTACATATTCTTTTGAATAATTTTATCCATTCTCTTTTCGGAAGTTTCATTATAACCTTCTCACTTGCATTCTACCACATTCTCCTTTTTAAAGAACATTCTACTCACTACATTCATCACATAGAAGAATAAGAGTCTTCCACGATTTTTTAATAATCGGGAGGTAGTATGAATAACTCAGATTCCAAATTATGTTAAGGGGTCACACAAGACCGTGAACTAGTGCTTCAACACAATCCTTCATACTACAAACCAGAGTGTTTATCAATCACAAAGACTGAAAACACCCTCCACACGTACACTAGGTGGCCAGTCTATAGTACCACTACGTTGGGACGTAACGTAGTGTTTTGTAATGACTATATGCGTTACGCTCGGAACCATTGTCCCCCAAAACATGTCCCCTTATAGGGTTGTTCACCTCAGCTTTTCCACATCTGAATCCGCACCAAAGCAATTTGGTTTGCCGTAAATAGTAAAGAACGCTTGAATTTCAAAAATATTTTTCAACAGTCGTCTAGCCGAATCAAATAGCTTAAACTTTTATCAACCATTTGGACATCAATCAAAATAATTTGGCCAACTTAATTGACCTTCTTTATAACTTAAAAGAAAACCAAAATTCTTTTATGACATCATGATACCGTACCAGATTAGTAGTACGTTGAGGATTCCGCCATTAGGTGACTTTGTCATATTAAATCATACCATAGTGGGCTGACGATCTTTCGATCACAACAATCACTAGGTTCAACTGTATTGAAGACTCCATCGTTTACCATTTCTACACCATACCAAATGATGTAAATGGTCAGAAATACATTTTGAAAATTTTTAAATCATTTTGTCTTAGCCGAAACAATTAGCATAGACATATGAATAACGGTATTATTTTCAAAACATCATTGCTTCAATCACGTGATCCAAAGTTTTTCTAGAAAATTGAAATGCCAACATTAGCACGAAGTCAATAAATTTTGAAAACCTAGCAGAGCTAGAAGATTTAGAAAATCCATGTTTCTCCTTCAACTTTACTCCATTGCTTCATTCTATCAATCTCTAACACCGTTAATGCTTACTATACAAAAATTTCTAACTTCATAACGTATAAATACCCGATATAGTTCATCAAACTTACCACACTTTGGAAATTCAAAAACTTGTCATAATCATATGAGTTCAAGAACTTACCCTAGTCAGACCATAGGCGTCCATTCGTTGAGGGGTTCAAATACATTTCATATAATTATGAGTCACGAACGTACCATAAGTATGAGTTTTAAGAACTCGCAACTTAACCTTATATTCTCTAACTATAACCTATTTATCTGTTATACACAGGAGAAAAGAATCACCTTCTCAACATGTATATACCAAATAACGCGACACAAACATTTCAATGATTATCAGTGCTAGAACTAAGTGGTTTTTACACCAAATACAATTCCCCGCCCATAACAAGGAATCATACAACTCAGCTGCTGACATGGGTCCTCAATTAAAATCCCCACTTAACTCTATCTTACATTTTACTTGATACGAATTCTTTGTATCTCATCACATATAACTCCTCATGAGTCATATCATACCATTTCATAGTACATTCTCTTATAGCATCAAGCTATACACGCTTAGTCGTTACAGACTATTTATCACTTTATTGCTCATTCTGATCACGTCGTGATCATCGGTTTACCTTAGGGTTCTTTCCCTATTATCAACAAAACTCCACTCGAGTTCATTCTCATTATCTTTGTCATATTCATCTTATCGACATCATCTTAACAATTTTATTACCGGAGTTAGGAAACTCCTAAATTCTCATTCTCTAGATACTTTAAGATTCTTCTTTGAATCTTCACTTGTATATTTTAATCTTTATCTTTCTCTCTCTATCTGGTTATAGTCTATGGAACACTTACCTAAGTTTATAACCTACATCTTTGATACCAACCTGTGACGCCCCTAAATCTGGGTCCCTTCGAACCTCAGATTCGTTCTGCCACGATACTACTATCGTTAGACTATTATATCTTTTATTCGTAACATAAATGAATATAACCTTGCTTATTACAATTTAGAATATAAATTCTTTCTATTTCCAGGATCTACGTATAATGACCCCATCTGTTATAAGTTTCAAATATTGGTCATTTACCATTCCTGTTTTACATCATATTTGATGTTATATAAATATGCGGAATAATTTAAAAATTTCAATCTCCTTGGAAAAATAATCTTTTATTGATTTCTTAACTTGAATCAATTTCAAATTCCTGAATCAAATTATGTTATGATTCCTTCTATTCGAATTACGTATAAATTTTTACACCTCAATTCAAATTTCTCTATGTATCATATAGTATAACTTAACATGTATTACACCTTATAAACTATTATCATGTACATCTCCTGGAACCTAAACATGGTTCAAGAATATATATTTAAATAAAAAAATCAATCTCCTTCGATGCTATTTAACTTTATCAATCAAGTAGCACGTAACTTTACCGTGAGTCCTTAACCTGTAAAAGTGGTTATTTTCAAGTATGAGCTCGACAACCCAGCAATTCTAACAGTTTTCATGAAGCATGTAGCATATAATAACATATACAATTCATGCATTCATAATCAATCAATATTTACTATGCATGTTACTTCTCACATAACAGGCATAGAGGTTTATATCATAAGCATATCATCAAAGATCAACTTTCACATTTCATACATATCTCATATACATTTCATATATATGGTTCGTTTAACTGTCATTGTTTTCATATTTGACTATATATCAGTAGCTAGCAACAATTCATGGATTATAACAAGTTTTAGTGTGACTTAAAAGCACTATTTCTTAACATTTCTATGGAAATGCAAAACTTAGGAATCAAGAACTTGTACTCTCTTTAATTTAGCATACTTGGGCCAATTACACTAACTTCATAACATACATATATCTCAGACAACATGATGACATCAATTCACAATTCAATAAATCAAGAAATTCACGAACTCTTTAAAAATTCAACATTATACCCTCTTACATTATAATCACACAATCATCATGTGTTCACCATTCTATACTTGATTTATGTTGTCAGAAACATTGAGTAGTTAGAATTAAGTACTTTTGATGATTTTTCTCAATTAACAGAGTGTTCCTCCCTCTTACTGCAATAATCAATGCAAGAGCTTTTCTTGAAATTCTTCTTCACTCTCAACTCACTGACTCTCTCTATTCATCCATTTCACTCCATATGTTGTGCTAACAGAAAACTAGCAATTGGAAATTTAAAGGCAAGCTCTCTCTATATATAGCCAAACTATTAACCAATTTTGGTTTTTTCCCTAGAAATCAAACTAGTGAAAGGAAGAAGAATCCATTAGACATGAAGGAGTTGGTGGAAAGTTGCTAACCACTCCCTCCTCACCATTCCCATAGCCATCATCACTATCTTCTAGCTTTTGATTTCACTGAGTTTTGAGCATGGAGAAATAGACTAGGCCAATGGCGTAGCCATGTGAGTAAGGAGAAATGACTGTGAAATTGGGATAAGGCTTATAACTCAGCAACTAAAGCTTAGTGTTGCCTAAATTTTTAATAGCACTTTACCACGCAAGTATACGCATTCAATTGTAATATTCAGCAAGCAAGGATATCGTTCCCACGAGGAAATAGACTAATATTTATCAATTACTAACTCTAATGCAATTAATCCTATTTTAAACTAAGAAAATTTTGTTTGTGATTTAAAAATTAAACTTAACAAACTAATAATTAAAATCAGAATTTCACAAGAATAATTGCAGATTTAATAGGTTAAGATTACAACTTCCCTTGGTATTTCATTTAAACTAACTTACTTCCCATTTAAAATAAATCAATTAGTATGAATCATTATCCAAGAATGCTTTATGAATATTCATACATTACTTCCAAAGGCACGTGAACAAATCCTCCTAAATCCAATCTTTAAGATGCGAAATTACAAGGAACATCCCAATTAATCAACTCACTATATTCCTATGTGTATCAAGTTAATTAGGGTTTTACACTGAAATTCTTTCAATGGATACAAAAGACACATAGGTATATTCCTATCCTACACGCTAATCATATTAACCCTATTCAGATTATATGAACAGATGTTCTCATATCCAGATCTCAATCTATACTCCATCTTCCAATTTCATATAGATTATCACAGTAATTGTTGGCCAAACAATTAATCAATAAACATAAGATATAATAAACAATTAAATAAAAACCAACTTTCATTCAATGGGAAGCTTGCAATTTAAACTACATACCAAGTTTGTTGCAATCTTAATGAAAATTTAGTTCATAATAATAATAAAGGAAAACATCATCCAAATTAATAATCCAAACATCTCAGATAGTTACAAAAAATAAAACTAGAGAAGAGAAGAAGAAACTCTGAATTTGCTCCAATACTCTCTCTTAGATCTTCAGCCTTTGCAATTCTCCTTCGTGTTTTCCTTCCTTGTTCTCTCTGCAAATCTCTTGAAAAATTGAGTGATACGTCTTTTCTAAAGTCTTCTCCTATTTGTATTGGTCTCAGCTCTCATTCAGACTCCTATTTGGCTTTAAAAACCCACTTAGCAGTAGAAAAACGCTCCTATTTCCGCACATGAGCGCCTAGGCGTTCAAAATAGGCCATTTTCAAGCGCCTAGGCACTTGACCAGGACCACGTAATTACAAAAATGCCACTCAGCTTTAATTTTCATGATTTTTGACCTTTTTCTTCTCCGAAATGACCAATTTGTCCCTCCAGCTCCAATCTACAACAAATAAACACAAAACACATAAAAAGACACTAAAACAATTAAGATAAAAATAATTAATTTTAATAATATCGGATTCATAGGTATAAAACCTACTCATCAAATACCCCCAGTCAACATAGTTGTTTTTACTGTGCTATCCTTATTATATCAGTTTCCAACAGGTAAAGATTCAAATCATGACAAGAAATCACATCAAAGTCTTAACAGACAATACTATACTTGTCTACACAATTCCAATCTCATCACTGGCCAAAACAGACTTAAACTATCTAACGTCTGTAAACATGCAAATACTTAATTTTATTTTATTTTAGAAAATTAAAATGAAAACTACATGAATGCAAACTACATGAAAAACTATTAACTGAATACTATATGAATGCACTAGATGAATAATACATGAATGCACTGGAGCTAGAAGATTGCACCCCCAAACTTAACTTATGAAATGTCCTCATTGTATATAACCAACAAAATTTAAAAAAAATTAAGCACTGAGGACTTCCCTGAAAGATAGAAGCTTTATTCCTTGCCAGTATTCTCTTCTTCTGATTCTTCTTCATCAGCCGGGGGGTATGCAGACAATGGTGGAAATTGGTAGGGAGCGACAGCTGGATTCATGCGGGCAAACATCTCTAGGAATGCTGCACTAAAATTCTGATACACCTCCGTTTGTCGCTGAGCTAGGCTATCCTGATTTCTTTCCATTCGGTCAAAACCCTGCTGAACTCGAGTGGCCACCATGTCAATCCTTCTAGTTTAATTACTTAAATCTCGACGAATATCTTCAAAAAAATTTGTTGGTGGCCCAGAACTTCCAGCTACAGAAGGATTGTCGTGGAACTGTTGATTAGGCTCGTCTGCAAGCTCGAGAGGAACAATAATGAATCCTAACCCTCTCGGGTGTGGTATACCCCCACCCCATACCTTGTACTTCTTAATAAGCAAGTGGTCAATTGCAGTTAAAGGAGGTTGTGTAGCTTCCTTGGCATCCCATTTTACTCCACTTTTCGACATAGTCCAGTAATCAAAGACGGATGAGGTAGTCCACCTGAGGTCCCTCCTTGAATTGCTCTATTAATGGAATCATGTATAACCTGACCCACATCTATAGTTTTTCCTTGTGCAATGCAGAAAAGCAATGCTGCCCGTTGATTTATAACATCACTCATATGCCTACACGGCATCAAATTGGCACAAATAAAGGCATTCCATGCTTTCCCATAACTGCTTAGTGTGGATGCAGGGAACAAAACAGCTTCTTGTTGATCTTTTAATTTCCATGTTGTTCCAGGTACACACAAGGCTTGAATGATCTCACTGTAGTCTAGCTCGTGCTCTAAATATTGCATGTAGCCATTATTGGGTATTATGTTCAAGCCGTAGTAGGCATTTATTGTCCTAAAACTGACCTCCACTGATTTTCCGCGAACCCAAATTATGTTACCAACATGATCTTTTGCATTGGCGTAGAATTCCTTAACAATTTTAACGACTGATGCATCCGGTTGGGCTGTAAAGTTCACCCATCTTCTACTCCCAATCATTTGTAATAATTCCCCATCTTCTATCTCCGGCAATAATCCACGCTCGGGAATTAGAGCTTTACTAGAAAGTACATTGTAATATCTTTCGAACGCTTTAGCGCTTGTAAATCTCTTTTTGTTAAACTTTTGCGAAGTGCCCGAAGTTGCTCCTCTTTGTCTCTTAGTAGCCATAGTCTTATCTAATATGTTCTTGCCAAGACAAATGATATTCAATGACTTAAGATAGCCAAATCCTCTTTGTGACAAATTATCGAACACTTGGTGTGCACAGATTTTGAACACTATTGGTAGGCACTCCCCCAAACTTAATTTTCACCAAATTTGTTAATTACTAAGCACACTATACTTCCAAGGCAATACAGGCAACTATTAAAAGTACCCACACCCACTTGAGCCAACACAATGACAGAAACTAACTTCAAAGTACTAACATGGCTATTATCCAAGTGAATCCAAATAATTTACAATAAAATCTTGTGCACTTACTTGGTTATAGCCAAATATGATGTTTCAATCAAAGTTGCATGAGCAATTTGAGCTTTGAACCCTTACTTCAGATAGATGTGGCTTGAATGTAAGTTGGTTCCCGAATTGGTGAAGAAGGATGACAAGATGGAGCTTAAGTGCCTTAGTTTGGGTAGGAGATTTAGTGTTTGATTAGGATTTTACAAGAAAAAGATGATTATTGTGGCTAGATTAGAGGAGGGTTGAGAGTTGAGTGAGTTTGAGTTGGAGTAGGAGAGC
Source organism: Panax japonicus (assembly GCA_020205505.1). Taxonomy (NCBI): domain Eukaryota; kingdom Viridiplantae; phylum Streptophyta; class Magnoliopsida; order Apiales; family Araliaceae; genus Panax; species Panax japonicus. The sequence continues at coordinate 16,483,753 of CM035112.1, forward strand.
AAGAATGTGTTTGATTTGGGTTTGGAAGAGTCTTGCCCGATTAGGGCTTTTATAAAAAAAAATTTACAGCATGAGCGCCTAGGCGCTTGATTCTGGCTTGTCTGGACCGCCTAGGCGGTTGGCTGCAGCATGTGTTGAATGCATGGAGCGCCTAGGCGCTTGGTTTTGCTTTGTCTGGACCGCCTAGGCGCTTGGCTGCAGATTGGTTACTGTTTTGGGGCGCCTAGGTGCTTGTTTTGTACAAGGCTTGGGCGCCTAGGAGCTTGGCTGCAGATTGGCTACTGTTTTGGGGCGCCTAGGCGCTTTTTTTGTACAAGGCTTGGGCGCCTAGGTGGTTGGTCATGTCTTGGTGATAATTTTCCAAACTTGTTGCTTTCAACCTGCAATACCCAAACTTTAATTGTTAGTTTCTTCTTTTACAAGGAGATTAAGACTTATCTTAAAAACCCTAAACTAAGATAAACTACATAATTAACTAGACTAACATACTACGAAAGGAAAAAAAACAAAACAAAAATACCATACACCATTAAGCAATCCAATAACACTAAAAATTAAGGAAATGATTAGAAATTTGAGAATTTGACAAATGGATATTCTTCTATTGAGCTCATAAGTGCTTGGCAATTAGTCAAACCTGCCAAATAAGAATTCATGTTTCCTATCCTGCAATCAATTGAATATCGTGTTAGAGAACGTCAGGCGTGTAACAAATCCTAAACTATAAAAGTTTAACCACTAAATACACTAACAGTAACGCAAATTAAACAAACTAAAAGTAAAAATAGAAAATAACAATAAAAATTCCTGGGTTGCCTCCCAGTTAGCGCTTGGTTTATAGTATTCAGCTTGACTTTCTTCTCTGTTCTAATCCGTAAGGTTGACCGATGTCTTTTCACGGTCAACACAACCCCCATAGTAGTGCTTCAATCTTTGACCGTTGACTTTAAAATTACGTTTGGAATTTGGGTCTTCCACTTCCACAGCTCCGTGAGGATAAACTTTTGTAATGATAAATGGCCCTGACCAACGAGATTTCAACTTTCCAGAAAACAGTTTAAGCCTTGAATTGTATAATAACACTGTTTGCCCTGCTTCAAACTTTCTTTCCAGAATTTTCTCATCATGCCACCTCTTAATCTGTTCTTTATATAACTTCGCGTTCTCATACGATTGGAGTCTGAAGTCATCCATTTGGTTCAATTGTAAGAGGCGCTTCTCCCCCGCAGCAGACATATCAAAGTTTAACTTCCGAATTGCCCAATAAGCACTATGTTCGAGTTCAACTAGAAGATGGCATGCCTTCCCATATACTAACCTGTACGGAGACATCCCTATCATAGTTTTGTAAGCTGTACGGTATGCCCATAAAGCATCGTCCAACTTGCTAGCCCAATCTTTCCGACTAGGATTCACTATCTTCTCGAGGATTCGTTTCACTTCTCGGTTAGATAACTCAGCTTGACCACTTGTTTGTGGATGGTAAGCAGTAGCTATCTTATGAGTGACTCCGTACTTAACGAGGATAGCTGAGAACTGCTTATTACAGAAGTGCGTGCACTAATGATTACGCGAGGAGTGCCGAATCTAGAGAAAATGTTCTTTCGAATGAACTTAATCATAACCTTCGCATCATTGGTGGGCGATGCTATAGCTTCTACCCACTTCGAAATGTAGTCCACCGCTAGAAGTATATAGGAGTTACAGGAAGATGGTGGAAATGGTCCCATGAAGTCAATTCCCCAAACATCGAACAATTCGACTTCCAGGATCATGTTAAGTGGCATCTCGTGTCGCTTTGATATATTACCAACTCTTTGGCATCTGTCACATTTTAATGAAAACACACGGGCATCTTTAAAGAGTGTTGGCCAGAATAATCCACATTGAAGCACTTTAGCTGCTGTTCTTTCTCCCCCAAAATGTCCACCATAGTCAGATGAATGACATTGGTATGGAATATTCTCCATTTCAACTTCCGGAACACACCTTCTTATTACTTGATCGCCACATTGTTTAAATAAAAATGGCTCATCCCATAAATACTGTTTCACATCATGGAGAAATTTTTTCTTCTGCTGACTTGTGAAATCTGGTGAAAACACCTTACTGACAATGAAATCTACATAATCTGCATACCATGGTGTATCCATCCTTACCACAAATAGTTGTTCATCTGAAAAAAATTCATTGATCACTGTTGTGTCATTTTTTTTTAGTTCTGAATTCTCTAATCGTGATAAATGATCAGCAACTTGATTGTCTGTTCCTTTTCGGTCCCGGATCTCCAAGTCAAACTCTTGTAGCAATAATACCCATCTAATTAATCTCAGCTTCGCATATTTCTTTGCTATTAAGTACTTAATTGTCGAATGATCTGTAAACACGATCACTTTTGTCCCAATCAAATATGATCGAAATTTATCAAATGCATAAACAACTGCTAATAGCTCCTTCTCGGTAGTGGTATAATTCAGTTGGGCATCCGTTAATGTCTTACTAGCATTGTATATAGCATGAAAAATTTTATCCTTTCATTGGCCAAGAACTGCGCCAATCGCAAAGTCGCTAGCATCACACATTAATTCGAACGGGATACTCCAATCTGGCGCTATGATTACAGGTGCGGTAACAAGTTTCTTCTTCAACACATCAAAAGCTTCCAGGCATGCTTGATCAAAGTTGAATGGGACATCCTTCTCCCAAAGATTGCAAAGTGGTTTCGTGATTTTGGAGAAGTCTTTTATAAATCGTCTATAGAAACCAGCGTGTCCCAAAAAACTTCGAATACCCTTTACTGAAATAGGTGGTGGTAGGCTCTCGATGGTTTTGATCTTAGCTCTATCAACCTCAATTCCTTTTGATGACACTTGATGACCCAAGATTATCCCCTCTTGCACCATAAAATGACATTTCTCCCAGTTTAAAACCAAATTCATTTCCATACACCGTTTGAGCATGAGTGTGAGATTTTCCAAACAATAATCAAATGAATCCCCAAAAACTGAAAAATCATCCATAAATACCTCGAGATTTTGTTCGACCGTATCGGAGAAAATAGCCATCATACACCGTTGAAATGTTGCCGGCGCATTACATAATCCAAAAGACATTTTGCGAAAAGCAAAGGTACCATATGGGCATGTGAAGTTCGTCTTCTCCTGATCCTCGGGTGCAATGGCAATCTGGTTATAACCTGAGTATCCATCCAAAAGACAATAATACTCATGCCCTGCAAGTCTGTCCAACATCTGATCTATGAATGGTAGAGGAAAATGGTCTTTACGAGTGGCATTGTTCAACTTTCTATAATCCATACACACCCGCCAACCTGTAACTGTTCGGGTCGAGATCAATTCATTATGCTCATTTACAACTACTGTCATTCCCCCTTTCTTTGGCACACAATGAACTGGACTTACCCATGAGCTATCTGAGATAGGGTAGATAATTCCCGCATCCAACCATTTAATGATTTCTTTTTTACAACTTCCTTCATGATGGGATTGAGTCTTCGTTGTTGTTCCATAATCGGTTTCGCTTCATCTTCCAATAGAATCTTATGCATGCAAATTGATGGGCTTATTCCCTTGATATCCGCAAGAATCCATCCAAGAGCAGTCTTGTATTGTCGAAGTACCCTTAGTAGCTTTTCTTCTTGAACCTTATCAAGTGATGCAGAAATAATAAATGGAAAGGTAGAAGAAGAACCAAGGTAGGCATACCGTAGATGGTTAGGCAATGGCTTAAGCTCCAAGGTGGGCGGTTCTTCTAAAGATGATTTCGCCTTTTCATCCGGCTTTCCCCAAAAATCCAGAGGTTCAAATTTTTGCAAACATCGTGTGAACTTTGGTGCTGAATCTAACATTTGAACCCATTCTAGCACAGTTGAATCATCAAATAAATTTTCATTAACCATTGCAGTTTCAAGAGGGTCTTCATTCACAAATTCACTAAATACCTCTCTAGTTGCTTTTTCAATCATATCAACTCTAAAGCACTCTTCATCTCCCTTCGGGAATTTCATAGCCTTGAAAACATTAAAAGTTACTTCTTCATCTTGGACTCTCATCGTTAACTCTCCCTTTTGTACATCAATTAATGTCCTTCCAGTGACTAAAAATGGTCTTCCAAGGATAATGGGTATGTCTTTATCCTCTTCGTAGTCCAACACAATGAAGTCGGCTGGAAATATGAATTTGTCCACCTTCACTAATATGTCTTCCACAATGCCCTTAGGGTATGTCACTGATCTATCTGCGAGCTGTAAAGAGATATTTGTTGGCTTTGGTGCTGGTAATCCCAACTTAGTGTAGATCGAAAGCGGCATCAAGTTAATACTAGCACCCAAATCACACAAACATCTGTTAAAGAACTGGGGCCCAATCGTACACGGTATGGTGAAGCTGCTCGGATCCTTCAACTTCGGTGGTAACTTTCTTTATAGAATTGCGCTACATTCTTCTGTCAACGCTACAGTTTCGAACTACCCTAGCTTCCTCTTTCTTGCTAAAATATCTTTCATGAATTTTTCATAGCTAGGCATTTGTTCTAAGGCATCTGCAAATGGAATGTTGATTTGCAGCTTTTTGAACACTTCTAAAAATTTTGAAAATTGTCTATCTAATTTCTGCTTTTGAAATCTTTGAGGAAACGGCACAGGTGGTACGATTGTTGCTTGCTTATCTTCTTGTTATTTTTTCACAACTTTTTCCCCAGATTTACTTTTCGAATTTCCACTCTCTTGTTCACCATCCTCAGCAGAAATTATTTCCTTTTGTCTGTCTAAATCTGTAGTCAACTCCTTCCCACTTCTGAGTGTAACTGCCTTACAATGTTCATTTCCATCATTCCTTGGATTTTTCTCCGTATCACTAGGTAAAGAACCTGGAGTTCTAGTATTCAAAGAACTAGCTATCTGCCCAATTTGGTTCTCAAGATTCTTTATTGCAGCTGATTGGTTTTTCGTTGTGGCTTCAAACTGAGTTGCCAATCTTGCCAACAATTCTTCCATTTGTGATAGCTTATCAAGTTGATGAGGTTGTGGGTGTTGTTGAGCTTGTTGATGTGGCTGAAATCCAGGTGGATATGATTGCCATGGAGCTTGAGTTGGAGCATGTGACTGATTATTACTCCAAGAAAAATTTGAGTTGTTTCTAACTCCTGGATTGTAACTGTTTGGATAACTGCCCTGCTGCCTGTTATAATTGGAAACAAACTGGACTGAATCAAGATTTATTGCACATTGATCACTTGAGTGGCTACCCGCTCATATTTCATAAATCGTTTCCATTTTCTGAACTGGTTGTACTCCAAGTGCATCTATCTTCTTTGTAAGAGCAGAAATCTGAGCTGTCACTTGAGCTGACAATGTTGTCATCGCTTCCACTTCATACACCCCGACTGTCCTTGGCTGAGTCGTTCTTGCTGTTGGCCATTGGTAATTATTAGCTGCCATGGTTTCAAGCAACTGATATCCCTCATCACAATTCTTGGCCATAATAGCTCCTCCTGCTGCAGCATCTATACTCAATCTCACTGTGCTGAATAAACCGTTATAAAAAGTTTGCACCTGAAGCCATTTAGGAATCCCATGGTGTGGACATTTTCGCAATGAGTCTTTGAATCTCTCCCAAGCTTCATATAGTGATTCTGAATCGTGCTGAACGAAAGAGAAGATATCGTTCCGCAACTTTGCTGTTTTTGCAGGCGGGAAAAACTTTGCAAGAAATTTCTGGGCTAGATCATTCCATGTAGTAATCGAGCCTGGTGGTAGTGAATGGAGCCAACTCTTAGCCTTATCTCTAAGAGTAAATGGAAACAGCCTTAGCCTTATTGCATCCTCTGACACATTATTGTACTTGAAAGTATCGCAGATTTCTATAAAGCTGACTATGTGATCGTTCGGATCATCGTTTGGTAACCCTCCAAACTGACATGAATTTTGAATCATCTGTATTGTCCCCAGTTTTATCTCAAAACTTGTAGCAGTAATGGCAGGCCTAGTAATACTTGACTGAATTTCAGTAACCCACGGCGTAGCATAATCCCGCAGTGCTTTTTGCTCTTCTTCAGCCATAGTATCTTTCTTATCAAGTGCCTCTTTGGTTTCTTTAACCCACTTACGCAACCGCTGAAAAAAAAATTCGATGTCGTCCTCGTGAGGCAATAAATCTGGCTTCTTCAATCGCGTTTGCATACACTAGTCAAGAACACCTGAATAAAACAGAAAAGAAAAAGTTTAAATTAAGATTAACGCTATAAAAATCAATAATGACAAAATATTAAACTAATCTCCCCGGCAACGGCGCCAAAAACTTGTTGCCTAAATTTTTAATAGCACTTTACCACGCAAGTATACGCGTTCAATTGTAATATTCAGCAAGCAAGGATATCGTTCCCACGAGAAAATAGACTAATATTTATCAATTACTAACTCTAATGCAATTAATCCTATTTTAAACTAAGAAAATTTTGTTTGTGATTTAAAAATTAAACTTAACAAACTAATAATTAAAATCAGAATTTCACAAGAATAATTGCAGATTTAATAGGTTAAGATTACAACTTCCCTTGGTATTTCATTTAAACTAACTTACTTCCCATTTAAAATAAATCAATTAATATGAATCATTATCTAAGAATGCTTTATAAATATTCACACATTTCTTCCAAAGACACGTGAACAAATCCTCCTAAATCCAATCTTTAAGACGCGGAATTACAAGGAACACCCCAATTAATCAACTCACTATATTCCTATGTGAATCAAGTTAATTAGGGTTTTACACTCAAATTCTTTCAATGGATACAAAAGACACATAGGTATATTCCTATCCTACACGCTAATCATATTAACCCTATTCAGATTATATGAACAAATGTTATCATATCCAGATCTCAATCTATACTCCATCTTCCAATTTCATATAGATTATCACAGTAATTGTTGGCCAAACAATTAATCAATAAACATAAGATATAATAAATAATTAAATAAAAACCAACTTTCATTCAATGGGAAGCTTGCAATTTAAACTACATACCAAGTTTGTTGCAATCTTAATGAAAATTTAGTTCATAATAATAATAAAGGAAAACATCATCCAAATTAATAATCCAAACATCCCAGATAGTTACAAAAAATAAAACTAGAGAAGAGAAGAAGAAACTCTGAATTTGCTCCAATACTCTCTCTTAGATCTTCAGCCTTTGCAATTCTCCTTCGTGTTTTCCTTCCTTGTTCTCTCTGCAAATCTCTTGAAAAATTGAGTGATACGTCTTTTCTAAAGTCTTTTCCTATTTGTATTGGTCTCAGCCCTCATTCAGACTCCTATTTGGCTTTAAAAACCCACTTAGCAGTAGAAAAATGCTCCTATTTCCGCACATGAGCGCCTAGGCGCTCAACATAGGCCATTTTCAAGCGCCTAGGCGCTTGACCAGGACCACGTAATTACAAAAATGCAACTCAACTTTAATTTTCATGATTTTTGACCTTTTTCTTCTCCGAAATGACCAATTTGTCCTTCCAGCTCCAACCTACAACAAATAAACACAAAACACATAAAAATACACTAAAAACAATTAAGGATAACAATAATCAAGTTTAATAATATCGGATTCATAGGTATAAAACCTACTCATCACTTAGTCTAGTTCCTTTTAATTCCCAAAATGAAATTTTAATGTGTTAATGCTATTACACCAAGTAAAATTAGGGATTATTTATGTACTCATATCATATAATCCATTTACATTAGTCCACATAATATTTTAATTGGGCTAAATATCATTCAGTTGGGTACTTTCAACCCATTTATTTCATATTACACATAAATATAATAATGATAATTATTAATCATTATTTCTCTTTTAATAATTTTGGTTAAACCTTCTGTTTGGCTTAACTTTAATATTTAGGCCATACAATGCTCATCTATCTCATTTATTGGAGTTATATATAACTCAAGCTCATTATTTCTATAATAAAATATTAGGGGTTTAGGCCACATTTGGCGTTTCCCCAATTCCACATTATTTTAATATTTATTTAATATAAGATTTATGTCACACTTTATCATAATGCTAAATTATTTAGTTTACTTAAATAATTACATACTTATAATATGTACAACCTTTACACTTAGAATAATTAATATTTACTCTATTAATTCTTTAAATTATACACTGTATGTATAATTATTCGATTGTCCCAAGACAACATCCTCAATCTTTACATTCACAGCTTTAAAATATTAACCCTTTCACATATTACCATATTATGTAATATATAAAAATACTAACATTACTTAACATAATCATTTCATTTTCTTCATGTAAAGCACATATATTAATTCACCATCCTATGTAAGGGAATTAACTCTTTTTATTTGATTTACTATCACACCACTACCACACAAGGCTTTATAATCAAATTATATTATAATATTACATAATATAACTTAATTAACCAATATTAATTTCCATAAATAACTTCTCATTGAATTCATGATTTGTTATCTCAATCCATTCATGGACGGTTAGAACACCAATTATGGTCCTTATTATAACATATTAGTTACTAATACATATATCCTAAAGTTCAAATTACAAACTCATCATGAACAGTCTACAGGCCGGCGCGGCCGCTCTAGTCTTAGGCTTGAGAGTGGCACGGTCGCGCCACTTCAAGTTAGGACGCAGAAATGTTATGCTTTAATAGAAGCAGAACTTAACTCGCAAATCATTTAACATGCTTCATACATGCTATCTCATTATACTAACCAAAATGAATCTCCAATGACTACATTCTTGAATAACTTAGAGATTAAACTTCAAGTTCAAACTCTTCTTTCTTTAATCTATACACTTAACCAAATCCCAATATTAGGTAATAAATCTCTAACCAATATTTATCTAAAGGTATATCGACTTTCTTTTCTCGTCAACAACATACATATACACAAGTCTAAACCAAACACACATAGAGTCTTTAATAGTATTCAATATAGTAAACTGAGTGGTTTTCCACAAACAACCAACAAAATTGTTTCCGTCTCGTCTACCTTCGCTCTCTGAAGGAATTGTTTAGCCCAGCTTCTATACATCCACCATTAAAGGGTACGGTTGCACTACCTTAGACTTGATACATAATCAAACATATACTCAAGAAATTGGTGATTATGAAAGATATTTAAGGTCACCAACTTACTTTGATAAAATAATTCTATAAATTATTTAATGCCGATAGATAAATCTTATCCATCTTTTTTACTAATTCACCTCTACAACAAATATATAATAATGATATATATTTATTAAACACAACCACACTTATTTTATAGCGCATATTACCCTATATAACATAATACCACATACCACGTAACACATTAAATATTTTTATTTCAACCTTTCACATGCCTTAAGAATTTTATCTACTAAATTCTTATTTTAATATTTTTTGAAAAATCAGGTTCTTACAATGATTATACCGAATAATCCCTGGTCATAATCATACCAAGTCCATCTATGCACTACAGGTCACAGATGACTTTCAACATAATATAAGCATGAGGATGATGACAATTCAATAAAATAAGTTAAAGAATAAATTTTAAATATTTACAAATTAATTTATCCAGGAACTAATAAAATCCAAATTGTCAACATGATACTGCTTTGTAGAGTAAAATTCAAGACTGCTCAGAAGAATATTTCCATAAAATGATACTGGATGAAGTGCAAATATCCATGATATTCTACTAATTTCATGGAGTATAGAAGCCAAAACTTTAACCAACTGAGTATAATATAATATATAAAACTGCAAATGGATTTTTGCCCGCCATTCGGTAATCCACGTAGACAGATCATCTCTACAAGTTAATAAGGAATGCATACAAAGGATCATTCACCATGCATGCGGTAATCTACAAAGACAGGTTATTCCAACAGAGTAATAAAGAATGGAACCAGGTCATACGTAATCCGCACAGACATGATATTCCAACAGAATAATAAAGAATGGAACCAGGTCATGCGTAATCCGCACAGACAGGATATTCCAACAGAATAATAAAGAAAGGAACCAGGTCATGTGTAATCCGCACAAACGGGATGTTCCAACAGAATAATAAAGAATGGAATAACAACAGAATTCACTAGGCATGCGATAGACCGCACATACATGTTATTCCAACAGAATAATAAATAATGGAACCAGGTCATGCGTAATACGCACAAACAGGATATTCCAACAGAATAATAAAGGATAGAATAACAGAAGAATTTCACCATGTATGCGGTACTTTGCATAGACATGTTATTCCAACATAATAATAAAGAATAGAATAACAACCCTTACGAGTATTGAAAGAATATAACTTTCTTCATGAATAGGAAAGAATAATACCCCTTACGAGTATTGGAAGAAAATAATTCTCTTCATGAATACGAAAGAATAATACCCGTTATGAGTATTGAAAGAAAATAATTCTCTTCATGAATACGAAAAAATAATACCCCTTACGAATACAACAAATAATATCCCTTACCTTAGAAAGAAGAGTATTCCGACTGGTAGGGCGAAGATATTCTTGAGGAAAACTTATAATGTTTTCTACGCTCAAAGCTTCTTAAAACTCTAAAGAAATACGCTCAAGATTATAGAAGAAGAATTCTCTGAATTTCTGGTGTGTTTTCAATTCTAACTAAGCATCCTATTTATAGGAGAATGGAAAGGATACTATGCAATAGAATATAATATATTCTATTTATAATATATATATATATATATATATATATATATATATATATATATTTATTTAAAATATAATAAAACAAATAACTTTATAAAAGTATTCGGTTTTATATAAAAAGATTTTACTATGCAAACACTATGCATAATAAAATATAATATATTCTATTTATAATCTAATAAAATAAATAACTTTATAAAAGTATTCTGTTTTATATAAAAAGATTTTACTATGCAAACACTATGCAGGCACTATGCAAATACTATGCATAATAAAATATAATATATTCTATTAATAATCTAATCAAACAAATAACTTTATAAAAGTATTCTGTTTTATATAAAAAGATTTTACTATGCAAATAATATGCAGGCACTATGCAAACACTATGCGTAATAAAATATAATATATTCTATTTATAATCTAATTAAACAAATAACTTTATAAAAGTATTATGTTTTATATAAAAAGATTTTACGATGCAAACACCATGCAGGCACTATACAAACACTATGCATAATAAAATATATTATATTCTATTTATAATCAAATAAAACAAAATTAAATAAAAAAGTATTCTGTTTTATATAAAAAGTATTCTGTTTTATTACAATTATAAAATAATAAAACAAATTTCATCATCATTATTATAATTCACACTATTAATCGACAAGGTCTTTCCTAGGAAAGAGGGGGCTTTCCAATATGGATTTCTCCCTATTGGCGCGTAATTAGGTGACCAAACCTCTCTTTGACAGAACTTTTAGACATCGTTAATATTGCAAATAATAATATTAATTACTTCGTCGTCTTAATTATTAATTTAATAATATATAAAATATTGACAATATTTGAATCAAATAACGTGAGATACTATGCAGTAATTACTATAGCAATAATTGAACAAAACTGAGTGACTTCTCACGTAAGCATCAATAATCAATACCGTGTGCTACTATGCAATCACACGTATTACTGTACTTTTACTACTAGGTAGTTCAATAGTTTTAACGGTAAAACTTTCGCCGTTATTTTCATAAAAATATTTTTGTTGTTTTCTCAATCCGACAATAATTCCATTGTAGGGTCCACCAATGATTGTACCATCGTACAGATATTCCCCGACCAATCGAATATTATACAACAACTTGCATACTTTTCAAAATTTATAAATATTACCCACAACTATAACATTATCTCAAATCTACACCATAATTTTGAAAAAAAATATTTCGAGAAAATTAAATCGTTATTCGTAAAATTTTGGATTTTACAATCTCCCCTCCTTATGAAATTTCACCCTCGAAATTTACGTACATACCTGGTATGCCGAACAAATGAGGACACTTCGTCAGATTCTAACTCTTGAGGTATAACCTTTGAGCGTAAAATATATTTCAAGATTTTAACAGGTACATCTTCATACGTTAAATTATCCGCTATCTCGTCCAGTTCTAAATTAATAATGTGGTTCGGGTCATCCACATAATTACGTAACATCAATACGTGAAAAAAATGTTATGAACACGCGACATACTTGGCGGTAAAATGAGTCTATAAGCCACAGTTCCTACTCGATCGAGGATTTCAAATGGGCCAATTAAATCGAGGGTTGAGATTTCCTCTCTTCATCAATTCTTGCTTTTAAAATAACGCCTTCTTGAACCTTCTTATCCGTATTCATCAGCTCCGGGTTTGTAGCTTTAGCAGCTTTAACATTATCGACTAAAGTCGGTTCAAATCATATATTTGTTATCTTCGCGTAGGTTCGTATATTTGCACTCGTAAACACATACGATCTTCTACTCAACAGCGTCAGCTACCACGTTCGCTTTTCCACAATGATATTGAATGGTATTATCATAATCATCAACAGCTCGAGCCAACGTCTTTGGCGCATATTACGTTCATTTTAGTTGAAGAAATATTTAAGGGTTTTTAGAAATGTGTTTTGTACTGGGGTCAATACAAAATTCGATTTCACGCTCTAAGGGTAGGCTAAGAAGTCTTCAAGAATAAGTTAGGAAATTTATTAACAATAGAAATATCATTAAAACTGTGACTCTCATCCAAGACTTGGATAGTACGTCACCTTGATACCTTTCAACTTGTCATCGTCATTCACAACGTCCCCTATGGATAGTCTGGCTTCGGTGCCTTCCACACAAGGAAGTCACCAGTGAAAGGCTCGGGGCTCTTTACTTATGGCTTGATATGATAGTGATTAACTTTAGTGGTTTGATTGCTTGAATTCTCATAACAGGTTGGTTATGAATATAAAAGCTAACAACCTTACGAAAAGCATGATGAGTAGTTAACCAATCGATTCCTAAAATCACATCAAAGGCAATTATTTTCAAAGAGATAAGATCAACAGGAAACGTGAAAGTGTTGATTTGAATCAAACAAGATATATACAGAGTGGAGGTAACGAAGGTTTCTCCCAAAGGAGTTTCAACAGATAAGTCAAAGTCTAATTTCTTAAGAGCCAAGTTCAAACATTGAACATAACTAGGTGAAATAAAAGAGTGGGTAGAACCGGTATCGAATAAGGTATAGACTTTGCAAGAGTTTATGATTAACTTACCTGTGACAACTTTGTTCGGGTTTCTCGATAAACTCTCTTACTTAAACTACCGAATTTGACTTGTCTGGGACATCCTTTGGCATCACTATCCTAGCTGGACTTGACTTCACTACATGATAAAATTGAGCTAGGTGACCTTCTCTTCTGCAATTGAAACACGCTTTGGATTGCTGCGTATAGTTTGGACGGATGTGTCCCTCTTGTCCGCATTTGAAACATATAACCGGTGGTCATTCTTCTTCCTTTGAAATGGGTGTTGGTTCTGCTATCTTTCCATCATTATTGAACCTTCTCTTCTTGAATTTTCCACTTCTATTATCCTGGCCATGATTACCACCAAAGTTGTTACCATTCTTGGCATGATAATTTCCCCCACGATGGTTATCATTGTTCCGATGGTCGTTGCCACCGGTACGATTATTATCATGTTGTTGGTCGTTGCCTTTTGGTTGTGCTGACTCATTATCGCGCTCTAATAACTGAGCCCTATTCACAACATCTAATATAAACAAAATTTTGTGAGAAATTAGGTATTGACGTATTTCAGGTTTCAAACCTCGTAGAAACATTCGCGTCATTCTCTCCTCATTATCGACCAAATGGGATACAAACCGGGATAACTCTGTAAACTTAGCCCCGTACTGCGACACGGTCATATTGTTTTGCTCCATCTTGATGAATTATACCTCCTTCATGTGACGAATACTTTCAGGAAAGTACTTGTCGTTGAAAAATTCTTGAAACTTCTCCCAAGATATCTTGAGTGCATCAGGCGGGTTACGTTTTACAGATTCCCACCTGATGATCTACTTCTTCACACAACATAAAGGTGGCGAATGGAACCTTTTGCTCCTATGAGCATTCCAAGATATCAAATAGCTTGGTGATCTGCTTTATCCACGTCTTCGCCTTAAGTGGTTCTGGCTTTCCCAAAAACTCCGGTGGTCCCAGCTTCTTGAACTGCTTAGCGGTGACCGACCGTGGGTTGCCATTATTTCCACATATATTTTGAACAGGAGTCTCTCTTACCTGATGTTGCATGAATTGCATAAAGCCTCTGAACATCCCATCGTTCATCATTTGATCGATGTTGTTATTTACCTAAGGATTATTGTCTTCCTGTTGCACATTATCCTGGGTATTGATCGTTGGTGACTCAACGGTCTCATGTGCTTCATTGCTGATCTCAACATTTTTAGAGGCCATTTTCAAACACTGTCATAAAACAAGGGTTAATTAACATATCACATATTATCCCTATACTCTGACCGACCAATTAAATACCAAATAAACTTAGGTAGGTCATACTAGCGAAGGAATTCCTCGTCTCTCCCCTCCTAGTTCTTGTCTCACATCTCAGCTAGGGATCATATCCCTAAGGTTTGATACCAACTGCGACACCCCCAAAACAGGTATACATCACCTTTTCTAAGTGGCCAAATACATGGTACATAATACAAATACAATCTTAAATATACAACACGAGCTGTGAGTTTTAATACAAATATTGTCTTCTAGACAGTATTCAAACTCAAAATAAGTCCTCAATACATTTATTATCACACTATTTCATAGAATAGTGAGGACTACTAATGCTATCATCTAGACCGTCACTCCGTTCCCCGACTAGTCCCTGCTACGTTCTCATTTCCTGAAGAGAATAATGAAAGCAAAAGGGTGAGCTCAACTATCCCAGTAAGAAATATTATGACTAAGATAATGCAGAATAACTTATCGTTAGCCTTCAACGGTGTTAAACTGATACAATATAACAAACATCAAGTTTAACTGCAACGGAACAAGCAATCCATTAGAAGAGTCAAGTAGAGAATAAAATCTACTATCTTCTATGATTTAAAAGGTTTTTCATCACTTTTATCGCTTAGACTCAGCTTAATAAATAATCCATATCATCAAATCATCCCTGCACTACAGGCCAAGGATATTCTTTAGTATCACAACCAAAAATTATTGATGCACTACGGGCCAAAGATAATCGTGTTTTCATCAATGGTCTTGATCATGCCATAAAACAATTCATCTTTTCACCCTTGGCCGACGAGAACCCATAGTCATAATCATACCAAAAATTGTCCATCAATGCACTACTGGCCAATAAGGACATTTTCCACATCATTTGTAACATTACGGTCATGATTACACCGAATAATCCCTGGTCATAATCATACCAAGTCCATCTATGCACTATAGGCCACAGATGACTCTCAACATAATATAAGCATGAGGATGATGACAATTCAATAAAACAAGTTCAAGATTAAATGTTAAATATTTACAAATTAATTTATCCAGGAACTAATAACGTCCAAATTGTCAACATGATACTACTTTGTGGAGTAAAATTCAAGACTGCTCTGAAGAATATTTCCATGAAAAGACAGGATGTTCCAATAGAATAATAAAGAATGGAACTAGGTCATGCGTAATCCGCACAATCAGGATGTTCCAACAGAATAATAAGGAATGGAATAACAACAGAATTCTCCAGGCATGCGATAGACCGCACATACATGTTATTCCAATAGAATAATAAATAATGGAACCAGGTCATACGTAATACGCACAGACAGGATATTCCAACAGAATAATAAAGGATAGAATAACAGAAGAATTTTACCATGTATGCAGTACTTTGCATAGACAAGTTATTCCAACATAATAATAAAGAATGGAATAACAACCCCTACAAATATTGAAAGAAAATAACTCTATTCATGAATACGAAAGAATAATACCCCTTAAGAGTATTAAAAGAAAATAATTTTCTTCATGAATACGAAAGAATAATACTCGTTACGAATATTGAAAGAAAATAATTCTCTTCATAAATACGAAAGAATAATACCCCTTACGAATACAACAAATAATATTCCTTACCTTAGAAAGAAGGGTATTCTGACTGGTAGGGCGAAGATATTCTTGAAGAAAACTTATACTATTTTCTACGCTCAAAGCTTCTTAAAACTCTAAAGAAATATGCTCAAGATTATAGAAGAAGAATTCTCAGAATTTCTGGTGTGTTTTCAATTCTAACTAAACATCCTATTTATAGGAGAATGGAAAGGATACTATGCAATAAAATATAATATATTCAATTTATAATATATATATATATATATATATATATATATATATATACTTTATTTAAAATCTAATAAAACAAATAACTTTATAAAAGTATTCTGTTTTATATAAAAAGATTTTACTATGGAAATACTATGCACAATAAAATATAATATATTCTATCTAATAAACATATAATTTTATAAAAGTATTCAGTTTTATACAAAAAGATTTTACTATGCAAATACTATGCATAATAAAATATAATATATTCTATTTATAATCTAATAAAACAAATAACTTTATAAAAGTATTCTATTTTATATAAAAAGATTTTACTATGCAAATACTATGCAGGCACTATGCAAACACTATGCATAATAAAATATATTATATTCTATTTATAATCAAATAACACAAAACTAAATAAAAAAGTATTCTGTTTTATATAAAAAAAATTCTGTTTTATTACATTTATAATAATAATAAAACAAAATTCATCATCATTATTATAATTCACACTATTAATTGACCAGGTCATTCCCAGGAAAGAGGGGGCTTTCCAATAAAGATTTCTCCCTATTGGCGCGCAATTAGGTGACAAAACCTCTCCTTGACAGAACTTCTAGACATCGTTAATATTGTAAATAATAATATTAATAACTTCGTCGTCTCAATTATTGATTTAATAATATATAAAATATTGACAATAATTGAATCAAATAACGTGAGATACTATGCAGCAATTACATGTAGCAATAATTGAACAAAACTGAGTAACTTCTCACGTAAGCAACAATAATCAATACCGCGTGCTACTATGCAATCATGCGTATTACTGTACTTTTACTACTGGGTAGTTCAACAGTTTTAACGGTAAAACTTCCACCGTTATTTTCATAAAAATATTTTTTCGTTTTCTCAATCTGACAATAATTCCGTTGTGGGGTCCACCAATGATTGTATCGTCGTACGGATATTTCCTGATAAAAAGAATATTTCCCGACCAATCGAATATTATACAACAACTTGCATACTTTTCAAAAAATTTAAATATTACCCACAACTATAAAATTATCTCAAATCCACACCATAATTTTGAAAAAAAAATATTTCGAGAAAATTAAATCTTTATTTGTAAAATTTGGGATTTTACAACTAGGCTAGTTAAGCTCACCCTTTTCCTTTTTGTTCCATTTTTCTTCTCAGGAAGCGCGAACATAGCAAGAACCAGTCGGGGTATAGAGTGATGGTCCTAGACAGCTGTTTTAGCAGTCCTCACTATTTTTGTAAAATAGTGAATCAATAATTATAATGAGAACTTTATTTGAGTGTGGAAATTGTCTAGAAGACAATATTTGTATTTAAACTCATGGTATGTGTTGTTGTATTTTGTACGACAATTGTAATAATAAAGTTGTAGTTGTTTTCTATACCATGTATTTGGCGACTCAGAATAGGTGGTGTATACCTATTTTCGGGGCGTCACAGTTGGTATCAGAGCTTAAGGATATGGTCTCTGGCGGAGATCGGGGAATAGAACTAGGAGGGGAGAGCTATGTAAATCCTTCGCTAATGTGTCCTACCTAAGCTTATTTGTTGGTCGGTCATAATATATGGATATTATGTGACATATTAATTTGTTTAATTAACCCTTATTTATGGCAGTTTTTAAGAATGACAGCTGCTGAACGTTAACAATGGAGTGTATGATATTGTGGAACAACCATCAATCACCAACTAAGAGAACGTGCAACAGGAAGGTAATATTCCTCCTGTAAACAACACTTTGGAGCAAATGATGAATGATGGAATGTTTAGAAGCTTTTTGCAGTTTATGAAAAATCAGACGAGGGAGGCTCGTGTACAAAATATGGGTGGAAATGATAGCAACGCGCGGTTTGTTACAGCCAAGTAGTTCAAGGAGTTGGAACCACCAGATTTCTGGGGAAAGCTAGATCCGATTAAGGCAAAAACATGGGTTAAGCAAATTACCAAGATATTCGATGTCTTGGGATGCACGAAAGAACAAAAAGTTCCATTCGCCACCTTTATGTTCCGTGGTGAGGCAGATTACTGGTGGAAATCTGTGAAGCGTACCTAGCCAGCCGCACTCAACATGTCTTGGGAAAGATTTCAGAAACTGTTCAATGACAAGTACTTTCTTAAAAGTATTCGTCATATGAAGGAGGTAGAGTTTATTAGATTGGAACAGAACAACATGATCGTGTCCCAGTATGAGGCGAAGTTCGTAGAGTTATCCAGGTTTGCACCTCATTTGGTAGAGAATGAGGAACGTATGACGCGGATGTTTCTGAGATGTCTAAAACCCGAGATTCATACCTTATCTCTCACAAATTTTCTTCGTATAAGATATTGTAAACGAGTTTCAATTATTAGAGCGAGATAATGAGTATGTTCAACCAAGGGACCACAACCAGGGTCATACCGGTGACAACAGTCATCGGAGCGATGAGAACCAGCGAGGAGGGAAAAATACGGACAAAAGCGGTGACCACTTGGGTGGTCATCGTGGCCATGATAATAGAAGAGGTGAGTCAAGTGGAAATTTCAAAAAGAGGAGATTCAACAATGACGGGAAGACATCAGCACCAGCACCAGCACCAACAAAAAATTCTAAGGGAGGAGAACGACCGCCAGTTAGATGCTACAAATGCAGATAAGAGGGACAGATAAGTCCAAACTGTTCACAACCTTCCAATGTGTGTTTCAATTGTGGAAAAGACGGTCATATAGCCCAATTTTTTTCGATAACGAAGTCAAGTACAACTGGGATGGTGGCACCAAAGGCGAATACGGACAAAACAAAGTATATGGTTTAAGGGAGGGCGTTTGTCATGACTGGCCAAAACGCAAGAAATTCGAACGAGGTGATCATGGGAAAGCTAATCTTGAACTCTTGCGAAGTTTATACCTTACTAGATATCGGTTCTACCCATTCTTTTTTTTTTTCCTGCTTGTGCTCAACATTTGAACTCGACTCCAGAGAAATTAAATTTTAACTTATATGTGGAGACTCCGTTAGGAGAAACCTTTATCGCATCCACTGTTTATAAATCTTGCTTGATTCAAGTTGGCACGATCACATTACCTGTTGATCTTATCTCTTTAAAGATACTTGCATTTGATGTGATTTTAGGGATTGATTGGTTAACCACTCATCATGCTAAAACTGATTATTTTTGTAAGGTTGTTAGGTTTTTTCCTAACCAACCTATTATGAGAATTCAAGCTACCAAACCACTAAAGTCAAATACTTTCATATTAAGCCATAAAGTTGTTCGTTTTTTGAGAAACGGATGTCAAGTTTTCTTAGTCATGTGTTTTGGATTGACTAATGATCCAGTTGCTTTCATGGATATGATGAACTGTGTATTCAAGGAATATTTGGATCAGTTCGTTGTTGTATTTATTGACGACATCCTCATCTATTCCAAAAGTCAAGAAGATCATGAGCACCATTTGAAGCTGGTACTTCAAAGACTTCGTGACAACAAGCTATATCCAAAGATGAAGAAATGCGAGTTCTAGCTTAAGGAAGTAGCATTCCTTGGGCACGTGGTGTCAAAACATGGAGTATCTGTTGACCCGGCGAAGATTGAAGCAATAAAAAGTTGGGAGCAACCGAAGTCGGTGACCGAAGTACGTAGCTTTCTGGGCTTAGCTGGTTATTATCGGAGATTCATGGAAGGATTTTTTTGAATCGCTACTCCATTAACTTAGCTGACACGAAAAGATACAAAATTCGTATGGAGCAAGGAATGCGAGAAGATTTTCCAAGAGCTCAAGAGGCGAATCATTTTGGCACATGTTCTGACCATACCATCCTGGAAAAACGAACGTGGTAGCTGACGCGTTGAGTATAAGATCGTACGCGAGTACGAGTGCGATATTGTTGAACACAAAGACCTATTTTATATAATTTACAAATGATAAAGATAGAGTTAAAGACTCTATGGACCCACGTTATGATGTTAAATATACGATTAGAATCGACTTTAATTGATAAAGTTAAAACTGTTCAAGCTACAAACCTGAAGCTGATGCGTATGAAGAGGAAAGTGCAAGAAGGTGTTAATCCGGAAGCAAGAATCGATGAAGAAGGAATACTTCAAGTCAACTCCAGACTTTGCGTTCCTAACAATTCTGACTTGAAGCATAGAATCATGATGGAAGCACACAACACAACATTTGCAATTCATCCTGGGAGTAACAAAATTTATCACGATCTTCGATATATATTTTGGTGGAGCAATATGAAGAGAGAGATCATGGAGTTTATCTCGAGGTGTTTAACTTGTCAATGTGTAAAGATGGAGCATCAAGTGCCAAAGGGTCTATTGCAACCACTTGAGATTCTAAAATGGAAGTGGGAACACATTACTATGGATTTCGTTACAGGTCGTCCCAAAGTTTCTCAAGGCTTAGATGCGATTTGGGTTATTTTTGATAGATTAACCAAGTCTGCTCATTTCTTGCCTATACGTGAGACTTATTCCCTTGAACATCTTGCTCGTAAATACATAAATGAGATTGTGAGATTGCATGGCATGCCAGTATCCATAGTTTTGGATCGTGACCCATGATTTACTTCACGATTTTAGGTTAGCTTGCAGAAAGCTATGGGCACGAATTTACGATTCAGTTCGGCATACCATCCTTAAACGGACGGGCAATCGGAAAGGACTATTTAAACCCTTGAAGATCTATTAAGACTCTGTGTCCTAGATTTCAAAGGAAGTTAGGATAAGTACTTGCCATTGGTGGAATTCTCCTACAACAACAGTTATCAAGCAAGTATAACCGTGGCTCCATTCGAAGCATTATATGGAAAAAAGTATCGCTCTCCAGTATGCTGGGACGAGGTGGGAGAAGCAACGTTGTTGGGACCAGAATTAGTACGCGTGACTACAGAAAAGATTCAAATGATCTGGCAACGTATAAAGACCTCACAAGATCGACAAAAAAGTTATGTTGATCTTCATCGAAAGGACGTGGAATTTAATATTGGAGATTATGTACTGTTACGTATTGGTCCATGGAAGGGAGTTACAAGATTTGGAAAGAGAGGAAAGCTTAATCCATAATTTGTTGGTCCATTTGAGATTCTTGACCGAATAGGAAATGTGGCCTATAGACTCGTATTACCTCCAAGCATGTCTCGTGTTCATAATGTTTTTCTTATATCTATGCTTCGTAAATATGTGAAAGACCAAAACCACATTATTGTGTTAGTAGCAGACGAGATAGCCGAAGACTTAACGTACGAGGAGGTACCTGTTAAGATCTTGGATGGGAAAGAGCATGTCCTACGAACAAAGGTTATACCACAAGTCAAGATTTTGTGGATGAACCATGCTATTGAAGAAATGACCTGGGAGTTGGAATCGAAAATGAAAGCGAGGTATCCTCACCTTTTTGAAACACCAGGTACGTACGTCAATTTCGAGGACGAAATTTCATAAGGAGAGGAGGTTGTAAGACCCCAACTTATTATAAATAAAATTGAATTTCTCTATTTATTATATTGAAATAATAAGGTGATAATTTGATATAATACTTTGGTTATGGGTGAAATGTGCAAATTTTGTAAAATAAGCAAGTGGTTATAAAATATTCATTTTTGTCGAGGAATATTCGTTTGGTCGTGGAATATTCTTGTTGTCTGAGAATATTTGTACGACGGCGCAACCATTTGTGGGCCCCATAACAGAATAATTGTCGGATGAAGAAAAGGACAAGTTTGAGTTTTTATAAATAACGGTGTAGTTGTTACCGTTAACACTGTTGGAATACCCGGTGGTTAAAATACAGTAATACGCGTGGTTGCACAGTAGCACACAGTATTGCACAATATTTTTGAATTATTGATTCTTACGTAAGAAGGCACTACTTAATAATTGTTACAGTAATTACTGTTCAATATTTTATTTTATTTATTAAATAATTGTTGCGTTGATATTTTATATTATTGTTATTTCAATAATTGTCACTACACAGTATTTCCCATTATCAGATCAATAATTCATATTATTTGAATAATATTATTAGATAGCATTATCGGCAATGTCTAGAAAGTTCTGTCAAGGAGAGGTTTGGTCACCTAATTGCGCGCCAGTAAGGAGAAATCCTTATCGGAAAGCCCCTTGTTTCATAGGAACGGTTTGGTTGTCATTATTGTGAATAATTATTTATTGATTTATATTATAACGAAATATTTATTTTTATGTGGATATAATTGAAGGAATTAATGTTGCGGTGTTTTATCAGTATTTTTGTTAGAATGGAGGTATTAAAAATCAAATCAGTGTTCTTAAAGCTCTATTGCGTGAGTTATAATTTTAATCCGATCGTTGGATCGTTGTGATATTTGGATATGTTATACATATATAAGTTGGGTATATGTCCACAAATTTTGAACCGTTAAAAATTAATGTATGATTTGTTATAAATTTTATGAGGTATTAAAAATCATCCGTTTGTGGATTTCGAATATTTTCGGTTTAGAATTTGTAAAAAGTTAAAGCTAAAAAGTTGTAGAGAATTCGATTTCGTATGGAATGGACATAAAATTTGTATTTTTCAGATAAAATGGCTATTTTCTATGAATTATTGAAGGTTTGGAAATTAAAATATTTTTATTAAAATTGGGTGGGACCCACATTTGTTTAAAAACATGTGGGCTGCTATTTTTTTTTCCAAGATGGAATGCTTGATTTTTCAGCAAGGTGTGCGTAGAAGATGAGGGAAAAAGAAATAATATTTTATTATTTAGTCTCCTATGGCGTTTTAGCATTTTCCTATAAATAGGTGCTTAAGTTAGAATTGAAAATCACACCAGAAACATAAGTTTTATCTCTCTGTATTATCGAGCGTATTTTTGTGAGTATTTAGATACTTTGAGAGTTGATATTCAGTGCAAGTTTTCTTCGACTTTACATCCGATATTCTGGTCAGAAGCACTATTATTTTGAGGTAAGAGATGTTATTTTCTTCTTAAATGATATTATTTTCTTCAATGTCATTATGCCAAAATATTGATATGAGTTTGATTGTGGAATTTTTATCTTTTTGTGTCAGGATTACTATTCACGTATACGACATTATTCACAAATACGGCACTATTCACCGAAAAATGAAATTTTCTCTTCTTTGTCCCAGATGTCTATTGTGGTTACTATCTTTGATTGTATCCATGTTTTGGATCTTAATTCTTGAATTTTACTCCATTATGGTTTATTATGGAGTATTTTTAAACTTGAGTTATCTAAAGTACGAATCTCTAATCTTTGTCCTTTTATCTCATTGGATTCGTTCTCTAAAATATTTTTCATCATCCTCAGTCCTTAATGTTGATACTTGATGAATATATTTGGCCTTTAGTGCAAAGATGTATGATTACCTGATGAATATCTTTGGCCCGTAGTGTAAAGATGAATATTTGACTCAAGATGTATATTGATTGATATTACAAGGATAAAATATTGATGATAGACTTTTAAATTCATAGATGATAGTAGATTTCATTCTCTACTTAACTCTTCTAATGAATTGTTGTTTCCGCTGCAGTTGTTGATCTAAAACGTGTTGTCTATTATATTCTATCAGATTTTCCTTGTTGAAGATTAAGGATAATTTATTGTATATTATCTTAGTCAAAATATTTTTTACTGGGCTAGTTGAGCTCACCCTTTTCCTTTTTATTCCATTTTTCTTCTCAGGAAGCGAGAACATAACAGAAACCAGTCGGGGTATAGAGTGTTAGAGTTTATGCCCTAGAGGCCAATTATTTGATATAATTGCTTAACGTTTTGATATTATATTTGATTGAATAAATGAATGATTTTATTATGGTTTTATTTACTGCATTATATAATTATTAACATAATAAAATTTCTTAGAATAGTGATACAAATTATATGTTTTCAAGTATGTGACTTGAACATGAGATTATATAATTACAATTAGTATCATTGTTCTTAAATGTCCCTAATCGAGTATCATTGTTGATGGGACAACAATGATGCATTGAGACTAGTATGTGGATTGACTGATGACCAAATCTCATTAGTCATAAATATATGAGATATTAAGTCAATGCATAGGTACATGTTAGAGAACGGTGTACTGGACAGACCCACCATGAGAATTCTATGTGGAGCATTATGCGAAGTGTCATTAGCAATTCTCATAGTGACAATGATGTAATGGTCCTCTGACCTGAAATCACTATATTACTACACGAGAATTTATGTACTTTGATATCATCAAATGTCACCTTTAATAGGGTGGACTTTAAAGGTGATTATTGGGTACATCATGAATCGTGTAAGGAATATGAGTGATCTAGATAGAATTTAACCCTCCTATTTATTAGGGGTGATATCCATAGGCCTCTTGATCGAGTAGGACTATGAAATGCATGGCCATGCTCAAATAGTGATTTATTTCATATAGTCTACTCATTGATCAAGAAAACTCAGATTAAATTATGAAGAGTATGACACATTCCATGACTCGAGTTTAATCTAGGATATTAAGGTTAAAAGGATTAAATTACATTAAAACATTGGTCACTAAAAGGTTGCATCGAATCATCGCTCTTATTATTACTTGGGTAGCAGTGATACATTACTAGCAGTGATGCATTACTAGATGCCGCTCACTGTTTATAATTTTATAATATGATTTTAAAATTATTGCCAACGTGATAATAACCTATAGGGTCACACACATAGAACGTAATTTAAAAGGGAATAAATTTAAATTTTAAGGATTTAAATATATTAATATGATTAATAGTATTTAAATCATGAATTTAAATTAAAAGGAAAATTTGTATATATGTATATTAATTAAGTAAGACTTAATTAAGTTATATATATATATATATATATATATATATATATATATATATATATATATATATATATAAATTCAGATTTTATGAAATTAGGTTTTGATTAATTCCTTTTAACTACTATATATAGGATATATAGCAGCTACATAGGGTTAATTCATAACTTGAAAACCCTAGCCGCTCTTAGAGAGAGACTAGAGAGAAAACATACAGTTTTATAAAGGTTCCTTTGGTGGCTAGTACCGCAAGTCCCTATTATTGCAGAATCGTTCGACGGTTCGTGCGGCGTTCGTGTAGATACCATAGAGACTTAGTTTCATGAGGAATTGCGTTAAGGATACGAGCGCATCAATTTCAGATTCTCATTTTTCATATTCGGTATAATCTCTAAACAACTGAGTTAATTGTTTTTCGCATGGATTCTGTTTTTAGGTTTCGAAAATTGCTTTGAATTTTTATATTTCTACTGCATTTTATGTGCTAAACCCCTACATAGAGTGATTGTCCTAGACAGTTGTTTTAGCAATCCTCACTATTTTTGTAAAATAGTGCATCAATAATTGTAATGAGGACTTTATTTGAGTGTGGATATTGTCTAAAAGATAATATTTGTATTTAAACTCACAGTATGTGTTGTCGTATTTTGCACGAAAATTGTAATAATAAAGTTGTAGTTGTTTTCTGTACCATGTATTTGGCGACACAGAATGGGTGGTGTATACCTATTTTGGGGGCGTCACAACTTATTTGTCAGGGAAAGAGTTGAAGATCAAAGTGTTGTCATTAAGTATATTAGTACGCATGATATGTTAGCGGATCCACTTACGAAAGGCTTACCACCCAAGCTCTTTTTAGAGCATGTTGTCGGCATGAGTTTAACTGGTAGTCTTAATTAGTGAGTTATTTTTATTTAAGACAACATTTTTGAGCTCGTTGTTTTGAACTTCACATTATGTTTATGGTTTGATATTCTCTTTATTGTGCACACTTCAGAACTTGTGAGCAAACAGTATGATTATGTTTTGGACCATATGAATGAGTTTAATCTATTACCACTTACGTAAACTCTATTCATACTTGTTATGTTTAATGTTAATCTTTGTTCTCATAAAAGTACTAATTGTGTAACTAATTGGGATCTTGTGTTAATATTGACACAAAGATTATATTAATTCGCATTGGTATTTTTATTTGAACAGGATGTAGACATTAAATTAATACTTGGCCAAATTAATGATTGTAAGCGTTATATTTTGTATATAAATAGTATTTCGGGCATGTGGGAGAATGTTGGAATATTTTATTTCTTATGCGGCCTCTACTATTTATGTAATTATTGGGCTTACATATTGTATTAATTTAATCACTTTATTTATGGGTTTAGTAATTAATTATGTGACCTTTAAATTATATTCTTAATAATATTTGGCATAATGGGCCCTATGAGTTCATAATCTTGATGGACGATTTTGACCCTTAGCTATTCTATAAATAAAACAATTAGAGTTTGATCTCAATTGTTGTCTCAAGAGTTTTATATACACACTTATACATTCATCTTAAGATTGAGAGAGGCAATTGAAGACCTTCACCCTCAAGAGCAGCAAAAGCGTGATACATACAAGATGATTCCTCTCAATTCATGTAAGTACTTAATATTATTATGGATATTGATTTTATTTTATTTTATGCATTAACACGTTTCTGTATAATTTATTTAACGCACCCCACTAGATTTACCAACTAAATTTTCACTAGAAGTTCCAAGTGTGTGGGATATAAGAGTATTTAGGTCAAATAATGTCATTCTTTCCTTTAAAATAGATATGAAGCTTTTTCAAACCCTAAATTTCATTCATCTGAAAAATATATATTTCATTCATTTATCAAAGAGGTCAAACTACATATGAAACACACCACTTCATACAACTAATATTTCTTACTTTTCATGAAACACTACCATTTTAAATATCATGACTACAAGAACAACATAATCATTTGAGGCAGAAGTTGCAAAACATAGCATAAAATTGGTTAAAAATACAATTTACAAATCAGGCATGCCATTGTCTTTCTTGACTTGATTCTCAACAACTCAATTTTGAGTTTTTCAACCTATATCCTCCATGTGTCATTCTTTATTTTTTCTCTTCAATTTACCAATAAATCATGGAATTACTACTCTTACACGGAGACACTATTAGGGATCTATCCATTTGAAGAATTTGTAATCAATCCTAATACCTACTTAATTCTACCTACTATTCAAAACAATAAATTGTGTAAATTGCAAAAAAAATTACCATTAGCAAAAGAAATTTAGAAGAAGAATACCCTCCAATATACTAAACCAAAGAATCTTCTCACTACATTTTGGTTTTTCCAAATATATTTCATCATCACTTACTTCTTACAATAGCATAATCAATCCATTGGAGCAACACCCCCTCCGCTCCGCCTCCCCCTCCCGTCCTGTAATTTGGTGGAAATCCAATTTTAGAGTTTGAAAAGGCTTTAAATCTATTTTAATGGTGGGAAAGATGTCATTTGACCTAAATACCCTTATATCCCATGCATTTGAAACTTTATGTGAAAATTTGGCTACAAAGTTTGGGATTCAAAGTGGATTTTAGTCATATATATATATATATATATATATATATATATAGGGATTTCATCCACAGCAACCGGTTGCTGTGGAGCAACCCCTTTTTTGACATGTTAAATTTATTTATTTTTTGCTCCAGCCAAAATTTCAACAGGCCAAAAAAGGAGTTGCTTCACAGCAATTGGTTGCTGTGGATGGAACCACACACACACACACATATATATATATATATATATATATACGGTCCGGATCAAGTGCATACTCCTTATCTTACTCACCCGTGCTCACCCCCTTTAGGCGACGGTTTCGGTCATACAATCGTCGCCTATACTTTTAGCGACGCTATATGTTGTCTGTCGCTAAAAGTATAGGCGACGGTTGTATGACCGAAACGTCATACAACCGTCGCCTAAAGTGGGGTGAGCACGGGTGAGTAAGATAAAAGGTATGCACTTGATCCTTTCTCTCTCTCTCTCTCTCTCTCTCTCTATATATATATATATATATATATATATAAGAGTTGTTATGTATTACCATAAATTTTTATGGAATTACAATTGTAAAATATATCACTAAATACGATTGAAGAAAATTATAAAAAAATCCTACTTGTTATACATTTCTCCTAAAAGATTATTACTAATACTTATTTACATATCAGACAATCAAAAAATCAAACACAAATATAGCATTTTCCATATATAAATCTCACTCCTCGTTATATAAGCAACCGCTACAATCCAGTTATTCTGAATTGTGTTGGCGAATACTCATACTCATACTTTGGTACTATTCGTAGAATATGACTTAGAACCACAAAAATATTTAGTAAAAGATGACAGGTTTCTGGTGACTAGTAAAGCTAAACCACTACTTTTTCTTTTCTATTTTGTTTGTAGATTCTGACCTCATATATATACACCCATGCATCCAAAATATAAAATATATTGAGCCTTTAAATTTGATTTGGGATATTTTTAATGTCAAAGTTTATGTGACTATTTAATCTCTTAATAACATAATTATAAAAATTATAAACTTTGTAAAAAAAACTATTAATTAAAAGATCTATTAATTTTAAAAGTACAATAAATTGTATTAATTTTATATTTAAAAATATCTCATATATATATATATATATATATATATATATACACACACGCACACGCATGTACACATACATACTAATTATTTGCAATATATTCTTATATTCGTATTTTTGTTCATTATATTTCGATCGTCTATACATGCTGGACTGATCAATTCTTGTGATGTCTAATGCTCAACGTTATCAATTCTTTGTGACGTTTTTCCCCTTCTATCAAACTTGTTAATAATTTGCTGTATTATACCAATGAATGAGCATATAGAATAAATACCATTCTCAAAATAATTTAACATATTCTCAAAATAATTTAACATATGCTTTATAAAACGCAATCTTGTTTTGTAGTAAAATTTATAACTATATTCCGCTTGAATGGTTTTGGTGGAATGCTAAATATGCTGTTTGGTTCCTGGACTGAATTCTATGATGCAGCAACTTGGTTAAGTTTACGAGACACTTTCCACAATGTGCGAATAACGTGACTTCAAGTACCAAAAATACTAAGAATGCATGATAACCTATAATTAATGCTCTAGTAATGCAAAGGCAGAATAGTTGACAGATTCTACGACACACTTGTGTGAGGTGATTATCGCTTGAATCATTTCTAATAAAGTTGTAGGATGAATTGTTTGCAATATCTCAACTCCTTCCTATATGTAGACGATAATCTGAGTACAATTGCTCGCGTTAAGAATTATGCGTTGAATAGACACTAACGACATCCTTACTTATATGTAAGCGGTAATCTTTGTACAATTGACGATTGATACGGTAGAAGACGTCACACACAACTATGTATTGTTGTATGATAAGTCAATATTGAACCTCACAAAAAGAAAATGAAGAGTTCGAGAGTTCTCAAGGAACCAAAAGAGAATAATCTCACCATAATTTTATTAATCAAAAAGTTATCTCTAATACATCAGCAATGTATTCTATTTATACTAATAAAATAAACCCTAATTTTATTAGAAAAATTTGAATGAAAATATAAATCCTAACTAACAAATCACAAGGAAATCAAATCCTATCTAAAAGTAACCTAATTACAATAGGAAACTGAAAATATACTAATTAATGAAGTAAATCCACGTGCAAATCTGTCAAAACGCGTCAAAAAAATCAACTGAAATTCGACCAACTCGCCGGGGAGAGTTCAGCTCGCTGGGGTGAGTTCAGCTCGCTGGGGCGAAAACCAGAAGAGAAGACTTGGTTAGGGCAAGCTTAGAACCGGCTGGTGCGAGCTCGGACAGAGGGGAACTCACCGGGGCGAGTTCACTGCTGTTTTCACATATTCATCTTTTTTTTTGTTTCCTGGCTTGGCATACTCACTTGCAACATAATCACAAACATATAAGTTAGCTCAATAACCTTTATACTTGTTCCAACCTCATTCTAAACTTCTTGAATCAATTCCCATGATGAACGTCTTGTCGTATAGCTCGAATCTCTTTCCATTGTTCAACGTGTTGCATGATGACTTGACTTGCGTTGATTCAGTCTTACTAAATATATGGTATCTAGCTGTTCATATGAATTGAGCTCCAATGTAAGTATCCTTGGGTACTCTTTAGCCCAATCACTAAAGATCATTTGTTGAATCCTCAGAAATAGAGTTGATTCGTTGTTGTTTAATGTGAGTTCGGTCAGGATCGTATCACTAGTGGTAGATCGTAGATGTCTCTATTTTTACAGTGCAATAATATATGTTCTAGTGTATCCCTCAACAAAAGTCTGAAAAAATCAAAATTAAACAGAAAGTTGTAAGTTTCCCTATCACTACAAGAAAAAGACTTATTTGCAACAGAATATTCTGTCGAGGTTAAGGATATTCCATCGAGGATACCTTAATCTAGATGAAATATTCAGTCGGGGATTCGATCAGGTTTAAGCACGTCGAAATTAAGTCCGTCGAGATTTCAGTCATGGATTACTAATTTAGACGGATATATGATCGACCGAATATTATGTCGATGTTAGTCTATCCTCGATCGAATAACATCAGTCGAGAGTATTTGGTTAGTAATTAGGTCACCACGTGCCAACATACTGTTGGTTGAAAATTTCGTCGATTTTAAACTATTCTCGACCAAATATCTTCCATTGATTTTATTAGGTGGGTATTAAGTTGTCACGTGGTACATCCTGTAAAATGTAAAAGGGATTATTTTCGACGAAATTCCGTCAAGTTTACCTTCTTTCGTCGAGGATAATGAAGTTTTTTTTAGAAATATCTGCTCTATTTCGGCAACATCTAGGGTTTTAACCCATATTTTTATACATGTAAACCTGTTTATATTTCCAACAGTACAATCAACATAATAATAACCTTCCAATCAGATGCATACAAGTCCAACATATATACCTTTTGTTCACATGCATACAAGTCCAACAAAAACATTTTCATACTCTATATTAAATACAATATGTCCTATTCTCCATAAGACATACAAAAATACTCTTGAACTACGTACAATACTACATAATATATACATAAATGAAATACATACACAGTTTAAATTACATAAATGTCAGATATCAACTAAACTAAGTCAAGCCAGTAGTACTACCACCGGTGTGAGAAGGATCATCAGTCGCATGTCGACGTTGTTGTTCTGCCATATGAAAATCTTCATCGACATCATCCCTCCGCTCGTGATCAGAATGAGCATCCTGTTGATACAATTAATAATATAACTCATTAGTTCATATATATAATACAATTAAAGATGCAAATAAATAAAAATTAAATAACATACAGAATACAAAAATTTGAAATGAATTGTATACCTGAGTAATCGAGGACCGACTCAATAGCGGCCCAAAAGCGTCCAAGAGTAAGGTAACCACCATCCGGACCACCTCGTCGCGTATCGGGACGAACTGCTCCGAAGGGATACCCGTACTCTCGACGGTGGCACCAGCTGTGATGTCCTAAGCTAGCTAGTGGAAACGAGCACGGTTGGGGAGGCCTTGATGACGAAATAAAGGATTCGTACCATACCGCTCTGACACCACCGCTATAACCCTTTGAGTCTAAGCAAATGCCCGTATGTGATGGTCCCGCGAAGGCTCTCGGACGCAGACGTTGACTAGTACCTACAAAAATAAATATAATATCAATAATAATCAAAATCCATCAAAATTCATGAATAAGAAATCTATACTAAAATATTATACCTCCAGGTGGTGTATAAGCGGGTATCCTCGGTAACTCCAGCACTCGATACCGACCGGTAGTGCTACTAGGAGGATCTTGAGATGCGGCCCAAAGAGTTATCTCCATATCTTGAGATAAACTAATCTCAAGCGAAGGGATAGGAGAATCTAACATCTTGGGATTGTTAGGTTTGTAATATACATGAACGCAATCATATTGCACAAAATAAGCGAAAACGTGTAAAAATCAGAGTTTAAAATTTTTACAAATCATAAACCCGGATCACCCTTTATGCACAATTATTAATTAAACGAAAAAGAAAGAACAAGAATCATACCCTTGAAGATTCGAGCTTCCTCAGGTACAAGTTCACCTCCAATCCTTTTCGCGTTTAACTTGAATCCACCGGGTTTGGTTCCTTCCTTTGATCAACGTTAGCCACCCAAGTGTTTGGCCTCTAGAGGTGATCTACCAAGGAAGAAGAAGAATTCAAGAAGATGAGTATTTTGCAAAACCCTAGTTTTTCTATCTCTCATAGAAAGGGGTGTACTCTCCCAACTATTGGAATTACGTATTCTATGAATACGTCAACAACACCTCACCCATAATAAGACTCCTCTTATTTATAGATGTGGGCAACCCTCCTTAATAATTAAGGAATTGGGTTTTATTTTAATTAATTAAATTCTTTTAATTAATTAAGCTCCCTAATCTTATTAGGGATAATTAATTAAACTCTTTTAATTAATCTGTCTCCTAATCCTATTAGGATATTTGAGAGTACTTTTATTAATTAATTCCCAAACTCCTTTAGAAAATAAATAATAATAATAGTAATAATAATAATAATAAGACTCCTCTTATTAATTTATATTTAATATTTCCAAAATATTAAATAATAAATATTAAGCTATTTAATTTATTCTATCACCATAGATTAAATTAAATATACTTAACTTATTATTACGATTATGCCATTAACTTCTTAAATAATTATTCTTCCTTTTATGGTGTGACCCTTTAGGTTCTCCATATTAAACTGGTTGTGAATAAATCAATTAGAATAATTCTAATCTTATTTAAATAAATAAATTAAATTAATAATTTATTTAAATAAATAATATTTATTCTACAATAGGGATAAGCCTCCCTAGCGATCAACGACTTTTCAGATAATATAGATTTCAATATTAATCATAAAAGAACCTTTGAGTAAATAGTTACCGTACAATTCAATCCTTCCACCATACAATATCCCAGTTAAATATAAGACATGGAATTACTGTCAAGTCTTATTTTATTTAATTATATGTATTTCGATCCTTAAATGCACAACTCCAAATAATGCAAATTAGAAACTCATCCTTAGTATATAAAAAAGAAAATTATTGAAGAAGCTAAGGAAAGTACTACATGTCAGCTGAAAACACCTTTTTAGGTTTTAGGCGAGATAGCAGTCTGCTGTGTCAGTGGGCCAAACGACTAAACAGGAGATTTCCAGGAAGTCACCATCAGTGCTCAGAAATGTAAAATATAATTAATGCTTCAACGGATGCCTTGAAACAGACATATTTCAAAGGCACCTTATATACAAATCAGATTCAGATGCAAGAAGGTAAGCTAGTATACAACGAAAAGCTGAAGAACACTCAACGCTCAACTCTACGATCTAGAAAGAAAGCTTGCTCAGCTACTCAGTTATTTAGAACACATGCTTAATAGCAACTAAGTAGCACAACCCAAAGAACTCAACTCTCATCAAGTGTATTCCAAGTCTGCTAGACTTGAAGAGTTCTAAGTGAACTAAGAAGTTCCAAGATTTTTAGTCTTGAAGGAATATGTGAGATTCATAGATTGTAAAGACATCCTTAGTGGATTTCCTACTCGAGGAGTAGAAGAGTTGAATAGGAAACTTGAGTGCTCCGAACCACTTAAATTCTTTGTGTCTTTTATATTCTTTCTTTAACTACTATATTTGTTATAACTGTCTGTTAACTATTAACTCGGTTTATCTTAAAGGGGAACAAACAAATCATATATTCTGTTGTGGTTGATTAACAAATCTGACAAAGTATTTTGAAAAAGAAATTTTAAAATATCTAGATAACTATTGTGCCTCTGAGAACTAACAATTGGTATCAGAGCAGGTTCTCTCAATCAGCCGACAAAGCTTGAGTAGATCCAATGGCATATCTGATAAGTGAATCAAAGACTGGAGGAGGCAGCAAGCCACCAATGTGAAACAAAGATAAATTTACCAACTAGAAAGTTTGTATGCAAGCATACATGGACTCAATAGATGAAGAGCTATTTGAAACTGTCATGAATGGGCCCTACATTCCAACAAATCTCACACCAACTCTAGAAGATCCAAATAAAGTTCAAATCAAGGTTAAAGTTGAGTGGACTAACAGCGAAAAGAAAGCTTTCCAACTAGATAAAAGGGCCAAGAACATCTTGTTCCAGTCTTTAGAAGATGATTTATTCGAGAATGTGGTCAACAACAAAACTGCCAAGGGAGTATCAAAAGCATTTCTCATTATGCACGAAGGAACTGAAGAAATCAGAGAAAACAAACAATATCTTCTAACTCAACAATATAAAATATTTGCCATGTTCCAGTAGAAAATGTCACTTCCACTTATGAAAGATTCAATGTTCTGCTCAACTCTCTTTGAGCTTTTAGAAATATCTATCCTAACAAAGATCTGATTATAAAGTTCATGAGAGCTTTATCAAGAAAGTGGGATGCCAAAACCATTGCCATCAGAGAATCAAAGAATCTCCACGAAATGAATGTTCAAAAACTTTATGACAACCTTCTCACCTATGAATTGGAGCTGACTCAACGAGCAGAGACTCTATCTGAAGGAAGAAAGAAGGACAAAGGAGTTTCTCTCGAAGCAACAGATACCATGTCCAAAGCTTATACTGAAAATGACTCTAACTCAGAGGAAAATGATGATGAGGATATTGCAATGCTAGTAAGAAGACTCAAGAAGTTCATGCGTAAAGGTAGAAGGAGAAAACCTAAGAGATTCAACAACAACAACAACCAGGAGCAGATAAATGATTTATCCTACAACTGCAAGAAGCCTGGCCATTTTATTGTAAACTGCAACAAACCTCTTAGAGAAGAACTGAAGAGGGAAAACAAATCCAAAGAAAGAGTTCAAAGGCAACAAGAGGCTCCAGAAGAAAGAAAAAGGTCTTATGGCCGGAGGATCATAGAGTGACTCTGACAACGACATAACTCCTGAGTCTAGAGATAATGAAGATCCTCAAGTAGCAAATTTATGTCTAATGGCCAAAAATGCAAAGGATAAGAAAATCACCGACAATCATGAAGTAAGTATCGATGAGGTATTTGATTTTAACTCTCCTAATGTAGAAATTGATGATTTAAGAACTGCACTACATGGCATAACATCTGATCTGTATCAATACATGAAATGGTTCAGAATTCTGTCTAAAGATTATTCTCTTCTTCAAAAAGAGAAAGAGAAAGTTCAAGAAGAACTGGAAACAACTCTTCTAAGTGCCAACTCCCTTTCTAAACTTGAAGATGAGAATAAACTCTTAAGACATACCAATAAAATTAATGCACAAAGAGATTCAAATCTAACCTCTAAGATTGAGGAACTAGAACATACAATCTTAACGTGGAATAGATCCTCTTCATCCATGGACTCCCTAATCTCCAGTCAAAAAAGTGCATCTAACATAATAGGTTTAGGTTTTGGGGAATCCATCTCAAAACCATATGTGGAAAAGCTAAAAGAAACTAACATCAGCAGTGTTTCAAACCTCAATAGAAGCATTGCATTTGTGAAATCGTCACAGAAGGAAGATCCAATCCATCCTTGCTCTTCTGATCCAATCTATGCTATAAGGCATAACGAATCCCATGTTGGCCTAGGGTTCAAAAAAGAGAAGAGTAACTTAGACACTACTCTCGAACCTCGAAGGGTCGTAGAGTCGAGCAAAATAAACTCCACGAACTAACCAGGTGGGAATAGTATAGTTAAGTTACAATCTTCATAAATCATGAATCACAAGGACACATTGAAAAAGAAGAATCAGTATAAAGGAAGGACTACGAGAAATCCACATAAGTCCAAATGGATAAAGAATCCACACACACACACTCAAGTATGCATCATGGTAGCTATTTTGTACATGATAGATATAGTCATAAGGCTACAGTATGTTACAATAATCTTATGCATACTAAATCCAAAGTCAAGCAGATTTGGCTCCCCAAGGGTATTAACAAGATAGGAGTTGTGCAAGTATGGGTACCAAAATGAGAGCTTAAACCTCACTGCAGAAATAGATCTCCACGATCATAACTTGGTACCTGGATAGTGGATGCTCACGACACATGACTAGGAAAAAGCACTCCTATCCGACTTCATAGAGAAAGAGGATCCAACAATCATCTTTGGAGACAATGGCTCCGTCAAGATAAGAGTTTATGCCTCATTTGGGAATGGTGTAGTGTCCTTCAGCAAAGTGGACTATGTGGAAGGACTAAAGCGTAATCTTCTAAGCATAAGCCAGCTTTACGACAAGGGTTATCAAGTTACCTTTCTCAACAATTAAAGTTAATTCAAAGATATATAGACCTCTTCTATAAAGTTGACCGGAATAAAAGAAGGAAACGTCTATACTGTTAATCTCGTTCAACTGAGTTCTGACGAGATAATATGCTTTCTGGCTAAAGCCTCTGAAGAAATGAGCTGGTTATGAAATAGAAGGCTGTCTCATCTCAACTTCAAAAGTATGTCAAAATTGGCCTCCAAGGATCTTGTAGTGTCCCCAAATCCGGGTACTAATTACCACGAACCTGGTACACTAATTCTATAACTATTACGAACGATATAAACATAAATTTTTTATACATTAACATTTACACATAACTCCCAAAGTCGATAACCTTAAATTATTACCTGAATTTAATATCCTACTCGACATACAATGTCATTTGCCTTTGCCTGTATCCAACGTATTCATCATAATCTGTAATGTTTATCATGATATAACAAGGGTGAGCAACAAGTTTTCCCAGCAAGTTTAAATTCAAGGAAAGATATATCATGATTGAAAGAATGAATAATAAGGTGGCAAAACTTTTAACAATATAATCATTGTGAAAGAGCATGAATCAATTTTCATAACTGAACGACCGAGACAATAAAAATGAATGGCCAACGATGAACATAAACAACTATAACTAAACCAAATGGTAATGAAGGTGATCAGCCTTTCATACCTAATGAACATATACAATATGTACAACGTAAGAATCAATAATCAAAGAGGTGATGTAATCAAAAATGGTTAATCATGAACATACAATACAATAACAACTCGAGTTCGAGTTAGGAAACTTGCCTTTACTGTCGACTACTGCTACACAATCTATTTTCGCTTCATCTGAAGACCTAATAATGATAATATCGATCTCCCAATTAGCATAATATCATCACATTAACTATTGTTAATTAAAGTTACAAAATAACCTAAACACATTATCATATATTCCTAACAATCAGTAAAGCACATAAGACCCACTATCAAGTCAAACTACTTCAGTCTGAGTTGAGTTCAGGTAATATTTTGACATCCCAATTGCCTAATCGGATAATTATCGAGCCTATTATCAATAAGACTCTACTTAACCGCTTCAATATTATCTTAGATAATTTATTATTAATCAAAACATTTTTCAAAAACTCATAATAATTTTCAAATAATTATTATCATTTATAAAGATTTTTCAATCATTAATATCATTTTTAAATGATTTAAATACCAAAATATTCCATTATCATTAATATTTAATTAATACCAAATATTATTGAAATAATTTCATAATATTACAAATCATTTATAATATCTCAAAGTATTTTTAATACCTTAATATCACATTTAAATGATTTTAAAGCATTTAAACCATTATTAAAAATTGCCATTAATATTAAAAAATTAATGTATTTCATGACAAAATATTAAAAGTTATGTTTTATAACTTAAAATATTTTTAAAACCTTTAAATCATTTATATATAATTTTTAAAACATTAAAACTAATTTTCCATAATTTATTTAATACATTTATTAAATAAATTTATTACCATTAATATAAAATTATTAATGAAATTCATCCCAAAATATTAAAAGTCATTCAAAATAACTTAAAATATTTTCTAACACTTTTATATAATTTTAAATGATTTTTAAAGTATTAAAATCATTTTTAAGTAATTTATTTAATATAATAATTAAATAATTTAAATATCATTAATATTTAGAAATATTAAAATATTAATGAAATATATTCCAAATTGTCAAAAATCAAATTTTCTGCCTTAAAATAATTTTACAAATTAATTATGAATTTTTCATAATTATTATTCCTTTTATTCTCATTATTTAAATTAAATAAATCATTTTTATTAAAAATGTAGCTATAGGTGTTCTTAGCCCTCAAGAACATTCATGTTCAGTGTGCAGGGTCACCCTACTTTGACCACATATATATCTTGGATCATGATGTTTCTGGGAAGCTAAGTGGATTAGTGTTGTAGTATTGATGTAATACTACAATCACAAAAAAATTTCATAGCTAAACAACATCACAAAAGTAAGATAAACGCTCTCAAAAAGCTTCTCAGAGCTGTTCTTCATTTTCTGGGTTACCCAACCAGAAAAGAAGAACAGTTGCAAGGTACCACTTTCTAAGCTTTGAATCTTGGATTATGGGCTTACTCGGTGTGTTTAATTGTCACAACTATGTAGTATGTATGTCAAGGTACAAAATTAATACACTTTTATAGCTTAACAACATCACAAGAACAAGATCTAGGCCAGTCAAAGCTTGTCAGAAACCTGTTCCTGAAGAAATCTGGTTTTTCCAGTATTCTTCCCAGTCAGTTGGTCAACCTTATTTTGACTATCATTAACTTTGATCCTGATCATGATTTTGGTGTTCTAATGGCATGGTTGTGTTGTCTATATGTCAGTCTACAAAACCTATACACTTACATGGCCTAACTACTTAACATAAGCAAGATCTAAGGCCTGGAAAGTGGCTGTCAGACAGTTCTGGGTTTTTGGGTTACCTAGATTTCCATAACTTGTGCTTGGTCAACCATGTTTGATCATTAATAACTTGAGATCTAGACATGGTATGGACTTGATTCCACTTCCAGTCTATTCTCATCATGGCAGAGAACATGAATAATACATTAATCAAACCTAACATCTAACACACAAAGATCTATGGGCCCTGACGTTAGGCTGTCAGGCCACAAAATTAGGGTTTATAGTCAGTCTTAAAAATCCTATTTTCATGCACCTAGTTGTTATGGATCCATGATGTATCATCATAGATCACTAAATAACATCTTCTAACACATATCTAAACATCAAAACAAAATCTTTTAACAGAAATCACAAGGATTTAGAAAAATTTAGGGTTTATACCTATTTGCTCAAATCTTTGATTCTGATCTTTATGATCTGATCTTGGAGAGTTAAGGGTTGATATTAGCTTAACATAACACTCATATTCACTCCCCAAATTTGAAGGTTAGAGAGAGAGAGAGAGGTCTTGGCTTTTTAAAACTAAAGTGATATATTTTCTTAATTTAATATTTTAATCTTTAGATTCAATGCACCCAAGTGTTTCTAGGTGGCAAAGAAATCAGATTTGTGAAGATAATAAGCACATGGCAAATAACCAAGGTGGTGAGTCACGAAGATTTGACAAATCTTTTAATTAAACATTAAGTAAAAGGGTATTTTAGTCATTTCGCACTCACTAAGGATATTTTGGTCTTCCCCCCTAAAATTTGAAGAGTAATTTGGTCTTTTCATATATAACACATAACTTTTAACCTTTAAGTCGTTATACTTAGCTTTTGAGCTCCCAAATTAGTATTTTGAAATTCCCAATTAGGGTTTAGGATTTTCGGAACTAAAATTAGGGTTTCCAAAACAAGAATTAGGGTTTCTAAAAAATCATTAGGGTTTACTAACTTAACATCGATGTTCTTAACATAACACTAGAATTTGCTAATTTTACAACTTATCTGATCAACAATTGACCCTTAACCACATACTGTACACACAAAATTACTATACACTAAATCATATATACTCATATACTTAACCCTATAAGTTCTTCACAAAAAAATTTCAATTCCATACACTATTTATAGTCTAGGTCTTTGTAGACACTCGAAAGTTTCTGCATACCTGTTACTAATATTGCAAGAGGGCAATATCGTCTTTCAGAGATAACCCTAGAGGATAGCTCAGCTCAATACCATAAATTGTAATAACCCGGGATTTCGAAAAATCCGAATTTTATGAATAATTTTCTTTTTTTTAATTAATATTGACATTGATTATGAATATTGTGCTGTGTATCGGTGATACAAGTTTTGAGAATTAGTCAATTTATGTATTGACTGAGAAATAAGAGTAGAGTTGTGCTTAATTGAGAATTTAAAACCCTAACCCGAAGTCACTACAAAAAAATGGGCCTTTAAAAACGATTTTTCGGGTAACGACTTTATAATTCGCTGCTAAAAGTATATGTTTAGCAACGAAATTTGTCCTTCGTTGCATATTGTGTCAGGCTTTCACTTTTTGCAACGAAATTCATAAGTCGTTGCAAAATGTTGTTTCTAATTCATTGGCGGAAATTTTTTTTGTTAGAAATTCATTGCAAAATTTTTGGCCACTTGATTTCCCGTCATTGTGGGCAACGAAAGTTTTGTTGTTGTTAAAAATGGGGCTTTAGCAATGATTTTTTAGGCAACGAGTCGTTGCTAAAAGTGCATGTTTAGCAACGAAACTTGTCCTTCATTGCAGATTGTGTCAGACTTTCACTTTTTACAACGAAATTCATAAGTCGTTACAAAATTTGGAAACAAAATTCGTTAGAAATTCGTTGAAAAAATTCTAACCACTTGATTTCTCCTAATCGTGGGCAACGAAAGTTTTTTTGTTCCTATATTTCGTTGCCTAATATGGACCACATTCATTGGCAACAATTTTTATTTTCGTAATAAAATAATAATTAAAATAACAATAATAATTAAAATAATGATTATAATAATAATAATAAATTTTAAATAATTAAAATAATAAAAAATTAATAATTAAAATAATAATAATAATTAAAATTTGAAATAATAATAAAATAATAATAATTATTATTATGGTACTAATCCTGCAAAGCTCGTCAGTATTAAGACTGAAACAAAATACAAAAGATAATATATTGAGATATAAATTTCAACATAGATTTGTCAGCCATGAAATAAGTCATGCTGTTGCATGCCTGCATTTACCAATGTTAGAAACTAAAAAGTGTTCACAAGACAAAAGTGTTTACCAATGCGATAATTAAAATTTTAAATAATAATAAAATATTAATAATTATTATTTTAATTATTATTATTATTATTGTTATTATTATTTTAATTATTATAATAATAATTATTATTATTATTTTAATTATTATTATTATTACAATTATAAGAATAATAATAATAATAATAATAATAATAATAATAATAATTGTAATAATAATAATAATAATTGTAATGATCGTAATAATTAATTTAATAATAATTAAAATATTAATTAAAATTAAAATAAGATTGATCCGACAAATTGTCTGTATTAAATGTCAATGTATATGAATATATGAATTGAAAAAAATTAAAAGGACTCACACATCATTATTCTATCTTATCCATTAGAGTTTAGTTGTAATATGACTTTATTATGAAATTTAACGATAAATATATTATTTTTCAAAAAAAAAAACTAATTGTAATTGTAGTGACTATTTTTAATCATCGAACTCTCTGGCAAATCTGTCTATTATAAATATTTGTTATTCGCTAATGTACTCATCTTTGTAATTTATTATATCGATTCTTATACTTACCCATGAGTTTTTTTTAAAATTTAAATTTAATTTGATCTAGTCCTATAACAAGAAAAAGAAAAATCTGTCAAAATATTAAATTTTATTCAAAAAAACATTGATACAAACATTGATACCCACGTGACTAGTACAAAAAAAAACAAAATAAATTTTGATTCAATGGTTAAAAAAACTTTGAATGTAATTTTATATTTATGGTATTTAATTTGTAACTGCTTTATATTATTTTAGGGTATTTTAATTATTATTATTATTTTAATTATTATTATTATTATTTTAAGTATTTAAAATTTATTATTATTATACAATAATAATTATTAAAATTATTATTATTATTATAATTATTATTATTATTATTACAATTTCTAGTACAGTGGCCAAAAAATGTATTATCTCATCTTCACATGCATAGAAACGATGCTAGGTGGTTTAAATATTAGTGCTACATAAACTATAGCAAGATAGGTAGTTGGTCCAGTGGCATTTGTTGGAATATAAAATTTCTAGTTTGGAGAGGTCTGGAATTCGATACTTGTGAGCAACTTTTTCTTTAAGGAAATTTTCTTTAAGTTCTTAAATTCAACAGTTAACATTGAATATGTGATTATTTTTGTTTTTTTAAAAATATTTGATTAAAACATTAATAATATGCTTATAGTTAGTTTCATTTATTATATAACCTCAATATATATATTACTTTATTATATTTTGTTATACGTAACATTTATAGAGAGTTTCAGTTATAATATATTGTGTAACTCTTCAAAAAGTCTACGAGATGAAAATTTTAATTAATTTAACAATATTTTAAACATGAACAAATGAAATGTTACATAAGATTAAAACTAAATTGTATGTATTTAATAAGGTTATATATATATATATATATATATATATATATATATATATAAAGTTATTCGAATACAAATTTCAAATAGGAATACGAATTCGAATATATTTAAAGTTTTTCGTTTTCATTGGTATTTTTGTATGTGCATCATAGATTCATTTGTAATAGCTTATCAAATTCATAACCTTATAATAACTTCTCAAATTCGCAAACCAAATGCATATATGGTGTCCCTTTTATCATATTCTTATTCCAATTAAAATGATATATTATAATGATATCACTTAAAATTAATCAAATTATAAAATATTGTAATTAAAATATGTCATTTTTAAAATTTATCTAATAAATTATTTATAAATTTAGTTGTATTTTGCACGAGTTATTAAACTTATTTATTAAAAAATAAAGTTTAAGTTGCTTTAAATAAACTATAATGAAGCTAGTTGTTCTATTATATCAATAATTGGTGATTATCGAGAGCATAAGTTAAAAAGCTACGAAGAGCTCTCGAGGGATGTGTATACACATAACAAAAAATTAGGGATGTGGTGAAAGAAATTTTGTGAAGGAATTCATTCCTTCCCATGATGAGTTTTATAGCGAAAGAATTGTGAAGGAAAAAATGTAGTGACAATATAGTTATTAGCGAAAGAAACATCGTTCACCATTTACTTTTTTTTTCTTTTGCAAATTTGAGGTGGTAGAAGTATATTTGGCGCCAATTTATAATATAAATTTGCGAGGAAAAAAACTATTAATGAAGGAATTATTACTCACTATATATTATTGCTCAGAGGTTTTTTGAGAGAGATAAAATTGGTCACTGTTTTGTTCTAAATAAATTTTTAGAATTAATTTTGGTGAATATAAATTGTAATATAAATAATTTAATTTTTGTAGTAAAAATATAATTTTAATAATACTTTGTAAGTAAGTTACAATATCGACTATTTCTTTAATCAAAGTAAATAAATTTACAATAATTTAAACTTTAAAATTTCATACATTGTCCTTGAAAAAAAAGATAAATAAAAAAATAAGGTAAGCTATGGGATAGACCACAAATTCTAAAAAATTACTCACATATTCTGTAGAAAGAGTTAAGTTTGAGTTTTATTCTTAGTTAATTTATGGTATCCTACAACTGAAATTGTAATAAAATTAATTTTTTAAAATAAAATTTTTGTCTTAATAAATTTTTTTAAAAAATTTATTAATTAAAATATTAATTTACAATAATTCAAAATTTAAAATATTATAAATTGAAAATAAAAAATTATAATAATTAAGACTCTTTTTGTGGAACAAATCACAAATGTGTTAAATTATTACTTTTCTGTTCCACAAAAGAGTTATATTTCAGTTTGTTATTAACTAATTTATGACATCCTAAAATTTAAATTTAAATTTAAATCTATTTAAGTTTTTGAAATAATAATTTTATTTATAATATTACTTTTTAAAGAATTTACAATATTAATTGTTTTCATAAACTAAAATCAAACTCTATTTTTTTGAAACAGTCCCTAATTTAATTAGGAGTTCTGTACTTAA
Source organism: Panax japonicus (assembly GCA_020205505.1). Taxonomy (NCBI): domain Eukaryota; kingdom Viridiplantae; phylum Streptophyta; class Magnoliopsida; order Apiales; family Araliaceae; genus Panax; species Panax japonicus. Next base: position 16,528,320 of record CM035112.1, read on the forward strand.
TGTTAGAAGCGTGAAACAGAATTTATAAGCCCTAGCTCAATGAATGCATTTTTATTCCCTTTTTTTGCCCAAAATTTGTCGCGCTCGCTCTCTTCCCTCCCACTTTTGCGATTACCTTTTCCCACTCCCTCTTCACTGGCGACTCCCTTTTTCTTCTTCACCAGCGACGATTCCCTCTCTCACTTCCTTTTCCTCTTCCTCTCCATTGCCCAAATATACACACAGGATTTGGGCGTTAGGAGATGAATGGAGGAGGCTTGATTTGGGCGTGAGGAAGCAAAGGGAGGAGGCTTGATTTGGTTGTTTGGTAAGTTACTCTCACAACCACTGCTATACTCAAACACATACACCCGCCCACTGCTATACACACATAAACGCACATTATCACACACAGTATACACACACCCACTGTCAATTAATTGTCTGTCTATGTTCGTATGTACATATGGTGAGTCTTTTAGGTCCAAATTCTTGAACATAACTCAGTTTATCATTCATTGCTTTGAACATAACTCAGTTTCTAGCTTAGTTAACTTATTAGAATTGGACCTGGAATGATGTTCAGGGATTCACGGCTGGCTTGTTCAGCTCAAAGGTTTGTTATTAGCTTGTACTCTTTCTGAGTGGTGAGGTTCTTCTGCCATTCGTATGTAAAAGTCATTAATGTATTTGTAAAATTTTTAAACTTTCCCAAATTTATGGGGTCTTAATTTTAACTATTGGTCTTGGTTTCTTAGATATTTGTTTGATTGGTAATTTTGGCCCCAAGTATGCGTACTAGAACTAGCAACCTTAGATTTACCATATTAGCGTACTGCAGTAACTCCAAATTTTTGTACATGTTAAACTTTTAAGTTTCATGCCTAAGGAATTCTTGTAAGAGAAGTGTTGGTGCACCAATTATTTTTATATCAAGGATATTTCCTTTGTGAGGTACAAAGCTTTAAACAATTAAATCAATTGATGGAATTTTGATGCACTTGAGTATTGATTTACATCATTAAATTTTAGAAAGAAAACAGATGAAGTCTCTTCTGTTGTAATGGTTTTTGGTTTCTATTTGAGTCTGGTTTGATACTTGATCCAGGCTTTTGAAACCTGGTTGTGTCTCGACTTTAACAACGAGTTGTTTATGTTGGCAGAGGATATGACAAGTGAGCAGAGGAGTGAGAATTACTTATGTGACATCACATATGTCACCAATAGTGTGTTGGGTTTTGATTACTTGAGAGATAATTTGTCCACGGAAAGTAAACTTTGTGTTACACAAATAGATTTGGGTACTGCTTCTGTATTGTTCTTTATTTATTGTATTCAATTTCACTTCCATCACTAGGATTGCATCTTTTTGTGAACAGAGTGTTAATGAGCTTGTGATGAGGAAATTCTATTTTTATGTGATTGATGAGGTTGATTCGACCCTTATCGATGAAGCAAGAACTCCTCTCACTGATAAACCAAGTGATCAGTACTATAAAGCTGCAAAGATTGCTGCTGCATTTGAGCGAGAGATACATTATACTGTAAGGAATTAAGCTGATTGTGTTTTTCCTTACATTATGTTAGTGTGCTAAACTATTGCTTGGTTATTTGCTTTCGTACTGCAAAATATTCTTTTTAGTCTGGTTTTAGGTAGATTACTTAATAGTATATGGTAAAAGTTATAATTTATAAATGTGGAAGTTACAAACTGGAGTTCTTTAGGAAAAGCAGTATGTGATCAGAAATGTTCGAATTGCATTTCTTTTTTAAATTGTTTACTACTTTCTAGGTTGACTACTACCAAGTATTCCTTTTTCCTGTAGTTTTTGTCCCAAGGAATATGAATAATAAAGACACGAAGTGATGTTACAAACAACTCTTTAGAATAATAGTATGGTGTAAGTGACCTTCAGCAACAATTGATGGATCCTTTTTATGATAGTTTTGGTTCTCAGGGTGTATGTAAAGCTGTCATTTACATTGAGAAAGGCTCTTCCACTTCTCAAGATCTGTTTGATCTATAGGTATTCCTTCAAAGAGATGGAAGCAGAGATCATTTTATAAACACATGATATCTTCATGGCTGATCTGTAATGTTCTATGTTATGTAACATTTTTGAGGACTGAGTTTGAACATTAGTCTTATACTCTTATTCAGCCTTCAGGTCTGTTCATCATGGACTTTAAATGGTTCTAGATTTCCACCAATGTAAAGGTTGATAACCATAGTGTTACATACGCATAAGAAAAAAAATTATGTTCTCCTGCTGGTAAATATAAGTCATTGAGTTTAAAGTGATGAGCAATAAAAAATGATCTCATTTATAATTTTCATTACGTATATTTTTGCTGCAGGTTGATGAGAAGCAGAAAATTGTTTTACTTACAGAACAGGGATATGCAGATGAAGAGGAAATTCTGGATGTAAAGGATTTATATGATCCCCGAGAACAGTGGGCATCATATCTTCTGAATGCAATTAAAGAAAAAGAACTTTTTCTTAGAGATGTAAACTATATAATTTGCGACAAGGAGGTTCTTATCGTTGATGAGTTTACTGGTCGAGTTATGCAGGTGATTCATGAATTTGTGTTGAATAGTTGTTTAATGCTATATTATGCTCTGTGTTCCATGTATTGAAGGGAGTGGCATGCTCCCATAAGCAAGTTCTAATATCAATAATTTCACCATCTTCATCCATTTTATTATTTATTAACATCAAAGTGGTAGGGTAGCGGTTTCTGGACCAATCGACAGTTATATGAATTATGAACAGAAATATACTTTGAAAGGAATTATCACGTGATGTCAATAGATCAACAGTGGGAAGCTAAGTAGGTAACATATACATTGGGTTATTATCTGTAATCTACTTATCAGTTATTAATCCATAGTCCAATGACATTGACTCAATTCTTGAGTCTCATGTTTATTGCTTTTTCTGAGAAGTAATTACTGAAGATGCTGTATTTTGGGTTTGCTTGCATTACTATATTTTAAGATGATAAGAAGTTGAGATTTTATTAATCTTGATGCTTTATGGTCTAATTGCATTTGCAAGAAACATTATGTGATGAGATTCTTTGACCTTTTATGGTTCAACACATAACTTTCCTTAGTTTATTCTACTCATTACATGCTCTTCCATAATATCTAGTGAAATCCCAAATCTAAGGTTGAAAAACGGTATAACAATATAACTTGATAACAGGCAATGTTTGCAACTATTATTAGCTAATAATTGCTAAGACAGGATCACTGGTTGTTCTATCTGTTACTATTACTCCCTCTGTTGTGCAATGGATGTCACAGTCGAATTTTTTTTGGTCTTAAAATGGTAGCCACTCTTTCAAAAATCAAGCAAATTTTAGTACAGAAAGAGTTGTAGTTGTTTATGGGACCCATTTTAAGTACAAGCACATGTATCCATATCACAGTATCTTAAGAATAATATTGAAAATTATTTCATAAATTAGCATTTTTTTTTCAAAATTAACTTCCTTAATTTCCAGGAAAACATTAATCGTGCATCTTTTACTGGACAACATTAGTGTATAATACAGACAAAATCTAGTGCTAGTTTTTGTTGACGTTTGCATCATAATTTTCAATCTAGTAGAATATTTTTACCCCTAACAAGATTGCAAACATTTATTTCTAGAATCCTACTAAGTTAAATATGATTAATTTTAGTTCAAATACTTTATGATTGATAGGGAAAGTGAGAATCAATTTTTTTTCAAAACTATAATACATACAGTTGTTACTTAGATGTTAGGGGAGGCGCTGGAGCGAAAGACTTCACTAGGCAGTAAAAGCAAAAGGCTTGCCCATTCAGAATGAAATTGTATGATTATATTCCTTTCTTTATAAAAATAATATGCCCCTCTTTTTATGTGTAATATCATATATGTTATTTGGGATTTTTGGTTCTTTTATTTCTTTATTTTTGTTGGATTTTTGGCAAAGTGAATGAAACTAGTATATGGGATTTTTCATTTTTGTTGGTTCTTTCATTCTTAGTTGGTTTGTTTTCAAAATTGTCAGCTCCTAAAAGTTTTAAAAAAACGTAATTAGCGCCCATATACTAAATATTTATGGAAAAATTTCAACGGGGTCTATAACCCCACTACTCCCTTATTGTATTTGGTCCAGGGTACATGATCAGTAGATTAAATCGGAATGATGTTTAAATTAGTTCAGTTTTCCCTCCGGTTCTGTAGTGGGTTAATGATTTGCTTGTAAACTGTATAGATCACTTTATTTTATGTGTGTGGCCTTGTGGGTGTGAGTGTGAGCATAGAGGAATGGATTGAGGGAGAATGGGAGGGGATTGCTCTCTAGATCATATTCTGGCACTTATGCAGGTGTGAGCAGAAAGGGTTGGAGGGAGGCAGTGATGGGAGGGGTTTCTCCGTATATCATACTTTGGCACTACACACTGGGTTTTTGCACAGTGCTTCAATAATTTATATAGCTCTAGCTGGGTTTTGAGGAAGTTTGCTCTTTACTCGTTGCTTAATAATTCAGATTGAATGCTCTACAGGGATGCAGTCATCTCCAGGGAAGGAGAGTTGGTTCATCACTACACCTTGATGTAAATATTGAGGTTGGCTATTATTAATTTTGCATTCTTTATACGATCTAACCTTTCATTTTATGCATATATTCTATCTTGTTGAATTTGATACAATAGTTACTTTAACTTGGCAAGTTGATCCCTTCTATAATGTTAGTGTTGCGCATGAAGTTGAGGAGAATGTTCGTGATGAAATTTGGAAATCTCATCCTGAAGTAGCTGAAGTTTTCATTCACATAGGTAACAAATTTATTTTGTCTAATCCTTGAACCGTCTCTAGAAAACTACATCGTTTTAAGGCATCACAGGTTTGTAGTAGCCTTTTTTGGAATGATCAAGAGATGTGGAGTTATGGACTGTTAAACTCTGAGTTTGAGATTGGCAGATTGCATTTCAAACGATGTTTTTGGGTGGTTAACCCTGGAGCAGTGGTTTTAAATTTCTTGCTGAAAGGAAACTAAAACAAGTCTAATATCCGTTCAATATTTATGCAAATTCATTTAGTCTATGACTGTCTTGTGAACCATTGCTGATATTTGGTGATCCACACAAGCCTTCTCTACTGTTGCTTTTTACGAGATAAAAGGTGGTCTTGAATAACGCATAAGACTTGTATTTACCATTTCCCCTTGCTGCATACTTCTTTTCCCCGTGCTGTCAATTAACAATTATATAGTGAACCTTATACTCACATTTGTTTCTGCTTTGCACTTTCCCTAATCCACCCTCCCTGTTTTTCTAACTGATTATTAAGTTGGCATATGTCTCAAGGGGTTAATTGAGTCTGTTCTTGATGACATCTTGATGAACTATGGCTACTTATTTATGTCTCCTCTCTGATGTGAAACCAGTATCCCTTCTCACTAATATAACTTTCTCCAAAGACTTCATTAAATTTTGAGATCAGTTTTAATGCAATCTCATACAGAATTCTACAAAACTAAGAAATCTGTACCTTGGTTTGCTAAAGTGCAACATCTAATTTTTCATTTGTCCTAGACAAAGTCTCTAAAAATAAGGTTTTTAAATCACAAATTTATATGTATCGTCCCCAGTAAGGAATAAGATGAAATTAAAGGACATTATATATGCAATGGTCTTTTTGAGTAAGCACTGTTATCAGTTTGTGAAATTTATAATCTATTGTATGTGTTTTATCTTATTAATATTCCAGGTATGCTTTTCACTTGCTCTAATTATCCATGCAGAGCCTTCATTTTCAAATGTTTCACTCAATAAAATGGACCAGCAAAAAAATATGAAGGGAGCATATCACCTGAAGAGTAATGTATGTTCAAATGATAAACATATCGAAGACATAACTTCTGCTTTGTTTACAGCTAAGTTTGCATAGGTATACTCTTTCCATCTTTCTGAAGAGGCTTCTTAATATTTTTACTATTAAAATGTTAAGTTTAATACTCCCTTTGGAACAAATATAAGATTATTGACTTCTTGAAGTCAATTTGAGATGTTTTTTTCATACTCGGGTAAAATTATTTAATTTTAGTCAGTACAATGATGAATGTTATAAACTAGTTTAAAAGATACTACTAATTATAAGATTTTTATTTTCATAAATTTTAATGAATCTTATCATTTGAGTTTAAAAATATCTCAAATTAATTTTTAAAAGTCAATAATAATTTGGAAATGGAAGGAGTATTTATCGATGTGTGGTTAGTAACGTCATGGACTACTGAGCTCCTATATTCTTCATGGCTGTTATTTAGTCCTAAAAAATCTTATGGCATAAAAGGGTCAATCTGCCTTGAACTTTTGAAAAACTGATAATATATGCTTTTGGCAAGTATTGAAAAATTGGTAATTTGTTATCCCAGAATGCTGATTGTGTTGAAGACCCTTGTTACTTTATTAATCCTCTTTCATGCATGATATTCCCATTTCCAATTTGTTCATTATATAGTACATAGGAGACTAAAACCTCTTTTAGTCCCAAGAAAACAAACTCTTTAATTGTAAGCCTAAAAATAATAATTATGTCAAAATTTAACTAATCTGTATTCACATGTGGACCACTTCAAAACCTGCTTGGGCCAACATGGTATGCCTTCTTACGATATTGTGATTGTCTATTTTTCTTTTTCTACTTATGAGCAATACGGTGTACATTAGTATCACGTATCAACTTTATTGTCTTTGTGTAGCACTAAGTGCCTCTGGTGACCTATTTGCTTCAGTTTCTTGACTTGCTATTATTTTTAAATATATGTAGGAAGATTGCTTCTACAACCTGCCTTACAATACTGGGTATTAAATTTTCGTGCTACGTTTACTGAAGGCAAGGGACGAAATTATGAAGTGTAGTCTCTCTATATATGTAGATATATACTTTGATTGAAGAACTGTGGTAGCTTTAGATGGTTAATTGTAAAGATAATGAATGATTATGTAGTGGATGATTTTATTAAGTTAATAATATTTTAGTTTTTTTATTTTTGCCATTATTTGTTATGGGGACATTGAGCCAGTCAGGTACACAAAAAAATATCAAATTTTAATTTGGCAATAATATAATTCGTTACTAAAGCATTGAACAAGTTTTAATATAGCAACTAATTTTTTATACATTTAGCAAAAAAATTTCGTTGCTAATGGCATTAAAAATATAATATTTTGCAACGAAAACTTAACCTAATAACAACGGAGAGGATATTGTTGCTAATACTAAAATAAAATGCAACATTTTTTATCGTTGCAAATCATATCAACTTTCATTGGACATATAAAGAAATGACAACATATAATGTCGTTGCTAATCGACGACATTCGTTGTTATTAAAAAATAACCAGCAACAAACATTTTCGTTGCTGATTCAGCATAATGTCGTTGCCAAATAATATAATCAGCAACGAAAATCATTGCTAAAAAGTTTACAGTCCGCAACGAAAGCAAGCTTAGGCAACAATTTTCATAATTTACTGCAATGAAATATGTCGTTGCAAAATGGTGTCAATTGCAACGAAAATGCATGGTCGTTGCAAAAAAAAAGAGTTCATTTCGTTGCCAATTAGAAGGCTTTTGCAACGAAATGGACTTTTTAGCAATGAAATTTTAATTATTCTGCAACAATACATTTTGTTGCTAAAGGATCGATGTATCTGTACGAAAGCCAAATTTTGTTGCAAAATATATTACTTTTGCCAACGAAAAAAATACATTCATTGCAGAACAATTAGCAACGCTCATTGCGCAACGAAAGAAGCAACGACAGTAAAGTAGTTGCCGAAACCCTTTTACAACGAAATTTAGGCACCTTTTGCAACAAAAAATCGGTTGTTGCTGAAGCCCCATTTTTTGTAGTGAGTCCAGATAGAGTTTTGGTAGAAAATACAATTTTAATAATTGTGTTGGTGAGTACATGTTTGTACTGTATAGAGTTATTGATCAATGATTGACCGGATATGGTTTAAAATTAGTAAACCCTAATAAAGGATTAAAAACCCTAATCTTAGGTTTAAAAACCCTAACGCACAGTTAGGAACCCTAAACTGAATATCGAAAAACCCTAATTTTAAATTTGGGAACCCTAAACCCTAATTAAAAAATCCTAATCCTAATTAGTAAGCCCTAATGTGATTGATAACATTTAATATAATTAGGAAGCACTAATTATATTTTAGTTATCTTAATTTTCTATTTTAAAAATCCTAATTTGAAAATCTTAGAAACTAAAGTTGTAAATAGTAAGGATTAGAACCTTAGGGTTAAACCTTAAGGCCCTGAGGGTTGGATCAAACTCTTTTATGCCATTAATATTACAATGAGAATGTTCAAAATACCCTTTTACATTCTTTAATGAACTAACTTGCAAATCTAGCCAAGATTTAGTTGGTGAACCACTCCATGTGACTAAAAACCAACTCCAATCAGTCATTTATTGCAGCAATCTCAGCAACATACATGGCATCTAAGTAATATAAATAGATTTGAGAGAGAGAAAGTCACAAAAATTAGCCATTTGCTCTCAAGCTCTCAACAACTCTTTCTCTCTCCCAACCTCCGAAAATACAAAGTATATTAGCCCTTAAACAACCTCCTAGAACACCAAGGACAGATTTGGAGAGCTAAGATCAAAGATTGGAACTAGAAAGGTATAAAGCCCTAACCCTTTTTGATCTTAGATAGTAGGATAAATTTTGTGTTTAAGTGTTTAATCATTTGTTAGAAGATGGTTTTAGATGATCTATGATGATCCATCATAGATCCATAGCATAAAATGGCTTTAAAATGATGTTTTTCGAAAACTATCCATGAACCCTAAAAGTGGTCTGACAAGCATATGTCAGAGACCACAGATCCTTCCCCGTTTATAATTCTTGTTGTTTTATGTTTTGGATCTGTAGTCTGACATGAGGACTGTAATCTGGAAGTGGAATCATAGCCATTCCATCTCCAGATTTCATGTTATTCATGGTCAAAGTGAGTTGACCGAGCATGACCATAACTTTCTGGTTAACCTAGAAAGTGTGAATCAGTGTCTGACATGATTTTTAAAGGCTTTGATCTGTCAGATGTTAAGCCTTTTGTTGATGTTTTTATATACAGTTTGTAGCCTGTAATATGGACTCTAGAACCATGCCTTTAGACCTCTTAAACAACAAATAGATCGGATGTAGTGGATGGTAAAAGTAGACTATCTGGTATCAATTTCTGTTTTCTGGAATTTCCAGAAAACGTAAGAACACGCCTTCTAACAGACTTTAACCGGACAAAATCTTGAGTTTGTGATGTTGTTGGACTGAAATTGTGTTATGTAGTTGTTCCTTGACATGAGCACTACATGTTTGGACCAAAAACCTAACCATATGATGACCAGAGCATGAAGATAATTGGTCTGGAAAGTGGCACCACAAATTGCCTGGGTTTCTGGGTTACCCAGAAAACCCAGGAACACTCTGACAATGATTTTAGAAGCTCAGATCACTTTGTTTGTTTGTTATATGTCCAAGATGATGGTTGCAAATTGTAGTGTTACATTCCTACTATACGATTTAAGTTTTAGATTGCCCAGAACATGTATTAACTGAGAATCATTAATGGTCAAAGTAAGACCCTTGCTAAGCCTGCTGTCAGTGTTCTTGAGCTCAAGAACACCAACAACAACAAAAAGTGTCGCTATAGCCTATAACGAAGATTTATTTAATTTTATTTTCTGATTTTCTGAAAATTGATTAAAAGTAGAAAATAAATTCTAAAAATTACAAAAATGGTTTTAAAAATTATTTTAAATTATGAAAATTAACTTTTGAGTATTTGGTATATTTTTTTATTAATATTTAAAATTATTTGAATATTAATGATATTTAATTTATTTAATTAGTGTATTAAATAAATTAGAGAAAAATGATTTTAATATTATAAAAATCATTTTAAATAAGAATAAAGTGTTTGAAAATATTTTGAGTTATAAAATATAACTTTTAATATTTTTTGAGAATTTTCATTAATAAATTAATATTAATATTAATGATATTATATTTATATAATACTTATATTAAATAAATGATTTAAAAATGATTTTATTGATTTAAAAATCATTTAAAAATAAAAAAATATTTTAAAAATATTTTAAGTTATAATTAATGACTTTTAATATTTTTATAAGAATTTCATTAATATTTAAATATTAATGGTGATGGTTTAAAAATAATTTTAATTATTTTAAAAATCATTTAAATATAATATTGGTGATTTAAAAATATTTTAAGTTGTTATTAATAACTTTAATATTTTGACAAATATATCATTAATATTTTAATATTATTAAATATTAATGATGATGGAATTAAATAGTATTTAAATCATTTAAAAATGATTCCGATGTTTGAAAAATTATTATAAATTATAATAATTTTTAGAAAATTATTATAAGCTTTCGAAAAATATTATTAATGATAATAGATTTATCTAAAATAATATTGAAGCTTTGAGACTGAGTTTAATTGACAATACAAGTGTTAAATTATTGGATAGGGTGACCAGTACACCGAGAATATACTGAAGTCGAACCCGACTGAACTAGTTAGACTTGATAAGTGTTTATATAGGTTATAAACACTGATGTGGCTATGTGGTGATGTGTCTAAGAGAAAGATTGACTGTGAATTATAGTAATGTGTGTTATAAATTATTGTGCTAATTGTAAAACTGATATTGTTGATTATAGGTCTTACGAACGTATATAAGTATATTGTGTAGTAGTAATCAACGCGAAAGGTAAATTTCCTTAACTCAACCTTGAGTTATATTCGTTCAATTATTATAGTGGTTAATTATTTTTTATTAGACCGCGTTTGAGAATTATTGTTGATTATTCGCAGTTAGTGCATGTTTATTAATTCAAATTGAATTAGTAATTGTGAAAATATACTTGGAGAATAACTGTTGTTGGATAATTACATCCGTAGAAGTTATTATTGACAGTACAGATAATTCCTATCTATTGTCGAATTGTGTTGAAATATGTCTTAGCTAATTATTCTAGCTAGACGAAAAATTGTTAGAACTTGATAGGTTCAAAAAGAGAATTCAATTATTATTGATAGATCGATGCCAATTATTTCGGCTAGATCGAGATAGTGATTAGATATTGAAATCATTGTATTTCGTTGTTATAAATCAAACTCTGATTATAAGACTGAGAAGAAAAACCTTTTATATAAAGGGAACATATTTGGTCGTATATTCGGCCTTTGCGCGCGTGTAAGTATTATGCATAATATAGGGTATAAGGAGTTGGCCACTCTAAGTACTTGCAGAGGGGTATGATTTAATCTTTATGGTTATATGATACACCTGGGTATATCAAAGTATATTTTTGATAGTTACTCGAGAAGAGAAGTTCTAGATCTTTTGTGATCACTCAACATAACTCTGGAAAATATTTCCATCTTTTTATTTGGGTATATCAAAGTAAATCTTTGATAGATACTCGAGAAGATAATTTCAAGATCAGTTGAGATCATTCAGCTTAAACTTTGGAGAATACTTCTAACTTATTATTCAATCGAATATCGTAGAAACTTTTAAAGTGTTGTACCCTTTCATTATAGAACTATTGTGTTGCATAGGTTACGAGAAGATTGGTTAAAGAAAAACAAATTATTCAGCTATTTCAAAGTTCTTCGAACTTTGGTGTCATTCTATCAAAATAGATAGTTTGTTATTCTTGATTCTTATACATTCATTGTATGTCTTAACTTGCGGGGAAAATTTGTTGCTCACACTTGCTAAATAAAACTTTTCAGCTAGGGACGAAGTGGAAGGAGGTGCTGTAAAGAAAAAAGGCAAAGGCATAGTGATAGAGTAGTTATGAATGAACATTATTATTATGTTATATTTGCAAACCCTCTTTGTTTATCTAAAGGGTAAGTTTATAATGTTAAGGTAGATAACCTGGAATGAATGTATTAACTATATCAGTTAATGTGGTGTAGTATTTTATTCATCAATGAATGAATAGTTAGATGTTAATTATGTTATGGATCGTGAGCACCAAAATTGGGGTCAGATAACCCGGATTTGGGGGTGTCACAGGTTGGTATAAGAGCTGTAGGTTATAAACCTTAAGTGGGTGGAGGAAAACCCTAGGATTATAACTATAAGCGAGATAGAAAATACTCATCTAGAGTACTAAGTGAGGAATTACCGAAGCGTATCGATAGTGAGATAGGTTGACACATAGTGTGAGAATTTTGTACTAGTAAAGTACTAATCAAGTTGTTTAATTGACTGTAGGATGTCAGGAGAAGATGAAATGAGTACGGAGATGGCAACGGCTATCATACTAGTACCAGTAGCCGAGGTGCCAGCACAAAGCGAGTCAGTTGAAAAAGAGGGGAAAGATGAACCTATGGTGAATCTGGGGAGTGATTATGATGATTATCCTAAGATGTACCTGAGTGGTGATGAGGAGGCAGAGTCCAAAGAAGCTAAGGTGGAGAGAGAGAATAAGACCAAAGTTAGAGAACAAGATCAAGTATCTGCAGAAGTAAAAGAACTCTGGAGAAAAGTATTTCTCCTGGAGGAGTTGTGGAAGACAGATAGGGCGTTACGCGAAATGACCGAAGAACGGAATGAGTTGAAGGCACAGGTGGAAAGGATGAAGACTGAAGGTGGTGGATCGTCGGAGGGAACAGTCAAGCAAAAAGGCAAGAATAAGAGAAAGAGGGATCACAAAAGTGATAATTTTGAAAATTCAAACCCGAAGAAGTATGTCTGTAATAAGTGTGGAAAGACTCACGTGAGAGAATGCATGATGTGGAAGTACTTGTGTTTCAACTGTAAGCAGGAAGGACATATTTCCCTACATTGTCCTAAGCCGAATGTGAGAAAGTTTTTTTCATGTGGGAGAACGGGTCACGGATTCAAAAAGTGTCCCAACAAGAAGATTACGGGTGAAGGGAGTGGACGGTAGATAACCTAGATATAAGCAGTAGTATCTTTTGGTAATAAGATATGATATTAATGGTTGTAATATCGAGAATGATGTGTGAATATATGTAAATATATATATTTATATGAATAAAATCTTTATTTTCTATATGAATATAAGATAATTTGTGCGTTCTTAAAACTCATACTTATGGTAAGTTCATGACTCATAATTATATGAAATGTTCTGAACCCCTTAGCGAATGGACAACAAAGGTCTGACTAGGATAAGTTCATACACTCATATAATTGTGGTAGGTTCCTGGACTCATAAGTGTGGTAAGTTTGACGAACTGGGAATAACTATGTGTGAATGGAAAATTGTAACTTTTTATGTAAAGTTGGAGAATTGCAAATTTTTGTGTAAAGTTGTGTGGGTTAATCCTAACATTTATTTAAAATGGGATAGTAATATGTGTTATGTACTAAATGTCTATGTGTTATTTGAACAAAATGCGATTATATGAGAACATTGTGTTGAATTCTTATTGTGTTAAGAATTTGTGTAGAGAAAGAGAATTAATGTAAGATTTTTATTTAAATCAGATCATTCCGCCTAGACGACATAATCGAAATCAAAGAGAAGAGAAGTCAGTGAATAGTGAAGGAGGTCAAGTGGACCCGATGCAGAATATTTTGGATATGCTAGCCCAAGCTATGGGAAATAGAGCTCCAGCAGCAAGAGTGAGAAATCAGCCAGCCGATAGATTGGCTAACTTCAAGGACTTTAAAGCCGTAGTACCGCCAAAATTTAAAAGAACCACGGATCCGATTGAAGCCCAAACTTGGGTGAAGGAGATGGAGAAAGCATTCATTATTGCGTGAGTGGTAGAAGAGCAAAAGAAAGCTTTTACAACATACTTGATGAAGGGAGAAGCCAATTACTGGTGGGAGACTAATCAAGCGAGAGCTGGTATAGCTGTGGTAACGTGGACAAGATTCAAGGAATTATTCTTTGAGAACTGATAAGTGGGTTTTATACCTACTTATTGGATAATAATTTATGCGAATTATGCCCATCTCAAGTACATTTTAGTCTGTTTTAGTTGCATTTCATGTTATTTTGCATTGAATGTAATGAGAACTCCTTTTGGCATAAAAGTGCAGGAAATGGCGTACTTTGGTGGTGTTGGATGGGAAGAGGCTATTGGATGCATGACTCGAGGCTTACGCATGCACAACATGAGAATGTAGTGAAATAAAGGGACTGATAATGAAGGAATGAAGGAAAAGAATGAACAAATAGCAGTAGCAGCAGCATGATAGAACCAGAACTAGAGTACAGACTGCAGAAGCTGCACGACTAGAACATGCTTGAGGATGCGCGCTCGCCCGATCACCCGATCAGACAACTCTATATACTGCAAGTCTCGCGTCCGCGCGAGGAATATACTGGGGAAGCGCGCGACCACGCGCGATAGCTGAGCTACTGATTTGTTTTATTTTAATTTTTAATTAAAGGGTTATACTTTGTTTTAAAACGATATCTGACTGGTGTCAGACATATCTTTGATAACTTTTGACGTATTTTTCACAGTAGTAACTAGGGTTTTCACATTGAGAGAGATTCCAACGTAGAACGAAGCTTAAATGCCTACTTCTCCAATTCTTCTTGGGATTTTCTCTCATTGTGGATTATTATTATTGTTTTGCTGGATTTTTATGAGGAGTTAAACGTTGATATTGTTTTACAATTTGCAATTGGGTTTTATCATTTCTATCCTTCATCTTTCAATTGGGTACTTGTTAACCAGTGTTTAGCTTTGATCCCATAATGGCTCTTGGTTCAGTTATGAACTAAAATCCATTATGGGATTCTAACGGATTTTAATATATAGTTTAGTTGCATGCTTGATTGCTGGGACTGTTTTACATATCATATGGGATTTCTATTATGATTATTTTGCATGTATGAATGCTTTATCACCATTAATTTCAGTACTTGTATGGAATTGACAATGAACATGCAAGTATGGATTGTAATCATGATATCATATGTATATGGGGCTGTTTTATATAGCTTGTGTATTTCGTGAACCAGATAGACATATATTGTTTCACCATATGAGTTAAAATAAGGGCTTGTGCTTAAATTCAGTATGATTACAATTTCACATAGACATATAGTGATTTTGGTTATATTGATGATTACATGGAGTCTATCATTTGTGGATGATGTGTAAGTTGGTCAAGGTGCATTGAAAAATGGTTATGACTCTATTAGTGCTTTTGGCTACTTTCCTGTGATATGTGAACAATTCTTGCATGATAAAGGTAATTGGATGAATTATTAAATGAAGTTAGGATCCCATTATTTTCATACTTAGTTTATTCCATTATATTTCTTGTTTTAGTTGTTATTTGCAATTAGATTAATTCACCAATATAGTCATTAGTTTAAGCATATAAATATAGTGATTTAATTGATGCATGGTAGTTTAAATTTGACAAATTTCTTTGTGGGATCGATACTCTACTTACTCTATATTAATTGTTGACACATGTATGCTTGCATGTGTTAGAGCTCTTTTTGTTAGAACTGAAAAAGAGGCAACAAGAACTATTTTTCGTCGAATATTCAAGCTCGGATTGGAGTTAAGTTTTTGGAACTGAAGCAGGAGAATATGTCGATATCTGAATACGCTGCCAAATTCAACGAATTAGTGAGATTTGTACCTCATCAGGTGGATACAAAATTACAAAAGGCGAGAAGGTTTGAGAATGGATTGAAGCCGGGTATATAGAATAAAGTAGCGGTATTGCAGATTAATACGTTCGCGGCTTTGTTGGAGAAAGAAATAATTGTTGAAGGGGGAAGCGAAGTTGCATCCCGTTATATTCAGGAGAAGAAGAAGAAGATAAATGAAGGAGGTAGTAGTGCTGATAGTAATCCAAACAAAAGAAAGTGAAGCGAGAATACCCAGTCGGGTATGAAGATAAAAGGAAATAAGAAAGGGAGAGAGCCATGTTCAACTTATGGAAAGAATCATGCAGGAGTTTGTCTGAAGAAGAAAGGAGTTTGTTACAATTGTGGTCAAGAGGGGCACATGTCGCCCAATTGTCCCAACAAGTACAAAACAGTAAATAGACAACACTTAAACAACAACGCTTTTATATAAAACATTATGATATTTTTTTCCACAACATTTTTTAACAAAATATTGTAAATATATATAAAAAACTGTTATCTATTTATAAGAACAATTTTTGATTTTAAATAGATAACGTTTTTTTAAAAAAAACGTTATCTATGTTAAAAACACGGAGCTACATAAAGTTGAAGTAGCTTTCACTTAACATAAGGAACCCGTAACCATCTGAACACCACCATCGCTCTCTCTCTCTTGTGGCTTCCTAGCTCTCCCCTCGTCAATCTATCTATCTCTCTCGTGGCTTCCTAGCTCTCCCGATTTCGCGTCTCTGCCGCTGCTCTGCTCCTTAACCAACTCAGCACCATCATCATTGTTAGAAAATGACAATCATGTATGAATCTAGGGTTTATTTTTTTTTTCCAATTTTGTTCACCCCTCTCTGAAAATATCAGCCCTAACACAAACAAAACAGACCAAACTTCTCTACTCTCCTAATCTGGGCCCTAAATTTGAACAAATCCTCCCTAAACACTTGCTTTTAGTCAAGTCTATATTTTTCACAGTCCCAATCGGAAGAGTCTACATCCGTGTTGGTTGATTTTCTCAATACTATTTCTGATTCGATTGTAACGGATCTGGAAAATAAAGAATTTGAGAACACTGCGTTTGAAATCCTTACAGAAATTCATACATATTTATCCCCTCCTTCACTGGACCAGGTATGATTCATTCTATTTTTTGAATTTTTGTAATTCTGATTCTGTAATTTATGGCTAAGATTGTGGTTTTTGGGTTGTTTATTGTTCCTCTGTAGGAAGTTATGGATGCACTTTCATTTGAGTTGCCAAAGGCTGTTGCTAGGTTTTCAAGCGCCTCAAAGAGGTGTATCAGTGTTTCAGAGGGTATTATTGATCGGTTTATAGTTAGTTGTAGCCCTCGCATTATGCTTTCTATTTTGTGTGAGGTATTATTCTAGTATTCCTTTTTCTGTGATAATTTTTTCATATATGTAAAAACTCAAATTGCCCTTTATATTTGGTTGCCCTTCTAGAATTTAATAGGAAGATGCATATAATTGAAATTATCTTTTAATATTTTGTTTTAAGTACTTCATGAAATCTCTTTGGATTTGTACTGCTTGCCAATGATAAATGTAGCTTTCGTACCCTACTTATTCGTTCTATTTTGTCTTTTTTTAATTCTTGAAGTGGGTATTTTGTTGATGGATATATACATGTATGTATGTAATGCATGCTTATGCAATTTTTGAGTGATTGAGGGGGGGGGGGGGTATAATTGAAAAGACAGTAGAGTAAACTGGAAAGAAATATTATAAACGTATTTTTTATATTGTTCTGGTTTTGTACCCAGAGTGCTCACACAATTGAAGGTAAGTGCATTGTTAACAATTTCAAGAATTACACAAAGCTTGAGAATGTTGGGTCTGAGAATTACTACTGTCGCTTTGAGTACAAAGCTGCCACTGGAGCATTCATACCCAATCGTGTTGCAGTGTGAGTATTGTTCTACTCTGCTCATCATTGATGTTTAATTACTGGTGGATATGTTTTATAACTTTCTTTATGTTTTCTGATTTGAAGGTACTGCAAATGCGAGATGCCGTATAACCCAGATGATTTGATGGTACAGTGTGATGGGTGTAAGGACTGGTATAAACATTTTTATGTTGTCAAATATTATGAACTTTTGAGGATTTTTTCCTTACACTTGTTGCCATAGGACTGGTATAAACATTTTTATGTTGTCAAATATTATGAACTTTTGAGGATTTTTTCCTTACACTTGTTGCCATAAAAGGAGGGAAAACAAGATTATATTTTCGGGCCCATCTTTGTAGTTCTTTTAATGTGGTTAGATTGATTTTTTTATTTTTTTACCAATGTAACCTGTTTTTTTTATGTATTTGGTTGCTTACTTATCAAATAACATTTTGGTTTGATTTTCGTAATTTACTATATTTCGAAGATTTTGATCAAATTTCTCCCTGCTATTTTTCTTCATTTCCTTGTAAAGGAAGATTAGCTAGTAAAAATATACTTTGACTTGTTAGTTATTTTTTAAATTGTCTGGGAATTTATACAATATACAAGTTATTGAATAAATGGTAAATCCTGTAAAATATTTTCAAGCACTCTTAGTTAGATCTTCAAAGGTGGACTACAAGAAAAGGAAGAAGCTCCAAGCTCTTTCTTCTTCTTTTTTCTTTCTCTCTCCCCCCTTCCTTTGTCTTATAACTTCTTTTATGATAGAACACTTCAAGCTTTTTCAACATGTTAAATGCATTAAGATTTTGCTATCCACATGTCACAACTACTAGGTGAAGATATATATTGTTGCTATATAGAATTTACATGTCTTCCTGGTGTACATTCTTTGATCTTATGTCATTGTTGATTTATATGGGAAAGTTACTCTGTATGGCCTTTATAGAGCTAACCTATTTCTGAAGGCTACTCGTCTTGGATTTATCCATACGGATATCCCTGCACCCTACTTATAATTGTGCTAAATTTGTGGAAGAAAAGTTCATTTATTCTGATTAGAGGAAAGATTTATTCTAAGAGTTATAATTATGTTGCTTTGGCTTCTGTTTCCATAAATTTTGGATTTTTAACTTCTATTAAATTTCGTTGTGAGTATACTGTATAAGCTGTGGAATATTATGTGTTTTTCACCATGATATTTGTAGGTATCATCCTACTTGTGTGAAGATGAGTATTGACCAAGCAAAGCAACTAGACTTGTTTGTGTGTGCTGATTGTACATCTAAAGATGATGCAAAAAAGTAATGTTGTTTCACTGAAGATTTTTTAGTAGGCATGTTGTTTGGATTTCTTTGTATTGTAGGATATACTTCTGCTTTTCTGATGTGTTTTCATGATAATTTTCGGATGAGAAGGGAGATTAGAATATTTCTACGCTTTAATATTGCATTTGGGTTCTTTATATGCTTGTTTTCTTTAGATCTGAATACATATTATTTCATTATTAAATATAGCAACAGAATTTGGATAACTAAATGTTCATAATCTCTGTAAAAGTACTTATAAAATATTATAAAAAATCCTTTTCTAAATTGCAAAGGGAAAGCTGTATGCTTCATGAGCAAACCAATGAGGACCTGAGGTCATTACATGTGCATATCCACATGTTTTTATGCTTCTGAGGCAGAACTGCAAATTTTAGTTATGTTCCCTTTTTAGTCTCTTACGTGGTTCCTCCTAATATATGCTGCATGAGATGAAATGACTCTAGTGTTCTGGAAATCAATAAAGGACAAGGTAATTTACTTCTTTTACTTAATCAATGCTTTTTGCTATTTTGTTCAATTAGAATTTATCTCGTTCTTATGTCTTGAATTGATATATTGAAGCTCATTTTTCCCTTTGTGGAGCTGGATATAAAATACTTTGACCTTGGCCTTCCTCACCGTGATGCAACTGATGATAAAGTTACTATTAAAAGTGCATAAGCCACCCTCAACTATGTACTTGAATTCTTTAATGTTTCTATAATTCTATTTTTTAAAATATACTATAAGATTTTTTTGCTTGAAAATTATCAGAAATTCTAACAGCTCTATCTTGGTCTTTTTTTGTATTATCACCTTGTTGGTTTACTGTTCATGGCATTTGTGTACTTTGATTAACTTGTGCATCGAGTTTTAATGTTTTCTACCCTCGTGTCTCCGTGTGCTTGTGTCTTATTGTGTGTGTCTATTTTTTTTTTGAAAGCTGAGGTGTTTTTTATCCTTTTAGGTTCAATGTGGCAATCAAGTGTGCAACCATTAATCCTGGTATACATTGCTGGATTTGACATAGAGATTTTTTTTAGATAATACATCAATGAATGCTTTACAAGGACTTTTGGTATGTTATTATTACTAAACAAAAATACCCAGAGTGCTCACATATGGTTATTTATTTAACAGATGAAGCTTGTGTTGAGGAGTTTGGCCTGAAGCAGATGTGGAAGAGTCCAAATGGGACAATTAGGAACATTTTAAATGATTAGTGACTTGTTTCACTTTGTAAGTTATTGCTTCACATAATATGATTGACTGTTGATGGCTCATTATAATTCACACTCGCTACAGAGCCGTATTCAGGGAACTAATTATTTGCAAAAACATCCCCAATTATTTGTAAAAACTTGTTATACAACAGGGCATCCATCTATTCCTCGAGTTAAAAAGGTGGGAAAGGAAAGATACAACTTGCAGTACACACTTGTTGTGAACAATGAAGGAAAGTGATTGCGAGAACATTTGTTTGTTAGTCTACATTTTTAAACAAATGGTTCTTATGGAAATAAATTGTGAATAGGGATGTATTATTGAGATGTATTTTGAATGGTATAATTGGGATGTATTTTGAATGGTTGATACATTTTGGCTTTAAATTTAAATGATAATTTAGACCTTTTAGCTATATATTATGGCATTAGCAGATTGCAGGTGCACTGGTAATATAGGTGAACCACACTTTTTTTTCTTTTTTTTTTTCCAATTCAATATACAACATTTTAAAAACGTTGTGTAAATGTGCCTAAATGTTGTCTGATATATTAAACTACAACATTTTAAGTTAGAAAATGTTATGGAATCATACCTTCAACAACATTTTCAAGAATCTACTAATTTATGAAAAACAAATCTACAACATTTTTTCTTAAAAAACGTTGTAGAATGTGTCTAACTACAACATTTTAAAAACGTTGTATAATGGTGTGAAATAGATGACATACTTAACCACGACGTTTTTCTAACAGAAACCACAACGTTTTTTATGTATTTTAATTAATATTGATATTGATTATCAATATTGTGCTGTGTATCGGTGATACAAGTTTTAAGAATAAGTCAATTTGTGTATTGATTAAGAAATAAGAGTAGAGTTGTGCTTAACTGAGAATTTAAAACCCTAACCCTAAGTCCGGATAGGGATTTGGTAGAAAATATAATTTTAATAACTGTGTTGATGAGTACCTGTTTGTACTGTATAGAGTTAGTGATCAATGGTTGATTGGATAGGGTTTAAAATTCGTAAACCCTAATAAAGGATTAGAAACCCTAATCTCAGATTTAGAAACCCTAACGCATAGTCAGGAACCCTAAACGAATGTCAAAAAACTATAATTTTAAATTTGGGAACCCTAAGCCCTAATTAGGAAACCCTAATCCTAATTAGTAAGCCCTAATGTGATTGATAACCTTTAATATAATTAGGAAACACTAATTATATTTTAGTTATCTTAATTTTCTATTTTAAAAACCATAATTTAAAAATCTCAGAAACTAAAGTTGTAAAACCTAAGGGTTAGAACCTTAGGGTTAAACCCTAAGGGTTGGATCAAAGTCTTTTATGCCATTAAAATTACAATGAGAATGTCCAACATTCTTTAATAAGCTAACTTGCAAATCTAGCCAAGATTTAGTTGGTGAACCACTCCATGTGACTAAAAACCAACTCCAATCAGTCATTTATTGCAAGCAATCTCAGCAACATACATTGCATCTAAGTAATATAAATAGATTTGAGAGAGAGTCACAAAAATTAGCCATTTACTCTCAAGCTCTCAAAAACTCTTTCTCTTTCCCAACCTCCAAAAATACAAAGTATATCAGTCCTTAAACAACCTCCTTAGAACACCAAGAACAGATTTGGAGAGCTAAGATCAAAGATTGGAACTAGAAAGGTATAAAGCCCTAACCCTTTTTGATCTTAGATAGTAAGATAAATTTTGTGTTTAAGTGTTTAATCATTTGTTAGAAGATGTTTGTAGATGATCTATGATGATCCATCATAGATCCATATCATCAAATGGCTTTAAAATGATTTTTTTTCAAAAACTATCCATGAACCCTAAAAGTGGTATGACAAGCATATGTCAAAGGCCACATATCCTTCCCCATTTACGATTCTTGTTGTTTTATGTTTTGGATCTGTAGTCTGATATGAGGACTGTAATCTGGAAGTGGAATCATAGCCATTCCATCTCTAGATTTCATGTTATTCGTGGTCAAAGTGAGTTGACCGAGCATGACCAGAACTTTCTGGTTAACCCATTAAGAGTGAATCAGTGCCTGACATGATTTTTAAAGGCTTTGATCTGTCAGATGGTAAGCCTTTTGTTGATGTTGTTGAATACAGTTTGTAACGTCTAATATGGACTCTAGAACCATGCCTTTAGATCTCTTAAACAACAAATATATCGGATGTAGTGGATGGTCAAAGTAGACCATCCGATATCAATTTCTGTTTTTTGGAATTTCTAGAAAACATAAGAACACGCCTTCTGACAGACTTTGACGGAATTAAATCTTGAGTTTGTGATGTTGTTGGACTGAAATTGTGTTATGTAGTTGTTCCTTGACATGAGCACTACATGTTTGGACAAAAAACCTAACCATATGATGACCAGAACATGGAGATAATTGGGATGGAAAGTGGCACCACGAACTGCCTGGGTTTCTGGATTACCCAGAAAACCCAGGAACACTCTTACAATGACTTTAGAAGCTCAGATCTCTTTGTTTGTTTTTTATATGACCAAGATGATGGTTGGAGATTGTAGTGTTACATTCCTACTATACGATTTAAGTTTTAGATTGCCTAGAACATGTATTAACTGAGAATCATTAACGGTCAAAGTAAGAGTCCTTGCTAAGCCGGCTGTCATTGTTCTTGAGCTCAAGAACACCAACAGCGACTAAAGTGTCGCTATAGCCTATAGCAACGATTTATTTAAATTTTTTTTTGATTTTTTGAAAATTTGTTTAAAAATAGAAAATAAATTCTAAAAATTACAAAAATGGTTTTAAAAATTATTTTAAATTATGAAAATTAATTTTTGACTATTTGGGATATTTTTCATTAATATTTAAAATTATTTGAATATTAATGATATTTAATTTATTTAATTAGTGTATTAAATAAATTAGAGAAAAATGATTTTAAATATTATAAAAATCATTTTAAATAAGAATAAAATGTTTAAAAATATTTTGAGTTATAAAATGTAACTTTTAATATTTTTTGAGAATTTTCATTAATAAATTAATATTAATGATATTTGATTTATTTAATAATTATATTAAATAAATGAATTAAAAATGATTTTATTGATTTAAAAATCATTAAAAATAAGAAAAATGATTTAAAAATATTTTAAGTTATAATTAATGACTTTAAATATTTTGATAAGAATTTCATTAATATTTAAATATTAATGGTGACTGGTTTAAAAATGATTTTAATTAATTTAAAAATTATTTAAATAGAATATTGGTGATTTTTATTTTTTAAGTTGTTATTAATAACCTTAATATTTTGACAAATATATCATTAATATTTTAATATTATTAAATATTAATGATGATGGAATTAAACAATATTTTAATCATTTAAAAATGATTCCGGTGTTTAAAAAATTATTATAAATTATAATAATTGTTAGAAAATTATTAAAAGCTTCTGAAAAATATTATTAATGATAATTGCCTTATCTAAAATAATATTGAAGCTTTGAGACTGAGTTTAATTGACAATACAAGTGTTAAATTATCGGATAGGGTGACCAGTACACCGAGAATAAACCGAAGTCCAACTAGACCGAACTAGTTAGACTTGATAAGTGTTTATATAGGTTATAAACACTGATGTGGCTATGTGGTGATGTGTCTAGGAGAAAGATTGAGTGTGAATTACAGTAATATGTGTTATAAATTATTGTGCTAATTGTAAGACTGATATTGTTGATTATAGGTCTAACGAACGCAGATAAGTATATTGTGTAGCAATTGTGACAACCTGAGAATATGGATATTTATAAAATCTTAAAATATTGAATTAAGGTTAAATGATAAACCTAGACAAAAAAATAAGTGAATGGATTCTAGATTTTCGAGAAGAAATTTTGTGAATTTAAAATTTTTGTGGTGAATTATTCAGGATTAAGGATATACGTGAATATGTTCTGTGTATATGATATTATATGTGTACAGTATGTGGTTAAGGGTTAAGGGTTGACCAGATAAGCTATATCAGTGGCAAACCCTAGTATTATATTAAGAACATCAACGTTCAACTAGAAAACTCTTACAATTTATAAGAAACCCTAAAACCAGTTCTGGAAATCTTAAATTCAATTCCGTGATTCCAAAACCCTAATTCAAAATATGAAACCCAAATTAGAGAATTAAAAGGCTAAATTTAATGATTTAAGTATTTATGATTATAAATATAATTAACGATAACCCTAATTGACTATTTAGAAAACCCTAATTCTTCTGTTATAAACCCTAATGTCCTTTTTGGGAAAACCCTAATTATTATTAAAATTTTTAATTAGGAACTATTAATCCTAATTAAAAAGCTTAAATTATGATTAGGGAATTTTAATATAATTAGAGAATTCTAATTATAATTTAGAAATATTAATTTTCTATTTTGAAAACCGAAATTTTGAAATCTTAGAAATTAAATTACAAAAATCTAAGGGTTAAACCCTAAATCCTAAGGGTTAAACCCTAAACCATAAGGGTTAGGGAAAAAGACTAGTATGCCATTAAAATGAAAAGGAAAAAGACTAAAATACCCTTTTCTTAAACTTTAAATAAAAGTTTTCACAATCTTGGTGAGTCATCATTCTATGTTTATCCCATGTGTGTAATATCATCCAAGATCAGATTTTTGTGCCACCTTGCAAGGATTGGATACATTGAATCAAAAATCAAAAACTTTAGTAAGTAAAAAGTCTTACTTTACTTCTCATTCATGTCCAACCTTTTCTCTCTCTAGCTTTTCGAAATTTAGAGTGAGAGAGAGAGAAGTTAAGCCATGATCAGTTCATAGCAAGCCAATAACAGAATCAAAAATTCAAAATCTAGATCAAAGCTAGAAAAGGTATAAAACCCTAAATTTTAGAAAACATGTGATCCTATGTTATATGTTGTAATTTTATTGGTTAAAGTTATGTAATAAGATGTCATTTAGTGATCTGAGTTGTTAAATCCCAGATCCATAACATTAAAGTGATCGAAATTGAAGTTTTTAGAAATTGATTTTGAACCCTAAAAGGCTATCTGACAGCCATATGTCAGGGCTCGTAGATCTGAGTGTGTTAGGTGTTATAGGTGTTTTATGTTATGGACATGTTCTATGCCATGTGGTCTTTGTTTTGAAACTTGATTCATGCCCAGATCGTGAGTAGATCAAGAGTAATTAAGGGTCAAAGGTCGTTGACCAACCATGACCATCTGGTTTCTGGGCAGCCCAGAAACCCAGAAAAGGTTTGACAAACGTTTTGCAGGCGCTGTATCTTGCTGTGATTTGTTATTTTGGTCATCTTGTTGGTTTGTTGTTATAGACTAGTATATAAACTCAATATACATGCTATTCGATCACCTAGATTAACTGTACAATCAAAGTTATTTGTAGTTAAACCTACGTTGACCAACTCGCCAAATGAAGATTCTGGAAAACCCAGAATCTTCAAGAGCCTGTTTTCTATTAGAATTTGACCGACCATGATCTCTAAGAATTCGTTGTTGTTATGATGATCTGATGTTCTACAGTATTGAACCACTAGATCACACACACCGAGTCCAGAAAGCTATGATTTAAAGCTGCAAAGTAGGTACCTCGGTTGTTCTTCATTTCTAGGTAACCCAAAAAATGAAGAACATAGAAATGAAGAACAGGTCTGACAAGATTTTTGAGGGCTCAGATCTATCTGATATGATATAGAATGACCATGGAACTTGTTTACAGTTATAGTACTACATTAGTACTACAATAATAACACTTTAGTAGCCCAGAAATACTAAGGATCACAGATCTAGCATCGGTCAAACCTACCACCCTGTAACGGACATGAGTTTCTGGGTTTGGCCTCAAGAACACCAAAAACACCATTAGCGACAGATTTGTCGCCTAAAGCCCCTATAGCGACAGTTAATTTCAGAAATTAATTATTTTAATTAATTAATAGATAAAAATAGTTTTTAATTATTAAAAATACAAAAAAAATTCCTAAAAATTATTTTAAAGCCTGAAATTAGTTTTTAATTATTCTGAACATATTTCATAAATATTTAATATTTTTAGAATAATATTGGTAATTAATTTATTTAATTATAATTTAAATAAATTATTAAAAAATTAATTTTAATACTTGAAAAATCATGAAAAATTATATTATCGTATAAGAAAATATTCAAAGTTATTTTTAGTGACTTTTACTATTTTGTGATGAATTTCATTAATTAATTAATATTAATGATAAATAAATTTATTAAATAAATTATGGAAAAATAGAATTAATACTTTAAAAATTATATAAAAATAATTTATGTGATATAAAAATATTTGAAGTTATAAAATATAACTTTTGATATTTTGTCATGAAAAAATATTAATATTTAATATTAATGGCAATTATCGGATAATGAATTTAAAGGTTTAAAAATCATATAAATATGATTTTAAGGTATTAAAAATAATTTGATATATTATAAATATATTATAATATTATGACATGTATTTCATTAATATTTGATATTAAATAAATATTAATGATAAAGGAATTATGTGGTATTTAATTCATATAAATACAAGTCTAATGATTAAAAAATCGTGATAAATGATAATAATTATCTGAAAATTATTACGAGCTTATAAAAAATATTTTGACTGATAATATAATTATCTAAGATAATTGTTAAGCGTTAGACAGAGTTTAATTGAACTTAAACTTGATATATATCCGACTAAGCCGTCGGGATGTCAGAATTGTGCCGAACTCGACTCGAACTGTAAAAGTTTAACTTGAGGTTAGATCTTATTTGTGTTATAGATGGATAGGATTATGTGATAATGTGTTTAGGTTATTTTAAATATTGTGATGATATTATTCTAACTTAGAAATAAATATTATTAATATTAGGTCTTCAGATAAAGCTTATTATATTACATAGCGGTAATCAATGGTACATGCAAGTTTTTCTTAACTCGACCTCGAGTTGTATTATTAAATTATACTTATGGTTAATCATTTTTGATTGCCATGTCTAAGAATTATTAAATCGCACTCTGTTCATACTACATGTATTCATCAGGTATGAAAGGCTGATCACCTTCATTACCATTCGGTCCAGATATATATATATATATATATATATATATATATATATATATTAATGTTCAATGTTCATTCAGATATGTAAAATTTGTTCATGCTAGTTCGCGATTATATTGTAGAACTGTAGCCAGCTTTTGTTCAATTCTTTGAATCATGATATATCCTTAAATTATTGAACTTAAACTTTCTGGGCAAACTATTGCTCACCCTTGCTATATCATGATAAACATTGCAGATAAGGTGAATACGGTTAAATACAAGAAAGGATAAAGCCAAGTTCAGCTTGAGATTATATGTGCAACTTATTTGTAATAGTTATGTATGATAATAATGTTATATATTAGATAGTTTATGAATTTTGTATAAGTTAAGGTTACTCGACCTTGGGGAATAGTGTGTAAAGTTTATTATATAAATAATTTATGTTTATATCTTCCGCAATAGTTGTAGAATGATTGTACTAGATCCGTGGTGATTTAAGATCCGGATTCGGGGCTCTCACAGTTGGTATCAAAGCTATTAGTTATGGAACTTAGGTAGGAATACCAGAGACCAATAGCCGCAGTGATTAGGATAAGATCTAACTCATATAGAGTTAGTTGGTCGGTAAGATTCAAAGATAAATCTCAACGAGTTGTAAAGATACAGAGTTCCCTAACTCTGATAATAAAGGTGAATAGTAGTGATGAGTAGATCGAGTCTAAAAGACTAAAAGTACAGGGATAGCAGATAATAAAACAAAACGATCATAATATAGAAATGAATCATAATATATATGATGAGATCACTTCGTGATCTGATAAGGTGATAGAACGGAAAAAAATCAATCTAATGATTGAAAAGTTTACAGCAAAGATTACTGTGTGACAGTTGTACTATGAATTGGTACAGATTCAGGAAAGGATTATGAATACGAGTTGAATGAAATTCGTATTGAGAAGGGAGCTAGGATTAAGTGGGGATTTCAATTGAAGACTCATGTCAGTAGCTAAGTTGTATGATTCTTCGTATTGGAGTTGAATTGTACTTGTTGTAACAACCACTTAGTTTCTGGCACTGATAATTATTGAAATGTCGGTGTCACGCTATTTGCTATATATGTGTTGAGAATGTGATTCTTTTCTCATTTGTATACCAGATAGATAGTGTAAGACCCCAACTTTTTTGAATAAAAATGAATTTTCTATAAATATCATTTTTAATATTATGGAGTGAATTTAATATAATGTAATAGTTGTGGGTAATATTTATAAATTTTTCAAAGTACGCAAGTTGTTATATTATATTCGATTGGTCATGTAATATTCATTTTAACAGGGGATATTCGTATGACGACACAATCATTAGTGGACCCCACAACAGAATTATTGTTGGATTGAGAAAATGACAAAAATAGCTTTTTATAAAAAATAACGACAAAAGTTTTACCGTTAACTATTGAAACACTCGGTGTTAAAAGTACAGTAATACGCGTGGTTGTAAAGTAGCACATAGTATTGAATATTGATGCTTACGTGAGAAGTCACTCAGTTTTGTTCAATTATTGCTACAGTAATTACTGCATACTATCTCACGTTATTTGATTCAATTATTGTCGATATTTTATATAATAGTAAATCAATAATTGAGACGACCAAGTTATTAATATTATTATTTGCAATATTGACGATATCTAGAAGTTCTATCAATAAGAGGTTTGGTCACCTAATTGCGCGCCAATATAAGAAATCCTTATTGGAAAGCCCCCTCTTTCCTGGGAACGACTTGGTTGTTAAATATTGCGAGTTATAATAATGATTAATGTTGTTAAAAATATTGAGGTGGTTTTTAGGAATTAATTGTTGTAAATATTGGCGTATTATTTGGACCACCATTTACCCATTTTTTTAACTAATCGGTAGAAAGTTATATATATATATATATATATGTTTTAAAAAAGTTGCCAGAGGTATACAAAATGGATTCACGGGGGATCACCCCGTGACTTAATTTAGGCTCGTGTTATATATATATATATATTATTTAAAAGTTTTCGTTTTATTAGAATATTTTATTGCCGTGCTGCATAGTAAAATCAAATTTTTCAACGAAATCAATCGACCGAACGCCCGTGACTTTTCTTTCACTATGCGCCCAAATAGTATCATTTTTATTCTCATATAAATAGGATGCTTAGTTATAATTGAAAATCACACCAGAATCAGAGAATTCTTCTTCTATAATATTGAGCGTATTTCTTTCGAGTTTTAGAAAGCTTTGAGTTTAGAAAATAGTGAAAGTTTTCTTCAAGAATATCCCAGCTATACCAGTTGGAATACTCTTCTTTTCAAGGTAAGGGATGTTATTTTTGTTCAATATTCGCTTGAAATAATATTTTCTTCTATACTCTGTAGTATGTAAGTAATATTATTTCGTTTCAGATTTCGAATTCTATACTCGTTTTGTTAAAGTTTTGGCTTCTAAACTCCAAGAAATTAGTAGAATATCCTTCATATTTGCGCTTCATCCAATATCTTTGCATGGAAATATTATTCTGAGCATTTTTGATAAGTTTAACTTTTTCATGCCGGAGTACTATTCACGGGGTTATTATTCATGACTATTCACGAGGTTCGAGTACTATTTACCAGGGGTACTATTCATGATAAATGTTGATTCTTTTTCGGTCCAAATCATTTTTGGTACAATATTATTCTTAAATTTACTCCACAAAGCAGTATCATGTTGACAATTTGGACATTATTGATTTCTGGATAAATTAAATTATAAATCTTTAAAAATTTATCCTTGAACTTGTTTTATTAAATTCTTATATCATTGTCATCATCCTCATGTTTATATTATGTTGAAAGTCATCTGTGACCTAAAGTGCATAGATGGACTTGGTATGATTGTGACCAGGGATTATTCGTTATAATCATGACCATAGTGTTACAAATGATGTGGTAAAAGTTCTCATTGGCCCGTAGTGCATTGATGGACAGTTGTTGGCATGATCTAGACGACAATATTCGTATTAAAACTCTCAGCTTATGTTTTGTCGTATTTTACACGATAGTTGTATTTGAATTTTGTACCATGTATTTGGCGACTCAAGATGGGTGATGTATACCTATTTTGGGGGCGTCACAGATAGTTTATAGTTAAAGAATATCAGGTTAAGTACGAGTTCTAAAAACTCATACTTATGATACATTTGTGACTCATCATTATATGAAATGTTTATGAACCCCTCAGCGAATGGACGCCAAAGGTTTGACTAGGACAAGTTTTGAAACTCATATGGTTATGGAAAGTTCCTGAACTCATGAGTGTGGTTTGACGAACTGAGAATAGGTATGTGTATTGAGGATAATAAGAATAGTTAGACTGATTAAACAACTGATCATTAGTAAAGACATAAGTCTTCCAAATCTTCTAGCTATGCTAGACTAAATTTTTTTTACATCAAGCTAAAAACGCACTATGTGCTTTTTGAAATAAATTTTTATTCTCAACTCTTGGTGACCATTGTGTATGAGTGGACTTCGGGCCACCGACACATCGTTACCTGTTGAGGCAATAAAACAGAATTTTAAGGATTTTTGAATGGTTTAAAGTATAGTTTATGCTACTTATATTGGCTAGACGATAATGATTTGAAAAAGTAAAATATTTTTTTTATCACTTATGTACCATGTAACCTGGTGAAGAGATGGTAAAAAGTTCATGGAGTTGTAAATGCAGGAATACTTAGTGTTGAGTTTGATCTAAAATTGTTGATCCACTATTGTATGATGTGTTATGACAAAGTCACTCGATGACGGTATCCTCAAACGGAGTTTGGCTACACACATTCCTATTTCGATTGAAATTGAAATATTGATATGAGTCTATGCTATTTGATTCGGCTAGATCAAAATTTATAAAATTCTAAGCGTTCTTTGAAAATTTTTCCCGAACCAAATTATTTTGGTGCGGATTCTGATAAATAATGAGGTAAGAAAAAATTTATGCGCCCAAGGCGGATACAAGAAACATATCAGACCAGCTGTTCTTTATAAGTACAGAGCATACCGGGTTAATTACCCACCATGTCCTTAAGTTATGACGGTTTGCAGATGAATTTTCATATAACCTTTGCAAAAATGACAGATAATAGTCTATATAACTCCTCAGCAATATTTGAAAATTTTTACTCTTGTGAGGAATGTATTGGGTAGCATGTGATGCTGTGTATGAATGGTGTATGGTGCATGGTTTAAGGTGCAAGGTAAATTTCGGGGATAAAATTTTTAGAAGAAGGGGTGAATGTGAAAACCCGAGAATTTAGATATTTATAAAATATTAAAATATTGAATTAAGGTTAAATAATAAACCTAGACAGAAAATAAGTGAATGTATTTTAGATTTCCGAGAAGGAATTTTGTGAATTTAAAATTTTTGTGTTGAATTATTCAGGATTAAGGGTATACGTGAATATGTTCTATGTATATGGTATTATATGTGTACAGTATGTGGTTAAGGGTCAAGGGTTGACCAGATAATCTATATCAGTGGCAAACCCAGTATTATATTAAGAACATCAACATTTAGCTAGAAAACTCTTACGATTTATAAGAAACCCTAAAACCGGTTCTGGAAACCTTAAATTCAGTTTCGGGAATCCAAAACCCTAATTCGGAATATGAAACCCTAATTTGAGAATTCAAAGGCTAAATTTAATGATTTAAGTATTTATGATTATAAATATAATTAGGGATAACCCTAATTGACTATTTAGAAAACTC
Source organism: Panax japonicus (assembly GCA_020205505.1). NCBI lineage: Eukaryota > Viridiplantae > Streptophyta > Magnoliopsida > Apiales > Araliaceae > Panax > Panax japonicus. The sequence continues at coordinate 16,560,363 of CM035112.1, forward strand.
TAATTCTTGGGTTATAAACCCTAATGCCTATTTTGGGAAAACCCTAATTATTATTAAAATTTTTAATTAGCAAATATTAATCCTAATTAACAAACTTAAATTATGGTTAGGAAATTTTAATATAATTATAGAATTCTAATTATAATTTAAAAATATTAATTTTCTATTTTGAAAACCGAAATTTTGAAATATTAGAAATTAAATTATAAAAATCTAAGGGTTAAACCCTAAACCCTAAGGGGTAAACCCTAAACCCTAAAGGTTACGGCAAAAGACTAGTATGCCACTAAAATGAAAAGGAAAAAGACTAAAATACCATTTTCTTAAACTTTAAGTAAAAGATTGCACAATCTTGGTGAGTCATTACTCTATGTTTATTCCATGTGTGTAATATCATCCAAGATCAGATTTTTTGTGCCACCTTGCAAGGATTGGATACATTGAATCAAAAATCAAAAACTTTAGTAAATAAAAAGTCTTACTTTACTTCTCATTCATGTCCAACCCTTTCTCTCTCTAGCTTTTCGAAATTTAGAGTGAGAGAGAGAGAGAGAGAGAGAAGTTAAGCCATGATCAGTTCATAGCAAGCCAATAACAGAATCAAGAAGTCAAAATCTAGATCAAAGCTAGAAAAGTTATAAAACCCTAAATTTTAGAAAACATGTGATCCTATGTTATATGTTGTAATTTTATTGGTTAAAGTTGTGTAATAAGATGTCATTTAGTGATCTGAGTTGTTAAATCCCCGATCCATAACATCAAAGTGATCGAAAATTGAAGTTTTTAGAAACTGATTTTGAACCCTAAAAGGCTATCTGACAGCCATATGTCAGGGCTCGTAGATCTGAGTGTGTTAGGTGTTATAGGTGTTTTATGTTATGGACATGTTCTATGCCATGTGGTCTTTGTTTTGAAACTTGATTCATGCCCAGATCGTGAGTAGATCAAGAGTAATTAAGGGTCAAAGGTCGTTGACCAACCATGACCATCTGGTTTCTGGGCAGCCCAGAAACCCAGAAAGGGTTTGACAAACGTTTTGCAGGCGCTATATCTTGCTGTGATTTGTTATTTTGGTCATCTTGTTGGTTTGTTGTTATAAACTGGTATATAAACTCAATGTACATGCTATTCGATCACCTAGATTAACTGTACAATCAAAGTTATTTGTAGTTAAACCTACGTTGACCAACTCGCCGGATGAAGATTCTGGAAAACCCAGAATCTTCAAGAGCCTGTTTTCTATTAGAATTTGACCTGCCATGATATCTTAGAATTCGTTGTTATTATGATGATATGATATTTCATTGTACCCTGACATATGTTCTACAATATTGAACCACTAGATCACACGCACCGAGTCCAGAAAGCTATGATTTAAAGCTGCAAAGTAGGTACCTCAGCTGTTCTTCATTTCTAGGTAACCCAAAAAATGAAGAATAGGCCTGACAAGATTTTTGAGGGCCCATATCTCTCTGATATGATATAGAATGAATATGGAACTTGTTTACAATTATAGTACTACATTAGTACTACAACAATAACACTTTAGTAGCCGAGAAATACTAAGGATCACAGATCTAGCATCGGTTAAACCTACCACCCTGTAAACTGACATGAGTTTCTGGGTTTGGGCTCAAGAACACCAAGAACACCATTAGCGACAGATTTGTCTCCTAAAGCCCTATAGCAAAATTAATTTCGAAAATTAATTATTTTAATTAATTAATAGATAAAAATAGTTTTTAATTATTAAAAATACAAAATAAATTCCTAAAAATTATTTTAAAGTCTGAAAATTAATTTTTTATTATTCTGAATATATTTCATAAATATTTAATATTTTTGGAATAATAATGGTATTTAATTTATTTAATTATAATATTAAATAAATTATTAAAAAATGATTTTAATACTTGAAAAATTATATTATGGTATAAGAAAATATTCTAAGTTATTTATAGTGACTTTTAATATTTTGTGATGAATTTCATTAATTAATTAATATTAATGATAAATAAATTTATTAAATAAATTATGAAAAAATAGAATTAATACTTTAAAAATTATATAAAAATAATTTAAGTGTTATAAAAATATTTTAAGTTATAAAATATAACTTTTGATATTTTGCCATGAAAAAACATTAATATTTAATAATAATGGCAATTATCGGAAAATGGATTTAAATGTTTAAAAATCATATAAATATGATTTTAAGGTATTGAAAATACTTTGATATATTTTAATATTATGACATGTATTTCATTAATATTTGATATTAAATAAATATTAATGATAAAGGAATTATGTGGTATTTAATTTATATAAATACGAGTTTAATGATTAAAAAATCGTGATAAATGATAATAATTATCTGAAAATTATTACTAGCTTATGAAAAATATTTTTACTGATAATATAATTATCTAAAATAATTGTTTAGACAGAGTTTAATTGAACTTAAACTCGATATATATCCGACTAAGCCGCCGGGATGTCAAAATTGTGCCGAACTCGACTCGGACTGTAAAAGTTTAACTTGAGTTTAGGTCTTATGTGTGTTATAGACGGATATGATTATGTGATAATGTGTTTATGTTATTTTAAATATTGTGATGTTATTATTCTAACTTAGAAATAAATATTATTAATATTAGGTCTTCAGACAAAGCTTATTATATTGTATAGCGGTAATCAACGGTACATGCAAGTTTTTCTTAACTCGACCTCGAGTTGTATTATTCAATTATACTTATGGTTAATCATTTTTGATTGCCATGTCTAAGAATTATTAAATCGCACTCTGTGCATACTACATGTATTCATCAGGTATGACATGCTGATCACCTTCATTACCATTCGATCAAGATATATATATGTTCATGTTAAATGTTCGTTCAGCTATGTAAAATTTGTTCATGCTAGTTCGCGATTATATTGTAGAACTGTAGCCAGCTTTTGTTCAAAATTTTCCATCATGATATATCCTTAAATTATTGAACTTAAACTTGCTGGGCAATTAAACTTATTGCTCACCCTTGCTATATCATGATAAACATTGCAGATAAGGCGAATACGGTCGGATACAGGAAATGATAAAGTCAAGTTCAGCTTGGGATTATATGTGCAGCTTATTTGTAATAGTTATGTATGATAATAATGTTATATGTTAGATAGTTTATGAATTTTGTATAAGTTAAGGTTACTCGACCTTGGGGAATAGTGTGTAAAGTTTATTGTATAAACAATTTATGTTTATATCTTCTGCAATAGTTGTAGAATGATTGTTGTGACAACACGAGAATTTAGACAATTTTATAAAATTTTAAAAGATTGAATAGAGGATAAATAATATACCTTGACAGAAAATAAGTGTATGTATTTAAAATTTTTAGGAATGAATTTTGTGAATTTAAAAACTGTTGGTGAAGGTCTACAGTGTTAAGAGAATCTGTGTATATGGTCATATGTGTGCACAGTATGTGGTTAGGGGTCAAGGGTTGACAGGATAAATTATCTCAGAAACAAACCCTAATAATTTACTAAGAGCCTCAACGTTCAATTAGAAAACCTTATCGACTGATAAGAAACCCTATTACCGGCAATAGAAACCCTAATTTCAATTTTGGGAATCCGTAACCCTAATTCAGAATAATAAAACCCTAACTGGGAAGCTTGAAGATAAATATAAAGTTTTTATGTTATTAAGTGTAAGTATAATTAGGGATAACCCTAATTGATTAATTAGAAAGCCCTAATTTCTAATATTGGAAACCCTAATGTACAATTAGAGAAAACCTAATTATTAAGTTATAAAGTTTAATGTTAATTAGGAAGCCTTAACCCTAATTAGCAAGCTTGAATGTAATTAGTAAACTTTACAATAATTAGGGAACCCTAATTATAATTTTCTATTTTAAAACCTAATTAGAAAAGCCTAGAATATCAATTTATGTAACCTTAGGGTCAAACCCTAAGGGTTAAAATCTAATGGTTGTGAGAAGTTACCAAATTGCCATTCACTTTATAAGTCAAATGACCAAACTACCATTCTTTATATTTTAATGAGGTGGAGTGTAGATCTAACCCTACTTGTGGTTGGTAACCAACCCTAGGATAGCCATGTGGTCTAGAAAGCTACTTTAATCAATCAACAACTGATCACATGATCAGCCATTGCATATTATCAACTTATATATAGATCAAAGAGAGGAAAAATCACAAAACCAAGCTCAACCAAACTTTTGTCTCTCCTTAGCCACGAAAATATTGAGTAAATCAGTCACTAGTAAGAGCATTAGCAAGCCAGAAACAGATCATAAAGATCAGAGTCAAGATCAAAGCATTTATGAGTTATAAACCCTAATTCTAGAAATCCTTAGATATGATGTTAGATGTTGTGATTTTATGTTTAAATGTGTAGTATTTGGTATATATTAGTGATCTGAGTTGTAATATCCCAGATTCATAACATCTAGATGCTCAAAATAGATGTTTTTAGAAATTTGGGAAACTGGAAATATGTGGTCTGACAATCGAATGTCAGATGTAAGACTCCGAATTTTATGAAATAAAAGTATTCAATTTTTCTTATAATTACAATTCAGTAAATGGTTAAATTGATAAAAGGTTAAAGTTAAGGGTGATATATGATTTTTTTTTTCAAAATAAGCAAGTGGTTATAAAATACTCATTGTTGTCGGGGAATATTCGTTTGGTAGTGGAATATTCTTTCTGTCGGGAAATATTCGTACGAAGGCGCAACCTTTTGTGGGCCTCGTAACAGAATAACTGTCGGATGAAGAAAACGACAAATTAAAGTTTTTATAAATAACGGCGTAATCGTTACTGTTAACACTGTTGGAATACCCGGTGGATAAAGTAAAGTAATACGCGTTGTTGCACAGTAGCACACGGTATTGCACAGTATTTTGAATTATTGATTCTTACGTAAGAAGGCACTACTCAATAATTGTTACAGTAATTACTGTTCAGTATTATATTTTATTGATTCAATAATTGCTGTGTTTATATTTTATATTATTGTTGTTTTAATAATTGTCACTACACAGTATTTTTCATTATCGAAGCAATAATTCATATTATCTGTATAATATTATTAGATAACATTATTGGCAATGTCTAGAAAGTTCTGTCTAAGGAAAGGTTTGGTCACCTAATTGCGCGCCAGTAAGGGGAGAAATCCTTATTGGAAAGCCCCCTCTTTCTTAGGAACTGTCTGGTTGTCAGTATTGTGATTCTGTAATATTGTTTGTGAATAATTAATTATTGATTTATATGATAAGGAAAATATTGATTTTATGTGGATATAGATGGAGAAAATTTTTAATGTGACAATTGTTGAAAATTGAAATTTTATCTTTTTCTGATAAAATAATTCATTTAAATATATTATTATATTTTAATAATATAATAATGATGATATTGTTACGATGAATGTGGGATATATGAGTATATGTGGAGGAGGAGTATTTTTGTTACCAAAAATATTTAAAACATATTTTTCATATCGGTGGACCCTATTTATTGACTTAAATTTGATTTTAGCTTGTAAAATCGCCCGTTTGTGGATTTCGGTCAATTTTTATTTGGAATTTGGAAAATATTCCTTCTGTAAAGTTGTAGATAATGGAATTTCCTATAAAAAGTCACGAGATTCAAATTTTCTGGCAAAAAGACTATTTATTGTGAATTATTGAAGTTCCGAAGCTCCGAAATAATTGATTTTTAGAAGTTTAAAATGTCTTAAATAATAAAAACGTTTTTTTTTCCAATGTTTTGGCATGTGTGCTGATGTTGTGGGCTGGTAGTGGACGTATGAGTTTGAAAAAATAATATTATATTAATTTTTTTTATTAAATTTTCTACTTTGGTGTTCTAAGCATTTTCTTATAAATAGGGTGCTTATGTTAGAATTGAAAATCACACCAGAAACTGAAGTTTTCTCTCTATTTCTCTCTCTATATTATCAAGTGTATTCTTGTGAGTATTTTGATATCTTGAGTGTTGCTATACGGTGCAAGTTCGTTCAGCGTTATTCTAGTCAGAAGTACTACTCTTTTGAGGTAAGGGATAGTAAGTGATTTTAAGGGATTGTAAGGGATGTTATTTTATTCGAAAATGATATTATTTCTTCAATATCATTATGCCGAATTATTGGTTGGAAATTTTTATCAAATTTGGAACTTTTTCATGTCGGGGTTACTATTCATGAGTTACTATTCACGAGTTATTATTTATGAGTTACTATTCACGAGTTACTATTCACGAGTACTATTCATGAAGCATGATGATGTTTTTTGTGAAATTTCTATCTTTTGGTGTCAGAGTTACTATTCACGTATACGGCACTATTTACGTATACGACACTATTCACGAATACGGTACTATTCACCGAAAAATGAAATTTCTTCTTGTTGTCTAAAATATCTATTGTGGATACTAGCTTTGATTGTATCCATGTTTTGATCATTTTTGAATTTTACACCACTATGATTATTTTTGAGGTATTTTTGGACATGGATAAAACAAAGTACGAATCCTTAATCCTTAATCCTTGTCATTTTTTTTCAATGGATTCGTTTCTATAGAAATATTTTTCATCATCCTCAGTCCTAAATGATGATATAACTGAATATCTTTGGCCTGTAGTGCAAAGATGAATGATTTCTGATGAATATCTTTGGCCCGTAGTGAAAAGATGAACAGGTGTTTAAATGAACATGACCAACTGATGTATATCTTTGGCCTGTAGCGCAAAGATAACTTGTTGATGAATATCTTTGGCCTGTAGTGCAAAGATGACTTGTTGATGAATGTCTTTAGCCTGTAGTACAAAGATGACTTGTTGATGTATATCTTTGGCCGTAGTGCAAAGATGAATTTATTAGTATGATTATGAACATGAACTGTGATTTGGTATAACCATGATCTTTGATGTTTCAGGTGATAAAAATTATCTTTGTCGTGGATGAGAAAAGGAATTTAGAAAAACAAATTACGATTATGAGTTATACATGTGATTGTGGACAGGAATTGTTGATTGATTTTATAGGGATAAAACATTGTTGGTGGACTTTTAACATGGAGAAGATAATAGACTTTATAGTCTATTTGACTCTTCTAATGGATTGCTCGTTCCGCTGCGAACTATGGTTGAAATTTTTATCATATACCATATGTTCTAAATCTATGATTTATTACTGTTGAAGGCTATTGATAATTTATTTATCTTTAGTAATGACATTCTTTACTGAGCTAGTTGTGTTCACCCTTTTGGTTCACAATTCCTTTCAGGTAATACGAGTGTAGCTGGGTCGAGCGGGGGATAACAGGGGAATAGAAAGGTGGTCATCATTTAGTAGTTATATTTGGCGAATTAACTAGGGTGAAGCGAACCCAACGTTGGAAGGGTGTTTTGCCACTGTCATACAAGATGTCTAATGACATACCACCTCGTGTCATCATAAGACATGGATGTGCTCATCCATTTGCTGAGTATATCTACCAGCACTATCTATATGAATTTGGAGTCTATTTGAAATTTAACTCTCAATTAGAGACAGTGGAGATAATGATAGGTCAGGAGAAGACTCGCCATTGGGAAGAATATGATAGTAATCTTCTTATTTTTCTTTGGGGTCTATTGGGTCAACCACAGATAATTTTGTGGCCATATGATATCTATAATAACCTAGACACATGGTCTCCCATATACGAAGGTTTCCTTGAGCACTTCCCAAATATTCTAATTTCTAAAACAGTTTTCGACTATACCTTTATGTAAGGTGTCATTATGAGGTGCTGTCCACGGTTGGGACATGAGTCACAGTTGATATATATTTGTATACAAACTCACAGCATATGTGTTGTTGTATTTTGCACGACAAATGTTGTAATAAAGTTGTAGTTGTTTTCTATACCATGTATTTGGCGACTCAGAATGGGTTGGATGGAATGGACCTATTTTGGGGTCGTTACATTTGGTATCAGAGCTTAGGGATATGATCTCTGGCGGAGATCAGGATTAGAACTAGGAGGGGAGAGATGAGTAAATCCTTCGCTAGTGTGTCTTACCTAAGCTTAATTGTTGGTTGGTCATAATATACAAATATTATGTGATATGTTAATTTGCTTAATTAACCCTTGTTTTTTGGCAATATTTGAGAATGGCAGCTGAGAATGGAGTGATTGAGACCGTGGGGATACCTCTAGTCACTAACCATGATAATGTGATGTCAGACGAAGATGGAATTAGAGATATCCATGTGGTCAGTGAAGAATTGATAGATGCACCCGAGATAGTTGCAGAGGTAACAGCTGAGAGTGAGGCAGAAGAGGAAGAAGAGGTACCTGAGTAGAGTTTATTAGAGGTATTATATGATCAAAATATAGAATTTCAAAATCGTATTCATGAGTTAGAAGAGTAGACTGAAGAACGACAGGCGGTCGTGGAGCAAAAGGATGCAATAATTCAAGCTTGTGTTACCCGATATGTAATGCTTGAACAGAAGCATTCTTTGGCAAAATATAAGATGATAAAGATGGAATCTTAGCAGAAAGAAGGAAAAACTGAACGAGTGAGAATAAGTGATGCATAGGCAAAAGCCGCACGACACGTGGATATTGTGGAAAGAGATGTCTGATCTAAGAAGGCTAAAATAGATGATATGAATTTCTCTTTTTGGAAGGCAATTGGGAGAACCCAAATCGAGTTTTGAATTACCCTGTACAGAGCGGTTAACCAGAATTTGATATGGATTGAAGATTGATGATTCAGATCATGAATCAGGATTACGACGAGGAAGTTGAGGGAGGAATATGCCCTATAGAAAAGTATATTCCAACGCTAGTGATGACGCCAAATGCTGCCCCAGACAAGTCAAAGTCGAGTAGTTCGAGGGATAGCGATTGTCATGACTTCCCAACAAATGAGGAACCCAAATGAAGTTATCACGGGAGATGATCAATGGAGAAATCATGATGACCCGGGAGATAGAATCTGAAATGAAAGCAAGGTATTCTCAACTTTTCGAAATACTAGGTACGTAAATTTTAGGGGACGAAATTTCATAAGGAGAGGAGATTGTAAGACCCTGAATTTTATGAAATAAAAGTATTCAATTTTTCTTATAATTACAATTCTGTAAATGGTTAAATTGATAAAAGGTTAAAGTTAAGGGTGATATATGAATTTTTTTCAAAATAAGCAAGTGGTTATAAAATACTCATTGTTGTCGGGGAATATTCGTTTAGTCGTGGAATATTCTTTCTGTCGGGGAATATTCGTACAACGGCGCAGCCTTTTGTTTGCCCCGTAACAGAATAACTGTCGGATGAAAAAAACGAAAAATTAAAGTTTTTATAAATAACGACATAATCGTTACTGTTAACACTGTTGGAATACCCGGTGGATAAAGTAAAGTAATACGCGTTGTTGCACAGTATTACACGGTATTGCACAGTATTTTTGAATTATTTATTCTTACGTAAGAAGGCACTACTCAATAATTGTTATAGTAATTACTGTTCAATATTATATTTTATTGATTCAATAATTGTTGCGTTGATATTTTATATTACTGCTGTTTTAATAATTGTCACTACACAGTATGTTTCATTATCGAAGCAATAATTCATATTATCTGAATAATATTATTAGATAACATTATTGGCAATGTCTAGAAAGTTCTGTCTAAGGAGAGGTTTGGTCACCTAATTGCACGCCAGTAAGGAGAAATCCTTATTGGAAAGCCCCCTCTTTCCTGGGAACTGCCTGGTTGTTAGTATTGTAATTCTGTAATATTATTTGTGAATAATTAATTATTGATTTATATGATAAGGAAAATATTGATTTTATATGGATATAGATGGAGAAAATTTTTAATGTGATAATTTTTGAAAATTGAAATTTTATCTTTTTCTGATAAAATAATTCATTTAAATATATTATTATATTTTAATAATATAATAATGATGATATTGTTACGATGAATGTGGGATATATGAGTATATTTGGAGGAAGAATATTTTTGTTACCAAAAATATTTAAAACATGTTTTTCATGTCGGTGGACCCTATTTATTGACTGAAATTTGATTATAGCTTGTAAAATCGCCCGTTTGTCAATTTCGGTCAATTTCTATTTAGAATTTGAAAAAACTTCCTTCTGCAAAGTTGTAGATAATGGAATTTCCTATAACATGTTGCGAGATTCAAATTTTCTGGCAAAGGACTATTTATTGTGAATTTTTGAAGTTCCGAAGCTCCGAAATAATTGATTTTTGGAAGTTTAAAATGTTTTAAATAATAAAAACATTTTTTTCAATGTTTTGGCATGTGTGCTGATGTTGTGGGCTGGTAGTGGACGTATGAGTTTGAAAAAAAAATATATTAATTTTTTTATTAAATTTTCTACTTTGGTGTTCTAAGCATTTTCCTATAAATAGGGTGCTTAGGTTAGAATTGAAAATCACACCAGAAACTGAAGTTTTCTCTCTATTTCTCTCTTTATATTATCAAGTGTATTCTTGTGAGTATTTTGATATCTTGAGTGGTGCTATACGGTGCAAGTTCGTTCAGCGTTATTCCAGTCAGAAGTACTACTCTTTTGAGGTAATGGATAGTAAGTGATTTTAAGGGATTGTAAGGGATGTTATTTTATTCGAAAATGATATTATTTCTTCAATATCATTATGCCGAATTATTGGTTGGAAAGTTTTATTAAATTTGGAACTTTTTCATGTCGGGGTTACTATTCATGAGTTACTATTCACGAGTTACTATTTATGACTTACTATTCATGAGTTACTATTCACAAGTACTATTCATGAAGCAAGATGATGTTTTTTGAGAAATTTCTATCTTATGGTGTCGGAGTTATTATTCACGTATACGACACTATTCACGTATACGGCACTAATCACGAATACGAAACTATTCACCGAAAAATAAAATTTCTTCTTTTTATCTAAAATATCTATTGTGGATACTAGCTTTGATTGTATCCATGTTTTGATCATTCTTGAATTTTACACCACTATGATTATTTTTTAGGTATTTTTGGACATGGATATAACAAAGTACGAATCCTTAATCCTTAATCATTGTCATTTTGTTTCACTGGATTCGTTTCTTTAGAAATATTTTTCATCATCCTCAGTCCTAAATGATGATATAACTGAATATCTTTGGCCCGTAGTGCAAAGATGAATGATTTCTGATGAATATCTTTGGCCCGTAGTGTAAAGATGAACATGTGTTTAGATGAACATGACCAACTAATGTATATCTTTTGCCTGTAGTGCAAAGATGACTTGTTGATGAATATCTTTGGCCTGTAGTGGAAAGATGACTTGTTGATGTATGTCTTTGGCCGTAGTGCAAAGGTGAATTTATTAGTATGATTATGAACATGAACTGTGATTTGGTATAACCACGATCTTTGATGTTTCAGGTGATAAAAATTATCTTTGTCCTGCATGAGAAAAGGAATTTAGAACAACAAATTACGATTATGAGTTATACATGAGATTGTGGACAGGAATTATTGATTGATGTTATAGGGATAAAACATTGTTGGTGGACTTTTAACATGGAGAAGATAATAGACTTTATAGTCTATTTGACTCTTCTAATGGATTGCTCATTCCGCTGCAACTATGATTGAAAATATTTATCATATACCATATGTTCTAAATCTCTGATTTATTACTGTTGAAGGCTATTGATAATTTATTTATCTTTAGTCATGACATTCTTTACTGAGCTAGTTGTGCTCACCCTTTTGGTTCACAATTCCTTTCAGGTAATACGAGTGTAGCTGGGTCGAGCGGGGGATAACAGGGGAATAGAAAGGTGGTCATCATTTAGTAGTTATATTTGGCGAATCAACTAGGGTGAAGCGAACCCAACGTTGGAAGGGTGTTTTGCCACTGTCATACAAGATGTCTAATGACATACCACCTCGTGTCATCATAAGACATGGATGTGCTCATCCACTTGCTGAGTATATCTACCAGTACTATCTATATGATCTTGGAGTCTATTTGAAATTTAACTCTCAATTAGAGACAGTGGAGATAATGATATGTCAGGAGAAGACTCGCCATTGGGAAGAATATGATAGTAATCTTCTTGTTTTTCTTTGGGGTCTATTGGGTCAACCAAGGATAATTATGTGGCCATATGATATCTATAATAACCTAGACGCATGGCCTCCCGTGTACGAAGGTTTCCTTGAGCACTTCCCAAATATTCTAATTTCTAAAACAGTTTTCGACTATACCTTTATGTAAGGTGTCATTATGAGGTGTTGTCCACGGTTGGGACATGAGTCACAGTTGATATATATTTGTATACAAACTCACAGCATATGTGTTGTTGTATTTTGCACGACAATTGTTGTAATAAAGTTGTAGTTGTTTTCTGTACCGTGTATTTGGCGTCTCAGAATGGGTTGGATGGAATGGACCTATTTTGGGGTCGTTACATTTGGTATCAGAGCTTAGGGATATGATCTCTGGCGGAGATCAGGATTAGAACTAGGAGGGGAGAGATGGGTAAATCCTTCGCTAGTGTGTCATACCTAAGCTTAATTGTTGGTTGGTCATAATATACAGATATTATGTGATATGTTAATTTGCTTAATTAACCCTTGTTTTATGGCAATATTTGAGAATGGCAGCTGAGAATGGAGTTAATGAGACTGTGGGGATACCTCTAATCACTAACCATGATAATGTGATGTCAGATGAAGAAGGAATTAGAGATATCCATGTGGTCAGTGAAGAATTGATAGATGCACCCGAGATAGTTGCAGAGGTAACAGCTGAGAGTGAGGCAGAAAAGGAAGAAGAGGTACTTGAGGAGAGTTTATTAGAGGTATTATATGATCAAAATGTAGAATTTCAAAATCGTATTCATGTGTTAGAAGAGCAAGCTGAAGAACGACAGGCGGTCGTGGAGCAAAAGGATGCAACAATTCAAGCTTGTGTTACCTGATATGTAATGCTTGAACAGAAGCATTCTTTGGCAGAGTATAAGATAGATAAAGATGGAATATGTGCTGAAAAAAGGAAAAACTGAACGAGTGAGAATAAGTGATGCATGGGCAAAAGCCGCACGACACGTGGATATTGTGGAAAGAGATGTCCGATCTAAGAAGGCTAAAATAAAATATATGAATTTCTCTTTTTGGAAAGCAATTGGGAGAACCCAACATCGAGTTTTGAATTACCCTGTACAGAGCGGTTAACCTGAATTTGATATGGATCGAAGATTGATGATTCAGATCATGAATCAGGAGTACGACGAGGCAGTTGAGGGAGGAATATGCCCTATAGAAAAGTATATTCCAATGGTAGTGATGACGCCAAATGCTGCCCCAGACAAGTCAAAGCCGAGTAGTTCGAGGGATAGCGATTTTCATGACTTCCCAATAAATGAGGAACCCAAATGAAGTTATCACAGGAGATGAGCAATGGAGAAATCATGATGACCCGGGAGATAGAATCTGAAATGAAAGCAAGGTATTCTCAATTTTTCGAAATACCAGGTACGTAAATTTTGGGGACGAAATTTCATAAGGAGGGGAGATTGTAAGACCCTGAATTTTATGAAATAAAAGTATTCAATTTTTCTTATAATTACAATTCAGTAAATGGTTAAATTGATAAAAGGTTAAAGTTAAGGGTGATATATGAATTTTTTTTGCAAAATAAGCAAGTGGTTATAAAATACTCATTGTTGTCGGGGAATATTCGTTTGGTCGTGGAATATTCTTTCTGTCGGAGAATATTCGTACGACGGCTCAGCCTTTTGTGGGCCCCGTAACAGAATAACTGTCGGATGAAGAAAACGACAAATTAAAGTTTTTATAAATAACGGCTTAATCGTTATTGTTAACACTGTTGGAATACCCGGTGGATAAAGTAAAGTAATACGCGTTGTTGCACAGTAGCACACGGTATTGCATAGTATTTTTGAATTATTGATTCTTACGTAAGAAGGCACTACTCAATAATTGTTACAGTAATTAGTGTTCAGTATTATATTTTATTGATTCAATAATTGCTGCGTTGATATTTTATATTACTGTAGTTTTAATAATTGTCACTACACAGTATTTTTCATTATCGAAGCAATAATTCATATTATCTGAATAATATTATTAGATAACATTATTGGCAATGTCTAGAAAGTTCTGTCTAAGGAGAGGTTTGGTCACCTAATTGCGCGCCAGTAAGGAGAAATCCTTATTGGAAAGCCCCCTCTTTGCTGGGAACTGCCTGGTTGTCAGTATTGTGATTCTGTAATATTATTTGTGAATAATTAATTATTGATTTATATGATAAGGAAAATATTGATTTTATGTGGATATAGATGGAGAAAATTTTTAATGTGACAATTGTTGAAAATTGAAATTTTATCTTTTTCTGATAAAATAATTCATTTAAATATATTATTATATTTTAATAATATAATAATGATGATATTGTTACGATGAATGTGGGATATATGAGTATATGTGGAGGAGGAGTATTTTTGTTACCAAAAATATTTAAAACATGTTTTTCATGTCGGTGGACCCTATTTATTGACTGAAATTTGATTACAGCCTGTAAAATCGCCCGTTTGTGGATTTCGATCAATTTATATTTGTAATTTGGAAAAATTTCCTTCTGCAAAGTTGTAGATAATGGAATTTCCTATAACAAGTTGCGAGATTCAAATTTTATGGCAAAAGGACTATTTATTGTAAATTATTGAAGTTCCGAAGCTCCGAAATAATTGATTTTTGGAAGTTTAAAATGTTTTAAATAATAAAAACATTTTTTTCAATGTATTGGCATGTGTGCTGATGTTGTGGGCTGGTAGTGGACGTATGAGTTTGAAAAAAAAATTATATTAATTTTTTTATTAAATTTTCTACTTTGGTGTTCTAAGCATTTTCCTATAAATAGGGTGCTTAGGTTAGAATTGAAAATCACACCAGAAACTGAAGTTTTCTCTTTATTTCTCTCTTTATATTATCAAGTGTATTCTTGTGAGTATTTTGATATCTTGAGTGTTGCTATACGGTGCAAGTTTGTTCAGCGTTATTCCAGTCAGAAGTACTACTCTTTTGAGGTAAGGGATAGTAAGTGATTTTAAGGGATTGTAAGGGATGTTATTTTATTCGAAAATGATATTATTTCTTCAATATCATTATGCCGAATTATTGGTTGGAAATTTTTATCAAATTTAGAACTTTTTCATGTCGGGGTTACTATTCATGAGTTACTATTTATGAGTTGCTATTCACGAGTTACTATTCACGAGTACTATTCATGAAGAATGATGATGTTTTTTTTAAAATTTCTATCTTTTGGTGTCGGAGTTACTATTCACGTATACGGCACTATTCAGGTATACGGCACTATTCACGAATACGACACTATTCACCGAAAAATGAAATTTCTTCTTTTTGTCTAAAATATCTATTGTGGATACTATCTTTGATTTTATCCATGTTTTAATCATTCTTGAATTTTACACCACTATGATTATTTTTGAGGTATTTTTGGACATGGATAAAACAAAGTACGAATCCTTAATCCTTAATCCTTGTCATTTTGTTTCTCTGGATTCGTTTCTTTAGAAATATTTTTCATCATCCTCAGCCCTAAATGATGATATAACTGAATATCTTTAGCATGTAGTGCGAAGATGAATGATTTCTGATGAATATCTTTGGCCCGTAGTGCAAAGATGAACAGGTGTTTAGATGAACATGACCAACTGATGTATATCTTTGGCCTGTAGTGCAAAGGTGACTTGTTGATGAATAGCTTTGGCCTGTAGTGCAAAGATAACTTGTTGATGAATATCTTTGGCCTGTAGTGCAAAGATGACTTGTTGATGTATACCTTTGGCCGTAGTGCAAAGATGAATTTATTAGTATGATTATGAACATGAACTGTGATTTGGTATAACCATGATCTTTGATGTTTCAAGTGATAAAAATTATCTTTGTCCTGGATGAGAAAAGGAATTTAGAACAACAAATTACGATTATGAGTTATACATGTGATTGTGGACAGGAATTATTGATTGATGTTATAGGAATAAAACATTGTTGGTGGACTTTTAACATGGAGAAGATAATAGACTTTATAGTCTATTTTACTCTTCTAATGGATTGCTCGTTCCGCTGCAACTATGATTGAAAATATTATCATATACCATATGTTCTAAATCTCTGATTTATTACTGTTGAAGGCTATTGATAATTTATTTATCTTTAGTCATGACATTCTTTATTGAGCTAGTTGTGCTCACCCTTTTGGTTCATAATTCCTTTCAGGTAATACGAGTGTAGCTGGGTCGAGCGGGGGATAACAGGGGAATAGAAAGGTGGTCATCATTTAGTAGTTATATTTGGCGAATCAACTAGGGTGAAGCGAACCCAACGTTGGAAGGGTGTTTTTCCACTGTCATACAAGATGTCTAATGACATACCACCTCTTGTCATCATAAGACATGGATGTGCTCATCCACTTGCTGAGTATATCTACCAGCACTATCTATATGATCTTGGAGTCTATTTGAAATTTAACTCTCAATTAGAGACAGTGGAGATAATGATAGGTCAGGAGAAGACTCGCCATTGGGAAGAATATGATAGTAATCTTCTTGTTTTTCTTTGGGGTCTATTGGGTCAACCAAGGATAATTCTGTGGCCATATGA
This sequence comes from Panax japonicus, assembly GCA_020205505.1. Lineage (NCBI taxonomy): Eukaryota > Viridiplantae > Streptophyta > Magnoliopsida > Apiales > Araliaceae > Panax > Panax japonicus. The sequence goes on from CM035112.1 coordinate 16,577,113, forward strand.
TATCTATAATAACCTAGACGCATGGCCTCCCGTGTACGAAAGTTTCATTGAGCACTTACCGAAGATTCTAATTTCTAAAATAGTTTTCGACTATACCTTTATGTAAGGTGTCATAATGAGGTGCTGTCCACGGTTGGGACATGAGTTACAGTTGATATATATTTGTATACAAACTCACAGCATATGTGTTGTTGTATTTTGCACGACAATTGTTGTAATAAAGTTGTAGTTGTTTTATGTACCATGTATTTGGCGACTCAGAGTGGGTTGGATGGAATGGACCTATTTTGGGGTCATTACATCAGACCCCATAGATCTTTACCTGTTAGTTGTTTTGTGTGTTTTATGTTATAGATTCATAGTATGCTATGTTGTCTATGCTCTGGAACTTGAATCAAGTCCAGATCATGTGTAGATTAAATGTTATAAGTGGTCAAACCTATTTGACCGATCACGAAACTAAAATTTTGCGCAACCCAAAATTTCCAGAAACTCTGACAACCCTTTTTCAGGCCATGAATCTTACTGTGTTTAATGTTTTAGATTATGTTGTTGTTTGGGATTTGTAGTATGGCATATGGACTACACATCCATACCTTTAGATTACCAAGATCATGTATAGTATCGAAGATAAACTTGGTCAAAGTATCATTGACCATTTGTTCTTGACGAAATTTGGAACACCCATAAATCGTGAAGAACAATGTCTGACCCGTACTTTGACCGGCTCAAATCTTGAGTTTGTAATGTTGTTAGGCTACTATGTTGTTATAGAATTGTCCTTTGACATCTCGACTACAAGTTTGAAGCTTTAAAGAACACAAATTAGATCTGGAGTGAAATTTATAAGGATCGAAAGTAGGACCCTTAAAACTGCTTGAGTTTCTGGGCAACCCAGAAACTCAAGATTAGCCCTGACATCATTTTCTGTAGCTTAGATCTTTCTGTGGTATTATATTTTGACCATGATATTGATTGGTAATTTTAGTATTATACTTATACTACATGATTAACACAATTGGAAGCCCAAAACATAACTAAAGCATAGATTAAACCTTGGTCAAACCTAGCAACCTGTTAACTGGGTTTGAATATCTGGGTTTGGTGAAGAACACCTATAGCGACGGTTCTGTCGCTATAGGGCACTTTAGCGAAAGTTTATTTTTTAAAATTATTATTTTAATAAATAAATAGAAATAAATAGTTTTTAATTATTAAAAATACATAATAAATTATGAAAAATTATTTTAAAGCCTAAAAATTAGTTTTTAATTATTTTGAGTGTATTTCATAAATATTTAATATTTTTGGAATATAAAATGTATTTATTTATTTATTTATAATATTAATTAAATTATTTAAAAATGATTTTAGTACTTGAAAAATCATATTATGGTATAAGAAAATATTTTAAGTTATTTTAAATGACTTCTGATATTTTGTGATGAATTTCATTAATAAATTATTATTAACGGTAGTTAATTTATTTAATGAATATATTAGATAAATTATGGAAAAATAGAATTAATTCTTTAAAAATCATGTAAAAATAATGTAAGTGTTATAAAAATATTCTAAGTTATAAATATAACTTTTGATATTTTATCATGAAAAAATTAATATTTTAAAATTAATATCAGTTATCGGATAATAAATTTAAGTGTTTAAAAATTATATAAATGAGAAATTAAAGTATTAAAAAAAATACTTTGTGATATTATAAATATATTATAATATTATATTATGATTCTCATTGATATTTAATATTAAATTAACATTAATGATTAAAGAATTTTGTGGTATTTAATTCATTTAAATACAATATGAGTGATTGAATTTTTTTGATAAATGATATTAATTATCTGAAAATTATTTCAAGTCTATGAAAATTATTTGACTGCTTAGAAAATTATCTAAGATAATTGTTAAGTGTTTAGGCAGAGTTTAATTGAACTTAAACTTGATAATTGTCCGACTAGGCCGTCGGGAAGTCCTAATAGTAATGAAGTCAACTCAGACTGTAATAATTTGACTTGATACTAGGTCTTATGTGATGTATAGACTGCTAGGATTATGTGGTAATGTGTTTAGGTTATTTTATACTTTGATGATATTATTCTAATATAAGATTAATTTGTGCGTTCTTAAAACTTATACTTATGGTAAGTTCATGACTCATAATTATATGAAATGTTCTGAACCCCTCAGCGAATAGACAACAAAGGTCTGACCAGGATAAGTTCATACACTCATATAATTGTTGAAGGTTCTTGGACTCATAAGTGTGGTAAGTTTGACAAACTGGGAATAACTATGTGTGAATGGAAAATTACAACTTTTTGTGTAAAGTTGGAGAATTGCAACTTTTTGTGTAAAGTTGGAGAATTGCAACTTTTTGTGTAAAGTTGTGTGGGTTAATCCTAACATTTATTTAAAATGGGATACTAATATGTGTTATGTACTAAATGTCTATGTGCTATTTGAACAAAATGCGATTATATAAGAACATTGTGTTAAATTCTTATTGTGTTAAGAATTTGTGTAGAGAAAGAGAATTAATGCAAGATTTTTATTTAAATTAGATCATGCCGCCTAGATGACATAATCAAAATCAAAGAGAAGAGCAGTCAATGAATAGTGAAGGAGGTCAAGTGAACCCGATACAGAATTTTTGTGGATATGCTAGCCCAAGCTATGGGAAATAGAGCTCCAGCAGTAAGAGCGAGAAATCTGCCAGCCGATAGATTGGCTAACTTCAAGGACTTTAAAGCCGTAGGACCGCCAAAATTCAAAGGAACCACGGATTCGATTGAAGCCCAAACTTGGGTGAAGGAGATGGAGATAGCATTCATTATTGCGTGAGTGGTAGAAGAGCAAAAGACAGCTTTTGAAACATACTTGATGAAGGGAGAAGCCAATTACTGGTGGGAGACTAATCAAGCGAGAGCTGGTATAGCTGTGGTAACGTGGACAAGATTCAAGGAATTGTTCTTTGAGAACTAATAAGTGGGTATTATACCTACTTATTGGATATCAATTTACGCGAATTATGCCCATCTCAAGTACATTTTAGTCTTTTTTAGTTGTATTTCATGTTATTTTGCATTGCATGTACTGAGAACTCCTTTTGGCATAAAAGTGCAGGAAATGGCCTACTTTGGTGGTGTTGGATGGCAATAGGCTATTGGATGCATGGCTCGAGGCTTACAGATGCACGACATGAGAATGTAGTGAAACAAAGGGACTGATACTGAAGGAAGGTAGGAAAAGAATGAACAAGTAGTAGTAGCAGCAGCATGATAGAACCAGAACTAGAGTACAGACTGCAGAAGCCGCGCAGCAGAACGTACTTGAGGACGCGCGCCCACGCGAGCACCCAGCCAGACAACTCTACATAATGCAAGTCTCGTACTTGCGCGAGGAATATATTGGGGAAGCGCGCGGCCACACGCAATAGTTGAGCTACTGAATTTTTTTATTTTAATTTTTAATTAAAAGGGTTGTAATTTGTTTTAAAACAATATCTGACTGGTGTCAGACATATCTTTGATAACTTTTGATGTATTTTTCACAGTAGTAACTAGGGTTTTCACATTGAGAGAGATTCCAACGTAGAACAAAGCTTAAATGCCTACTTCTCTAATTCTTCTTGGGATTTTCTCTCATTGTGGATTATTATTATTGTTCTGCTGGATTTTTATGAGGAGTTAAACACTGATATTATTTTATAATCTGCAATTGGTTTTGATCATTTCTACCCTTCATCTTTCAATTGTGTGCTTGTTAACCATGTTTAGCTTTGATCCCATAATGGCTCTTGGTTCAGTCATGAACTAAACTCCATTATGGGATTCTAATGGATTTTAATATATAGTTTAGTTGCATGCTTGATATCTGGGACTGTTTTACATATCATATGGGATTTCTATTATGATTGTTTTGCATATATGAATGCTTGATCACCATTCATTTCCGTACTTGTATGGAATTGACAATGAACATGCAAGTATGGATTGTAATCATGATATCATACGTATATGGGGCTATTTTATATATCTTGTGTATTTCGTGAACCAGATAAACATATACTGTTTCATCGTATGAGTTAAAATACGGGCTTGTGCTTAAATTCAGTATGATTGCAATTTCACATAGACATATAGTGATTTTGGTTATATTGATGATTACATGGAGTCTATCATTTGTGGATGATGTATAAGTAGGTCATGGTGCATTGAAAAATGGCTATGACTCTATTAGTGTTCTTGGCTACTTTCCTGCGATATGTGAATAATTCTTGAATGATTGTTGTAATTGGATGAAATATTAAATGAAGTTAGGATCCCATTATTTCTAGACTTGGTTTATTCCATTATATTTCTTATTTTAGTTGTTATTTGCAATTAGATTAATTCACTAATATAGTCATTAGTTTAAGCATATAAATATAGTGATTTAATTGATGCATGGTAGTTTAAATTTGACAAATTTCTCTGTGGGATCGATACTCTACTTACTCTGTACTACTTGTTGACACATGTATGCTTGCATGAGTTAGAGCTCTTTTTGTTAGAACTGAAAAAGAGGCAATAAGAAGTACTTTTTGTCGAGTATGCAAGCTCGGATGGAAGTTAAGTTTTTGGAACTGAAGCAGGAGAATATATCGGTATCTGAATACGCTGCCAAATTCAACAAATTAGCGAGATTTGCACCTCATCAGGTGGATACAAAATTATGAAAGGCGAGAAGGTTTGAGAATAGATTGAAGTCGCGTATATAGAATAAAGTAGCGGTATTGCAGATTAATATGTTCGCGATTTTATTGGAGAAAACAATAATTGTTGAAGGGGGAAGCGAAGTTGCATACCGTTATATTCAGGAGAAGAAGAAGAAGATAAATGAAGGAGGTAGTAGTGCTGATAGTAATCCAAACAAAAGAAAGTGGAGCGAGAATACCCTGTCGGGTATAAAGATAGAAGGAAATAAGAAAGGGAGAGATCCATGTGCAACTTATGGGAAGAATCATGCAGGAGTTTGTCTGAAGAAGAAATGAGTTTGTTACAATTGTGGTCAAGAGGGGCACATGTCACCCAATTGTCCCAACTAGTACAAAATAGTAAATAGACAACACTTAAACAACAACGTTTTTATATAAAACATTGTGGTATTTTTTTCTACAATGTTTTTTTAAAAAATGTTGTAAATATATATAAAAAAACTTTATCTATTTATAAGAACAATTTTTGATTTTAAATAGATAACATTTTTTTTTAAAAAACTTTATATATGTTAAAAACACGGAGCTACATAAAGTTGAAGTAGCTTTCACTTAACATAAGGAACCCGTAACCATCTCAGCACCACCATCGCTCTCTCTCTCTCTCTTGTGGCTTCCTAGCTCTCCCCTCGTCAATCTCTCTCTGTCTCTCTCTCTCTCTCTCGTGGCTTCCTAGCTCTCCCAATTTTGCGTCTCTACCGCTGCTCTACTCCTTAACCAACTCAGCACCACCATCGTTGTTAGCAAATGATAATCATGTATGAATCTAGGGTTTATATTATTTTCCAATTTTGTTCACCCCTCTCTAAAAATCTCAGCCCTAACACAAACAAAACAGACCAAACTTCTCTCCTCTCCTAATTTGGGCCCTAAATTTGAACGTAAGCTTGTGGTTTTTGGGTTGTTTGTTGTTCCTCTGTAGGAAGTTATGGATGCACTTTCATTTGAGTTGCCAAAGGCTGTTGCTAGGTTTTCAAGCGCCTCAAAGAGGTGTATCAGTGTTTCAAAGGGTATTATTGATCGGTTTGTAGTTAGTTGTAGCCCTCGCATTATGCTTTCTATTTTGTGTGAGGTATTATTCTAGTATTCCTTTTTCTGTGATAATTTTTTCATATATGTAAAAACTCAAATTGCCCTTTATATTTGGTGGCCCTTCTAGAATTTAATAGGAAGATGCATATAATTGAAATTATCTTTTAATATTTTGGTTTAAGTACTTCATGAAATCTCTTTGGATTTGTACTGCTTGCCAATGATAAATTTAGCTTTCGTACCCTACTTATTGGTTTTATTTTGTCTTTTTTAGATTCTTGAAGTGGGTATTTTGTTGATGGATATATACATGTATGTATGTAATGCATGCTTATGCAATTTTTGAGTGATTGAGGGGGGTGGGGTATAATTAAAAAGACAGTAGAGTAAACTGGAAAGAAATATTATAAACGTATTTTTTATATTGCTCTGGTTTTGTACCCAGAGTGCTCACACAATTGAAGGTAAGTGCTCACACAGTAGAGTAAATTGGAAAGAAATATTATAAATGTATTTTCATTTCCTTGTAAAGGAAGATTAGCTAGTAAAAATATACTTTGACTTGTAGGTTATTTTTTAAATTGTCTGGGAATTTATACAATATACAAGTTATTGAATAAATGGTAAATCCTGTAAAATATTTTCAAGCACTCTTAGTTAGATCTTCAAAGGTGGACTACAAGAAAAGGAAAAAGCTTCAAGCTCTTTCTTCTTCTTTTTTCTTTCTCTCTCCCCCTTCTTTTGTCTTATAACTTCTTTTATGATAGAACACTTCAAGATTTTTCAACTTGTTAAATGCATTAAGATTTTGCAATCCACATGTCACAACTACTGGTTGAAGATATAGATTGTTGCTATTAGAATTTACATGTCTTCCTAGTGTACATTCTTTGATCTTATGTCATTATTGATTTAAATGGGAAGGTTGATCTGTATGGGCTTTATAGAGCTAACCTATTTTAGAAGGCTACTCGTCTTGGATTTATCAATATGGATATCCCTGCACCCTGCTTATAATTGTGCTAAATTTGTGGAAGAAAAGTTCATTTATTCTGATTAGAGGAAAGATTTATTCTAAGAGTTATAATTATGTTGCTTTGGCTTCTGTTTCCACAAATTTTGGATTTTTAACTTCTGTTAAATTTCCTTGTGAGTATACTGTATAAGCTGTGGAATATTATGTGCTTTTCACCATGGTATTTGTAGGTATCATCCTGCTTGTGTGAAGATGAGTATTGACCAAACAAAGCAACTAGACTTGTTTGTTTGTGCTGATTGTACATCTAAAGATGATGCAAAAAAGTAATGTTGTTTCACTGAAGCTTTTTTAGTACGTATGTTGTTTGGATTTCTTTGTATTATAGGATATACATCTACTTTTCTGATGTGTTTTCCTGATAATTTTCGGATGAGAAGGGTGATTAGAATATTTATACGCTTTAATATTGCATTTGGGTTCTTTATATGCTTGTTTTCTTTAGATCTGTATACATATTATTTCATTATTAAATATAGCAACAGAATTTGGATAACTAAATGTTCATAATCTCTATAAAAGTACTTATAAAATATTATAAAAAATCCTTTTCTAAATTGCAAAGGGAAAGCTGTATGCTTCATGAGCAAACCAATGAGGACCTGAGGTCATTGCGTGTACATATCCACATGTTTTTTATGCTTCTGAGGCAGAACTGCAAATTTTAGTTATGTTCCCTTTTTAGTCTCTTACGCGGTTCCTCCTAATATATGCTGCATGAGATGAAATGACTCGAGTGTTCTGGAAATCAATAAAGGACAAGGTAATTTGCTTCTTTTACTTAATCAATGCTTTTTGCTATTTTGTTCAATTAGAATTTATCTCGTTCTTATGTCTTGAATTGATATATTGCAGTTCATTTTTCCCTTTGTTGAGCTAGATATAAAATACTTTGACCTTGGCCTTCCTCACCGTGATGCAACTGATGATAAAGTTACTATTGAAAGTGCATAGGTCACCCTCAAGTATGTACTTGAATTCTTTAATGTTGCTATAATTCTATTTTTTTTTTAAAAATACTATAAGATTTTTTTGCTTGAAAATTATCAGAAATTCTAACAGCTCTATCTTTGTCTTTTTTTGTATTATCACCTTGCTGGTTTACTGTTCATGGCATTTGTGTACTTTGATTAACTTGTGGATCGAGTTTTAATGTTTTCTACAATCGTGTCTCCGTGTGCTTGTGTCTTATTGTGTGTGTCTATTTTTTTTTTAAAGTTGAGGTTTATTTTATCCTTTTAGGTTCAATGTGGCAATCAAGTGTGCAACCATTAATCGAGGTATACATTGCTGGATCTGACATAGAGATTTTTTTTAGATAATACATCGATGAATGCTTTACAGGGACTTTTGGTATGTTATCATTACTAAACAAAAATACCCAGAGTGCTCACATATGGTTATTTATTTAACAGATGAAGCTCGTGTTGAGGAGTTTGGCCTGAAGCAGATGTGGAAGAGTCCAAATGGAACAATTAGGAACATTTTAAATGATCAGTGACTTGTTTCACTTTGTAAGTTATTGCTTCACATAATATGATTGACTGTTGATGGCTCATTATAATTCACACTCGCTTCAGAGCCGTATTCAGGGAACCAATTATTTGCAAAAAAATCCCCAATTTTTTGTAAAAACTTGTTATACAACAGGGCATCCATCTATTTCTCGAGTTAAAAAGGTGGGAAAGGAAAGATAAAACTTACAGTACACACTTGTTGTGAACAGTGAAGGAAAGTGATTGCGAGAACATTTGTTTGTTAGTCTACATTTTTAAACAAATGGTTCTTATGGAAATAAATTGTGAATAGGGATGTATTATTGAGATGTATTTTGAATGGTATAATTGGGATGTATTTTGAATGGTTGATACATTTTGGCTTTAAATTTAAATTATAATTTAGACCTTTTAGCTATATATTATGGCATTAGCAGATTGCAGGTGCACTGGTAATATAGGTGAACTACAACTTTTTTTTCTTTTTTTTTTTTCAATTCAATCTACAACATTTTAAAAACGTTGTATAAATGTGCCTAAATGTTGTCTGATATATTAAACTACAACATTTTAAGTTAGAAAACGTTATGGAATCATACCTTCTACAACATTTTCAAGAATCTACTAATTTATGAAAAACAAATCTACAACATTTTTTTCTTAAAAAATGTTGTAGAATGTGTCTAACTACAACATTTTAAAAACGTTTTATAAGGGTGTGAAATAGATGACACACTTAACCATGACGTTTTTCTAACAGAAACCACAACGTTTTTTATGTATTTTAATTAATATTGATATTGATTATCAATATTGTGCTGTGTATCGGTGATACAAGTTTTAAGAATAAGTCAATTTGTGTATTGACTAAGAAATAAGAGTAGAGTTGTGCTTAACTGAGAATTTAAAACCCTAACCCTAAGTCCGAATAGGGATTTGGTAGAAAATATAATTTTAATAATTATGTTGATGAGTACTTGTTTGTACTGTATAGAGTTAGTGATCAATGATTGATTGGATAGAGTTTAAATTAGTAAACCCTAATAAAGGATTAGAAACCATAATCTCAGATTTAGAAACCCTAACGCATAGTCAGGAACCCTAAACGAATGTCAAAAAACTCTAATTTTAAATTTGGGAACCCTAAGCCCTAATTAGGAAACCCTAATCCTAATTAGTAAGCCCTAATGTGATTGATAACCTTTAATATAATTAGGAAACACTAATTATATTTTAGTTATCTTAATTTTCTATTTTAAAAATCCTAATTTGAAAATCTCAGAAACTAAAGTTGTAAAACCTAAGGGTTAGAACCTTAGGGTTAAACCCTAAGGGTTGGATCAAAGTCTTTTATGCCATTAAAATTACAATGAGAATGTCCAACATTCTTTAATAAGCTAACTTGCAAATCTAGCCAAGATTTAGTTGGTGAACCACTCCATGTGACTAAAAACCAACTCCAATCAGTCATTTATTGCAGCAATCTCAGCAACATATATTGCATCTAAGTAATATAAATAGATTTGAGAGAGAGTCACAAAAATTAGCCATTTGCTCTCAAGCTTTCAAAAACTCTTTCTCTTTCCCAACCTCCGAAAATACAAAATATATCAATCCTTAAACAACCTCCTAGAACACTAAGAACAGATTTCGATAGCTAAGATCAAAGATTGGAACTAGAAAGGTATAAAGCCCTAACCCTTTTTGATTTTAGATAGTAAGATAAATTTTGTGTTTAAATGTTTAATCATTTGTTAGAAGATGTTTTTAGATGATCTATGATGATCCATAATAGATCCATAGCATCAAATGGCTTTAAAATGATTTTTTTCAAAAACTATCCATGAACCCTAAAAGTGGTATGACAAGCATATGTCAAAGGCCACATATCCTTCCCCATTTACGATTCTTGTTGTTTTATGTTTTGGATCTGTAGTCTGACATGAAGACTGTAATCTGGAAGTGGAATCATAGCCATTCCATCTCTAGATTTCATGTTATTTGTGGTCAAAGTTAGTTGACCGAGCATGACCATAACTTTCTGGTTAACCCAGAAAGAGTGAATCAGTGTCTGACATGATTTTTAAAGGCTTTGATCTGTCAGATGGTAAGCCTTTTGTTGATGTTGTTGAATACAGTTTGTAACGTCTAATATGGACTCTAGAACCTTGCCTTTAGATCTCTTAAACAACAAATAGATCGGATGTAGTGGATGGTCAAAGTAGACCATCCGGTATCAATTTCTGTTTTTTGGAATTTCCAAAAAACATAAGAACACGCCTTCTGACAGACTTTGACCGAATTAAATCTTGAGTTTGTGATGTTGTTGGACTGAAATTGTGTTATGTAGTTGTTCCTTGACATGAGCACTACATGTTTGGACCAAAAACCTAACCATATGATGACCAGAACATGGAGATAATTGGGCTGGAAAGTGGCACCACGAACTGCCTGGGTTTCTGGGTTACCCAGAAAACCCAGGAACACTCTTACAATGACTTTAGAAGCTTAGATCTCTTTTTTTGTTTGTTATATGACCAAGAGGATGGTTGGAGATTGTAGTGTTACATTCCTACTATACGAATTAAGTTTTAGATTGCCTAGAACATGTATTAACTGAGAATCATTAACTGGTCAAAGTAAGACCCTTGCTAAGCCGGCTGTCATTGTTCTTGAGCTCAAGAACACCAACAGCGACAAAACTGTCTCTATAGCCTATAGCAACGATTTATTTAATTTGTTTTGATTTTTTGAAAATTGATTAAAAATAGAAAATAAATTCTAAAAATTACAAAAATGGTTTTAAAAATTATTTTAATTTATGAAAATTAACTTTTGACTATTTGGGATATTTTTCATTAATATTTAAAATTATTTGAATATTGATGATATTTAATTTATTTAATTAGTTTATTAAATAAATTAGAGAATAATGATTTTAATATTATAAAAATCATTTTAAATAAGAATAAAGTGTTTAAAAATATTTTGAGTTATAAAATATAAAATTTAATATTTTTTGAGAATTTTCATTAATAAATTAATATTAATAATATTAGATTTATTTAATAATTATATTAAATAAATGAATTATAAATAATTTTATTGATTTAAAAATCATTTAAAAATAAGAAAAATGATTTAAAAATATTTTAAGTTATAATTAATGACTTTTAATATTTTGATAAGAATTTCATTAATATTTAAATATTAATGGTGATGGTTTAAAAATGATTTTAATTATTTTAAAAATCATTTAAATAGAATATTGGTGATTTTAAATTTTATTAAGTTGTTATTAATAACCTTAATATTTTGACAAATATATCATTAATATTTTAATATTATTAAATATTAATGATGATGGAATTAAACAGTATTTAAATCATTTAAAAATGATTCCGGTGTTTGAAAAATTATTATAAATTATAATACTCGTTAGAAAAGTATTAAAAGCTTCTGAAAAAAATATTATTAATGATAATTGCCTTATCTAAAATAATATTGAAGCTTTGAGACTGAGTTTAATTGACAATACAAGTGTTAAATTATCGGATAGGGTGACCAGTACACCGAGAATTGACCGAAATTCAACTAGACCGAACTAGTTAGACTTGATAAGTGTTTATATAGGTTATAAACACTGATGTGGCTATGTGGTGATGTGTCTAGGATAAAGACTGACCGTGAATTACAGTAATGTGTGTTATAAATTATTGTGCTAATTTTAAGACTGATATTGTTGATTATAGGTCTAACGAACGCAAATAAGTATATTGTGTAGCAGTTGTGACAACCTGAGAATTTGGATATTTATAAAATCTTAAAATATTTAATTAAGGATAAATAATAAACCTAGACAAAAAATAAGTGAATGGATTTTAGATTTTGAGAAAATATTTTGTGAATTTAAAATTTTTGTGGTAAATTATTCAGGATCAAGGATATACGTGAATATGTTATGTGTGTATGATATTATATGTGTACAGTATGTGGTTAAAGGTTAAGGGTTGACCAGATAAGCTATATCAGTGGCAAACCCTAGTATTATATTAAAAACATCAACGTTCAACTAAAAAACTCTTACAATTTATAAGAAACCCTAAAACCGGTTCTGGAAATCTTAAATTCAATTTCGTGAATCCAAAACCCTAATTCAAAATATGAAACCCCAATTTGAGAATTCAAAGGGTAAATTTAATGATTTAAGTATTTATGATTATAAATATAATTAGAGATAACCCTAATTGACTATTTAGAAAATCCTAATTCTTCGGTTATAAACCCTAATGTCCATTTTGGGAAAATCCTAATTATTATTAAAAATTTTAATTAGGAAATATTAATCCTAATTAACAAGCTTGAATTATGATTAGAAAATTTTAATATAATTAGACAATTCTAATTATAATTTAGAAATATTAATTTTCTATTTTGAAAACCGAAATTTTGAAATCTTAGAAATTAAATTACAAAAATCTAAGGGTTAAACCCTAAATCCTAAGGGTTAAACCCTAAATCCTAAACCATAAGTGTTAGGGCAAAAGACTAGTATGCCATTAAAATGAAAAGGAAAAAGACTAAAATACCATTTTCTTAAACTTTAAGTAAAAGATTGCACAATCTTGGTGAGTCATCATTCTATGTTTATCTTATGTGTGTAATATCATCTAAGATCCGATATTTGTGCCACCTTACAAGGATTGGATACATTGAATCAAAAATCAAAAACTTTCGTAAGTAAAAAGTCTTACTTTACTTATCATTCATTTCCAACCCTTTCTCTCTCTAGCTTTTCAAAATTTTGAGTGAGAGAGAGAAGTTAAGCCATGATCAGTTCATAGCAAGCCAATAACAGAATCAAGAATTCAAAATCTAGATCAAAGCTAGAAAAGGTATAAAACCCTAAATTTTAGAAAACATGTGATCCTATGTTATATGTTGTAATTTTTTGGTTAAAGTTGTGTAATAAGATGTCATTTAGTGATTTGGGTTGATAAATCCCAAATCCATAACATCAAAGTCCTCGAAATTGAAGTGTTTAGAAACTGAATTTGAACCCTAAAATGCAGTTTGACAGCCATATGTCAGGGCTCGTAGATTAGTGTGTGTTAGGTGTTATGGGTGTTATATGTTATGGATTTATTCTATGTCATGTGGTCTTTGTTCTGAAACTTGATTCAAGCCCAGATTGTGAGTAGATCAAAAGTAAATAAGGGTCAAAGGTCGTTGACCGACCATGACCATCTGGTTTCTAGGGCATCCTAGAAACCTAGAAAGGGTCTGACAACGTTTTACAGGCGCTATATCCCGCTGTGATTTGTTATTTTGGTCATCTTGTTGGTTTGTTGTTATAGACTGGTATATGAACTACATGTACATTTGTTAAAAAATATTTAGGGGATTTTTATGAACTATTTGATGTAAATTTTTTTTTATTTTATAGACCTCCAATTTACCCATTTTTTTAAAATAATCGGTATAAGGTTTTTTAGTAAAAAAGGTGGGGGCACATGTGGGGCTCACGTGTTGAAAAACAATTTGAAATGGGATGTTATATATATATATATATATATATATATATTATATAACTGATGTTGATGGGGGCGAAATGAATTTATCAGGGAGGAAGAAAAAAGGGGGGGGGGGGTATGAGTTACGTGAGGAGGAGGGAGTAATATGTTTATTATTATTATTAATATTATATAATAATAATAAGTTTTGTTTTTTATGAAAAATAGAATATATTATATTTTATTGAATATTATATTAATAATTTGAAATAATAACTAACGTCCGAAATTTTTTTCTTCCGCTTGTGAATTCGTCGAATATTTACTGTGCAGTCCGTGATTTTCTAAATTCAAATGGTATAATTTCCATTCTCCTATAAATAGAATGCTTAGTTAGAATTGAAAATCACACCAAAATCAGAGAATTCTTCTTCTATAATATTGAGCGTATTTCCTTCGAGTTTAAGGAAGCTTTGAGTGTAGAAAATAGTTCAAGTTTTCTTCAAAAATATTTCCGCTATACCAGTTGGAATAATCTTCTTTTCATGGTAAGAGATATTATTTTTGTTCAATATTCGTATGAAATAATATTTTCTTCCATACTCTGTAGTATACAAGCAATATTATTTCGTTTCAGATTTCGAATTCTATACTCATTTTGTTAAGTTTTGGGCTTCTATACTCCATGAAATTAGTAGAATATCCTTGACATTTGCGCTTCATTCACTATCTTTTCATTGAAATATTATTCTTAGCATTTTTGATAAGTTTTAACATTTTCATATCGGAGTACTATTCACAGGGTTACTATTCCCGAAGTACTATTCTTGGGGTATTATTCACTCAGTTAATATTCACCCGTGGTACTATTCATGATAAAAATTAATTTCTTTTCGGTCCAAATCATTTGTGATACAATATTATTCTTGAATTTTACTCCACAAAGCAGTATCATGTTGACAATTTGGACATTATTGAATTCTGAATAAATTAAATTATAAATCTTTAAAAATTTATCATTTGCTTTCTTTTAATTGAAATCTTATATCATTGTCATCATCTTCATGCTTATATTGTTATGAAAGTCATCTTTGGCCCATAGTGCATAGATGGACTTGGTATTATTATGACTAGGGATTATTCGGTATAATCATGACCGTAATGTCACAAATGATGTGGTAAAAGTCTTCATTGGCCCGTAGTGCATTGATGGACAGTTGTTGGCATGATCATGACCATTGATAAAAACACGAATATCCTTGGCCCTTAGTGCATGGATAATTTATGGTCGTGATACTAATGAATATCCTTGGTCGTAGTGCAGGGGTGATTCGATGATGTGGATTATTTATTAAGCCGAGTCTCAGCGATAAAATTGATGATAAATTCTTTTAAATCATAGAAGATAGTAGATTTCATGCTCTACAAGATTCTTCTAATGTACTGCTTGTTCCGCTACAGTTATACTTGATGTCTATTGTATTTTATCAATTTAACACTGTTGAAGGCTAACGATAATTTATTCTGCATTATCTTAGTCATAATATTTCTTACTGAGCTAGTTGAGCTCACCCTTTGCTTTTATTGTTCTCTTTAGGAAATGAGAATATAGCTGGGACTAGTCGAGGAACAGAGTGACAGTCCAAATGTTTGCATTAGTAGTCCTCACTATTCTTGAAATAGTGTGTTAATAAATGTATTGAGGACTTATTTTGAGTTTGAATATTGTCTAGAAGACAATATTTGTATTAAAACTCACAGCTCATGTTGTATATTTAAGTTTGTATTTGTCTTCTATACCATGTATTTGGCGACTCGGAATAGGTGATGTATACCTATTTTTGGGGCATCACAATTGGTATCAAAGCTTAGGGATATAATCCCTGGCTAAGATGTGAGACTAGAACTAGGGGGTGAGATGGGTAATTTCTTCGCTAGTATGACCTACCTAAGTTTATTTGTTATTTAATTGGTCAGTCAGAATATAGGGATAATATGTGGTGTGTCCATTAACCATTATTTTGTGGCAGTATTTGAAAATGCCATCCGAGAATGTTGAGAATAGCAATGGAGCACGGGAGATCGTTGAGTCACCACAGATCAACACCCAGGATAATGTGCAACAGGAAGACAATAATCCTTGGGTAAAAAACAACACCAATCAAATGATGAACTGTGGGATGTTTAGAGGCTTTATGCAACTCATGCAACATCAAGTGAGAGCGGCTCCTGTCCAAAATGTAGGTGGAAACAGAGGCAATTCTTAGACGATCACCGCTAAGCAGTTCAAGGAGCTGGGACCATCAAAGTTTTTGGGAGAGCCAAAACCACATAAGGCGGAGACATGGATAAAGCAGATCACCGAGATATTTGATGTCTTAGGATGCTCCGAGGAGCAAAAAGTTCCCTTTGCCACCTTCATGTTGCGAGGAGAGGCAGATTACTGGTAGGAATCTGTAAAGCGTACCCAGATTACAACACTCAAAATGTCTTGGGAGAAGTTCCAAGAACTGTTCAACGACAAGTACTTTCCCAAAAGTATTCGTCACATTAAAGAGGTAGAGTTCATCAAGCTGGAGCAAAACAATATGACCGTGTCGCAGTACGAAGCCAAGTTTTCTGAGTTGTCCCGGTTTGTGTCCTACTTAGTTGATAACGAGGAGAGAATGACGCAGATGTTTCTAAGAGGTTTGAAACCTGAGATACGTCAATACCTTATCTCTCACAAACTATGTTTGTATTCAAATGTTGTAAATAAGGCTCAGTTATTGGAGAGCGATAATGAGTCAACCCAACCAAGAGAGAGCAGCTGACAAGTCGATAATACCAGTGGTAGCAGTTATCGAAGTGGTGACAACAAACATGGAGGGAACCAACATGCCAGAAATGGTAACCACTTTGGTGGTAATCATGACCAAGACAATAAAAGTGGACATTTCAAACAGAGAAGATTCAAAAATGATTGAAAGACATCAGCACCAGCACTCGTTGTTAAGGAAGGAGAATGACCACCTATCATATGCTTTAAATACAGAGGGGAGGGACATATCAGTCCAAACTGTGCGCAGCAGTCCAAAACGTGTTACAATTATGGAAGAGAAGGTCACCTAGCTCGATTTTGTCATTCAAGGAAGCCAAGTCCAGCTGGGATAGAGGCATCAAAAGTCGTTCCAGAAAAGTTAAAACCAGTAGTTCAAGGGAGGGCGTTTGTCGTAACCTCCCATAAAGCAAGGAACTTGAACGAGGATATCACGGGTAAGCTAATCATAAACTCTAGCAAAGTCTATACCTTATTTTATACCAGTTCTACCCATTCTTTTATTTCTCTTACTTGCACTCAACGTTTAAATTTGACTCAAGAGAAATTAGACTTTGACTTATCTGTTGAAACTCCGTTGGGAGAAACCTTCATTACATCCACTGTTTATAAGTCTTGTTTGGTACAAATCGGTACCCTCACATTACTTGTCGATCTTATTTTCTTAAAAATACTCGCGCTTGACGTAATTCTAGGGATTGATTGGTTAACTACTCATCATGCAAAAATTGATTATTTTTGTAAGGTTGTTAACCAACCTATTATGCAAATTCAAGCAACCAAACAATTAAAATCAATCATTGTCATATCAATCCATAAAGCTATTCATTTATTAAAAAATGGATGCAAAGCATTCTTAGCCCATGTCACAGATTTAAACAAAAATACGTTAGATTTGAATGATATTTCTATTGTTAATAAATTTCCTGAGGTATTCCCTGAAGAACTTCCTGGCCTACCCCCAGGGCGTGAAATTGAATTTTGTATCGACCTTGAACCCAGTAAAAAACCCATTTCCAAAGCCCCATATCGAATGACTCCTATTGAACTTCAAGAGTTAAAGATTCAACTGCAGGAATTGTTAGATATCGGTTTCATTCGTCCTAGTACGTCTCTTTGGGGTGCTCCTTTCTATTCGTGAAGAAGAAAGATCAGAGTATGTGACTTTGTATTGATTATCGGGAGTTGAACCATGTCACTGTCAAAAATAGATATCCATTTCCTCGCATTGATGACCTGTTTGACCAGTTACAAGGCGCCAAATTATTTTCAAAGATCAATCTTCGTTCCGGATATCACCAATTGAAGATTAAAACCGATGACATTCCAAAGACGGCTTTCAGAACTTGGTACGGGCATTACGAATTCCTAGTTATATCCTTTAGATTGACTAATGCTCCTGCTGCCTTCATGGACATGATGAACCGAGTATTCAAGGAATATTTAGATCATTTTGTGGTTGTCTTTATTGATGACATCCTCATATACTCCAAAAGTCGTGAAGATCATGAGCAACCCTTGAGGCTAATACTCAAAAAGCTTTATGAAAACAAGCTTTATGCCAAGTTGGAGAAATGTGTGTTCTGGCTTGAGGAAGTAGCATTCCTTGGGCACGTAGTATAGAGTCATGGAATATCTATTGACCCGGCAAAGATTGAAGCAATTCAAAGCTGGGAGTAACCTAAATCAGTGACCGAAGTACGTAACTTTTTTGGTTTAGCAGGTTATTATTGGAGATTCGTAGAAGAGTTTTCTCGAATCGTTAATACATTAACTTAGCTAACTCGAAAAGATACATAATTCAGTTAGAGAAAGGAATGTGAGAAGAGTTTTCAAGAACTCAAGAGGAGACTCATTTCAGCACCTGTTCTGACAATACCATCTGGCTTGGAGGGATTTGTCATCTACAGTGATGCTTCGGGCAAAGGGTTAGGTTGTGTTCTCATGTAACATGGGAAATTCATAGCCTATGCCTCTCGACAACTCAAAGAATATGAGAGGAATTATCCTACTCATGATCTAGAGTTGGTAGCTGTTGTCTTCGCTCTTAAAATTTGGAGGCATTACCTGTATGGGGAGAAAGTGGAGATCTATACGGATCATAAAAGCCTCAAATATTTCTTCACCCAAATGGAACTCAACATATGACAATGAAGTTGGCTTGAACTGTTGAAAGATTATGATCATACTATTCAATACCATCCTAGAAAAGCGAACGTGATAGCTGACGCATTGAGTAGAAGATCTTATGCGGGTATGAGTGCGATATTGTCAACGCAAAGGCCCATTTTATATGACTTGCAAAGGATGGAGATAAAGTTAAAGACTCCAGGGACCTACGTGGTGATGGCAAACATATGAGTATAACCGACTTTAATTGATAAAGTTAAAAATACTCAAGTTAAAGACATGGAGCTGATACGTATGAGAAAGAAAGTGCAAGAAGGTGCTATCCCAGAAGAAAGAATCAATGAAGAAGGAATACTACGAGTCAACTCTAGACTTTGTGTTCCTAACGACCCTGATGTAAAGTATAAAATCATGATGGAGCCGCACAACACACTGTTTGTAATCCATCCTGGGAGTACTAAAATGTATCATGATCTTCAACATACATTTTGGTAGAGTAATATGAAAAGAGAGATCATGAAGTTTATCTCAAGGTGTTTTAACTTGTCGACGTGTCAAGGCGGAGCATCAAGTGCCAAAAGGTCCATTGCAACCACTTAAATTCTAGAATGGAAGTGCGATCACATTACCATGGATTTCATTACTGGTCTTCCCAAGGTTTCTCAAGGCATAGATGCAATTTGGGTCATTGTTGATAGATTGACCAATTCTGCTCATTTCTTACATATACGAGAAACTTATTCACTTGAACGTCTATCTCGTATATACATAAATGAGATAGTAAGACTGCAAGGTATGCCAGTATCCATAGTTTCTAATCGAGACCCAGGATTCACTTTAAGATTTTGGGTTAGTTTGTAAAAGGCTATGGGCACGGATTTGCGATTCAGTTCGGCATATCATCCTCAAACGAACGGGCAGTCGGAGAGGACTATTCAAACTCTGGAAGATCTATTAAGACTATGTGTCCTTGACTTCAAAGGAAGTTGGAACAAGTTCTTGCCATTAGTGGAATTCTCCTACAATAATAGTTATCAAACAAGTATCGACATAGCTCCGTTCGAGGCGTTGTATAGACGCAAGTGTCGTTCTCCAGTATGCTAGGATGAGGTGGGTGAAGCAACATTGTTAGGACCAGAATTGGTACGTATAACTACAAAAAAGATTCAAATGATCCGGCAACGTATAAAAATCTCACAAGATCGACAAAAGAGTTATGTTGATATTCATCAAAAGGACGTGGAATTTAATATTGGAGATCATGTGTTGTCACGTGTTGCTGCATGGAAAGGAGTTACGTGATTTGGAAAGAGAGGAAAGCTCAATCCTCGATTCATTGGCCCATTTTTAATCCTCGATGGAGTAGGAACTGTGGCCTATAGACTCGCCTTACCGCCTAGTAAGTCTCGTGTTCATAACATTTTTCACATATATATGTTACGTAAATATATGAAAGACCCGAACCACATTATTGAATTAGAACCAGACAAGTTATCGGAAGATTAATGTATGAAGAGTTATCGGTTAAAATCTTGGATAAGAAGGAACATATTCTACGCTTCGAGGTTATACCTCAAGTTAAAGTTTTGTAGAGAAACCACGATGTTAACGAAATGACCTGGGAGTTAGAATCTGAAATGAAATCAAGGTATCCTCACATATTCGTCATAACAGGTATGTACCCTAATTTAGAGGGCGAAATTTCATAAGAAGGAGAGGTTGTAAGACTCCAACTTTAATGAATAAATATGAATTTTCTATAAATATCATTTTTTAATATTAAGGAGTGAATTTAATATAATATTATAGTTGTGGGTAATATTTATAAATTTTGCAAAGTATGCAAGTTGTTATATTATATTCGATTGGTCAGGGAATATTCGTTTTAACAGGGAATATTCGTACAACGGCACAATCATTGGTGGACCCCACAACGGAATTATTATCGAATTAAGAAAACGAAAAAATATCTTTTTATAAAAATAATGGCAAAAGTTTTATCGTTAACTGTTGAAATACCCGTTGATAAAAGTACAGTAATACGAGTGGTTGCATAGTAGCACACGGTATTGATTATTGAAGCTTACATGAAAAGTCACTCAATTTTGTTCAATTATTGCTACAGTAATTACTGCATAGTATCTCACATTATTTGATTCAACTATTGTTAATATTTTATACATTATTAAGTTAATAATTGAGATGACAAGTTATTCGTATTATTATTTGTATAATTAACAATGTCTAGAAAGTTCTGTAGAGGAAAGGGGTTTGGTCTCCTAATTGCGCGCCAATAGGGAGAAATCCTTATCGGAAAGCCCCCTCTTTCTTGGGAACGACTTGGTTGTTAATATTGAAAATTATAATAATGATGATAAATGTTGTTAAAAAATATTGAGGGGATTTTTATGAAGTATTTGATGTAAATTTTGTTTATTTTATGGACCCCCCCCCATTTACCCATTTTTCAAAATAATCGATAGAAGGTTTTTTAGTAATAAAGGTGGGGGCCACATTTGGAGTCCACGTGTGGAAAAACAAAATGAAATGGGATGTAATTCACAAATTTCTTGATGATTCGGGTAACAATTCAAGTTTTTTTCAAGAATATCCCCACTATACCAGTTGGAATACTCTTCTTTTCAAGGTAAAGGGTATTATTTTTGTTCAATATTTGTATGAAATAATATTTTCTTCCATACTCTGTAGTATGTAAATAATATTATTTCGTTTCAGATTTCGAATTCTATACTCATTTTGTTAAGTTTTGGGCTTCTATACTCCATGAAATTATAATATCTTTGATATTTGTGCTTCATCCAGTGTCTTTTCATGAAAATATTATTCTTAGCATTCTTAATAAGTTTTAACTTTTTTATGCTGGAGTACTATTCACAGGGTTACTATTCCTGAAGTACTATTCACGGGATACTATTCACTCAGTTACTATTCACCTGGGGTACTATTCATGATAAAAAATTGATTTCTTTTCGGTCCAAATCATTTTTGATACAATATTATTCTTGAATTTTACTCCACAAAGAAGTATCATGTTTACAATTTGGACATTATTGAATTCTAGATAAATTAAATTATAAATCTTTAAAAATTTATCTTTTGCTTTCTTTTAATTGAATTCTTATATCAATTTCATCATCCTCATGCTTATATTGTTATGAAAGTCATTTTTGGCCCGTAGTGCATAGATGAACTTGGTATGATTATGACCAGGGATTATTAGGTATAATCATGACCGTAATGTTACAAATAATGTGGTAAAAGTCCTCATTGGCCAGTAGTGCATTGATGTACAGTTATTGACATGATCATGACCATTGATGAAAACACGAATATCATTGGCCCGTAGTGCATGGATAATTTATGGTTGTGATACTAATGAATATCTTTGGCCGTAGTGTAGGGGTGATTCGATGATGTAGATTGTTTATTAAGCTGAGTCTCAGCAATAAAATTGATGATAAATTCTTTTAAATCATATAAGATAGTAGATTTCATGCTCTACTTGACTCTTCTAATGGATTTCTTGTTCTGCTGCAGTTAAACTTGACGTCTATTGTATTTTATCAGTTTAACACTGTTGAAGGCTAAAGATAATTTATTTTGAATTATCTTAGTCATAATATTTCTTACTAGGCTAGTTGGGTTCACCCTTTGCTTTCATTGTTCTCTTCAGGAAATGAGAATATAGCTGGGACTAGTCGGGGAACGGAGTGACAATCCAGATGTTTACATTAGTAGTCATCACTATTCTATGAAATAGTGTGATAATAAATGCAGTGAGGACTTATTTTGAGTTTCAATACTGTCTAGAAGACAATATTTATATGAAAACTCACAGCTCATGTTGTATATTTAAGTTTATATTTGTATTATGTACCATGTATTTGGCGACTCAGAATAGGTGATGTATACCTATTTTGGGGGCGTCACAATAAATATTGGTATCAGTAAGATTTTTTTGAATATGAGATATGAATTTAGCAGGTTAGTCATTAATTTTTATAAGTTGACTAAGAATGAAAGTTAAGACGGATAGTGTTCAAAACTTTAATTTGGATTTTGAATAAGGATTTGAATATTAATACAATATTAATTGTATTTCAGTGTATGATATGTATGTATAGTATGTGAATAGTGTTAATTGTTGATCAGTTATAGCATAGCATTAGAAAACCAAAATGTTAAATAGTTAAACACTTATTTGAAATTCAAATAGGAATTTAAATAGTAATACAATTATAATTTAAATTGTATTTAAGAATGATAAGTAATTGTGTTTATGTTATTAAGGACAAATATTATTGGTTGTAAACCTAATTAGGGAAATCTTAACGATTAGTTAGAAACCCTAATTATAAATTTGTAAACCTAAACCCTAATCAATAACCCTAAACCCTAATTTTTAAACCCTAACGATGATTAACAAACCCTAATGATGATTATCATACCCAAGGGTTAAAGTTTAAGGGAAACATATGAAATGACCAAACTACCCTTAAAATTATGTGGGGAATTACCAAAATACCATTTTTATATGTAACATTACCAAAATACCCTTTTGTATACAAAATTATCAAAATACCCTTTTACTTAACTTTTAAGTAAAAGATATAACCAAATCTTGGTTAGTCACCACTTGATATCTCCCATGTGTTTAAATTAACACCAATAAGCCATTTGTGGCCACCTAACATCAATTGCAACAATGGAAATCAAAGATTATAAACTTATAGTAAGAAATATCTTCACTTTATGTTCATAAGTTAAGCCAACTCTCTCTCTCTCTCTCCTAAGCCCCGAAATTTCTTAAGGAAGTTAGTTAAAAGTTAAGTGTGAATCATCCCATACACTAACCAAGAACATATCAAAGGGCAAAAATCAAATTGTGCTCAATATGGTATAAACCATAACCCTAGTTTAGATATTGTATGCTTAGGTAGATTCTATGTTTTTATAGTTATATATCTGCTATGATATGTTATTTGATGATATTTGATGATAAACCATTAATCTATTGTGACGAATGAATTTATCGAGTAGTGATTCTGGGGACAGAATCTTTTTAAGGAGGGAAGGATGTAACGATTAAAATTTTGTAATTTATGTTAAATATTTATTGAATTAAATAAATATTTTAATTAATTTATTTATTGAGATAAATAAATAATTAATAAAATTATGATGTAATAATTTAGTTAAGTGTGCATGTTAACTAAATTAATGATTGGTAACTTTATTATTTGAGGATTTAATTTAATGAAATAATTAAATTAAATAAATTGTTTAATATTTAAGGAAATAATTAAATTAAATAAAATGATGTTCTACTTTAATTTAATAATTAAATTTGATATGTAGTGTATAAATATAATTATAATGGAAATTGTAATTGTAATTGTAAGTTATTAAAATTAATTAAATAAAAGTGTGACAATGAAGTTATATGATAAGAAAATATAAAAATAATTGTTTGGGGGTTTTAGTGTGCAAGGCAAACAAAGCCTTGTGGCTTTTGGTTAATGTAACAGCTGAAGACCTTTGTTGTGAGAAACTGATAAACCACGTTTATCAGTTTTACGCATATTGTTGGTCTATATTATAGCTTTTGTTCCAAAACTTAGAATAGGGGGAGAAAACACGGAAACTTGGGAAGAGCTAGAGAGAATTATAGAGAAATTGAGAGTGAATTGGGAAACAAGGGGAAAACACTAGCAAGCAAATTCTCTATCATTCTTCTTTACAGTAATCAAGGATTAATTGTATAATTTATTCCTAATTCTAACTCTTGGTTTGTAATTTTCTATGATTTGAGTTTGTTAGATTAGTGCTTAAATTGTTAATTATATGTATATATAATCTGATAATTATCATGTATGAGCAATTCTTAGTGATCAAATTCATAGAAATCATGTTTTAAAATGAAGAAATTGGAGATATGAGATAATATGTGTATTTTGGTTTAGTTTGAGAATTGGTTAAAAGTTCATGGTAGAATCTGTAAGTTGATGGCTGTTATGGTTAATATATTGGAAAACGAAAACAACACAATTGAAATGGTGTAATTTGGTTAAGAAACAAAGGTTTGGTGATTGAATTCGTTAAATGTGTTGAATTTGAAGAAAATAGCAAAAAAATATGATTTTTAATCCTCTAGAATGTGGTTTGTGATGTTAGAATTGTTGTATAAATATTTGGTTTTGAATTTATAAAGCTTATAAACATTTGGGTTTGGTTAATTGGGTGTTGGGTGAAGAAATTGGGTTTTTGGTTGAGAACAGATGTAAGACCCCAACTTTTTTTTTGAATAAAGAATAATTTTTCTCGAAATATATTTTTGAAGATTATGGTGTGGATATGATATAATGTTATAGTTGTGGGTAATATTTAGAAAATTTTGCAAAGTAAGCTAGTTGATATAAAATATTCGTTGTGTCAGTTAATATTCGATTGGTCGGGGAATATTCGTTTTAACATGGAATATTCGTACGACGGCACAATCATTAGTGGACCCCACAACGGAAGTATTGTCGTAGTTAGAAAATGACAGAAATATCTTTTTATAAAAATAACGACGGAAGTTTTACCGTTAAACTATTGAACTACCCGATGGTAAAAGTACAGTAATACGCGTGGTTACATAATAGAACAAGGTATTGATTATTGTTAACACAAAAACCCACTTCGTACGACTTATAAAAGATGGAGATAAAGTTAAAGACTCTGAAGACCCACCTGAAGATAGTGAATATTCGATTAAAACTGACTTTAATCGATAAAGTTAAAGCTGCTCAAGCTACAGACCTGGAGCTAATGCGTTTGAAGAAGAAAGTGCAAGTAAGTGCTATTCCGGAAGCAAGAATCGATGAAGAAGGAATACTTCGAGTCAACTCCAAACTTTGTGTTCCTAACGATTCTGACTTGAAGTATAAAATTATGATGGAGGAGCACAACACACCGTTTTCAATCCATCCTAGGAGTACCAAAATGTATCGTGATCTTCAACATACATTTTGGTGGAGTAATATGAAGAGAGATATAGTGGGGTTTATCTCAAGGTGTCTAACTTGTCAACGAGTCAAGGCGAAACATCAAGTGCCAAAAGGTCCATTGTAACCACTTGAAATTCCAGAATGGAAGTGGGAGCACATTACCATGGATTTCGTTACTGGTCTTCCCAAGGTTTCTCAAGGCATAGATGCAATTTTGGTCATTGTTGATAGATTAACCAAGTCTGCTCATTTTTTACCAATACGAGAAACTTATACACTTGAACGTCTTGCTCGTATGTACATAAATGAGATTATAAGATTGAATGGTATGCCAGTATCCATAGTTTCTGATCGAGACCCAAGATTCACTTCAAGATTTTGGGTTAGTTAGCAAAAAGATATGGGCACGGATTTACGATTTAGTTCGGTGTATCATCCTCAAACGGATGAACAATCAGAGAGGAATATTCAAACTCTTGAGAATTTATTAAGACTCTGTGTCCTTGACTTCAAAGGAAGTTGGGACAAGTTCTTACCATTGGTAGAGCTTTCTTACAACAACAGTTATCAAGCAAGTATTGGAATGGCTCCATTTGAGGCGTTGTATGGAAAAAAGTGTCATTCTGCAGTATGCTGGGATGAGGTGAGTGAAGCAACGTTGTTGGGACCAGAGTTGGTACGTATAAATACAAAAAAGATTCAAACGATCCGACAATGTAAAAAAACCTCACAAGATCGACAAAAGAGTTATGCTAATCTTCATCGAAAGGACGTGGAATTAAATATTGGAGATCATTTGTTGTTACATGTTGCTCCATAGAAAAGAGTTACGAGATTTGGAAAGAGAGGAAAGCTCAATCGTCGATTCATTGGCCCATTTGTAATCCTTGATCGAGTAGGAACTATGGCCTATAGACTCGCCTTACCGCCAAGTATGTCTCGTGTTCATAATATTTTTCACATATCTATGTTACGTAAATATGAGAAAGTCCTGAACCACATTATTGAATTGGAATCAGACAAGATAGAGGAAGATTTAACGTATGAAGAGGTAGCTGTTAAAATCTTGGATAAGAAGGATATATTCTACGCTCTAAGGTTATACCTCAAGTCAAAGTTTTGTAGAGAAACCACGATGTGGAAGAAATGACCTGGGAGTTAGAATCTGAAATAAAATGAAGGTATCCTCACCTCTTCGACATATCAGGTACGTACCCTAATTTTGATGACAAAATTTCATAAGAAGGGGAGGTTGTAAGAACCCAACTTTTTTTAAATAAAGAATAATTTTTCTCGAAATATATTTTTGAAGATTATAGTGTGAAGATGATATAATGTTATAGTTGTGGGTAATATTTGGAAAATTTTGCAAAGTTAGCAAGTTGATATAAAATATTCGTTGTGTCAGTTAATATTCGATTGGTCGGGGAATATTCATTTTAACAGGGAATATTCAGTACGACGGCACAATCATTAGTGGACCCCACAACGGAAGTATTGTCGTAATTAGAAAACGGCAGAAATATATTTTTATAAAAATAATAGCGGAAGTTTTACCATTAAACTGTTGAACTACCCTGTGGTAAAAGTATAGTAAGACGCGTGGTTGCATAATAGCACACAGTATTGATTATTGATGCTTACGTGAGAAGTCACTCAGTTATATTCAATTATTGCTACAGTAATTGTTGCATAGTATCTCACATTATTTGATTCAATTATTGTCACATTATCATCTGCACAATATTTTATTAAATTAATAATTGAGACGACAAAGTTTTTCATATTATTATTTGCAATATTGACAATGTCTAGAAGTTCTGTCAAGGAGAGGTTTGGTCACCTAATTGCGCGTCAATAGGGAGAAATCCTTATTGGAAAGCCCCATCTTTTATGGGAACGACCTAGTTGTTAAATATTGTGAGTTATATTATTAATGATGAATAATTGTTGAAGTATTAAGAATGTGTTTATTGAATATAAGTGAATTACAAAAGTTAGAGGGGAATAATGCAAACTTGGAAATTTTAGGGGTACTAAAGTGTAATAAGTTAAATCAATCTGGACCATTGGTTATGATTTTAATAGTAAATCAATCTGGACCATTGATGGTGATTTTAATAGTAAATCAATCTGGTCCATTGTTGGTGGTTTTAATAGTAAATCAATCTGGACCGTTAGTGGTGGTTTTAATACTAAATCAATCTGGACAGTAGGCGGTGGTTTAAAAAGTAATCAATCTGGACCGTCGGTGGTGGTTTTAAAAGTAATCAATCCGGACCATCGGTGGTGGTTTTAAAAGTAAATCAATCTGGACCGTCGGTTGTGGTTTTAATAGTAATAAATATGGACCGTCCGTTCTAATAGTGAATCAATCTGGACCGTTCGTGAATTAGTTACTATTTAGTCCATTCTCCTATAAATAGAAGCTTAATTCTTCTTTTATTCTCACCAATTCACTGAGATTCACACGAGACACTATAGAGAGAGAAACTATAGAGAGCAAGAAGAAGAGTATTCTGCTATTTCACATTTGCAGTATCCAGCTTTTTACTAAGGTAAGGGGTATTATTTCTTTCGTATTTATAAGGAATACTATTTTTCGTATTCATCCTTTAGTTTGTCGGAATAACCTATCTATGCGGATTATGAAACGTATGACAGGTGAAAATCCATTTGCAGTTTTCGTATGTTAATTCTTTTCATATTCTTAAATCTTAAACTTACTATGGTAAGTATTGCTTCTATAATCGTTGAAATTAGTGGAATATCTGTGAGTTTTGCGCTTCATCCAGTATCATTTTATTGGAATATTGATATTAACTTTCTTATTAAATATCAATATTTTCACCCAAAGTACTATTCACGAGTTACTATTCACGAGTTACTATTCACTATAATATTATTCACTCGGGTATTCGGGGCACTTTTCATGTCGGGTACTATTCACGAATTACTATTCATGGGTTACTATTCATCCGATTACTATTCACTCAAATATTGTTCACTCGGGTATTTGGGGCACTTTTCATGTCGGGTTAGTATTCACGGGATACTATTCCCGAAGTACTATTCACAGGGTACTATTCACGGGGTATTATTCACCGAAAAATTTATTTCTTTTCTGTCCAAATTATTTTTGATACATGGATATTATTCTTGAATTTTACTCTACAAAGCAGTATCATGTTGAAAATTTGGACATTATTAAATTTTGGATAAATTAAATTATAAATCTTTAAAAATTTATCCTTTACTTTCTTTTAATTGAATTGTTATATCATTGTCATCATCATCATGCTTATATTGTAATGAAAGACATCTTTGGCTTACGTGCATAGATGGACTATTGATTGGTATGATTATGACTAGGGATAATTCGGTATAGTCATGACCATTAATGATTATACGAATAATTCTTGGCTCGTAGTGCAAGAATAATTTGTGGACGTGATACTAATGAATATCCTTGGCCCGTAGTGCAAGGATGATTCGATGATGTGATCTATTTATTAAGCTGAGTCCCAGCAATAAAGTTAATGTTAAACTTTTTAAATCTTAGAAGATAGTAGATATCATGCTCTATTTGACTCTTCTAATGGATTGCTTGTTCCACTGCAGTTAAACTTGTTGTCTATTATATTCTATCAGTTTAACATTATTGAAGGCTAATGATAACTTATTCTGCATTATCTTAGTCATAATATTTTTTACTGGGCTAGTTGAGCTCACCCTTTTACTTCCATTGTTCTCTTCAGGAAATGAGAACGTAGACGGAACTAGTCGGGGAACGGAGTGATGGCCCGAGATGGTGTTATAGTAGTCCTCACTATTCAATAAAATAGTGTGCCAATAAATGTAATGAGGACTCTATTTGAGTTTGGATATTGTCTAGATGACAATATTCGTGTAAAAACTCTCAGCTCATGTTGTATAATTAAGTTTGTTTTTTTATTCAGTACCATGTATTTGGCGACCCAAGATGGGTGATGTATACCTACTTTGGGGGCCTCACAACAGAGACTAAAATCGTGTCCTTGGAAAACTGGTTTTGGTGCCAGGTGCGGGCGCGCAGGATGTAAAGGGAGACATGGCACGGTCGCGCCAGTGGTCAGTCAGATCCAGTGAGAAACTGTTAATAGCATAGCTTGGAGAATGTTAACTTAACATAATTAAGTGATTGTAAAAGGGCTAAATGCGTGCTATAAGATGTGATAACATATAGTAATCACAATGTTGAAACTAAAGATTATGAACTAGTAAGTTGTGAAAGTTTGTAACGCGATATCATGAGAATTTGTGTTGATATGCAATCACCATGTTGGGTACTATTATATAATTAGGACTGTGAATTTATGGTACATGAATGATTAAAATAATCAGGTCTTAATTTGGAGACTATAAACTTGACTAAAATGACAAGTAAGCCCATGAAGTTAGTTTTAATATAACTAATTGGTATTGTAATCTTAATGGTATATGTAGGGTATTTGGTGAACGTTTGTAGTAATTGTATAGCTTACGCACGAGGCAAGTTCCCTAACTTCATTCTCTATATAACGAATGCAAGTTCCTTAACTATGTTTACCTTTTTGTTGTCAAGCAAGCTTTCTACCTTAATTTATAAATATGCAAGTTAACTAAACTCTAGTCTTATGTTGAGCAAATCCCTAACTTTATTGCTTACTCTTCAAAGCATAAACAGTTCAAGTTCATTGTTTCAAATGAGATTTTTTTTAATTCCTTTGGATGTAAGACTTTGTATATACCATGTCTATTCAATCATAAGTTGTTGATTTTCAATCTTGACTTAGTTATTGTTGTTCAAACTTATGTTGTTGAGCTAAACCTTCAAATAGTAAGCAAACTCTTATTGATTGGACTAATCTATATGATGAATGTTCTAAAATTCTAGAACCATTGATAAGCTAGTTCCAAACTAAACTTTCTTTAGTGCAGAAATCCTAAAGTCAAACTGAGATGAACAACCCTAATATAGGGGATTATGTTCGCGTTAGCGTTTAGACGTTTGTGCACAATACATGGTACGAAGGGTTGATCCCCCTAAGTACGAAAGTTATGGTCTGTATAGTCTAATGACTGTAAAAGGTAGAAGTAGAAACACTTAATAACCTCATGACATAGTTCATGGTCTTAACGACCCTCAGATATAAATCCTGAGCTTGTTTTCTATTCTAGATTTATAGAACAAGTTCTCTATTATTCAGTATTCAATGCTTAACCTTATGTTGTTGCCATTATCATTCTTTATATTAGTGAGCAATTGTTTCTCACTATTGCATTTAAACACTGTAGCTAAAGTTAAAAAAATGGATTAGTCGTCTTCTAGCAAAGGAAAGGGCAAGATGTCCAAGTGATGATGACTTATTTGTATTTTTTAAATGAATTATGTTATACGACTTATGTTATATTGTGATGTATTCCGTAGACTTATGTAATAGTTTGAGGTTAGATTACCTGGGATTGATTTAAGTTGATGTAACTCTTTAATGGGAAAGATTATTGTTAAAGTTATTTAAGTTATATCTTTATCCTTTATTATGGATAGTTAGGTATAATTGTTTTAGATAGTGAGCACCAAATACTGTGGAATGGAGTAACCGGATTTGGGGATGTCACAAGTTGGTATCAAAGCTTTAGGTTATAAACCTTAGGTAGGGGGAAAACCTTAGGAAGTAACCTTTAAGTAGATAGAAAATATAGTGGTTGTCGACGTCGGGATTTTTATTTGTCCCTTTTCGTTACTTGTTCTTTGGTGTTCTCATGTTAATGTGAGATTTGTTTGAAAAAATAAGTGAAAAAGGTCCAACATGTGTAATGTCGACGATTTGACTTTAAGAGTCGCCAGTTGGTGTTTATAACTGGTTGCACCAATGCAACCGAAAATTTGCACATTGACCCTAGTGATTTGACACTGCTAAACGGGTCTGTGAAACCGAGATTCATTTGGGTTTGAGGGCTTGATTATGCAGAGGGAAGGTGTTAGGCACCCCCCCCCTCGACATCCGTATTGCCACGGTGACCGCCACTTTTCAAGAAACTAATATATGAATTTGTGTATGTGTGTGTGGATCAATGTGCAATTATTTGAAAGTAGTACGAGGCCTCGTTCGCACCTATATACAAAGGGTTTGAATTTATAGAAATATTCAATTTTAAGCAAGATATAGCAGTGAAGTTTTGTAAAAAGAGGTTTTTCAAACCCTGTGCTCAATAGGAATTGAGACATTTTCATACTTCCATTTTATTATTAAATGTTCGGCTTGTTTGCTTTTATTTTCGAGATGCGAATCATCCTCGAGAAAATAATATACAGCAGTGCCGAACTCCTCATGGGCATGACAGCCATCCAAGGAAATTCAGACACTATAAATAATGTACAGTTTGCTTACAGCTGAAAAATGTCCATCACGGGAACCGAATCTTGATCCAGTAGCCTGAATCTGTGATCACATGATTCTTAGGCTCACATGATGCCGCAGTTTATATGAAAAGCAGTAAGTAGTTATATATATAAAACTTTTAAATAATATATACAGACATGATCAACCACCACGAAGCAACTCCATGGGGGATCGGAAATGTAAATATATAAAAGCGGTGTATATATATATATATATATATATATATATATATATATATATATATATATATATATATATAGACATGATCAACCACCACGAAGCGACTCAATGGGGGATCAGAAAAGTAAATAAAGAAGTAAATGCGATCAACCGCCACGAAGTAAACTCCAGGCGTGACTAAATGTAAATAAAGCAGTAAAAGGCCTCGAAGAAAACTCCAGGCCTGACAGAAATGTAAATATATATATATATATATATATATATATATATATATATATATATATATATATATATATATATATATATATATATATATATAAAAGCAATAAACACACCGAATGTAAAATCTAGGCTCATCAGATATGTCTGATAACAGGTATATATATATAAGTATATATATATATAAGCAAGTAAATGCTCCAGACATAAGTCTAGGCTCAATCGAGGCATAACTCGATAATATTAGTCCATATAAAAATATATACATATATATATATATATAAGTATATTTATACAGATAAAAATGAAAACCACGGACCGAAGTCCGGGCATACGAACACAACACGACTCTCAATGTGTAGAATAGTGTGTGCAAAGATGAAGAGAAAAGCTTTGTAGAGTGTGAGAAGGCTTACAGTGGGCTGCCAATGCAGACTTCTATGACTCTATATGGATAAACACTCAACTCCCACTAGTAAATGTATAGCTATATGTGAGCTAACAGGTGTTTAAAAAGAGCAAGCACTCAATATGGGTGTGTACAGAGCAAATTTGACAGGGCTTCCTCGCCTTTTTTTTCAAATGGCCACCCCAAGCCCTCTATTTATAGAGGGGGGAGCCGCAGGTGTACTTGCGGCCGTCTGCGGCCGCCGCAGATGCACCTGTGGTTGCCTGGGGTGCCCCGGGTTCCACAAGTTCTATCGCCTCGAATTACGTGCACTCGTGCACTGTAATGTCCGCTCAAACTTGTAGAACTTCAATTCGAGCATCCGAATGAGGTATATAAAACCTTCTTCTGACCATTTGTGTCGAGATTTACGTAATGATATGGGATTAGAGGTTATACGAAGTCAGGAAGAGGGGACCATGCCCATGGTCTTCAAGCTTCAAATTCTATTCGGTGTGTTCCACGCGTAATAGTCACTCGGGATTGGAACTCATTGGTTCTTATAGGACATTGTTGTATGTATGTATGAAGTGTTGAGATGACTCGTAATTGTTGAGGTGGCAAGATGACGTTTGACTCCTCATCGGGGTTATCTCCGATTTGAGTTGAAAGCAGACGTTGCTCAAGGTTACATCTGAGATTGGACTACTGCAGGTGTTTGAATGTCACAAGGTCATCTATGAATGTGCATGTATGTTCAGTGTTAGCTCCGGGTCTGAGGTATGAGTGCCTTGGCAGGAGGTCTGAGATTGAAGCTGATAACATGCATTTGAAACAAGCATTTCCAAAGTTATCGCCGGAACTGCAACATCATTCCTTGGGTTTATCGCCAAGGACGAAACTCAGGGTTATCTCCGAGGTTGGAAATAATCCTTCTGGTGTGTGTTCCAGGGTTGGAAATGAGGTTCCCGGTGTGTGTTTCGGGGCTTTGAAATTGAACTTCCAGTAGTATCTGGAATGTATGTGAGCTATCTTCCAGGGTTATCTCCGAAAGACGAATCTAGCCTCCTGCAATGTCAGTAACAGGTGTGCAAAAAATTTCGAGTGTCTACAGATGCCCCTCTTTATCATATTTATTCAATGCAAGGCATGGATAGGATAAATAATCCTAGACACTTTAAATGCAACAAGATAAACATGATGTTATGTGCAGCAACATGATAATGAAAATGATTGCCGATTCCCTGTGGGGATGACAATCAGTGATGCCTTGGACATGAGATCCAAGTCTTCAAGGATGTTGACGTTGGGGTTATCACAAAAGTCTTGAATCCTAGACACAGACTTCTACTCCTATAGAGGTACCTCTTGTATAAGAAATTTGTGGGGATAAAGCTTTTGTCTGTTTGAGGATATGTATAACATATCCCATCATCCTATCAGAGTTACTGCCAATAGTTTGTATTGTCAGTGCTGCCTGACCTCCGCTGATATGTGTATCACCGGATAGGTCCATGTTGGGTGCATTGTCAAGGCTGCTTGACCTTCATTGATGTATGTGTCAATGATTGCATCATATTGTAACCCTTACTAGGGAAGGTTGCTTCAATGGGTTTACTTGACATCGGCTGAGATAACGTCAATGTTGCTTGACCTTCATTGATGTGTGTATCAATGGTTGAATTACGTTGTAACCCCTCCCGGGGATACGTGGATGCTTGAAACTTAGGCATTGTAACCCCCACCGGGAATACTTCATTAGTTCATAACTTTGACGTTGTAACCCCCGCCGGGGATACTTCATTAATTCATAACTTCAGCATTGTAACCCCCGCCGGGGATACTTCGTTAATTCATAACTTTGGCGTTGTAACCCTCGCCGGGGATATTTCTTTAATTCATAACTTCGGCGTTGTAACCCCGGCAGAGGATACTTCATTAGTTTGTAACTTCGGCATTGTAACCCCCACCGGGGATACTTCATTAATTAATAACTTCAGCATTGTAACCCCCGTCGGGGATATTTCGTTAATTCATAACTTCGGCGTTGTAACCCCCATCGGGGACGGTTTACGGTTGTGTACCCTGCACTAACGGCATCGAACCTTTTTGAGGTATTGCCAAGCATGATTTGTAAAAGCTGAGGCCATTGGTATAGTATACCTTGTATGCAGGCGAATACCAATGAGTGAGATGTGGGACCAGATTGCAGTCCATGAAAACCAGGATTCCAGGTTATTCCGCTCAATCGTGTAGCGTTTTTATTCCTGATTTGGCCTTTTCAGCTTGTGAGACCTCCTTTGTAACTCTAACTGGAGCGAGCCGGAGGTGTGGGACCCATATAAGGGTGCTGCATGTACACCTGTAGTAGCCACAGGCACAGTAGTAGCCACAGGTGGACCTGCGGCCAACCATGGGTATGTATTCCCTGCAGGTTGCTTTCATAAGTCATTTTCAAGCTGCGTGACGAAGGAAATCTGAGAGCTTCTCTTCAGACCTGCTGATTTCGGGCAACTTTTTGCATATTCTGTCACCGTACAAGCGTTCTTCACTGTCCTGGTAACATATGCATGTATTTTTTTTCCAATTTCTATCCGTTGGAAAATGACTTATCACATGAAATGCGTTTAGACACATAGTAGTGAATATGCATGCTGATATGACTTGATAAAAAATATTCAACATAGCAAATGTTAGTATTAAACCATGCTGAACATAATGATGTGAAAAAAATTTAACTTTTGACACAATCAAATTGATACCTTTACTGTCATTTCTTATCCTATTTGAGGACAAATGAGTAAAGGTAGAAAAGCAAAATAATCCTAGTAATTAGATTACACTTACGGATTTTTTACTGTAATGTATTAAATGCATGTAGGATGTATATGACCGTGGATAGGTGTGCTACTGAATGGCCACCTAGTCATGTCTATGTGCATATAGATAGTCCCATTTACAGTGGGGCTATGGCAAAAAATTTTAAAACGTAGGCATTGGGTAGTCATGAATTTTCAACTCTACTGTAGATGTATATTAAAACAATGCATGCATGCTTGTAATCATAAAATGCATTTTGAAAAGCTCTAGATAAGAATTTACCACACCCTTTCTGAGGTGATTTGGAGACTTGTTGTCCAAATATTATGGATCTGGATCAGCTGAGTAGTTCCCGCAGGACCACTTCTGGTGTAAGGAGGAGGGCTTCCGAAGTGTCTCGACCTCGTTTTGTCAGACAGCCTCGTCGTTTGGTGGAGGCGGTGATACGTCCTATCCAGGTTAAAGTGCCAGATGTCGAGGACGAGGAGGAGGATGTACCGATTGAGCTTCCTGCTCTTGTTGTATGTGTTCCCCGTAGGGATTTTA
This sequence comes from Panax japonicus, assembly GCA_020205505.1. Classification (NCBI taxonomy): domain Eukaryota; kingdom Viridiplantae; phylum Streptophyta; class Magnoliopsida; order Apiales; family Araliaceae; genus Panax; species Panax japonicus. The sequence goes on from CM035112.1 coordinate 16,613,503, forward strand.
AAGGTATTCAAGTAGCAAACCCAGATCTTCTGGGTGACTTGAGTCGGCATCCTTCAGTCTACATGCACGTAAACGAGGTATGAAGTTAGATCTTTAATCTTCCTTATTTCCTATTGATGAGGAGCAAAGGAACTGGTTTAGCATCCACTCTATGTATCAGGCTTTTCACAATGACTATAGAGCGATTGTACATGGCTGGGGATTCGGGACGTTCTTTTCCATTCTTTCCCGTCGTTGTCCCTGGGGTTACCTCAGGGCATTGTCTGAGCAATGGTTTCACCAAACTCAATCACTCTATTTGCTGGACTGTGAGGTGATGATGACGCCGATGGATTGGCGGTTTATCACTGGTATGGAGTTTGGAGGGGATCTAGTGCCTTGCACGGCGGAAATTACCCCTACTGCTGTCAGATCCTTGTTAGGAGTTCTGGAGGGGGCGCTCAAGGGCAGGACTGTTCGTACAGGTCCTTTGAGCGTAGATGCTATGAGCAGGCTATTAAGTGAGCTTATACCCGATGATGTGAGAGTCAGGGATTGCATTCTTCAGCGATTGTTCCTGATGATCATTAGGGGTTTCTTCATAGCAGATAACTCTTCTACGGTGTCCTTCGCTTTGATCAGCGCCACTCGACACGTGGACCGTATAGGAGACTATGATTGGGGTTCCTACACCTTTTCCTATTTCCTCAGGGGAATGTGCATGCGATCGTAGGGCTTGACCGAGGCTTGGTTAGGATTCTACCCATTTCTGCTGGTGAGTATTTCTCTTGTCTTTTCCCATATACAAGTTAAAAGTGTTGACTGGCAGGAGATGTTGCCTTTGTGTTGGCAATTTTAGGCCTATGAGAGGCTTCCATGTTTGCGTCATGTGAGCGTGCTAGGTTTAGACACCTATCCATGAGGACGGAGATGGAATCATTCCATACTGGCGGAGGTCCCTATTACTGAGGGTTTCACTCATTGTCGCCTACAGCTAGAGTTGTTGACAGTGGATGTCATCACATGGGTTCCTTATTATTGGGAGCACTTGAGTGTTGGATTTGAGGATGGGTACCTGACTGGAGTTGAGTACGTCATTTACACCAGTAGGATTCCTCTCTTCACAGATGGAGGATGGGAGCTCTATTTAGGAGAGCGTGCTATTAGGAGCACTAAATGAGAGATTCGCATGCCGTTCTTGCCTCCTGCCAAGCGTTATTGGCCTATTTCATAGTCACCCGTCATTGACTTTCCATTATTGGGGATTAATGGTTTCACATTGTCAGAGGGTCCCTGCACTCAGGAGATGTTCCAGCATTGGTGGTTCCTCCGTACCATTGGAGCTTAGACCCACGCCACACAGTTTATGGGGGATATGGTTCCAAGATCCGTGATGATGACGGATTGGCTAGCTTGTGTCAGAGATCCGACTCATGTGACATAGATTGACAGTTTGACCCGGTAGTTGGACTAGGCACATTTCTTTATCCGGTATTTAGGCAGAGATCCTTCAGAGGTAGACACTTTTGATCCTTCTAGCTCTGGCGCTGGCCCCTCAGGTGACCCATATGGCTTTGCCGGTGCAGATCCTCCTTTGTATAAGCCTGACATCCTTGTAGATAGAGATCAGTGACTTAGGATGAGTTACATCAGGTGGACAGGATTGATGATGTAGACATCGATACCATCAACTTCTTCTGATGCATATTTCTTGTTATCTCTTTTGATAGGAATCTATTAGACATTAGGTAGCTTCGCCCCATTCTCGCTATATCTTTTGATAGACCTCTGTCAGTTGTTGGGTAGCTTCGCCGCATTTCCCTGTATTTTAGTTGTACAGAGATGTATTAGATGATGATATACTTAGGAACGTATGTAAAGTTTTCCATTCCCTATATTATATTTCCATCTATTATATCATGCATGTTATTATGTTATGAATATGTATATATGTCTAGAAATATTCAGCATTGACCCCTGGATGGTCTTATGACATGCCCGTACATATGTCTTCTTCGATAGTTAGCCGTATTGATCATACCCCACCATCTTTGGTGGCATCTGATATGCGCTCATGGTATGATAGTATGTCACCACCAGACAGGGTGATTGTAGATGATTTACTATAGCACACTATGACCTTGTTGATGTTTTAGGTTCTTACAGGGTTCACAGAGGGTATGCTAGAGCACTGGGTATCGGAGGGCCAGGTTTTCCAATTTCGGACCCAGGAGTTGACTCCTACTTTGGAGGAGTATGCACGATTGACGATGCTGTCGTTGGACAGACCTTGCGTGTATATGGCGATTGGAGACATGAGTAGACAGTTTATGACCCTCACCGGATTGAGGCATAGAGTGGTACAGGATGAGATTACATCCGGCCACGTGATATCCTAGAATTTTCTGTATGATAGATTTGGCTATGAGGATAGTTATGCACGGCATTCTGGGGATTTCACCACACCGGAGGACCATTGGCGTTTAGCCAGAGTGGGTGTATTGCTATTGTGCATACTATCATATGTCTACATGCCATGATATATGGATGAGTTGGATATCGGTGTCATTATGTCAGTGAGAGCTCTCAGGGAGGGTCACACCATCATACCGATGATTATGGCAGAGACTCTGAGGTCGGCCACATATTGCTGCACTTATCCGACTAAGAGTGTTCACAGGCAGCTCGGTCATGCTGTACGTGTGGTTTATATCACACTTGAGACCGATTGGCACATTTAGACGGCACAGGTATTGCTTCACCCATGATATATCCATGTCATACTCCTTTCAACTTGCAGAGTGTACAGATGATGCATCTTGGTCAGCTTTCCTGGCAGGGATTGGAGATCCGTTTGCTATACTATCGTGTACATGGCTTAGCTCACCCTACAGCTTCATTACTCATGCTTCGGGCCTGGATTATCTACCTCTAGCTGGTTTGAGAGGGATGATCACCTACCACCCACTAGCCGTGATGTGTCAGTTTGACCAGTTTTAGGATTTCCATCCATTTGAGGGGGCAGTGAGTCAGCGCTTCGCTTCTCGCCACTTATCATCAGTGGACAGATCCAAGTTGTATGCCTGTTGGGATCAGCGAGAGCTGGCTGAGTTTTTCGTCAATCATCCGGGTTATTCTGCAGAGTATTCAGCATGGATGGAGACAGAGACTGCATCGACTATGGTAGTATCCACAGTGCAAGATATTGATTATGATGATGAGGAGCCATTAGAGGAGGCTGACATTCCCATCGATGGGAACTTAACTGTTGGGCTACCAGCATTTGTGATGGATTCTCCCACCCCGAGTGCCACTGTTACTCTGTATTCAGCACAACATTTGGAACAGAGCCTACATCTTATGACCTATGATAGAGATCAGGCTAGGGCCGCGATGTTGACAGCTCTTGATGGGAGAGACATCGCTCTGTTAGAGAGGAATGAGGTTAGATCAGCCAGGGATGCATTGATTGTGGAGCGGGATGCCGCCCTAACTGCTAGGGATGTGGACATTGCAGATAGTACTTCAGCTAGATCCCATACGACTGGCATCCTTGCCGATATGAGTGCATACATAGATGAGTATCATGCAACCATGCAGTTAGCCTCTGATATGATGGCTCGTTTAGATACCATTGGGCAGGAGCTTGCAGCTTTACCTCCGTCTTCAGAGAGGGATGCTATGTTAGATTTGACAGTCCGCATACACACAGATCCGTAGATAGCTTTATATTTTCCTGCACAGACTAGCTTTGCCATTTTGTCATGTACAGCATAGATGTATATATCAAACAGTATTATATATGGCAGAGAAATATATTCTGATTTACTTCCCTTTTATTTATGCCTTTATACTTGCTTGATATTTGCCTGTTTCTTCAGAGCCTTGAGATCTTGATGCATTCTGAACTTATCCTTGATATGTGGACATTGAGCCATCACAGGATCTCTTAGAACTGATCATTGATCTGTATGTATCCCTACCATCTTTGGTGGCATGGGACTGGTTTCTTTACGAAAATGTACAGAGGAGTGTGGCTTTTTCCTCTCTGTGATTGACCGCACCACAGATGGTCGCCAGTACTTTTATTTGTGAGAAGCCTAGTTAATTCCATCTCTTATGGATTGGTGTTGTTCTTTGAGGCATGACTGCAACTTAGGTGGTCACCGAATTCCCTATTTGTGAGGAGAGGTTGGGTAATTCCATCCCCTTGGTCTAAAGCCGATGAAATGTAGTAGATTGAAGGTTGATCCCAGTACCGTGTGACACGCATTTTTGTTTTGGTAGGGGTTAGACTGAACCATAAATGGTTGCCTACGTACTACTATTGAAGAAGAGATCAAGTTTGCGTAGTTCAAACCTGGTGTAAGAGGTTCAACGCTGAAGATGAAAGGCAGATAGGTGTAGAAGCTTTATTGATGAAGAAGGGTGTAGAATGATTTTTGTTGTTTTTTGTTTTTGTAGGGAAAGGGAAGAAATGTTTTTATTACTTTTTTGTTTATTGCGACCGGGCCATATAGAATATGGTTGCCTATGTACTCCCGGGTATCAAGGAGATCAAGTCGACGTAGTTCGCCCTCAGGACGAATCGCAGCCAAAGAGAAGTGTGAATCCCATGTGCAGGCTATACTACGGGGAAAAGAAAGTTTGATCCCATGATGGGGACAAACTGTAGGTGTGGAAAAAGTTTGATCTCGTCTTCAGGACAAACTGCAAATGTAGAAAAGTTTAATCCCGTCTTCAGGACAAAATGCAGGTATGGAAAAGTTTAATCCCATCTTCAGGATAAACTGCAGGTTTGAAAGGTTCAATCACGTCTTCAGGATAATTAAAATTGTATAAAAGGTTCGAAATGAGGTGAAACTGGGAGGCTGGTGTGAAGTGTATATTTCCCTGAGGGACAGAAGAGTTTGTAAAAAGAAAGGTTTCAAAACCGGAATGACTGGTGATTGGATGATCAATACCAGGATGTTTGCTTGATGGTAACATCAGCCATAGTACTGTTTTATGGTGTCCGAGTTGATAAGCTGTGGAAATTCATCGCCATCCATTTCCTGTAGTTTGAGAGCACCTCCTGTCAATACTTCCTTGACAACAAATGGGCCTTCCCAGTTAGGAGCAAATTTTCCCTTAGATTGATCTTGGTTGTCAATGATCTTTTTCAAAACAAAGTCATGTTATTTGAACTGCCATAGCCGAACTTTTCTATTGTAGGAACGTGTAATCCTTTGCTGATATAACTGACCATGGAAGATAGTCGCGGTTCGCCTTTCGTCTATTAGAGACAATTGGGGATACCTGTCTTGTACCCATTGGTTTTCATCCAACTGAGTATCCATCAACACTTTAAGGGATTCCATTTCCACCTCTATGGGGAGCACTGTTTCCATCCCATAGGCTAATGAGTAGGGGGTTGCCCCAGTGTAAGTATGCATGGAAGTTTTGTACGCTAATAAAGTTAGAGGCAAGAAGTTAGGCCATCCTTTATGATTGGCGAACATTTTCTGCATGATCTTTTTGATGTTTTTATTAGTCGCTTCAACAGCACCATTCATCTTTGGATGGTACCGGAGTTGAGGTGTTTGATGTGGAATTTTCTACATAACTCCTCCATCATTTTGTTGTTGAGGTTTTTATCATTGTCTAACACAATAACCTCTGGTTGTCCATATCCACAGACAACATTGTTTCTTATGGAAACAATGATGACTTCTTTAGTAACCCTGGGGAAGAAGGCTGATTCTACCCATTTGGTGAAGTAGTCGATCATGGTGAATATGAATCGATGTCCATTACTGGCTTTGGGCTAGATGGGCCTGATCATGTCCATTCCCCACACTGAGAAGGGTCATGGCGAACTCATGTTATGGAGATCCCTTGGAGGGGCATAGATAGCATTCCCATGAATTTGGCATTGATAGCACCTCTTGACGTGATCATCACAGTCAGCTTTGAGTGTAAGCCAATAATGCCATGTTCTGAGGATCTTCTTGACAAGTAGGGGTCCGCTCTTGTGAGGGCCACATACTCCACCATGTATCTCATCCATGAGCCTCTGAGATTGATCTTTATCCAGACATCTGAGGACCTAATCATGCATCCCTTTTGTAGAGTGCATCTTCGTTTAGGTAGAATTTCATAGCAAGTCGATGGATCCGCCTCTTCTCAGTTAGGCTCGCCTCAGCGGGTGTAGATCCATCTCGCAGATACTCCTTGATGTGCTGATACCAAGGGTTGTGGATGGGAGGTAACTCATCTGATACTTCTCCAACATAGTTCCCATAGACTAGGGCTTTTTGTAGGGTAAATGTGATTTTTGGCATGGTTTCCTTGTCAGGTATGTGGATCAAGGAAACCAATGTTTCTAATGTATCCGCAAAATCATTCCTATTGCGAGGAATGTGTAGAAAGGAGATTTCTTCGAACTCCAAAGCCATCTGTAAAACTTGTCGATGGTAAGGCAGCAAATGTAATTCTTTGGTTTGATAGATTCTCGTGGATTATTTGATTACTAATTCAAAATCCCCAAAGATAGTTAACCGCCTGATGCACTTTGAACGGGCAAGTTTTAGCCCCATAATACAGCCTTCATACTCAGCTGTGTTGTTGGTGCTGACAAACTGTAATTTGACGACGATGGGATACTGCTCCCCCATACCGTATACTAGAATTGCTCCAGCTCCAGAGCCTTCTATATTAACAGCTCTATCAAAATACATTTTCCATGTGTGGCATGCATTGTACTGACGGTATTGCTGAATTGCCATTACCCCTTCATTGGGGAAATATGTTTCTAAGGGTTTGTAATCCCCTGCAGGTGCGGCGGCCAGTTGATCTGCAATTCCTTTACCTTGGATAGACTTTTACGTCACATAGACGATGTCAAACTGCTATAGGATCAACTGCCATCTGGACAGTCGATAATTCAGTATGGGCTTACTGAACACATACTTGAGAGGATCCACGCGGGATAAGAGATGGGTTGTGTGACCATAGAGGTAATGTTGTAACCTCATGGAAGCCCATGATAAAGCACAACAAGTTTTCTCAATCAGAGTGTACTTGTGTTCACTGATGCTGAATCTTTTGTTGAGGTAATAGATAGCTCGTTCTTGGCCTCTATCGTCTTTTTGCCCCAGCATACAGCCCATGACATTGTCATTAATGGACAGGTACATGAATAGGGGAACATCATCCCTGGGTGGTTCCAAAATAAGAGCGTTAACCAGCTGCTCTTTAATGGTAAAGAAGGCTTTTTGACACTCATCGTTCCATTTCATGGAGGAGTTCTTCCTTAACAACTTGAAGATGGGCTCACATGTTGCTGTGAGTTGAGAAATGAACCTGCTAATGAAGTTGATTCTTCCCAAAAATCCCCATATTTCCTTCTCTGTCTGAGGAATGGGCATTTCCTTGATGGCCTGGATTTTGGCAGGATCCAGTTCAATTCCTTTGTGGCTGACTAAGAAACCTAGCAACTTGCCCGATTTAACGCCAAAGTCGCATTTGGTTAGATTCAAATTCAAGTTGTACTTACGCAACCTGTTGAATAACTTTCTGAGATGTTCTAAGTGGCCTTCCTCCTTTCGGGACTTGACAATGATGTCATCCACATAGATCTCTATCTCTTTATGCATTAAATCATGGAAAAGAGCCATCATAGCTCGCTGGTAGGTTACCCCAGCATTGATAAGGTCGAATGACAAGCGTTTGTAGCAAAAGGATCCCCAAAGCATGATGAAAGCAGTTTTCTCACGGTCTTCCTCAGCGACCATAATCTGATGGTACATCGTAAAGTAATCCGCAAAGGAGTACATGCAGAACTGAACAGTATTATCAATAAGAATGTGGATAAAGGGCACGGGAAAGCTATCTTTAAGGCAAGCTTTGTTCAAATCCCGATAATCAACACAAACTCGCACCTTTCCTCCTGGTATAGGCACGGGAACAATGTTGGATATCCACTCCGAATATGTAGACACCATGATAATGCCAGCTTGAAATTGTTTCACAATTTCTTCTTTAACCTTTAAACTCCACTTAGGTTTCAATCGCCTGAGTTTCTGCCTAACTGGCTTGAATAATTCTTTAATGGGAAGGCGGTGAAGAACAATTTCGGTGGACAAACCCGCCATGTCTTCATGAGACCATGCAAACATATCCTGGAATTGGGTTAATAGTGCAACCATGTAATTCCGCTGGTTTGGGGTGAGGTCTGAACAAATCTAGATTAGCTTAAGACTTTCAAAGGTTCCAATATTAAAAGAAGTGGTTTGGTCAAGGTTGGGTTTAGGTTTGTCTGCGACCCATTCCTTAATCTCCTGAGGTGTCTCAATGTCCTCTTGTATTTCCATCAAGTCTGAGTCCAACTTTGCACCAAAGTTACAGCCCTTGTGGAGAGAAGGCACCTCATCAGCAAGTACAAGCACATCTAAATTCAGAGTCCTAAAACCAAAATATGCTTTCACTTAATATATGAAACTGTTTAATCATACAAAAGTGTTAACATGTACTTGATAAAATAACTGCTAATACTGCATAGAAAAGTAAGCAATTAAAGTTATCTACAGGGCAGAGGGATTTTCTGCCCATTTTACCCTCGTCGACCAATGCATGGAGTGCTGCTCCAATTGTCGAGGGCAAAGTCCTAATGAACTGCAGTGATGGAGGGATTCTTATTGTCCTCCTTCTCCCAAATGATAACCATGACATCTAGGAAATCATCGTCTGGGATGTATCTATTTGTATGTTCATCATGAACAATGACGCGTATGCCTAACATCATCAAGGCGATGTCATGTTTACATATTCGTTCCTTTTCTTCCACTTTGGGATCAGGAATCAGCACCTCTTTTACTTTGATTGGTATTGGTTTAGGAAACAGCATGACCACAACATGGGCTGGCACCTTTATTGGAGACTGTATTAGCTCATGTGGTGCAGATGGAAGAAATCGCCATATGGCAGAGACTTGAGGAACCTGCTTATGCTTATGAGGATTCTTGTGACTGGAACTGGTAGAATAGCCTAGTCCGGCTGTTCCAATTTGACTAGACACTTGAATAGGGTGCTTAATACCCTGCTGGTCTTTACCAAGCCCTTGTCCAGGCTGATGACCTAATGATATCATTTCTTGAGTGGCCGACATAAACTCAGCAGAAATCTTGGTTATGGGAAGTTGTGCTCCAATAGGATGGTATTGCGTGTTACTCACTTCCAGAGCATGAAAACTGGTCGGCTCAACTTCTGAATTGAAACTGATGATTAGTAGAGTTCCTTGTTCAGGACATTCTGACTCAGCGTTGATAGTGACTAGACTGTTATTGACAATGTATTTGAGTTATTTATGTAGTGTGGAGGGAAAAGCTCCAGCCATGTGTATCCATGGTCTCCCCAATAGCAGGTTGTATCCTGAATCTATCCTGAGGACGTGGAAGGATACATTGAATGTGTTTGGACCGATCTCAATTGGCAGCTCAATCTTTTTGACGAAATTTCATCGGTATCCATCAAAAGGTTTGATAACCGTATGGCTGCTTTGGATCCGCTTGAGATTGGCATTCATCTTCACCAATGTGGCATAAGGACAGATATTTAGAGACGAACCTCCATCTATCAAAACTCCAGCTAGCATATACCCAGAGGACAAAACTGTAATATGCAATGGCTTGCAATGACCGGTCCCTTCGGGCGGTATGTCATCATCAGTGAAGGATATCACATTGTTGTTGAAAATGTGATCAACCAAATATTGAAATTTTTCCACATCCACTAATTTTGGCAAATAGACTTCTTTCAAAACCTTCAATAAGATCTTCCGATGATCCTCGGAAGAGAAAACCAAGTCCAATATTGATATCTGGTGTGGAGCTTCTATTAAGCTTAGAACCACCTTGGCTTCATTATAACCCATAGTGCGAAGGAATTTTTCAATCTTCTCCATGGGAATCTTCCCCTTTGCTTTGCAAGTAGGCTTCATAACCCGTTGAGGAAGATACAGTGGATTTTCCTTCAACACTATAGCAGTAGTATGAGACATGGATCCTTCAGCTTCTCCATAATTCCATGGAACTTTGTGTAAGCTAACAACAGGATATTGTGGTCTGAAGGGTAAAGAAATTGGCTCTGGTGCAGCCACTTTCAAAGGATTGTCAGCTCCTTTGAGTTGAATTGTTTGTATGGGAAATGCTTTGACAGTCTCATCATCCACTTCGGATATAACTGCTACTGATCCCTTCCATTTGGTAGGACATGTATTCCCACTCTCGAGTTGTACAATGTCGGTGTCTACCAACAACAGGACACCGCTGTCAATGAGATTTTGAATGAGATGGCAGAGTGCCCAGCATTCTTCTGTGTTGTGACCGCGAGAATGTGAATGATATTGACATACTCCATCGGAGTTGAACCATCTTGAGCGGGGATTGATTGGAGGTAGAAGGGTGGTAATTCTTCCTTTATTGATTAGCATTTGAAATATCTCCTCCATAGATTGGCCCAGATAGGTAAATTCCCTCTAATTGGCAAAATCCCGAAGGGCTTTATCATTTTCTCTCTTTGCAACCTTATCCTTTATAGCTTCGCTTTCTGAAGGTGATGATGGAGCATTCATGACAAAATGAAGGAGATAAGCATGCTCCTGGCTGATTAATTGGCATGTGACTTGATGCTGGTGGGTCACCAGTTCTGCCAATTGCTCAATTTGCTTGCAAAGAGCTTTCATCTTTCGTTCCATGGTAAATTAGAACTTTCTATAATCCCATCTGTCAACACCGTCTTTGATGGTCTGGGATGATTCAACATTAAAACTGGAACTCTATCCAGTGCTCCAACTAATCATGTTGACCTCTTTATCTTTGTGTTGAGGAAGAGGGTTTTCTTTCACATGAGGTTGATCTGGTTTGGTGACCATGATCTCACCGTTGTCTATTAAATCTTGGATCTTGTGTTTCAAGTCCCAATAATCTTGAGTATCATGTCCAGGTTCTCCGGCATGATAAGCACACTTTCGAGTAGCAATAAAACCCCTCCCATTAGGGTTGGCTGGTGGAAGTAGACGTGTAATTTTCTTCTGAGTAGTCAGAAGAGCAAGAATATTCTCAAGCGAGTCCCCTAAGGGTGTGAATGTCTGAGGGCACTTTGCATCTCCACCTTAGGGCAATGGAGGGTTTGCAGGTTGTGCTTGAAAAGGGGAGTAGTTTCTCCTCTATATAGGCATGTTCTGACTAACTTTTTGACCTTGTAGTATCTGTGACAACCCCAAAATAGGTCCATTCCACCCAACCCATTCTGAGTTGTCAAATACATGGTACAGAAACAACTACAACTTTTACAACCCATAAGCTGTGAGTTTGAATACAAATATTATCATCTAGACAATATCCACATGCAAATAAATCCCCATCATAATTATTGATACATAATTTTACAAAAAATGGTGAGGACTACTAAACAACTCTCTCTAGAACCTTCATTCCATACCCCGACTAGTACTCGCTACATTCTCGCCTCCTGAGAAAAATGGAACAACAAGGAAAAGGGTGAGTTCAACTAGCCCAGTAAAGAATATTATGACTAAGATAATATACAACAAATTATCGTTAGTCTTCAACAGGGAAAAATCTGATAGAATACAATAGACAACAAGTTTTAGATCAACAACTGCAGCGGAAACAACAATTCATTAGAAGAGTTAAGTAGAGAATAAAATCTACTAACATCTATGAATTTAAAAGTCCATCATCAATATTTATCCCTGTAACATCAATCAATATATATCTCAAATCAAATCAAATATTCATCTTTGCACTACAGGCCAAAGATATTCATCAGTCGGTCATGTTCATCTAAACACCTGTTCATCTTTGCACTACGGGCCAAAGATATTCATCAATTGTTCATGTTCATCTCAACACCTGTTCATCTTTGCACTACGGGCCAAAGATATTCATAATAAAATCAACCATCTTTGCACTACAGGCCAAAGATATTCAGTAACACCATCATTTAGGACTGAGGATGATGAAAAATATTTTAAAGAAAACGAATCCAGTGAAACAAAATAACAAGTATTAAGGATTCGTACTTTAAACAATCCGATTTCAAAAATACTTCATAAATAATCATACTGAAGTAAAATTCAAGAATGATCAAAACATAGATCCAATCAAAACTAGTATCCAGAATAGATATTTTGGACAAAAAGAAGAAATTTCATTTTTCGGTGAATAGTGCCGTATTCGTGAATAGTGCCGTATACGTGAATAGTGCCGTATACGTGAATAGTAACTCCGACACCAAAAGATAGAAATTTCACAAAAAAACATCATCATGCTTCATGAATAGTACTCGTGAATAGTAACTCGTGAATAGTAACTCGTGAATAGTAACTCATGAATAGTAACCCCGACATGAAAAAGTTCCAAATTTGATAAAAACTTCCAACCAATAATTCAGCATAATGATATTGAAGAAATAATATCATTTGAGAAGAAAATAACATCCCTTACCTCGAAAGACAGCACTTCTAGTTAAAACACCGGATATAGGCTATGACTTGAACTTGCACCGTATAGCAATACTCAAAGTATACTCAAAATACTCACAAGAATACGCTCGATAATATAGAGAGAGAAAACTTCAGTTTCTGGTGTGATTTTCAATTCTAACCTAAGCACCTATTTATAGGAAATTGCTTAGAACACCAAAGCAGAAAATTTAATATAATATTAATATATTATATAAATATTCCTACGCCATCCTTTTAAGAACTGATTTCAGCCATCTTTGTTGCTCCACAATAATGACAAAAACAAAAAAAAACGTTTTTGTTATTAAAAATAATTAAAACTTCCAAAAATCAATTATTTCGGAGCTTCGGAACTTCAATAATTCATAATAAATAGCCCTTTTGTCAGAAAATTCGAATCTCGCGAGTTTTTATAGAAAATTCAATTCTGCACAACTTTGCAGAAGGAAGTTTTTCCAAATTCCAAACAGAAGTTGACCAAAATCCACAAACGGGTGATTTTACAAGCTATAATCAAATTTCAGTCAATAAATAGGGTCCACCGACACATAAAATATGCTTTAAATATTCATCGCAACAAAAATACTCTTTCTCCTCATATACTCATATATCCCACATTCATCGTAAAAATATCACCGTTAATATATTATTAAAATAATATATTTAAATGAATTATTTTATCAGAAAAAGATAAAATATTAATTTTCAACAATTGTCACATTAAAAATTTTCTCCATCTATATCCACATAAAATCAATATTTTCCTCATCATATAAATCAATAATTTAATTATTCACAAATAATATTACAGAATCACAGTACTAGCAACCAGGCCGTTCCCAGGAAAGAGGGGGCTTTCCAATAAGAATTTCTCCTTATTGGCGCGCAATTAGGTGACCAAACCTCTCCTTAGACAGAACTTTCTAGACATTGCCAATAATGTTATCAAATAATATTATTCAGATAATATGAATTATTGCTTCGATAATGAAAAATACTGTGTAGTGACAATTATTGAAACAACAGTAATATAAAATATCAATGCAGCAATTATTGAATCAATAACATAAAATACTGAACAGTAATTACTGTAACCATTATTGAGTAGTGCCTTCTTACGTAAGAATCAATAATTGGTGCAATACCGTGTGCTACTGTGCAACAACGCGTATTACTGTGTTTTAACCACCGGGTATTCCAACAGTATTAACGGTAACAACTACGCCGTTATTTATAAACAACTTATATTTGTCGTTTTCTTCATCCAATCGCTTTCCGTTATGGGGCCCACAAAAGACTGCGCCGTCGTACGAATATTCCCCGACAGCAAGAATATTCCACGACCAAACGAATATTCCTCGTCACCAATGAATATTTTATAACCACCTGCTTATTTAAAATATTTGCGCATTTTACCCATAACTAACCACATTAATCAAATTCACCTTTACTATTTGAAAATAATAAATAAAGGAAATTCCTTTTTATTTAAAAATTTTCGGGGTCTTACAACCTCCCCTCCTTATGAAATTTCGTCCTCGAAATTGACGTACGTAACTGGTGTTTGAAAAAGGTAAAAATACCTCACTTTCATTTCCGTTTCCAACTCCAAGGTCATTTCCTCTATAACATGATTCCTCCACAAAACTTTAACTTGTGGTATGGCCTTCGTACGTAGGACATGCTCCTTCCCATCCAACATCTTGACAGGTACCTCCTCGTACGTTAAGTCTTCGGCAATTTCGTCCGGTTCTAACTCAATAACATGGTTCGAGTCGTCCACATCGGTCCATAAAAAAATGTTATAAACACGCGACATACTTGACGGTAAAACGAGTCTATAGGCCACAGTTCCTATTCGATCGAGAATTTCAAATGGATTAATAAATCGAAGGTTTGAGCTTTGCTCACATCGCCAATTCTCGCTTTTGAAATAACAACTTCTTGCACCTCCTTCTTCAAATTCATTAGCTCCGGTGTGTAGCTTGAACAGCTTTAACTTTATCGATTAAAGTCGATTATACTCGTATATCATCATGTGGATACCTAGAGTTTTCATCTCCATCTCTATTATTTGTAAATTATACGAAATGAGTCTTTGACAATATCGTACTCGTACTCGTATACGATCTTCTACTCAACACGTCAGCTACCACGTTCGCTTTTCTAAGACGGTATGGTCAGAATGAGTCTCCTCTTGAGTTCTTCGAAGCTCTTCCCACATTCCTTGCTCTATTCGAATTTTGTATCTCTACGAGTCAACTGCGTTAATGGAATAGTGATTCGAGAATATTCTTCAACGAATTTCCGATAATAACCAACTAAGCCTAGAAAGCTACGTATTTCGATTATCGACTTAGGTGGTTCTCAACTGTGACTCATATCCCAACCTTGGATAGCACGTTACAATGACACCTATCAGTTTACTATCACACGAATATTGTGTCCCCTACGAAGAGTCTGGCTTCGGTGCATTCCACAAAGGAAGTCACAAGATTAAGGCTCGGGTATCAACTTCTACAGTTGGGTTGTTAACTCCTGAAGTTCAATAGGAGCCATTCGATATGAGATTTTAGAAATGGGTTTTGTACCAGATTCAAAGTCGATACAAAATTTAATATCACGCTCTGGGAGTAAACCAAGAAATTCTTCAGGAAATACATCAGGAAATTTACTAACAACAGAAATATCATTCAAATCTAACGTACTTTTGTTCAAGTCCATGACATTGGCTAATAAAACATGACATCCATTTTTCAATAAACGAATGACTTCATGGCTCGATATAAAAATGTTTGACTTCAATGGTTTGATTGCTTGAGTTCGAATATCAGGTTGCTTAAGAATATGAAAACTAACAACCTTACAAAAGCAATTAATTTTGGCATGATGAGTAGTTAACCTTAAAATCACATCAAAAGCAAATATCTCTATAGAAATAAGGTTAACAGGTAATGTGATAGTGCCAACTTGAATCAAGCAAGATTTCTAAACAACGGATGTAATGAAAGTTTCTCCTAACGGAGTCTCCATGGATAGGTCAAAGTCTAATTTCCCCGTAGTCAAGTTCAAACGTTGAACGCAAGCAAGAGAGATAAAAGAATGGGTAGAACCGGTACCTAGTAAGGTATAAACTTCGCAAGAATTATAATTAACTAACCCGTGCTAACTTCGTTCGGGTTCCTCGTATTTTGACCGGTCACGACAAACGCTCTTCCAGGAATCGTTGACTTTGACTTTTCTGGGACAGCCTTTTGAATCACCATCCCCGCTGGAATTGGTTTCGCTACCGTACACTCTCGAGCGATATGTCCTTCCTTTCCACAATTATAGCATACCTTGAACTGTTGTGGGCAGTTTGGGCTGATATGTCCCTCTTTCCCGCATTTATAACATACGACCGGTGGTCTTTCTCCTCCCTTGGAACCAGTTGCTGCTGGCACTGTCGTCTTCACATGGTCGTTGTTAAATCTCCTCTTTTTAAAATCTCCTCCTGACTCGCTTCTTCTAATTTCATGGACACGATTACCACCAGAGTGGTTACTGCCTTTGTCCATATTCTTCTTTCTTCGCAGGTTATCGTTGTTCTGATGACTACTGTCACCAGTATGATCCTGGTTATGGTCCCTCGATTGAACGTACTCGTTATCTCGCTCTAACAACTGAGCCCTGTTGACAACATCTGAATAGATAGAAAATTTGTGAGAAATGAGATACTGACGTATGCCGGGTTTCAAACCTCTCAGAAACATCCGCGTCATACGTTCCTCATTCTCCACCAAATGAGGTGCAAACCTGGATAACTCCGCAAACTTCGCCTCGTACTGGGACACCGTCATGTTATTCTGCTCTAGTCTAATAAACTCCACTTCCTTCATATGGCGAATACTTTCAGGAAAGTATTTTTCGTTGAAAAGTTTCTGAAACGTCTCCCATGACATGTTCAGTGCGGCTGGATGTGTACGCTTCACAGACTCCCACCAGTAGTCTGCCTCGCCACGGAACATAAAGGTGGCGAATGGAACCTTCTGTTCCTCCGTGCATCCCAAGACATCGAATATCTTGGTAATTTGTTTGACCCACGTTTCCGCCATGATCGGATCCGGCTTTCCCCAGAATTCTGGTGGTCCCAACTCTTTGAACTGCTTGGCTGTGACCACCCGTGAATTGCCATCATTTCCTCCTGTATTTTGAACACGAGTCTCCCTCGTCTGGTTTTGCATGAACTGCAAAAAGCTTCTAAACATCCCGTCGTTCATCATCTGCTCAGTGGCGTTGTTCACAGGAGGAACATTGCCAGCCTGTTGCACATTCTCCTCGTTGGTGAGTACAGGAATCTCCACGGTCGCATTTACTCCACTGTTAACATTCTCAGTCGACATTCTCAAATACTGTCATAAAACAAGGGTTAATTAAACAAATTAACAAGTCACATAATACCCCTATATTATGACCGATCAACAAATAAGCTTAGGTAGGACACACTAGCGAAGGATTTACTCGTCTCTCCTCTCCTAGTTCTATTCCCCGATCTCCGCCAGAGATCATATCCCTAAGCTCTGATACCAACTGTGACAACCCCAAAATAGGTCCATTCCACCCAACCCATTCTGAGTTGTCAAATACATGGTACAGAAACAACTACAACTTTTACAACCCATAAGCTGTGAGTTTGAATACAAATATTATCATCTAGACAATATCCACATGCAAATAAATCCCCATCATAATTATTGATACATAATTTTACAAAAAATGGTGAGGACTACTAAACAACTCTCTCTAGAACCTTCATTCCATACCCCGACTAGTACTCGCTACATTCTCGCCTCCTGAGAAAAATGGAACAACAAGGAAAAGGGTGAGCTCAACTAGCCCAGTAAAGAATATTATGACTAAGATAATATACAACAAATTATCGTTAGTCTTCAACAGGGAAAAATCTGATAGAATACAATAGACAACAAGTTTTAGATCAACAACTGCAGCGGAAACAACAATTCATTAGAAGAGTTAAGTAGAGAATAAAATCTACTAACATCTATGAATTTAAAAGTCCATCATCAATATTTATCCCTGTAACATCAATCAATATATATCTCAAATCAAATCAAATATTCATCTTTGCACTACAGGCCAAAGATATTCATCAGTCGATCATGTTCATCTAAACACCTGTTCATCTTTGCACTACGGGCCAAAGATATTCATCAATTGTTCATGTTCATCTCAACACCTGTTCATCTTTGCACTACGGGCCAAAGATATTCATAATAAAATCAACCATCTTTGCACTACAGGCCAAAGATATTCAGTAACACCATCATTTAGGACTGAGGATGATGAAAAATATTTTAAAGAAAACGAATCCAGTGAAACAAAATAACAAGTATTAAGGATTCGTACTTTAAACAATCCGATTTCAAAAATACTTCATAAATAATCATACTGAAGTAAAATTCAAGAATGATCAAAACATAGATCCAATCAAAACTAGTATCCAGAATAGATATTTTGGACAAAAAGAAGAAATTTCATTTTTCGGTGAATAGTGCCGTATTCGTGAATAGTGCCGTATACGTGAATAGTGCCGTATACGTGAATAGTAACTCCGACACCAAAAGATAGAAATTTCACAAAAAAACATCATCATGCTTCATGAATAGTACTCGTGAATAGTAACTCGTGAATAGTAACTCGTGAATAGTAACTCATGAATAGTAACCCCGACATGAAAAAGTTCCAAATTTGATAAAAACTTCCAACCAATAATTCAGCATAATGATATTGAAGAAATAATATCATTTGAGAAGAAAATAACATCCCTTACCTCGAAAGACAGCACTTCTAGTTAAAACACCGGATATAGGCTATGACTTGAACTTGCACCGTATAGCAATACTCAAAGTATACTCAAAATACTCACAAGAATACGCTCGATAATATAGAGAGAGAAAACTTCAGTTTCTGGTGTGATTTTCAATTCTAACCTAAGCACCTATTTATAGGAAATTGCTTAGAACACCAAAGCAGAAAATTTAATATAATATTAATATATTATATAAATATTCCTACGCCATCCTTTTAAGAACTGATTTCAGCCATCTTTGTTGCTCCACAATAATGACAAAAACAAAAAAAAACGTTTTTGTTATTAAAAATAATTAAAACTTCCAAAAATCAATTATTTCGGAGCTTCGGAACTTCAATAATTCATAATAAATAGCCCTTTTGTCAGAAAATTCGAATCTCGCGAGTTTTTATAGAAAATTCAATTCTGCACAACTTTGCAGAAGGAAGTTTTTCCAAATTCCAAACAGAAGTTGACCAAAATCCACAAACGGGTGATTTTACAAGCTATAATCAAATTTCAGTCAATAAATAGGGTCCACCGACACATAAAATATGCTTTAAATATTCATCGCAACAAAAATACTCTTTCTCCTCATATACTCATATATCCCACATTCATCGTAAAAATATCACCGTTAATATATTATTAAAATAATATATTTAAATGAATTATTTTATCAGAAAAAGATAAAATATTAATTTTCAACAATTGTCACATTAAAAATTTTCTCCATCTATATCCATATAAAATCAATATTTTCCTCATCATATAAATCAATAATTTAATTATTCACAAATAATATTACAGAATCACAGTACTAGCAACCAGGCCGTTCCCAGGAAAGAGGGGGCTTTCCAATAAGAATTTCTCCTTATTGGCGCGCAATTAGGTGACCAAACCTCTCCTTAGACAGAACTTTCTAGACATTGCCAATAATGTTATCAAATAATATTATTCAGATAATATGAATTATTGCTTCGATAATGAAAAATACTGTGTAGTGACAATTATTGAAACAACAGTAATATAAAATATCAATGCAGCAATTATTGAATCAATAACATAAAATACTGAACAGTAATTACTGTAACCATTATTGAGTAGTGCCTTCTTACGTAAGAATCAATAATTGGTGCAATACCGTGTGCTACTGTGCAACAACGCGTATTACTGTGTTTTAACCACCGGGTATTCCAACAGTATTAACGGTAACAACTACGCCGTTATTTATAAACAACTTATATTTGTCGTTTTCTTCATCCAATCGCTTTCCGTTATGGGGCCCACAAAAGACTGCGCCGTCGTACGAATATTCCCCGACAGCAAGAATATTCCACGATCAAACGAATATTCCTCGTCACCAATGAATATTTTATAACCATCTGCTTATTTAAAATATTTGCGCATTTTACCCATAACTAACCACATTAATCAAATTCACCTTTACTATTTGAAAATAATAAATAAAGGAAATTCCTTTTTATTTAAAAATTTTCGGGGTCTTACAGTATCAAGGAAACATCCTCCTCTTTCTTTTTATGGACCCTCCGGGGGTTGTTTCCATAAGATCCGGACTGGATGTGCTCAGCAACTGCTTTAAGAGCAGCTAGTTCTTGAATTTTACCGAACTTCAATCCCATCTCAGCCATTTCTCCGTGTTTGATCATTTCAGAAAATGGTTTGCCAATACCAGCTAAGACTCTCTCGTAGAAAGGAGCTTCCTGCACATCTATGAACGTCATGACCATTTCTGATTCCGTCATGGAAGGAATAACTTGAGCAGCAAGGCGCCTCCACCTTTGAGCGTACTCTCTGAAAGACTCATTAAACTGTTTCTTGAACTTGGTAATTTGGTACCGGTTAGGAGCCATCTGAGATTGAAAACTGTATTGAGTGAGGAAGGCGTGAGCTAACTCTTCCCAGCAATGAATCTTTGAGTTGTCTAATCTGGTATACGATGAACGTGCTTCTCCAGTCAGACTCTTCTGGAACAGTTGCATTCTGAGCTTTTCATTTTCCGCATAAGATCCAAGTTCTCCAATGAACACCTTCAAATGTGTATAATGATCCCCTAATCCATCAACTTTTCAAAATCAGGGGTTTTAAATTTCTCCGGATAATGAACACCAGGGAACATGCAAAGGTCAGTATATGAGACACTTCCATGTGTTCCAATCCCTTTTAGAGTGCTGATAGTTTCCTCCATTTGGAGGACCTTTTTCCTGATATCACTTGTGTCTGGATCTCCTTTGAGATGGGCGTTTTCAGGGTCTTTTTTGGTTATATCCAACTGAGGTTCTGAATTATTTTTTCCAAAGCTTGAGCTCCTCCTTTTGAAGAGGATTCTATATGTGTAGGCATCTTTGTACCCTGAGTAGATTGATGCAGTTCTTTAAGCAAAATAGACAGATCTGTGATTTTTTTACTCAATCCATCAAATTCTTCTCGAGAAACAGGATTAGACTGATCAGAAGAAGACATGATTGGATGTAGGCTCGTGTCCTTTTTGGAGTTTGAGCGGGTAACAGGCCCAATGAATTCCCTGCAAAAGACTTATGTAGTTTAGTCTTAGGGATAATGTAAATGTTATCATAATGTGTCCATTTTAGGAATATGGTCCTGCAAAACTGGGTGTTAATTGATAACATGTATGCCCAAATAATCTTCATATTTTCCATTACATAAAGATTAGCATGGAATAAAATTACAAGTAAATGCTTTTACAAGTAATTGAAAATGGAAAGCATGAAGAGACTTTCCTCCGCGTTTGGTTTATCAGAGGTTGATCTATCTTAGGGTTACTCTCGCGGCTTTTTGGCATGAAGGTTCCCAGATCATCGTAATCTACTTGACGGGAAGTTAACCCGGTCTTTCAACTGCACTAAATCTGGGCGGTGTCTTTCCTGAGCCTCGTTGGAATTAGTCTTCCAATGAGTCCAATAATCAAACACAGACAGGATAGCCTCCTGGTGGAGGAACCACACAACATACATTCACATACAACGTGTCTCACTGTTTATGAAAATGATGACATGTGCGAAGCACTAATATCACAGATAGATATTTTGCAGTGCAGTAAGTAAAATGCATTCATACACATTCATCATAAATGTAAATGCAACATTCACACAAGCATATAACAGTTTTGAAAAGCTTGTAATAGCGGCTTAAGCCCTCTTATTGGAGTCCCCGGTAGACTCGCCACCTATCGACGTTGGGATTTTTATTTGTCCCTTTTCGTTACTTATTTTTTGGTGTTCTCATGTTAATGTGAGATTTGTTTGAAAATTCAAGTGAAAAAGGTCCGACATGTGTAATGTCGACAATTTAACTTTAAGAGTCGCCAGTTGGTGTTTTTAACTGGTTGCACTAATGCAACCAAAAAGGTTTGCACATTGACCCAGTGATGTGACACTGCTAAACGGGTTGTGAAATCGAGATTCATTTGGGTTCGGGGGCTTGATTATGCGGAGGGAAGGTGTTAGGCACCCCATGACATCCGTGTTGCCACGGTGTCCGCCACTTTTTAAGAAACTGTTATATGAATGTGTGTATGTGTGTGTGTGTGTGTGTGGATCAATGTACAATTATTTGAAAGTAGTGCGAGGCCTCATTCGCACCTATATACAAAGGGTTTGAATTTATAGAAAAATTCAATTTTAAGCAAGATATAGTAGTGAAGTTTTGTAAAAAGAGATTTTTTAAACCCTGTGCTCAATAGGAATGAGACCTTTTCATACTTCCATTTTATTATTAAATGTTCGGCTTGTTTGCTTTTATTTTCGAGATGCGAATTATCCTCGAGAAAATAATATACAGCAGTGCCGAACTCCTCATGGGCATGACAGCCATCCAAGGAAATTCAAACACTGTAAATAATGTACAGGCTGCTTACAGCTAAAAAATGTCCGTCGCGGGAACCGAATCTAGATTCAGTAGACTGAATCTGTGATCACATGATTCCTAGGCTCACTTGATGTCGCAGTTTATATGAAAAGCAGTAAGCAGTTATATATATAAAAGATGTAAATATATATATATATATATACAGACATGATCAACCACCACGAAGAAACTCCATAGGGGATTAGAAATGTAAATATATAAAAGTGATAAATATATATATATATGGACATGCTCAACCACCACGAAGCGACTCCATGGGGGATCAGAAAAGTAAATAAAGTAGTAAATGCGATCAACCGCCACGAAGTAAACTCTAGGTGGGACTAAATATAAATAAAGTAGTAAAAGGCATCGAAGTAAACTCCAGGCCTGACATAAATATAAATATATATATAGGGATTCCATCCACAGCAACTGGTTGTTGGGGAGCAACCCATTTTGGCCCAGCCGCTATAACCTGTAGTGGCTTATAAAAAAAATTTGTAACAAGCCGCTACAGGTTGTAGCGGTTGGGCCAAAATGGGTTGCTCCCCAACAACTGGTTGTTGTGGATGGAATCCCATATATATATATATATATATATAAGCAGGTAAACGCTCCGGATGTAAAATCCAGGCTCATCAGATATGTTATATATATATATAAGCAAGTAAACGCTCCAGGCATAAGTCTAGGCTCAATCGAGGCATAACTCGATAATGTTAGTCCATATAAAAATATATACATATATATATAAGTATATATATATATATATACAGACAAAAATGAAAACCACAGACCGAAGTTCGGGCATATGCACACAACACAACTCTCAATGTGTAGAATAATGTGTGCAAAGATGAAGAGAAAGGCTTAATAGAGTGTGAGAAAGCTTACAGTGGGCTGCCAATGCAGACTTCTATGACTCTATATGGATAAACACTCAGCTCCCGCCGGTAAACGTATAGCTATATGTGAGCTAACAGGTGTTTAAAAAGAGCAAGCACTCAATATGGGTGTGTACAGAGAAAATTTGACAGGGCTTCCTCTCCTTTTTTTTCAAATGGCCACCCCAAGCCCTCTATTTATAGAGGGGGAGCCGAAGGTGTACATGCGGCAGCCACAGATGCACCCAAGGCTTCCCTGGGGATCCCCGGGTTCCACGGGTTCTGTCGTCTTGAAGTACGTGCACTCATGCAATGTAATGTCCATTCGAACTTGCAGAACTTCAATCCGAGCAACCAAACGAGGTATATAAGACCTTCTTCGTACCGCTTGTGTCGAGTGTTATTCAATAACGTGGGATTAGAGGTTGTACGAAGTCAGGAAGAGGGGACCATGCCCATGGTCTTCAAGCTTCAAATTCTATCCGGTGTGCTGCCACTTATAATAGTCACTCGGGATTGGAACTCCTTGGCTCTTGTAGGAAGTTGTTGTATGTATGTATGAAGTGTTGAGACGACACGCAATTGTTGAGATGCCAAGATGACGTTTGACTCCTCACCGGGGTTATCTCCGGTTTGAGTTGAAAGTAGACGTTGCTCAAGGTTACATCTGAGATTGGATTGCAGCAGGTGTTTGAATGCCGTAAGATCATCTGTGAATGTGCCTGTCTGCCTGGTGTTAGCTCCGGGTCTGAGGTATGAGTGCCTTGGCAGGAGGTCTGAAATTGAAACTGATAGCATGCATTTGAAACAAGCATTTTTGGAGTTATCGCCGGAACTGCGACAGCATTCCTTGGGGTTATCTCCAAGGACGAAACTCGGGGTTATCTCCGGTGTTGGAAATAATCCTTCCAGTGTGTGTTCCAAAGTTGGAAATGAGGTTCCCGGTGTGTGTTTTGGGGCTTTGAAACTAAACTTCTGGTAGTATCCGGAATGTATGTGAGTTGTCTTCCAGGGTTATCTCCGAAAGATGAATCTGTCCTCCTGCAATGTCAATAACAGGTGTGCAGAAAATTTCGAGTGTCTACAGTGGTGATAAACTCTTATCGAGTTCTAAGGAATAAATCAAGGAATTCATTGAAGATAAAGCAAAACAATAAAAGACTTTATGCGCTATGTGATAATAACTTATATACTCGCGAATATCGAAGAGTGACATATAATAAATAAAACTTAAGTATTTTGTTGTCAGGATGTCTAACGTTAAAGAATCCAGTCAAGCTAGGGAAGAGATACCTCAGGTACCTAGAGATGAGGAACCTCGAGATGTTCATGTGGTTCGGGAATAGTTGATTCAGAGGGAGCCTTCTCTGACGGTCACTGAGGAAGAACGGTAGGATGAGCCTGTGTCTGATCCTGAGGAGGAGAACTCTGAGGAGATAGAGGAGGAGGATGAGAAAGAGGATTGTGACGCCCCCAAAATAGGTATGCATCACCCATTCTGAGCCGCCAAATAAATGGTACATAACTTAAATACAAACTTAATTAATACAACTGTCGTATAAAATACGACAAAACATAGCTGATAGTTTTAGCACGAATATTGTCTTCTAGACAATATCCACACTCAAATTCAATCTTATTACAATTATTATCACACTATTTCACAGAATAGTGAGGACTACTAATGCAACCATCTAGACCGTCAATCCATTCCCCGACTAGTCCCAGCTATATTCTCATTTCCTGAAGAGAACAGTGAAAGGAAGGGTGAGCTCAACTAGCCCAGTAAAAAATATTATGACTAAGATAATGCAGAATAAATTATCCTTAGCCTTCAACAGTATAACAACTGATAGAATATAATAGGCAACAAGTTTTAGAACAACAACTGCAGCGAAATAAGAAATTCATTAGAAGAGTCAGGTACAGCATCTACTATCTTCTATGATTTAAAAAGTTTATCATCAATTTTATCGCTGAGACTCAACTTAATAAATAATCCACATCATCGAATCATCCCTGCACTATGGGCCAAGGATATTCTTTAGTATCACGACCACGAATTATCCATGCACTACGGGACAAGGATATTCGTGTATTTATCAATGGTCATGATCATGCCATAAAACAATTCATCTTTGCACCCTTGGCCGAAGAGAACCCATGGTCATGATCATACCGAGAATTGTCCATCAATGCACTACGGGCCAATGAGGACTTTTATCACATCATTTGTAATATTATGGTCATGATTATACCGAATAATCCCTGGTCATAATCATACCAAGTCCATCTATGCACTACAGGCCAAAGATGACTTTATAACAATATAAGCATGGGGATAATGACAATGATATAATAATTCAATCAAATGAGATCAAGGATAAATTTTAAAGACTGTAAAAATTTAATTTATCCAGAATTTAATAATGTTCAAATTGTCAACATGATACTGCTTTGTGGAGTAAAATTCAATAATAATAATATATCAAAAATGAGTTGGACCGAAAAGAAATTAATTTTTGTCACGAATAGTGCCCCGGGTGAATAGTACTTGAGTGAATAGTATCCCGTGAATAGTAATTCAGGAATAGTATCCCGTGAATAGTACTCCGACATGAAAAAGTTAAAACTTATCAAGAATAATCAGAATAATATTTTCATAAAAAGATACTGGATGAAGCGCAAATATCAAGGATATTCTACTAATTTAATGAAGTATAGAAGCCAAAATGTAACAAAACGAGTATATAATTCGAAATCTGAAACGAAATAATATTACATACATACTACAGAGTATGAAAGAAAATATTATTTCATATGAATATTGAACAAAAATAACATCCCTTACGACTGTTGAACGAATATAATATTCTTTACGAATACTAAACGAAAATAATATTCTTTACGAATATTGAACGAAAATAATATTCTTTACGAATATTGAACGAAAATAATATTCTTTATGAATAGTGAACGAAAATAATATTCATATGAATACAAAAAAATATATCTCTTCAGAATATGAAATAAATAATACCTCTTACCTCAAAAAGAAAAGTATTCCAACTGATATAGCGGATATATTCTTGAAGAAAACTTTTACTATATTCTATACTCAAAGCTTCCTAAAACTCGAAAGAAAAACGCTCAATATTATAGAAGAGGAATTCTCTGATTCTGGTGTAATTTTCAATTCTAACTGAGCATCCTATTTATAGGAGAATGGAAATGATACTATTTGGATACACAGTGAAGGAAATGTCACGGGCGACGTTCGGCCGAATTTTCTAAAAAATTTTGATTTTACTATGTTGCACTATGCAATAAAATATTCTAAAAAAATAAAAACTTTTAAATATAATATAATATATATTATAAATTATATTATATATATATATATATATATATAACATGTGCCTGATAACTCACGGGATACCACCCCCGTTATTACCACCCGACCCCCTCACTTTTAATCATTACATATATATATATATATATATATATATATATATATATTCCCAGTACCTTTATATATATAATAATCATACATATATTCCCTCTGTGACTTCCATTCCTCCCCCCCCCCCCATGTAATTCATTTTTCTTCTGTGGGCCCCACATGTGGCCCACCTTTATTATATTAAATAATTTTTTACCTATTATTTTGAAAATTGGGTAAATGGGGGTCCATAAAATAAGCAAATTTTACATCAAATACTATATAAAAATCCCATCAATATTTTTAACAACATTTATCATCATTATTATAACTCGCAATATTTAACAACCAGATCGTTTCTAGGAAAGAGCGTGCTTTCCGATAAGGATTTTTCCCTATTAGCGCGCAATTAGATGACCTAACCTCTCCTTGACAGAACTTCTAGACATCGTCAATATTGCAAATAATAATATGAATAACTTTGTCGTCTCAATTATTGATTTAATAATATAAAATATTATGCAGATGATATTGTGACAATAATTAAATCAATAATATAAGAGATATGATGCAGCAATTACTGTAGTAATAATTAACTATAACTGAGTGACTTCTCACGTAAGCATCAATAATCAATATCGTGTGTTACTATGCAACCACGTGTATTACTGTACTTTTACCACTGGGTATTTCATCAGTTAACGGTAAACTTCCGCCGTTACTTTCATAAAAAGATATTTCTGTCGTTTTCTCATACTGACAATAATTCTGTTGTGGGACCCACCAATGATTGTGTCGTCGTACGAATATTCTCTATTAAAACGAATATTCCCCGACCAATCGAATATAATATAGCAACTTACAAACTTTGCAAAATTTATAAATATTACCCACAACTATAACATTATATCAAATCCACACCTTAATATTAAAAAAATATTTCAAGAAAATTAAATCTTTATTCATAAAATTTGGGGTCTTACAAGGATCTTATGGAGTTTCCAAAAAACTCCATATCAGTTGAGATGTACGATGCACTGTATAATCAAAATATAGAATTACAGGATAAGGTTGAGGAGCTGAAGGAGTTAGCTGAGATGCGTCAAGCTACTATAGAATAGAAGGATGTGGAGATTCTGGAACTCGACTCATGTCCTAGGAACACGGAGTGGAACCTAGTTCACATAGAGGAACATCAAGAGGAGCTGTTGGCTGAGAATGAGAAAATGAAGACTGAAGTGGAAAAGCTAAAAAATAACTTGAAGGAGGAGTCAGCTAAGCGTGCGAGAGCTGAGGATGCTTGGATGAAGGCTACTCAGCGTGCAGACCCTGTTAAAGCCAAGATTCAAACCAAGAAGGCAAAGATGAATGAAATGAATAATGCCTTTCATTCTGCGATTGATAGAGCCCAGGATCGAGTCTTTTATTACCCACCCCAATTTGAAGACTTGTCATGGTTCATGATGGATCGTAGGATGGCGTATAATATTATGGAGGAAGAACGTAAAGAAGCCTCTCGACGTCTTAATATGCCAAGATAGGAAGAATAATAATAATAATAATATGAGACTAAGTGTGTGATTAAGTAAATTGTAATTCCCTTATTTTGAGAAAAATAAAAGGGTAAGATGAGTATGTAATCCTGAAACTTGTTTCGTTCAGGAAAGTGGAGGTCGATAGAAGAGATGCTATCCTTATTATGTTTTGGGAAATTATGAATGAATAAAAATATCGATGTTTATTGAAATGTTATGTGTTATAGCTTTAATCTTAGAATGTTTAAGTTAAACTTTAAATATTCAAGAAATTGAGTAATGAACTAATAAGCGTATATTTTAACAAAAAATGCCTCCTAGAAGAAGACAACCTCATTAACAACCACCTCCTGAGGGGTCTACTAACAATAATAACGAGGCCAACGCAAACTCGGTTCAGCAGTTGGTGACTTTGTTAATGGAAGCACTTGCGAATCAGCAGTAAGCTCAAGCCACGACCTTCAAGGACTTCAAAGTGGTTGGACCGCCAGAGTTTCAAGGCTCTATGAATATAGTTGAAGCCCAAACCAGGATCATGGAAATGGAGAAGGTGTTCGACGTTACTAGAGTCAACGAGGATCAAAAAACTGCGTTTGCAACGTTCATATTTAAGTCTAAAGCTAGCTATTGGTGGCAGACGAATAAGGTTCATTGGGGACAGGGAATAATAATATGGGATAGGTTTAAAGAAATGTTTTTCGAGATGTATTTCCCGATGAGTTCTCAGAATCAGATGGAAGTTCAATTCTTAGAATTGAAGCAAGGAACCATGACTATGCCAGAGTATGCTGCAAAGTTTAATGAACATGCAAGGTTTTCTCCATACCAAGTCAATACCGATAAGAGTAAGGCGAGAAGGTTCGAACAAGGATTAAAGCCTTGGCTGTATAGCAAGGTTTCGATGTTTCAGCTAAAAACGTTTGTGGCAGTGTTGGAAAAGGCAATTATCGCAAAAGGTGGAAGCGATGCCTTAACCAAGTATAACCAATAACAGAAGAAAAGAAAGAATGAGATTGAAAAAAAGGTTGGTAGAAGCAATGGTGGAAGCAACAGCCAAAAGAGGAAGTGGAATGAAAACTCAAATGCGGGAGGACAACAAGGAAGTCAACAAAAGAAGAAATTTGAAGCTTGTGCTACTTGCGGGAAGAACCATACTGGGGTATGTTTGAAGGGTAAGAGGGTGTGTTTCAATTGTGGCCAGGAGGGTCACATAGCACCAAACTATTTTAGTCCAAAGAAGGGAGCATGTTTCACTTGCGGGTCGAAGGATCACATGGCTCGTGATTACCCAAAAAAGACAGTTGTAAGTGCAAGTAGAGGAAAGGGAAACAACGGTGGTGGTACATTAACTATCATTGGACCAGTGTAATCAAGCCGACCTACTGCGAGGACTTTTAATATGACCTTGCAATATGTTTTACAGTCAAAGGATGTGGTGTCAGGTATCATTCTAATTAATGGTATTAATACTTATGTGTTATTTGATTTGGGTCTTACTTGTTCATTTATATCCGATGATTTTGCTCAGAACTTAGATTTGCCTCAAGAAGAATTAGATTTCCCTTCAAGCATAGAGATTACAAATAGGGAAGTGATTCCTGTTAGGTTTATATATAAGAATTGTAGAGTGGTTATAACGGGTCACGAGATGATGGTAGATTTGATACAAATTAAACTTGGGGAGTTTGATGTTATACTGGGAATGTATTGGTTATTCAATTATGGGGCAGTAATTGATTGCCAAAAGAAGTGTGTTAACCTTATGACTCCATCAAAGGTTATATTCTATGACAGCAAGTCACCTCGACAAGCAAGTTGTCTGCGGTGATGCAAGCCAATAAGTTATTGAGATAAGGATGTGTAGGATACCTAGCCTACATAGTCGATACAATGAAGAAGAGTGCGAAGCTAGAAGAGATATCGGTCATTAGAGATTTTTCGATGTGTTTCCAGACGATTTACCTGGACTACCGCCGGACCGAGAAATTGAGTTCGTGATTGATTTGGTGCCAGAAACGGCCCCAATATCAAAATCCCCATACAGAATGGCCCCAGTAGAAATGAAAGAATTGATGGTGCAATTGCAATAATTACTCGACAAGAAGTATATTCAGCCGAGTGTATTTCCATGAGCACCGGTGTTGTTTGTTAAGAAGAAACATGGATCGATGCGGCTCTGGATTGATTATCGAGAATTTAATAAGGTCATGATTAGAAATAAGTATCCATTACCAAGAATCGATGACTTGTTCGATTAAATGAAAGGAGCGAGATATTTCTCAAAAATAGACTTGAGGAGTGGTTATCATCAGCTGAACATGAGGCCAGAAGATGTACCGAAGACGGCATTCAGAACTCAGTATGGTCATTACAAGTTTCTGGTTATGTCATTTGGTTTAACCAATGCACCTGCAGCGTTCATGGATTTGATTAATAGGGTGTTTAAACCATTCTTAGATAAATTTATTGTAGTGTTTATTGATGATATATTGGTGTATTCCAAGACCAAGGATGAACATGTTGAACACTTAAGAGTGACATTGGAGCCATTGAAAAGAGAGAAGTTGTACGCTAAATTATCAAAATATAAGTTTTGGTTAGAACGTGTACAGTTTCTTGCGCACATTATTGATAAGGATGAAATTTCAGTAGAATCCATCAAAAGTTGAAGCAGTGATAAACTGGGATCAACCGAAGACACCATCAGAAGTAAGAAGTTTCTTGGGATTGGCAGGTTATTATAGGCGTTTTATTCGATATTTTTCCAAGATCACAACTCCGTTGACGAATTTAACTAGGAAGGCAATTAAGTTTGTTTAGACGAGAAGTGTGAGAAAAGTTTTCAAGAATTAAAGAAGAGATTGAGTTCAGCACCTGTGTCATCATTACCCGATGATACATGAAATTTTGTGGTGTATAGTGACGTATCACATAAAGGAATAGGTTGTGTGCTTATTCAGAATGGCAGAGTTATTGCGTATACATCTCGTCAATTGAAAGATTATGAGAAAGGGTATTCGACTCATGACTTAGAGTTGGTTACGGTGGTGTTTGCCCTAAAATTTTGGAGACACTATCTTTATAGAGAGAGGTGTGAGATATATACCGACCATAAAAGTCTGAAGTATATCATTACACAAAAAGATTTGAATATGTGACAGAGAAGATGGTTAGAGCTGATTAAAGACTATGACTGCGAGATTTTTATCATCCCGGAAAGGCAAATGTTGTGGCCAATGCCTTAAGTAGAAAGGGACGGAAGAAGTTAATGGTGTTGACTACTCAGGAGAAGCTAGTCTCAGAAATGGCAAAGATGGAGTTGGAAATTAAATATCTGACAGAATCAGATGAAAAACTGTTACAGATAGGAAGCAGATCAATGTTGGTAGATAAAGTGAAGAACGCATAACTTTAGTATGAAAATTATGAAAAGATAAGACAAAGTGTCTAAAGGTGAGGAAGACAGATTTAAAGTTAATTCAGAAGGGTTACTTAGATTCGAAGGGAGAATTTGGGTTCCGCCAGTATCAAAAATTAAAGTAGAAATTCTGAGTAAGGCCCATAACTCACGATATTCAATTCACCCTGAAACCTCAAAAATGTACTAGGATCTCAGACATCATTTCTGGTGGTCGAATATAAAAAAGGATGTTTCTGAATATGTGGTGAAATGCTTAACGTGACAGAAAGTTAAAGCTGAACATCAAAGGCCAAGCGGATTATTGCAACCATTAGAGATACCAGAATGGAAATGGGAGCATATCACAATGGATTTTTTTTAGGTCTTCCAATGACTCAGCAAGGTTACGATGCACTCTGGGTGATCGTCGATCGATTGACGAAATTAGCACACTTTTTGCCAATCAAGATTAGATTTAACCTAGATCAGTTGGCAAAACTTTACGTGAATGAAATTATTTCTAGACATGGTGTTCCGGTGTCCATTGTATCAGACAGAGATCCACGTTTCACATCAAATTTTTGGAAACGACTACAAAAATGCTTGGAAATTCAATTAAGAATGAGCACAGCGTATCATCCTCAAATCAACGGACAGATTGAGAGAATCATCTAGACATTAGAGGAAATGCTCAGAGCATGTATTAGGGATTTCAAAGGGAATTGGGATGACCATTTACCAATGGTTGAATTTGCCTATAATAATAGTTATCACGCAAGTATTGGCATGCCGCCTTAGGAAGCGTTGTGCGACAGGAAATGCATAACTCTGTTATGTTGGGATGAGGTAGGTGAACGCTAGCTACTAGGTCTAGAATTGGTACAACAGACTGTCGAGAATATTAAAGTGATTCGGGCAAGATTGATAGCTGCACAGGACAGACAGAAGAAATATGTCGATCAACGCCGACAAAATTGGGAATTCGATGTCGGTAGTTTTGTTTTCTTGAAAGTGTCTCCTTGGAAAGGAAAAATTCGGTTTGGCAAAAAGGGAAAATTAAGCCCTAGGTTTATAGGACCTTTTGAAGTGCTACAACGAGTTGGGGAAGTGGCGTATGAGGTAGCTTTACCTCCAGAATTAGAATATATTCATAACATGTTCCATGTTTCGATGTTATGACCATATAAGCCTGACTATAAGCATGTTATAGAATATGAACCATTAAAGTTTGAAAAAAAACTTGTCATATGAAGAAGTCCCTATTCAAATTATTGACAGGAAAAAGAAAGTACTATGAAACAAAGTGATACCTTCTGTTAAGGCAATATGGAGAAACCACAATACTGAAGAAGCTACGTGGGAACTTGAAGATGTTATGATGAAAAATTATCTTTAGTTGTTTGCTTGATCTTGTATAGTGATTCTGGGGACAAAATCCTGTTAAAGATGGAAGAATGTGACGAATGAATTTATCGAGTAGTGATTCTGGCGACATAATCCTTTTAAGGAGGAAAGGATGTAACGATTAAAAATTTTGTACTTTATGTTAAATATTTATAGAATTAAATAAATATTTTAATTAATTTATTTATTGAGATAAATAAATAATTAATGAAATTATGGTGTAATAATTTAGTTAAGTGTGCATGTTAACAAAATTAATGAATGGTGATTTTATTATTTGAGGATTTAATTTAATGAAATAATTAAATTAAATGAATTTTTTAATATTTAAGGAAATAATTAAATTAAATAAAAATGATGTTCTAGTTTAATTTAATAATTAAATTAGATATGTAGTAATTTGTTAAGTATAAATATAATTAAAATTGAAATTTTAATTGTAATTATAATTGTAAGTAATTAAAAATAATTAAATAAAAGTGTGACAAGGAAACTATATTATAAGAAAATATAAAAATAATTGAGTGGGGGTTTTAGTGTGCAAGGCAAACAAAGCCTTGTGGCTTTTGGTTAATGTAACAACTAAAGTCCTTTGTTGTGATAAACTGATAAACCATGTTTATAAGTTTTACGCATACTGTTGGTCTATATTATAGCTTTTGTTCCAAAACTTAGAAGAAAGGAAGAAAACACAAAACCTTGGGAAGAGCTAGAGAGAATTACAGAGAAATTGAGAGTGAATTGGGAATCAAGGGGAAAACACTAGCAAACAAATTTTCTATCATTCTTCTTTGCATTAATCAACGATTAAAGGAATAGTTTATTCCTAATTCTAACTCTTGGTTTGTAATTCTCTATGATTTGAGTTTGTTGGATTAGTTCTTAAAGTGTTAATTATATGTGTGTATATTCTGATAATTATCATGTATGAGCAATTCTTAGTGATCAAATTCATAGAATTCATGTTTTAAAATGAAGAAATTGGAGATATGAGATGGTATGTGTATTTTGGTTTAGTTTGAAACTAAAATTGGTTAAGAGTTCATGGTAGAATATGTAAGTTGATGGCTATTATGGTTATTATATTGGAAAAAGAAAACAACAGAATTAAAATGGTGTAATTTGGTTAAGAAACAAAGATTTGGCGATTGATTTTGCTAAATGTGTTGAATTTGAAAAAAATTGCAAAAAACATGATTTTTAATCCTCTAGAATATTGTTTGTGATGTTAAAATTACTGTATAAATATTTGGTTTTGAGTTTATAAAGCTTATAAACATTTGGGTTTGGTTAATTGGGTGTTGGGTGAAGAAATTGGGTTTTTGGCTTAGAACAGAGACTAAAATTGTGTCTTTGGGAAACTGGTTCTGCCACGCAGGGGCGCCGGATGCAAAGGGAGACATGGCGCGGCCGCGCCAGTGGTCAATCATACCTAGTGAGAAACTATTAACAACATAGCTTGGAGAATGTTAACATATTTTAGTGATTGTAAAAGGGCCTAATGCATGCTATAAGATGTTATAACATATAGTAATCATAATGTTGAAACTAAAGATTATGAACTTGTAAGTTGTGAAAGTTTGTAATGCGATATCATGAGAATTTGTGTTGATATGCAATCACCATGTTGGGTACTGTTATATAAATAAGAGTGCGGATTTATGGTACATGAATGATTAAAATAATCAAGTCTTAATTTAGAGACTATAAACTTGACTAAAAAGAGAAGCAAGCCCATGAAGTTAGTTTTAATATAACTAATTGGTATTGTGAACTTAATGGTATACATAGGGTATTTGGCAAATGTATGTAGTGATTTTATAGCTTACGCACGAGGCAAGTTCCCTAACTTCATTCTCTTTATAACGAATGCAAGTTCCTTAACTTTGTTTACCTTTTTGTTGTCAAGTAAACTTTTTACCCTAATTTATCATTATGCAAGTTTTCTAAACTCTAGTCTTATGTTGAGCAAATCCCTAACTTTAATTCTTTCTCTTCAAAGCATAAATTGTTCAAGTTCATTGCTTCAAATGAGATTTTTTTTTAATTCCTTTGGATGTCACACTTTGTATATACCATGTCTATTAAATCATAAGTTGTTGATATTCAATCTTGACTTAGTTATTGTTGTTCTAACTTATGTTGTTGAGCTAAACCTTCAAATAGTAAGCAAACTCTTATTGATTGAAATGCTCTAAAATTCTAGAACCATTGATAAGCTAGTTCCAAACTAAACTTTCTTTAGTGCGGAAATGCGAAAGTCAAACTGAGATGAACAACCATAATATAGGGGATTATGTATGCGTTAATGTTTATATGTTTGTGCACAATACATGATACGAAGGGCTGATCCCCTTAAGTACGAAAGTTAAGGTCTATATAGTCTAATGACTGTTAAAGGTAAAAGTAGAAATACTTAATAACCTCAGGACATAGTTCATGGTCTTAACGACCCTCAGATATATAAATCATGAGCTTGTTTTCTATTCTTGATTTGTAGAACAAGTTCTCTATTATTCAGTATTCAATGCTTAACCTTATGTTGTTGCCATTATCATTCTTTATATTAGTGAGCAATTGTTTGCTCACTCTTTCATTTAAACACTGCAGCTAAAGTTAAGAAAATGGATGAGCCATCTTCTAGCAAAGGAAAGGGCAAGATGTCCAAGTGATGATGACTTATTTGTATTTATTTAAATGAATTGTGTTATAAGACTTATGTTATATTGTGATGTATTCCGTAGACTTATGTAGTAGTTTAAGGTTAGATTACCTGGGATTGATTTAAGTTGATG
Source organism: Panax japonicus (assembly GCA_020205505.1). NCBI lineage: Eukaryota > Viridiplantae > Streptophyta > Magnoliopsida > Apiales > Araliaceae > Panax > Panax japonicus. Next base: position 16,649,213 of record CM035112.1, read on the forward strand.
TAACCCTTTAATGGGAAAGATTATTGTTAAAGCTATTTAAGTTATGTCTTTATCCTTTATTATGGGTAGTTAAATATAATTGTTTTAGATAGTGAGCACCAAATACTGTGGGAATGGAGTACCCGGATTTAGGGGTGTCACAAGTTGGTATCAAAGCTTTAGGTTATGAACCTTAGGTGGGGGGAAACTTTAGGAAGTAACCTTTAAGGGGACAGAAAATATAGTGGTGATAAACTCTTATCAAGTTCTAAGGAATGAATTAAGGAATTCATTGAAGATAAAACAAAATAATAAAAGACTTTATGTGCTATGTGTTAATAACTTATGTACTCGCGAGTATCGAAGAGTGAGACGTAATAAATAAAACTTAAAAGTATTTTGTTGTCAGGATGTCTAACGTTGAAGGATCCAGTCAAGATAGGGAAGAGATACTTCAGGTACCTAGAGATGAGGAACCCCGAGATGTTCATGTGGTTCGGGAACAGTTGATTCAGAGGGAGCCTTCTCTGATGGTCGTTGAGAAAGAACAGGAGGATGAGCCATTGTCTGATCCTGAGGACAAGAACTCTGAGGAGATAGAGGAGGAGGATGAGGAAGAAGATCCTGTGGAGTTTCCACCAAACTCCATATCCGTTGAGATGTACGATGCAGTGTATGATGAAATATAAAATTACAAGATAAGGATGAGGAGCTGAAGGAGTTAGCAGAGATGCGTCAAGCTACTATACAGGAGAAGGATTCGGAGATTCAGGAACTCGACTCACATCTTGGGAACACATAGTAGAACCTAGTTCACACAGAGGGATATCAAGAGGAGTTGTTGGCTGAGAATGAGAAAATGAAGACTGAAGTGGAAAAGCTAAAAAATAACTTGAAGGAGGAGTCAGCTAAGCGTGCGAGAGCTGAGGATGTTTGGATGAAGGCTACTCAGCATGCAGACCATGCTGAAGCCAAGATTCAAACAAAGAAGACAAAGATGAATGAAATGGATCATGCCTTTCATTCTGTGATTGATAGAGCCCAGGATCGAGTATTTTACTACCCACCCCAATTTGAAGACTTGCCATGGTTCATGATGGATCGTAGGACGGCGTATCGTATTATGGAGGAAGAACGTAGAGAAGCCTCTCGACGTCTTAATATACCAAGATAGGAAGAATAATAATAATTTGAGACTAAGTATGTGATTAAGTAAATTGTAAATCCCTTATTTTGAGATAAATAAAGGGGTAAGATGAGTATGTAATCCTAAAACTTGTTTACTTCAGGAAAATGGAGGTCGATAACAAAGATGTTATCCTTTTGTGAAGTTTTCTGACTCCAAGTCTTCTCTTTTTCATGTAGATGTCGAGTTATGAAGGATGCAATGGACTTTTCTTCTTTGAAGATCAACTTCTATTTCTTCTAAGCTAAGAAACTCTCAAATAACCCTAATCTATGCTCCAGAGAAGTTGGAGGCCGCTGCTTAATGATAAGATATGAATACCTTAGCTTTTTAGGTTATTAGGACCAAATCTTTATCTGGGTACTAGAGCCGGCGTTGCAGTGCCAAGTTTAAGCTTTGGAACGGCGTTGCAGCGCCGTGTTAGCACAGAAAGACCGGAGATGGCACTATAGCTCCATTTTACAAAGGAACTGGGGTGCTGCAGCGCTGAGATGTTGTCACAGTTGGTCAGGTGATGGCACTGCAGCGCCAGTTTTAGGCCTGGCAACGGCGCTACAACGTCGCTATGGATAAAATGAACTTTTTACCCCTACAAAGCTGAAAATGACCTAATAAGCCCTGTAAAACCAAGATTAAACAAAATAAAAACAAAATAATATGAAAGCTATAAAAATAACGAAGAACAGACAGCTTCTTAAGCCATAGAGGATCCGATTCGCGAGTATAAATCCCACTCATCACCAGTATAATTTTGGGGTTATGCTCTAGAATTAGCTACATATCTACTAAATAAGGTCCCCTCAAAATCCATCCCTAAGACTCCATATGAGATATGGACAGGGAGGAAACCTAGTCTTAGGCATGTTAAGATTTGAAGATGTCCAACTTATGTGAAAAGTTTGAGAATGATAAGTTTGGGACAAGATCTGACAATTGCAGATTTGTGGGATATCCTAAAGAAAGTTTAGGATACTATACAATCCTACTGAGCAAAAAGTGTTTATTGCAAAACATGTTTCCTTCTTAGAAAAAGGAGTTTATCCTTGAAGGGGCTAGTTGGAGGAAATAGATCATGAAAAAGTTCAAGAACCACAAACCACTACATATCAAGTGTATGAATCTATCCCAGTAGAAACACCTTTTGTACCACAACCTATTCATAAATTTGAAAGAGTACCAAAGCTACCTAAGAGGTATGGATTCATCATAGAGGATGATGATAAGGTATGCATCATAGATGATGATGATCCATTAACTTACAAATAGGCTATGAGTAGTAAAGACTCAGAAAATGGCTAGAAGCCATGAAATCTAAGATGGACTCCATGTATGAAAATCAAATATTGACTTTGATTTCATCACCTGAAGGAATTAAGCCTATTAAGTGTAAATAGGTCTTTAATAAAAAGACGGAGTGGACGGCAATGTGGAGACTTATAAGGCCAAACTAAATACAAAAGGTTTTAAACAAAGACAAGTTGTTGACTATAATGAAACCTTCTCACTAGTAGCTATGTTCAAGTCCATTCAGAATTTGCTTACGATTGCAGCTTACTATAACTATGAAATCTGGCAGATGGACATGAAAACGGCCTTCCTCAATGGAAAACTTGAGGAAGATGTATATAGGATACAACCAAAGGGTTTTGTTTTAACGGTTGGAACAAATCAAGTCTGTAAGCTACAACGATCCATTTATGGATTGAAGAAAGCTTCTCGAAGGTGGAACATCTGTTTTGATGAGACAATCAAAGAGTTTGATTTTATCAAAAATGTAGATGAATAATATGTGTACAAGAAGGTTTGTGGGAGCGCTATTTCATTCCTAGTATTATATGTTGATGATATATTACTAATAGGGAATGATATTCCTACGCTACAATCGATCAAAATTTGGTTAGCTAAATACTTCTCCATGATGGACTTGGGTGAGGCATCCTATATTTTGGGGATAAAGATCTATAGAGATAGATCTAAAAGGATGATTGACTTTTCCCAAGGAACGTACATTTACATGATGTTAAAAAAATTTAGTATGGAAGATTCTAAGAGAGGTCTCATGCCGATGAGTCATGGAATACATCTCTCCAAAAAACAGACCCCAAAGACACCTGAGGAGAGAGACCGTATGAGTAAGATTTCTTATGCTTCAGCAATATAATCTATCATGTACAGTATGACATGTACTAGATCAGATGTCGCTCATCCACTTAGTATAACAAACAGATATCAGTCGAATCCAAGATAAGAACAATGGAAGGCAGTGAAAAACATCCTAAAGTACTTAAGAAGAACTAAGGAATCATTTCTTATCTACAATGAGTTTGATTTAAAACTAGAGGGCTATACAGACTCAAGTTTCCAAACGGACCAATATGAGAGTAAATTCATTCCAGGTTATGTGTTTACCTTAAATGATGGTGAAGTGAGTTGGAAGAGTTCCAAGCAGCAAATAGTTATTGATTCAGTGATAGAGGCAAAGTACATTGCTACAAGTGAAGCTGCAAAGGAAGCTGTTTGGATGAAGAAATTCATAACTGAACTATGACGCCCCCAAATCTGGGTTTCCTAACCTCAGGTTTGGTGCTCACGATCCATCATACACATCACATCTAACTACCAATTCAACTATAAATGTCGTCATTCATTACGTTACCTTAATAAAAACATACATTAAGACATAAGTATACCATCGTTATCCCAGGTTAACTAACCTTAACCTTTCATGTATATTAATACAGAAGACTTAAACAAAATTATAATATAATAATCATTGAACAACTTGATACTACTAGGTCACCTTCGCTTTGCCTTTGTACTTATTAGAACCTTCTTCTACCTCGACTTTAGTTGAAATATTTTATTTAAGCAAGGGTTAGCAACGAGTTTTCTCAGCAAGTTAAAGCATACACTAAAAGATATAGAAGAATTTAACTTTCTATAATTTCAACGATATTCAAACGATTTTGAAATAGCTGAATGATAAATCATTTTCAATAACAAGGATTTTCTTAAGTTTCATATTGAATATCATTCCAAAGATGAAAGAGTAAAATTCTATCGAAGGTTTAATAATATTTAATTAATTAAGAAGAATTATCAATACTACAACAATATTCAACAAAGTGGGATATTCCCAGATTTCATGTTGAGTGACCACAAATGGATCAAGAACTACTCGAGGAATCATCAGTAATTAAAGCTGAATTACCTCAAGAATATAAGTTCGTTATAAAAACTAATTATACTCTTCTGCAAGTACATGAAGTGATCAACTTCATTGTACCCTATATTATGCATAATACTCAAAAATCGCGCATGGGTCATTTTACGACAATAAAGTTCCCCCTTTTATAAGGGTTGTTCTTCTCAGTCTTACATCATGAGTTCGTACCATGACAATTTTAGTTTGGATTGAATTCAAAGAAGTGCTATGAATTTATCATATAATATCAATGTTGATCTAGCCGAAGTAAATGGCATAAATCAACTCAAAATAAATAGAACGTTTCATGCTTTATCAAATATTAGTCTCGCCAAAACAAATAGTTGAGCCACAGGTCATAAACGGTTCATGCATAAAAGAACTTTAAATTATTTCACAGTTCAAGTAATAGATTAAGAAATCAGATGCACTAGGTGTGAATAACAATAATCATTATGAATGTGAATAACCAACAATAATTATTCACTAATCATACTTTGAAATTAATAACTCAAGTGCAATTAAGAAACTTGCCATCATGCGAATATTCAATAATAATATTAGATATGGAATAATCAACAATAATTATCCACTAAAATGCTTGAAAAATAATAACTCGAGTTTGAGTTTGAGTTAGAGAACTTGCCTTGTCTGTAGTCTACTGCTATGAAAATAATTATATCCGGTTAGCAATCTATCTACCTTCCTTTGAAAGACCTATAGTTGACCTCTCGATTAGCAAATCATATACTTATTCATAATATCATTATTCTATATTAAATTGCCTAATATTTAGTCACACGGTTAAATATTAGTTATTACATTAATTCCTTAGTAACATTATTATCACTTGATAATATTACTATTACGTAAACATTATCTTCACTCATCCTTTAATAATACTTTATTTATTCCTTAGTATTATTAATCAACTAATAATATTTTATTCACTTACTAATATTATTACCCTCTTAATAATATTTTATTCATTTACTAATATTATTAACCTTTTAATATTCATGTATTAGTATTTTATTCCTTTACTAATGTTATTATATTTTAATAACATTTTATTTAATTAATTAATTAATAATATTTTAATCATCTAATAATACTTTAATCTAATATTATTAATCTTTTAATAATATTTTAATCTAATATTATTAATTATATTAATAATATTTTAATCTAATATTATTAGTCATTAATAATATTTATTAATGTTATAATCTAATATTATTAGTCATCTAATTATATCTTAAATTAAATTTTAATCTCAATATTTTTATTTATTTAAAAATATCAGATTCTAACATTATTAATATCATCATAACATTTTAATAATTTATTAGGCCAATAAACAATTTATTTTAATTATTTATCCTTTATTAAATCACTTATTTAATACCCATAAAAGGTCATAAATAATACTTCTTATTATAAATTACCAAAATATCCTCAAATAGTCAGAATATTATATATTAGGAGTATTCAAGCTTTAAAATCACATTTCCCTTATTTATGACACCATTTAGCTATTTATTTCCTTTTATTCATAACTTCATCATTTTTAGGAAAATTACCAAATTGATCCCAAAAATTCTTCTTTTCTGGATTTGGCCATTGTATGGCCCAATAATGAATTCCAAATTTTCTTGGAATTTTATAAAGTGATTTACTATTTTTAAAGTGCCTAAAATACTCAGATTTTGCTACGTTTTTCATAAATCGAGTTTTGCTCAGAAAATTCTGAAACTTTCAGCGTAAACTCTCATAACATATATTAACTTACTATAAAAATTTCAGATGTTTCAAATGTATTCACAGTGAGGAATCTGGGTAAGAATATGTTAGGAGTCCTTCACAGTAAAAGCCATTACACACAAACTACAAATCGAAATGCGTATGTTCTTTTTACTACATGTAAATAACTTCTCAAGTTACCTCTATGATTTTTGTCAGATTTTTAAAAGGTTCATAACTGGCTGAAACAGCCTTAGGAAAAATGGGGGCAGTAGCTTTTGTTAGGGTTAGGGTTCTTCAAGCTTTTTGTGGATTATTTTGGGGAAAACAGTCCCCATGGCTTCAATACTAGCTAGGTTTGTGTTCTACCACTTGGGTTTACTAGAAAACTCATGTATCTAGCACCCCCCCCCCCCAATTTGACGAATCATAAATCCAAGCTATAAAACTTGAGTTACACAAGATTTAGTGGAAGAAAAACTAGGGTTTCACCCCCTTAAAGAACACATGTTCATTTTCTTCCTCTAACTCTCTATTCTAATACTCAAGATACTTAGTTTCATACATGAGATATGTAGAACTATGGTACCTTGGGTCTTAGAACATAACCCCATCAAACTTTGATATCAAACAAAATAGAAGAAGAAGAATAACTAGAAAAGTTCTCACCTAGTTTTCTTGGCAACCTTTCTTGTTCTTCCAAAGTAGGAGATGTGTTTTAGGGTGCATGAACTATGCTAAGCTCTTCCTCTTTTCCTCTCACAAAATCCGAACCATCTCTCTATTACTAAGCTTGGGAGAAAAAGAAAAAAGAAATGAACATGAAAAGAAATGAAATGAATTGGAATGGACTAAAGGGATGCTTGCAATCCTTTTATCCCCCATACTTTCTTTGCCCATTAGACAATACCCCTTATCTTATCTTTAAATATGCTTAATGAGATTCCCAACCAATGAGGAGTAGACAACAATGTCTTTGTGTAAGAGATTGGGAAAAGTAAGGTGATTAGCTATAAAAGGAAAGTGGGTTAGCAATATTTCATGCCTTAAAAGGCCCTCCCAAAACCGGCCACTTAAGCTCCCATTATCCTCCATTTTTTTTTATTTTTAATGCCCTAATTTGATTAATCAAATGTCTAAAATGTCCTTAATCAATAGTGCTAGGGTTTGGTCTTGCATTTTATTTCTTTTGGGCTTCTAATTTAATTAGTTGGGCTATGTAAGTAACATAGTTTAACAATTTTAATTTATATTACCCTAATTATTTATTTAGGATTTTTATTCCCAATCTTATGGAATTTAATTACTTATACATGTCTCTTTAATTAATAACCTAATTAGGTTTTCTTTAATTAGGTTTAAAATTATTAATCACTTGAAATAGACAAAATTAATCTATTAGGTTAGTATAACTTTTAAATACTAACTTTTCCTCAATAACATAACCCTTAGTTTATTTAATTATCTTATATAATTAGGTTATGTGGCTTTCCTTTTTAATGAAATCTATAAATATACATATCCATAACTATAGTATATATATTTATTTAGCCATACCCATTTCCACACAGTCCTCACATATTTATTCACTATATAATAGTCATACTAATTAATCATTTAAAGATTATAAATATTTTTATTTAACATTCAAGGCTAACATTCAAGCTATGTTAATGTTTCAACATAACTTATCATACTCTTTCTTAATCAACTTGATTAAGTATTGATCTTAGTTAATTTGAAATAATTAAATTAACTATCTTGTTTAATTTATATCTCATAACACATATTCACTTATAAACTAAAAAATTATTCGTAAAAATTTAAATATATAATCATATAAAGTTCTAGGTCCTTACATGAACTTGGTGTGGTTCATAGCATTAGAGGAGAAGTACCTTTATTCTGTGACAACACCAAAACTGTTGCACATGCCAAAGAACCTAGGTCTCATCAGAAATCCAAACACGTGTTGCTACAGTTTTATTTGATTAGAGATATCATCGAAAGAAGAGATGTCACCCTGAAGTGTGTGGACTCTCAAGATAACATTGCAGATACATTTACTACAACTTAAACACAACAACAATTTGATCGTCACTTGGAGAAGATGGGTATTAAATACCATGGCGATTGGCTTTATTGCAAGTGGGAGATTGAAAGTAGTAGGCACACAAGCCAATCATATTTGATATGATGTAGTATATACTTTGTAATCTTATTCATTTATTAATAATAAAAGTTTATTTATAAAATACTTTTATTTTATCTACATGGTGTTGTTATATTAAATGTGATAAACCCATAGTTTTGAACAATGCTTTTAGAATTATGATGATGATCATGTTAATGAGATCTAAATTCTTAAATAGCTTAAAACTAAAATTGTTCTCAATCGTTGGATTACTAAAAAAGAGATTAGTGAATCCAGATAGATTCATACATACTTTGTTTGCTCTTAGGAAGAAGATGATTGATCTCATAATTATTTCTGTGAAAATACTAAAGAAAGTATGTAGGTGCTTATTAGAGAATACGTTCACTGAACGTGGTTCGCTAAAAGAATTCTTAATGGAGTTTTATTTGCCTATCAATAGGAATTTCTTAAGTGATAGTAGTACAAATCCTTGGACTTGAGATCATCATAGTTTTTTGTGTATAATGAGTTATGCTTTGACATATTCCTTAAGACTCTAAGGGTATATCAAATGGTATGTTTTGGTATAATAAGTTGTACATGGAGATAATGAATATTTAACAAAGAATCTACCGCTTCTAGTAAAACAAGAGAATGTCATATGTTATTCGATAAATGACAACTCAATAGTCCTTAGCCAAGACATAATAAAATTAGAAAGTAGTTTCTAATTTGCATTATTTAGAGTTGTGCATTTGAAAATCGAAAGACATATAATTAAATAAAATAAGATTTGATAGTAATTTTATGGATTATATTTAATTGGTGTAAGGATTGAATTGTACGGTAAAAGGATTGAATTGTACGGTAACTATTCACTGAAAGATTCTTTTGTGATTAATGTTGAAATATATATTATCTGAAAAGTCGTTGATCGCTAAGGGGGCTTACCCTTATTGTAGAATAATTATTATTTATTTAAATGAATTAAATAGTTTTATTTATTTATTTAAATAAGATTAGAATTGTTCTAGTTGATTTATTCACAACCGATTTAATATTGAGAACATAAAGGGGTCACACCGTAAAAGGATAATATTTATTTAAGAAGTAAATGGCATAATCATAACAATAAGTAAGTATATTTAATTTAATCTATGGTGATAGAATAAATTAAATTTCTTAATATTTATTATTTAATATTTTGAAAACTATTAAATATAAATTAATAAGAAGAGTCTTCTTCTTCTTCTTCTTCTTCTTCTTCTTATTATTATTATTATTATTATTATTATTATTATTATTATTATTATTATTATTATTACTATTACTATTATTATTTAATTCCTAAAAGGATTTGGAAATTAATTAATAAAAGTACTCTCATAAGTTCCTAATTAGATTAGGAATCTAATTAATTAAAAAAGTTTAATTAATTAAAATAAAATCATATTCCTAAATGGTTTAGAGGGTTGCCTACATCTATAAATAAGAGAAGTTTTATTATGGGTTAGGGTTAGACAAACTTTCAAGAGTTGTGAGAGTAATTGCAATTTCTATAGAGATAGAAATTAATTAGGGTTTTTTCAACACCCGTCTTCTTGAATAGATATTATTCCTTGGTGGATCACCTCTAGATGCCAAACACTTAGGTGACTAACGTTGATCTAAAGAAGGAATCTCATCGGTGTAATTCAAGGAGGACGCGAAGAACTTGGAATTGAACTCTTACATGAGGAAGTTTTGATCTATGAGGGTATGATTCTATATTCTCCATCTCTTTCATATAATTGATAATTGAGCACAATGTAGGATCATGGTGATGGTTTGTATAAAAAAATTTAAATTTGATTTTATCGTGTTTCCACTTTGTTTATGTAATTTGATTGAATGTATGTGTAATATTTAAACCTTACAAACATTTGTCCTTTTAATGCATTTTGAGACATTTAATTTAAGCTAAATTCACTTTGTACAAAAGACCATTTTTTGATTCTTCCTTTTAAAATTGGTCTAATTAGCATGTATTCAATTAAATCAGTTTAAGCAATTATGTTAACTTCACAAGTAAATAATGTGAGGGATTGAAACAAATTTCCCAAAATAAATTTATACGAGTCACGAGTTAGACGAATATTTAAAAATTGCATTGTTATTTCATTTTTTGGTCAAATTTCAAAATTTTCCTTACAAGTTGTCACTTAATTTTAATTTGGCCCTTTGAGTTGTAAAAACCTCAATTTGAGTCCTTCAAGTAGCCAATTTATTCAATTGACTCCTAACTTTGTCTTTGACTCAATTGAGATTTTTGCAATGAAGGACTCAATTGAATAAGATTAGCCACTTGAGGGACTCGATTGTAATTTTTACAAATTAAAGGGCCAAATTAAATTTTGTTAACAACTTGGGAATACTTTTGTAATTCGGCCTTTTAAAAAAAATCTAACTACTACAAACACTTGAATTGTGTACTTGTTGTCCAATCCAAATTACACCCCAAAAACCCCTAAAACTATCAGTTAGGTTGTCATTGATGTCTCATAATTCTTTTTATAGCACCCGTACCTCTATTAAAGAGAGGAATCAGCTACAAAATTGTAATGGAGAATCAAAGGTGCAACAATTTTATTGTGTATGCTTTGAAAAGATAAAAAAAAAAAAAAAGTTCAACAACTTTACTGTGTATGATTTGAAGATATTAATAGGTGTGAGGCTTTTAGCTACTAGTAAACGTATTATATGAATTTAAGAGCCTGCAAATTTGGGTAACCAAACAAGTAATACTTGCTAGCTAGGTTTGTTCTGCAACTATTTAGTGTACGATTATTTGGGCTCATTATATTTGGTATGGTCCGCATATTTATACTTTTTTTATGTTCCAAAATGAGAAATTAATTTTATTTCGTTTTATTGGAATTTTGACTATTTTTTAGATTTGACAAACTTGGACTAAATATTAAGATGATTTCTTTTTGTGAATAAATATTTTTTGAAATAAAATGTGTAACTGCTAATAAAATTTAATAAATATTTTTTATATTCAAGTATGTTGTTGACAAACCTTAGTTCAATGGCCCAATGCTATTCCATTTTTTGTTTCTTTCTTAGGGACCAGGTAGTACAGGGCCTGGCTACCCTGCAAAATTTGAAATTATTTTAATGTTTTTAAATTTTAATATTTTTATTTCTGATACCCCAAGATTTATGAAAAAATTAAAGTATATATTACTTTTTGAAAATATAGAAGAAAATACTCTCACTATTCTACATATAAGAGTCATTTTAAAAAAAAAATTCAGTCGATTTGAAATAAGGGCATACTCATAAATATAACACTCCTCTCATTTTTTTGAATATCATAATATGAATATCAAATTTTATGATTTGTCTTTGCTCCTCTTTGAGTACTACAAAAGATCTATTTTTCTTCTAACATAATTAGCGGTACAATAAAATTTATCCCAAATTATTGTGTTGATACTGTCACTATAAATATAATATTTATGTACTAAATGTGCATTAAAAAAATTAAGGAGATCGTTATCTAGTTAAAATGAACAAACACACACATGCATGTGCACGCGCACACACAAACACACACACACAGACACACATATATATAGAGGACTGATGCATAGCTAATGTTGTAAATTTAACTTTATCTTTACAACAAATCGTGATCATCCAATCACGTATCTAATGGTAAAAATTATCTCTCGTCCGCAGTTTAATATTGCGGAGTTCGCACAACTAAAGTGCGGATTCAAAAATTATCAAAACGCCCTTCAAGATTCGCACTTTAATAGTGCGGACGATAAGTTTCAAAATATTCAGTATATTATTATAATATTAAAATTAGTGGCATTTTTGTAATATTCTCATCCGCAATATTAAAATGTGAACGGTGAGTTTATATATATATGGGACCTATTTCATAGCATGTGCTTGCTAAGGTCACTATTCTAGCAAACAAATCTTAACCGTTAATCCAGATATTCAATGGCACAAAGAAGAATTTGTTTTTTACGTCTGCATCTCTTGTGACGCCCCCAGAATAGGTCCACACAACCCATTCTGAGTTGTCAAATACATGGTACAGAATACAAACTTCATTAATACAACTGTATAGAAAAATACGATTACATAAGCTGTGAGTTTGAATACAAATATTGTCTTGTAGATAATATCCAAACTCAAATAAAGTCTTTATTACAATTATTGTCACACTATTTTACAAAATAGTGAGGAATACTATAATAGCTATCTTAGACCATTACTCCACTTCCCGATTAGTCTCAGCTACATTAATTCTCGCCTCCTGAGAAGAACAATAGAACCAAAAGAAAAAGGGTGAGCTTAACTAGCCCAGTAAAGAATATTATGACTAAGATAATGTAAAACAAATTATCCTTAATCCTCACCAGGAAAAAATCTAATAGAATACATTAGACAATATGTTTTAGATCAACAACTGCAGCGGAAATAACAATCCATTAAAAGAGTCAAGTAGAGCATGATGTCTACTATCTTCTATGATTTAAAAGTCCATTATCAATATTTTCTCCATGTAACACCAATCAATAATTATTTCCAATCAATGAATTATCTATGCACTACGGTCCAAAGATAATCATTTCTATCACCAGTGGTCATGATCACGTCAGACACTTGTCCATCTATGCATTACGGGCCAAAGAGGACTTTCACCACAAACCTTTATCTGTACATCAAAGGTCATGAATATACCAATACACAATTTCTGGTCATAATCATACCAATCAATAGTCCATCTTTGCACTACGGGCTAAAGATATCTTTCAGCACACTATAAGCACGAGGATGATGACAATGATATAAGGAATCAATCAAGGATAAATATTAGAGATTTATAATTCAATTTATCCAGAGTTCAAGAATATCCAAATTGTCAACCTGATCACCAATTGTAGAGTAAAATTCAAGAAGGATATTCATGTATTAAAAATAATTTGGACAGAAAAGAAATTAATTTTGTCGTAAATAGTATCCCGAATGAATAGTACTCAAATGAAAAGAACCCCGAATGAATAGTACCTCGACATAAATGGGTTAAATGCAAAGTCGTCCACTGAACTTTTTTGATATTAGGGTATTGAGTCCCTTTCTTCCGGTCAATGCAAATTGAGCCCCTTTCTATTCAAAAATTTGGACTTTGAACCCCCCAGGCGCCACATGTGCGTTGACCTGCTGACATGGCACACATTATTATTATTATTATTATTATTATTATTATTATTATTATTATTATTATTATTATTATTATTATTATTATTAAAGGAAAGAAGGAACACAACCGCTACAAGTTGTTAAGTCTTGATCAATTTTTTTTTTCAAACATCTGACTTAGTGGGACAATGGTAGGAAGGTAAAAAAAAACACCAAGTCGCTACATGTTGTAGCGGTTGGAATATTTTATAACAAAATTCTCTTTTTTTATATAAAATTGGATAAAGTAACGATTTTACACGTGCGTTGTAACGCCCCCAAAATAGGTCCACACAATCCATTTTGAGTCAGCAAATACATGATACAGAAAATAACTACAACTTTATTATTACAATTATCGTGCAAAATACGACAACACATATGCTGTGAGTTTTAATACAAATATTATCTTCTAGACAATATCCAAACTCAAATAAAGTCCTCATTACAATTATTGATACACTATTTTATAAATAGTGAGGACTGCTAAAACAACTGTCTTGAACCATCACTCCACACCCCGACTAGTTCCCGCTATATTCTCGCCTCCTGAGAAGATAAATAGAACAAAAAGGGAAAGGATGAGCTCAACTAGCCCAGTAAATAATATTATGACTAAGATAATAAAAAATAAATTATCGTTAGCCTTCAATAAATCAGATAAAATATAATAGACAATAAGTTTAGATCAATATTCGCAACGGAAATAACAATTCATTAGAAGAGTTAAGTAGAGACTGAAGTCTACTGTCTTCTATGATTTAAAAGTCCATCATCAATATTTTATCCATATGACATCAATCAATATACATCTTGAACAAAATATTCATCTTTGCACTACAAGCCAAAGATATTCATTTGTATCACCAGTCGGTCATGTTCATCTCAACACATGTCCATCTTTGCACTACAGCCAAGGATATTCATCAAGTAATCATTCATCTTTGTACTATATGCCAAAGATATTCATTTATATCACCATTGAGGATTATAAAAATATTTTAAAGAAAACAAATCTAGTGAGATAAAAGAACAAAGATTAGGGATTCGTACTTTAGTTAATCCAAGTTCAAAAATACTCCATAATAAACAATTGTGGAGTAAAATTTAAGAATGAAGATCAAGACATGGATACAATCAAAGATAATAACCATAATAGACAACTTAGACAAAGAAAAAAAATTAATTTTTCTATGAATAGTGTCGTATTCGTGAATAGTGCCGTATACGTGAATATTAACCCCGACACAAAAAGGTAAAAGTTTCACAATTAAATTTATATCAATATTTCGGTATAATGATATTAAAAGAAATAATATCATTTATAAAAAAAATAACATCTCTTACCTCAAAAGAATAGTACTTCTGGCTGAAATATTGGATATAATACTGAAGGAAACTTGCACTAAATAGTAACACTCAAAGTATTTAAATACTCACAAAAATACGCTCGATATTATAGAGAGAAACTTCTGATTCTGGTGTGATTTTCAATTCTAACCTAAGCAACCTATTTATAGGAAAATACTTAGAACGCCAAAGCATAAAATTTAATAAAATATTATATTTATAAAAAAAATTGCACACCTCCTTGTCCATTTCATCAGCCCACACAAGTGGGGCCCACCTCACAAAAAACGTTTTTCATTAAGAAATATTTATAACCCCAAAAATCAATTTAGACCCAATATTTCGAAACTTCAATAATTCATAATCAATAGCCCTTTTATCAAAAAAATACGAATTTTATGTCCATTCCATAAAAAATTTAATTCTCTACAACTTTGTAGAAGAAAGTTTTTCTAAATTTTAAACGAAAAATGACTGAAATCCACATACGGATGAACTTGCAAGCTATAATCAAATTTCAGTCAAAAAATCGGGCCACCAACATATTTAACATGTTTTTTGTAACAAAAATACTCCAGACCCAATTTGTTCTCTTCCTCCTCATTTATTCATATATTGGGCATTCATTGTAAAAATATCATCGTTATTATATTATTATATTATTACATCATACACTTATAATATAATATTATAATAATATATTTGAATGAATTATTTTATCGAAGAAGATAAAATATCAACTCTTAATAATTGTCTATTTAAAAATTTCTCCATTACATAAATATTTTCTTATCAGTTTTATCAATAATTAATTATTCACAAATAATATTACAGAATCTCAATAATGACAACCAGGTCGTTCCTAGGAAAGAGGGGGCTTTCTGATAAGGATTTCTTCTTACTGGCGCGTAATTAGGTGACCAGACCCCTTTTTTAGACATAACTTCCTTAGACATTGCCAATAATGCTATCTAATAATATTATTCAAATAATATGAATTATTGATCTGATAATGGAAAATACTGTGTAGTGACAATTATTGAATCAATAATATAAAATATCAAAGTAGAAATTATTGAATCAATAAAATAAAATATTGAACAGTAATTACTGTAAAAATTATTGAGTAGTGACTTCTTACATAAGAATCAATAATTAGAGTTATTGTGCAATACCGTGTGCTACTGTGCAACACCGCGTATTACTGTATGTTATACTTGTCGTTTTCTTCATCCGATAGTTTTTCGTTATGGGCCCACAAATGGTTGCGCAGTCTTACGAATATTCTTCGACAGCAAGAATATTCCACGACCAAACGAATATTCTCCGACAACAATTCGTATTTTATAACCACTTGCTTATTTAAAATATTTGCGCATTTTACTCATAACTAACCACATTAATCAAATCAACCCTTTACTATTTCAAAATAGAGAAAATTCAATTTTATAAAAAGTTGGGGTCTTAAATGTGTGTTGACCAAGTGAGGCCCTATCAATTAAA
Source organism: Panax japonicus (assembly GCA_020205505.1). Classification (NCBI taxonomy): domain Eukaryota; kingdom Viridiplantae; phylum Streptophyta; class Magnoliopsida; order Apiales; family Araliaceae; genus Panax; species Panax japonicus. Next base: position 16,665,560 of record CM035112.1, read on the forward strand.
TTAGAAGCCGCTACAATCTCAGCCTTTTATTTAATTGATCTACGACTGACATATTGGTTGCTGGAATAGTGATCTGGACAACCGATTGTCATGTCTTGAATTCCTATATATATATATATATATATATATATATATATATATATATATATATACACACACACACACACGCTACAAGCTGTTAAGTCTTGATCAATTTTTTTTTTTGAAACAACATCTGACTTAGTGGAACAATGGAAGGAAGGTAAAAAAAATTAAACACTAAGCCGCTACATGTTATAGCGGTTGGAATATTTTATAACAAAATTCTCTTTTTTTTTATAAAATTGAACAAAGTAACGATTTTACACGTGTGTGTTGACCAAGTGAGATCCTATCAATTAAATTAGAAGCCACTACAACATGTAGCGGCTGGGTATAAATTATATTCAATCTCAACCTTTTATTTAATTGATCTACGACTGACATGTTGTGTAATACTAATACCCGAAAAAAAAAATTATGCTCATATTTTAAATATATTGTTTGAATTTTTTTTGTCTTTAAATTGGGTCAAAGTAGTCATTTAAATTATGTGGGTTAATAAATATTAATAAGTGATAGATAATATTATGTGATTAAAATTTGGACCTTAATATTAATTTAACCCAATTAGAAATTTATTAGGACAACTTAATTAATAAATAGCTAAACCTAATATTACTTCATTATACAAACTGAATAAGAAGAGGAACGGGACAGAGGTGGCTATTTTGGATACAAAGGGGCTCGGGTGAAGAAAGACTAGAGATTTTGATCACTACTGAGAACTTTCATCAGTAACAAGTACATTATACATTATATAAAGTGAGGGTAAATCATATGGTTCCATATTAAATTATTAAAGTTAGTATGTTATTTTTGTCATCATAAGCAAGTACTTTTGTAATTCAAGAACTAAGAATGAATTTTAAAGATGGGAGAGTTTATTTATTAATGTAATACTTATACATGTATTACACTGATGTACTTATTATTATCACTTTATTCCAATCAGATTGAACGGAGGGAGTAGTCTGTGATTAATTTTTGAAGATCTTAAAATAATAAATTGATGATTTCTTTAAATAAAAAAAATATATGGCAGTAGTAATTAAAATTTACGAAAGCTTGCATAATTTGTAAGAGATGTTATACAAATAAATATGTATGACTATATGGAATGAATTAAATCTTAATATTATAAGTAATTATATTTTATAGTCGTACCAAATAGAAGTGTTCATATTTTTATAAATGTACTTACATTTAGTATTATTGTGACGCCCCCAAAATATGTATACATCACCTATCTTGAGTCGCCAAATACATGGTACAAAATTCAAATACAACTTAATTATACAACAGTCGTGTAAAATACGACAAAATATATGCTGTGAGTTTTAATAAAAATATTGTCATCTAGACAATATCCACACTCAATTGAGTTCTCATTACATTTATTATCATACTATTTAACAGAATAGTGAGGACTACTAATGCTATTATCTGGCTCGTCACTCTGTTCCCCGACTAGTCCCTGCTACGTTCTCATTTCCTGAAGAGAATAATGAAAGTAAAAGGGTGAGCTCAACTAGCCCAGTAAGAAATATTATAACTAAGATAATACAGAATAAATTATCGTTAGCCTTCAACAGTGTTAAACTGATACAATATAACAAACATCAATTTTAACTGCAGCGGAACAAGCAATCCATTAAAAGAGTCAAGTAGAGAATAAAATCTACTATCTTTTATGATTTGAAAGGTTTTTTTATCACTTTTATCGCTGGGACTCAGCTTAATAAATAATCCACATCATCCCTATACTACGGCCAATGATATTCATTAGTATCACAACCACAAATTATTTATGCACTACGGGCCAAGGATATTCATGTATTCATCAATGGTCATGATCATGCCAACAACTGTCCATCAATGCACTACAGGACAATGAGAACTTTTACCATATCATTTGAAACATTACAGTCATGATTATACCGATTAATCCCTGGTCATAATCTTACCAAGTCCATCTATGAACTACAGGCCACATATGACTTTCAACATAATATAAACATGAGGATGATCACAATGATATAAGAATTCAATAAAACAAGTTCAAGAATTAATTTATCCAAGAACTAATAACGTCCAAATTGTCAACAAGATACTTCTTTGTAGAGTAAAATTCAAGAATGCTCAGAAGAATATTTCCATGAAAAGATACTAGATGAAGCGCAAATATCAAGGATGTTCCACAAATTTCATGGAGTATAGAAGTCAAAACTTTAACCAACTGAGTATAATAAAGAATGGAATAACAAAAGAAATTATCAGGCATGCGATAGACCGCACAGACAGGTTATTCCAACAGAATAATAAATAACTGAACCAGGTCATGCGTAAACGCACAGACAGGATATTCCAACATAATAATAAATAACGGAACCAGGTCAGGCGAAATTCGCACCGACAGGATGTTCCAACAGAATAATAAATAACGAAACCAGGTCATGCGTAAACGCACAGACAGGATGTTCCAACAGAATAATAAAGAATGGAATAACAGAAGAATTTTACCATATATGCGGTACTTCACATTGATAGGTTATTCCAACATAATGATAAAGAATAGAATAACAGAAGAATTTCACCAAGTATAGTGAAGACCGCGTATACAGGTTATTCCAATAGAATAAAAAAATGGAATAACAGAAGTTCTCTTCATGAATACGAAAGAAATAATACTCCTTACCTTAGAACAAACTGGATATAGGAGTAGTGAAGTAGCAGAATACTTTTCTTCTTTCTCTCTATAGTTTCTCTCTCTAGAGTTTCAGTGAATTCGTAAGAAATAATGAAGGAATGAGCTTCTATTTATAGGAGAATAGACTGAATAGTAACTAATTCCTGAATGGTCCAGATTGATTTACTTTTAAACGGACGGTCCAGATTGGTTTACTATAAAATATTCTAATAAAACTAAATCTTTTAAATTAAATATAATATATTCTATTTATAATCTAATAAAACGAATAACTTTATAAAAGTACTCTGTTTTATATAAAAAGATTTTACTATGCAAAATACTATGCAGATACTATGCAAATACTATGCATAATAAAATATAATATATTCTATTTATAGTTTAATAAAATGAATAACTTTATAAAAGTATTTTATTTTATATAAAAAGATTTTACTATGCAAAATACTATGCATAATAGAATATAATATATTTTATTTATAGTCTAATAAAATGAATAACTTTATAAAAGTATTCTATTTTATATAAAAAGCTTTTCTGTTTTATTAAATTAATAATACTAATAAAACAAAACTTCATCATTATTATTATAATTCACATTATTAATCGACCAGGTCATTCCTAGAAAAGAGGGGGCTTTCCAATAAGGATTTCTCCCTATTGGAGCGCAATTAGGTGACCAAACCTCTCCTTGGCAGAACTTCTAGACATCATTAATATTGCAAATAATAATATTAATAACTTCATCGTCTCAATTATTGATTTAATAATATATAAAATATCGATAATAATTGAATCAATTAACGTGAGATACTATGCAACAATTACTAAAGCAATAATTAAACAAAACTAAGTGACTTCTCACGTAAGCATCAATAATCAATACCGTGTGCTACTATGCAACCACCACTACAAAAAAAAGGGTCATTGGCGACGGGATCAATACCGACGGCACAATCCCCGTCGACAATAATGTCAATATCGATGGCATAGCTGTCGCCAATGATAGCCGTCGCTAATGACCCTTTTATTCGCGCCAGACATTCCCGGTGGAGGGAAAACGTCATTGGCGACGGTGTTGCTTTTATTATCGACGGGGGTTGCCGTCGGCATTGACTTAATAGCGACGGTTTCATTATCAACGGTATTTGCCGTCGAGAATGACAATTAAAACCTCTTCGACGGCAACGACTCCTTTTATGAAATTTTCTTCTCTATTTTTCTTTCCCTCTCAATATCAGCCATTTTCGCTCCTTAATTTTCCCACGAATCTCAAATTGGGTTTATTGATTCTCTAAAGTTAACCCATTTCACCCATTTTGGTTTATTGATTCACAGGCAACCCATTTCTCTCATCCTTGTTGCAACACCTCCCCTTTCGTCGCTGTAATCGAGGCCTGCCTCTGACCGGTCCTCCGACGGTACCTCCGACCGGCGGTCCTTCTCCTGGTTTGCATTGGTAGGCTCATAAACATGTAAGATTTTGAACATACAACAACATTTAGTAAGTGTGCTATAATTGGGGCTATGATTTTTATCTCCTCTTTAAATTATTTAGGTTCAAGTTGGGTATTTAATATGAAACTATATAATGATTCAAGGTTGAACTTCTGTTGAACTGTATTTGGTTTAATATGATATTAATTTGTATGTGTACATTTTCAGCCTCATAAACATCTGTTATGTTTACCATTATGCAATTTCTGTAATAATTTCTTCATGAATTTTAAGTTTAGTAATGTATATTTACTTTGTTATCATTATTTTTACTATGACAATATCGACTGCCTTATATTTATCCTCATAATAATAGAGGTATGTTTAGAGTTAAGCAAGACATAATTATTTTTCAAGATTAGCATTATTATTGTGATTAAAAATTATTAGAATAATTTATTTATTTTTTCAAAAAATAACATAATAATTAATTAAGTGCGTTTGTAATAGACAGATAGGACACTCATTTGCTAGATTGTGACAAACTGACAATGTTGAAAGATTTGCAACCAAAAATAGCTTTTATACAAAAACTGTGATTATTTTTGTTAATAAAAACAATCAAAATATGTTTTAATTTAATTTAATTGATTGAGCTAATTAAACTCTATCTGTCTCCCGACCCGACCATGTGCCATGATCTTTCACAACAAACATACAATACAATCTGTTTTATAATCTTCATTAGCCAATCCAAATGTTTACATTATAGTATATAGAAACCACAGAAACATCTCTCTATATCTATATCTATATATATAGATATAGATATAGATATAGATATAGATATAGATATAATTGGTTTAGGTTAACAAAGTAAATAATTTCTGTACTTGTTGAACTGTTATGTTTTTTTAAGTTTGTTTTTGTATGGTTTTTCAGTTGTTAGTACAATGAGAGAAGTCAGGGAGGATTCACATTTCATATTTACCAAATTTGATTCTATTGTATGTAATGTATAGTCTGCAGGCTCTAGTAGCATAATATGTATGTAGTGTCATTTAGAGTAGTTAGGAACCACATATTCCATTTTTCATCGTTAAGTTGTCTTTACATTGCATCATCTGTTATCTTAATACAAAATTTTGTTCGAAATTTGGTTCATTTATTGGGTTATTGAAGATTGCTCAACTTGGTGAATATAGTGATTATAATATGATCTGAGAGTCTAAGAAAGTGATCTTCTTTGTGTTTCTTTGATTTCTTCTTCATTCTTGAAAAAATCTGGCTTTTTTATCTTCAGTAATCACTATGATCAAATGCGTGTGCATTTGATCACTTGACATGCACATATATTTTCATATAGTTTAGGAAGCTTAGAAACCCGTTTGAGATTCACTTAGTAGGAGTGAATCTCAAATAGTCCCCGTTTTGGGACTGTTCTTGTATGTTTCGATCTCACTTAGGTCGGTGTTAACGACTTGAGCACGTCTTTATATTTTTTGAATTTTCGGTCAGTATATATCTCTTGATGTTCTTCGGGTGCATATTTAGACTACGATGTGTTAGTCTATTTCGTGTACTTGAAGACCATGGGGAGGTGCTGCCGAAAATTCTGAAAAATGTAAAGATGTGTTCAAGTTGTTGACATCAGTGAGGCGACACATCCGGGAATGGGATAGAAGCCTGACCCGTTAGAGTGGGAGATGAAGTTAGGAAACTCATAAGCTTGCATATACATTAACTTGGAGACTTGATTGTGTTTGTCTAACTTTCCATATATATAGCAGACAGTTGTCCGAGATATGTGTTGATCGAAGTTGGATGGAACGTAGGGTAGCCACTGATAGGAGTGGGCTTAGCTCTGAGTATCGTAGTGGGGTTGAACAGTTTCTCAACTTCGCGTTTGAGCAAGTCAGCGGCGGTGAGATCAGATGTCCTTGTAAGAGGTGTGTGAATGAAGTATGGAAGGAAAGGAGTGATGTCATGTGCGACTTATTTGCGTATGGGTTCAAGCAGGGTTATACGACATGGATCTATCATGGGGAAACATGGTTGGATGAACATGAATCAGAACCGGAATCCAGAGGTGACGAAAACTTTGACTGTACTAACATGATAGTCGAAGATGCTGGTTCGTACTTTCAGTGGAATACAGACAGGGATGGAAGTAGCGTCGAGCAAGAGCCGAATGATGGGGCTAAGGGTTTCTATGAGTTATTGCATGAAGCAGCGACACCACTGTATGACGGGCACGAAAAAAACACCGTCTTATCTGCTGTGACTAAGTTTTTACACTTCAAGAATGAGCATGACTGTAGCGAGAGAGGTTTTAATGAACTGTTAAGCATTGTGAAGGAGTGTTTACCTGCAGGCAATAAGTTATCGGAGTCGTACTATGATGTGAAGAAAATGGTCAAAAGGCTCAATCTAGGGTATGAGAAGATTGATGCTTGTGAGAATGACTGTATGTTGTATTACGGTGATGTCAATAAAGATAAGAGGTCGTGTGATATTTGTGGTACAAGTAGATACTGTGAACAGCGCAAGAAAAAGGGAAAAGACGTGTCGAGAAAGATCTTACGTTACTTTCCCATTGCCCCGAGGCTTCAGCGGTTGTTCATGTCAATACATACCGCCGAGGATATGAGGTGGCACTCTACACGGGACATAGTCGAAGGTCAACTGACGCACCCGGCAGATGGGCTTGAGTGGAAAATTTTTGATAACAAGCACCCCTTGTTTGCTGAAGAGGTTCGCAATGTTAGGCTTGGACTTGCTACGGATGGGTTTAATCCATTTAACGGGCCTTACACAAAGCCCTACTCAACTTGGCCGGTGATTATTGTGGTGTATAACCTCCCGCCTTCGATGTGCATGAAAGATCCCTACATGTTCATGCCTTTACTGATTCCGGGTGATAAGAGTCCGAGTAAAGACATCAATGTATACCTCAGGCCGTTAGTTGATGAGTTGAAGATGTTGTGGGAAAAAGGGGTTCAAACTTATGATGTATCTCTTAAGCAGAACTTTGACATGAGGGCAGCTTTACTGTGGACAATAAATGACTTCCCGGCGTTAGGAATGATCAGCGGATGGTCGACTCATGGGGGCTTATCATGTCCCGTGTGCATGGGGTCAGTCATAACTATATATGTCTGGTGTAATTCTGTCAAGTTCCTTTCCAAACACATTGAGTATATAACTGTTGTGCAGTCAATATGATGTTGAAGTACGTGAAGCGAATCCGAGTATATCGGACGAGGATTTGCAAAATTTAAGAAATGGAGAATTTGTGCAATGGTTTAAGGATCATGTAAGTCTAACCTTTAAACGTTCAATGAATCTACCATCATAGACTTATTCTTATGGCGTAATTAACTTTAGAATATGTTGTGTTAATGTACATTAGGTCCTCGCAGATGAGTTAGCTGACAATCGACTAAAGCTTATAGCCGACGGCCCCGAAAGATCTGTAGATACTTATACATGTTGCATTGTCAACGGTTACAGATTTAAGTGTTGCGATATTGGGGAAGTCGCTTCTGCTGATTCTGGTGTTGTGGTGAAAGGTAGCTGCTATGATAACATTTGGGATGACTGGTATGGACGATTGCTAGAAGTTGTCGTTCTCAAATATTGGGGTCATAAAAAATTAATTTGCTTCAAATGTCATTGGTTTGATGTTCAGAATGGAGTTAAAGTAGATAAAAAATCAGGACGGGTGACTGTTAATGTTAAGTCAAAACTAAGACTGATGAGTGGTATGGACGAGCCTTTTATTTTAGCAAGTCAAGCGACACAGGTGTACTACGCGCGGAGTGTTAAGACTCCTTCAAACCCATGGCATGCTGTTATAACCACCAAAGCCCGTGGTTTTCAAGGCACAACTCCTCGTCCAGACGATGAACCTTTACAAGTCTAGTCTACTAGTGTCACACCTGCTGATGTGACAATTATTAGTGAGTCTAGTGAAGAAGAGGATGATGTTATCGCTGTCGAAAGTGAAGATGATGTTGTTGAGGAGGTAAATATAATTGAAGAAATCGTTGAAGACGACGAAGATGGTGATGACGACGATAGTGAAGATCTACTGCTCGAAGATGACGATTCTGATATTGATGGCTTTGATGATATAAATGATTAGGAGTATGTACTATTTGTGTCAGTTTAGTTGTATTCAAATGTAATAGTTTGTAGTAGTGCAATCATTATCTTCAACTTATATTAATCTACTAAATAAGGCGTTGAGTTGTTTTATGAGTATGTACTATTTATGTTGCATTCTTTTAATTGTATTTGTATGTAGGTTACTATTTATGTTGCATTCTTTTAATTGTATCTGTATGTTATCCTCTATGTTATCCCTCTTTTACTGTATGTTGCATTCTTTTAGTTGACAGTATACATACATATGGCGCGCACACCACACGGCGATCATGGTGGGCGTGCAGGTCGTGGGGGCCGTGGAGATTCTACGCGTGATGATCAGGCGGGATCGTCAGGTATAATTATATATGTTATTGGGATACACCTTATTATTTTTTATTTTATATTGTATTGACATTATATTCGTTTATATAAATATTGATGTATTTCAATACATAGGTGATCGACATAGGCCTCCGCGGGGACTAGCACGTGGCTTGCTAGGGAATCCCCCCCAGGCGCCTCTTATATGTCGTGTTGGGACTCATAGGTAATTTCATAATCCTATATAATATTACTATAATTTAAGTATTTAGTTCTTATATATTCTTTGTAATTTGCAATTTCAACTGTAGTATCCTTGACGCCACGCCAAGGAACACGTTGCTTGGGATCGTCCGCAACCGATTCTCAAGCCCGTGGATGAGATGGGCAGATGTGGATGATCGTACACGTCAGTTGATTATTGATGAATTTAAGGTAGGATGTCAATCATTCATATGCTAGTTTTATTAGACATTTGAATATTGATGTTACCTCTTTGATTGATGTAATCTCTTTGATTTATGTTGTCTACTAAACTTCTTAATGTGTAATGTGCATAGATATTATCGTTTTGAGGACGGGTAGGAAGCCCATGGCATGACTGTTCTGCACAGATACCTAGAGATGAATTGGCACAAGTGGGTCTACGATTGGAAGAAAAAGACCCAGACGAAGATGGCTGATGGACAGACACTTAACGATGTCCGGCCAGATTTTATATCTGCTGCAGTGTGGGACCAGATGTGCAGCATTTGGGATGGCGAGGCCTTCAAGAAGATGTCGGCACAGCGTTCAGCTGCCCGACAGCAGAGTCGTCTCCCACACTGCACTGGGTCTCAGTCGTACGACCTATACCGGGAGAGACTTGAGGTGAGTTTAAAGCATGCACCCTCCCGCTTGGAGTTTTGGTGGCACGCCCACCAAAAGAAAGGTGACGGTGGTTATATCTCACCTGAGGCAGAACGCATTGCTGTAAGTTATTTAATTCTCTTATTTAATATGTATTTAAAATTCGGATATTCTTTTATATTATTTCATTTTATACTTTGCGTAACATCCCATCCACTACTGTGTTTTTTGTCAGCGACGGTTCGAAGATCTTGCAGTGGCCCGGAGCAGCCAGAGAGGTGACACTCCAGTAGACGAGTCTACGCGTGCAGACGAGGAGATAGAGGACTGGCTGCAGGCTACAGGGGGACCGAAGAAGGGTAGAGTTGTGGGCATTCCCCATGTCCCAGCTTACACCCTAGTCCCTGCTGCGAGATCTCGACGACGCCCACCCACTGGAGGTAGTGGTGCGAGTGGATCGGGCGCCGGCCCTTCATTATCCGACGACTTCTTCCGGCGGATCATAGAGGGGTGCATGTCAAGCGGTGTTGTACAGTCAGGCGCACCATCACGCGAGCGGATCTATCAGCTGGCTCAGGAGGTTGTCCACGGCTCTATCGATCCTACAGCTGCCGTTGACGATCTCATGGGTGTAGTACGGGAGGAGGCCATCCGCTTGTGTGCAGTTGTCTTGGCCAACATCTTCCCACCACATATTCGACAGGTAAAAATAATTAAATTATGTATTTCCTTATTTAATTTATGTAATTTGTAATTGTATTGCTTAGATAAACATAAGATAAAACCCTAACACCATTATACACACTTAGCCAAAAAGAGCCCGAAACCCGCATCGTCCGTCCGAACGCCACGCAAACACACACACAGCACCGCGTAGGTATTCGGCACGCGTTACAACTAACGGTACTCGATTCCGACATACGGAGACCGAGTTATCGCCTAGTTTGCGAAACTGAACCACACTTAGCCAAAAAGCCGAAAAAGAGCCCGAAACCTGCATCGTAAATCCGAACGCCACGCAAACACATACACAGCACCGCGTAGGTATTCGGCACGCGTTACAACTGACGGTACTCGATTCCGACATACGGAGACCGAGTTATCGCCTAGTTTGCAAAACTGAACCACACTTAGCTAAAAAGCCGAAAAAGAGCCCGAAACCCGCATCCTCTGTCCGAACGCCACGCAAACACACACACAGCACCGCGTAGGTATTCGGCACGCGTTAAAACTAACGGTACTCGATTCCGACATACGGAGACCGAGTTATCGCCTAGTTTGCAAAACTGAACCACACTTAGCCAAAAAGCCGAAAAAGAGCCCAAAACCCGCATCGTCCGTCCGAACGCCACGCAAACACACACACAGCACCGCGTAGGTATTTGGCACGCTTTACAACTGACGGTACTCGATTCCGACATACGGAGAGCGAGTTATCGCCTAGTTTGCGAAACTGAACCACACTTAGCCAAAAAGCTGAAAAAGAGCCTGAAACCTGCATCGTCCGTCCGAACGCCATGCAAACACACACACAGCACCGCGTAGGTATTCGGCACGCGTTACAACTAACGGTACTCGATTCCGACATACGGAGACCGAGTTATCGCCTAGTTTGCGAAACTGAACCACACTTAGCCAAAAAGCCGAAAAAGAGCCCGAAACCCGCATCGTCCGTCCGAACACCACGCAAATACACACACAGCACCGCGTAGGTATTATACACGCGTTACAACTGACGGTACTCGATTTCGACAGACGGAGACCGAGTTATCGCCTAGTTTGCGAAACTGAACCACACTTAGCCAAAAAGCCGAAAAAGAGCCCGAAACCCGCATCGTCCGTCCGAACGCCACACAAACACACACACAGCACCGCGTAGGTATTAGACACGCGTTACAACTGACGGTACTCGATTCCGATATACGGAGACCGAGTTATCGCCTAGTTTGCGAAACTGAACCACACTTAGCCAAAAAGCCGAAAAAGAGCCCGAAACCCGCATCGTCCGTCCGAACGCCGCGTAAACACACACACAACACCGCGTAGGTATTCGGCACGCGTTACAACTGACGGTACTCGATTCCGACATACGGAGACCGAGTTATCGCCTAGTTTGCGAAACTGAACCACACTTAGCCAAAAAGCCGAAAAAGAGCCCGAAACCCGCATCGTCCGTCCGAACGCCACGCAAACACACACACAGCACCGCGTAGGTATTAGACACGCGTTACAACTGACGGTACTCGATTCCGACATACGGAGACCGAGTTATCGCCTAGTTTGTGAAACTGAACCACACTTAGCCAAAAAGCCGAAAAAGAGCCCGAAACCCGCATCGTTCGTCCGAACGCCACGCTAACACACACACACAGCACCGCGTAGGTATTAGACACGCGTTACAATTGACGGTACTCGATTCTGACATACGGAGACCGAGTTATCGCCTAGTTTGCGAAACTGAACCATACTTAGCCAAAAAGCCGAAAAAGAGCCCGAAACCCGCATCGTCCGTCCGAACGCCACGCAAACACACACACAGCACCGCGTAGGTATTAGACACGCGTTACAACTGACGGTAATTGATTCCGACATACGGAGACCGAGTTATCGCCTAGTTTGCGAAACTAAACAATACTTGTAGAACACAAACTAAAATAATATAAATATGATCTATTTTGGGGACTCCGTTAGTAATATTTTAATTTTGTAGGGTCTTGTTGATGAGACTCGTGGAGGTGGAGATGGCGGCACAGGTGATGCTCGTGGAGGAGATGGTGATGATCTCCGAACTAATGCTGATGAGACTATGGAGGATGGGACCGGCGATGGGACAGAGATTCCTGATCTTGGGCAGTAGTTGTTTATATTTATATTTTGACTTTCATGTATGTATTTAGCTTTTGAGTTGTATAGATTTGAGTTTGGTATCTAATTATATTAATTGTTGATAGTAAAAGATATGATTGTTATTGATATGCGTATATTGTCATTATTTATTTTTCTTAGTTTATAACAGGTACAATGTATATGTAAATGAACAGGGGAATTTTGCAATTTTATTATTTTTTTTAAAGTGGGTCATTGGTGACGGGACCATTGGTGACGGCAATGCCGTCGGCAATGACTCATTGGCGACGGCACGCCGTCGGCAATGATACCCGTCGCCAATGACACACTTGCCGACGGCGAGCGACGGGAGATCGGGGCGACGACCCATACAGCGACGGTAAGGGCGACGGACAATGCCGTCGCGAATGACCTCATTGCCGACGGCAATAGAGTCATTGGCGACGGCACATGCCGTCGGCAATGACCTTATTTTTTGTAGTGCATGCGTATTCCTATACTTTTAACACCTGGTGTTTCAACAGTTAACGATAAAACTTCCGCCTTTATTTTCATAAAATATTTTTGTCGTTTACTCAATCCAAAAATAATTCCGTTGTGGGGTCCACCAATGATTGTGTCGTCGTACGAGTATTCCCTATTAAAATGAATATTCCCGGACCAATCGAATATTATATAACAACTTGCGTACTTTGTAAAATTTATAACTATTACCCACAACTATAACATTATATCAAATTCATTCCATAATATTCAAAAAATGATAATTATAGAAAATTCAACTTTATTCATAAAAGTTGGGGTCTTACAATCTCCCCTTCTTATGAAATTTCGCCCTCGAAATTAGGTTTTGTACCTGGTATGTCGAAGAGGTAAGGATACCTTGATTTTATTTCAGATTCTAACTCCCAGGTCATTTCCTCAACATCGTGGTTCCTCCATAAAACATTGACTTGAGGTATAACCTTGGAGGGTAGAATATGTTCCTTCTTATCCAAGATTTGAACAGGAACCTTTTCATACGTTAAATCTTCTGCTATTTTGTCCGGTTCTAACTCAATAATGTGGTTCGGGTCTTTCACATATTTACATAACATGGATATATGAAAAACGTTATGAACACGAGACATACTTGGCAGAAAAGCGAGTCTATAGGCTACAGTCCCTACTCGATCGAGGATTAAAAATGGGCCAATGAATCGAGGATTGAGCTTTCCTCTTATTCCAAATCTCATAACTCCTTTCCATGTAGCAACACGTAACAACACATGATCTCCAATATTGAATTTCACGTCCTTTCGATGAAGATCAGCATAACTCTTTTGTCGGTCTTGTGAGGTTTTTATACGTTGTCGGATCGTTTGAATCTTTTTCGTAGTCATACGTACCAACTCCGGTCCCTACAACGTTGCTTCACCCACCTCATCCCAGCATACTAGAGAACGGCACTTTCTTCCATACAACGCCTCGAATAGAGCCATGCCAATACTTGTTTGATAACTATTGTTGTAAAAAAACTCCATCAATGGTAAGAAATTGTCCCAACTTCCCTTGAAGTTAAGGACACAGAGTCTTAATAAATCTTCAAGAGTTTGAATAGTCCTCTCTGATTGTCCGTCCTTCTGAGGATGATATGCCGAACTAAATCATAAATTCGTGCCCATAGCTTTTTGTAAACTAACCCAAAATCGTGAAGTGAATCTTGGGTCTTGATCAGAAACTATGGATACTGGCATACCATACAGTCTTACAATCTCATTTATATACATACGAGCAAGACGTTCAAGTGTATAAGTTTCTCGTATTGGTAAGAAATGAGAAGACTTGGTCAATCTATCAATAATGACCTAAATTGCATCTATGCCTTGAGAAACCTTGGGAAGACCATTAATAAAATCCATGGTAATGTGCTCCCACTTCTATTCTGGAATTTCAAGTGGTTGCAATGGACCTTTTGGTACTTGATGCTCTGCATTGACTCGTTGACAAGTTAAACACCTTGAGATAAACAACGCTATCTCTCTTTTCATATTACCCCACCAAAATGTATGTCGAAGATCATGATACATTTTGGTACTCCCAGGATGGATTGCAAACGCTGTGTTGTGCACCTCCATCATGATTTTATACTTTAACTCAAGATCATTAGGAACACAAAGTCTGTAGTTGACTCGAAGTATTCCTTCTTCATCGATTCTTTCTTCCGGCATAACACCTTCTTGTACTTTCTTCCTCATATGCATCAGCTCCAGGTCTATAGCTTGAGCAGCTTTAACTTTATCGATTAAAGTCGGTTCTACTCGTATATTCACCATCATCACATAGGTCCCTGTAGTCTTTAACTTTATCTCCATCCTTTGCATGTCACACAAAATGGGCCTTTGTGTTGTCAATATCGCACTCGTACCCGTATATGATCTTCTACTCAATGCACCAGCTACCACGTTCGCTTTTCAAGGATGGTATTGGATGGTATGATCATAATCTTTCAACAGTTCAAGCCAATGTCGTTGTCGCATTTTGATTTCCTTTTGAGTGAAGAAATATTTGAGGCTTTTATGATCCGTAAAGTTCTCCACTTTCTCCCCATACAAGTAATGCCTCCAAATTAAGTGCGAAGACAACAGCTGTCAACTCTAGATCATGAGTAGGATAATTCCTCTCATATTTTTTGAGTTGTTGAGAGGCATATGCTATGACTTTCCCATGTTGCATGAGAACACATCCTAACCCTTTGCCTAAAGCATCATTATAGATGACAAATCCCTCCGAGCCAGATGGTATTGTCAGAACAGGTGCTGAAATAGTCTCCTCTTGAGTTCTTGAAAATTCTTATCACATTCCTCGTTCCAATCGAATTTTGTATCTTTCCGAGTCAGCTGAGTTAAGAGAGTATCGATTCGAGAAAACCCTTCTATAAATCTCTGATAATAACCAGCTAAGCCGAGAAAGCTACGTACTTCGGTCACTAATTTAGGTTGCTCCCAGCTTTGAATAGCTTCAATCTTTGCTAGGTCAACAGATATTCCATGACTTGATACCACGTGCCCAAGTAATTCTACTTCCTCAAGTCAGAACTCATATTTCTTCAACTTGGCATAAAACTTATATTCACGAAGCTTTTGAAGTATCAGCCTCAAGAGTTGCTCATGATCTTCACGACTCTTGGAATAAATAAGGATGTCATTAATAAAGACGACCACAAACTGATCCAAATATTCTTTGAATACCCAGTTCATCATATCCATGAAGGCAGCAGGAGCATTAGTCAATCCAAAAGACATGACTAGGAATTCATAATGCCCGTACCGAGTTCTGAAAGCTGTCTTTGGAATGTCATCGGTTCTAATCTTCAATTGGTGATATCCAAAAAAAAGATCAATCTTTGAAAAGAATTTGGCGCCTTGCAACTGGTCAAAAAGGTCATCAATATGTGGCAATGAGTACCTATTTTTGATGGTAACATGATTCAATTCCCGATAATCAATACAAAGTCGCATACTCACATCTTTCTTCTTCATGAATAGAACAGGAGCACTCCAAGGAGAAGTACTAGGACGAATAAAGCCAATGTCTAACAATTTCTGCAGTTGGGTCTTTAACTCCTAAAGTTCAATAGGAGTCATTCGATATGGGGCTTTGGAAATGGGTTTTGTACCGAGTTCAATGTCGATACAAAATTTAATTTCACGTTCTGGGGGTAGGCAAGGAAGTACGTCTCCTTGGCATAACTTCTAGACATCGTTAATATTGAAAATAATAATATTAATAACTTCGTCGTCTCAATTATTGAGTTAATAATATATAAAATATCGACAATAATTGAATCAATTAACGTGAGATACTATGCAACAATTACTGAAGCAATAATTGAACAAAACTGAGTGACTTCTCACGTAAGCATCAATAATCAATACCATGTGCTACTATGCAACCATGCGTATTCCTGTACTTTTAACACTGAGTGTTTCATCAATTAACGATAAAACTTTCGCCGTTATTTTTATAAAATATTTTTGTCGTTTACTCAATCCGATAATAATTCTGTTGTGGGGTCCACCAATAATTGTGCCGTCGTATGAATATTCCATGTTAAAACGAATATTCTCCGACCAATCGAATATTATATAACAACTTGCATACTTTACAAAATTTATAACTATTACCCACAACTATAACATTATATCAAATTCATTCCATAATATTCAAAAAATGATAATTATAGAAAATTCATCTTTATTCATAAAAGTTGGGGTCCTACAATTATTAATTCGTGTAATTAGATCGAATAAATGGAATTTAAGAAGTTATTATCTAAAATATAAATATTTGGGTATGTCATTTCTTATTCCAGGTACGGATTCCGTACTCTTTTAGCAATATTCTTGTTAAATTTGATTTGTTTGTTTTGTTCCTTATCTCGAATTCTGTTATTATTTCACATAATATTTTCTTTTGAAATTCATATAATAGTTTCATTTTGGAGTTGCTACATTAGAACGAATTTGTACTCTTTGAATTAGGTTATTATGTCTAGTATGTATTTTGATATTTGTAGAATGATATATGTTGTTACCTTCTTTTGGAGACATTATGATTTGATCTGGTTCAACATATACATTAGAACCCCATTTATGTGGATATTGTGTCGCATGTATTGTGACACGGTATCTATTTTATTGGTATTATGTCGCATGTGTTGTGATACGGTATCTATTATTATTGGTATTATATCTCATATGTTGTGACATGATATTTTTGTTAGAATATACCGTAGGGTATACCTGAGTTATAACCACCTGTGGCGGTACCAAAGGCATGTCGTCTTAGCACAAGAGACATGACACTCTCCGTGGCGGTGTGATTAGTCTACGGCGTCTCCGTTTTGGGCTCTGGAGGAAATGGGCCATTTGGTGTTTTATTGTGGGAGGCGTATGAGTTAACCCTAGTTTTATGTTATGCAAATTTTTGATGTTGTGCCAAACACACCTATCCGATTTGCATACATTTGGATTCGCTATCCAATGTGTGATTTTTCTGTGTGGCATTATTTTAGTTGCCTGTGTGGCATTATTTTGGTTGCATGTGTGGCATTATTTTGACTTGCCTGTGTGGCATTGTTTTGACTGCATGTGTGACAATATATATTTCTGAACTAACTAGGTATGAAATAACACCATGCCATTTGATCCATCCTATTATTTCATTGTATTAGTTTTGTTTGTTTCTGTTCAGTTTAATTAATTGAGTTAGTTACTTCAGTTCATTCTCTACTCTTCTGTTTGTTTCGTTAAATCTGTTGATTTAGATATATTCTATTCAGATGTTGGATATCATATTTTCGTCTGTCTTTAAGCTTGCGGCTTTGTTAAGTATGTTGCTTCAGTTGATTTTGTATTTTAATACATCTTTGTATTATCTATATTCGTAGTAGGCAATTGGCTCATGCTGTATTTTTCTTCTGGCAGGTTTGTAGGGGTGATTCAGGGCTAGTGTGATGAGAGTGTTGCCTTTGACCATCTAGGTTGATTCAATTTTTGGTTTTGATTATTTTGACTCTAGTTGGAGAATTGTATTTAGTACTTAATTGATGGGTATCATTATTATTATATTGAAGTTATTAGTGCTTTGTTTACTTATTTTGAGGTTTGTTGTGCTTTACACATGATCTCTCTTTCCTTTTCGGGAAGAGGGTGTTACATGTTGGTTGTTGAAATGTGATCTGGACAACCGATTGCAATGGATTGATTCTGTAAGACCCCAACTTATTATGAATAAAATTAAATTTTCTCTACTTATTATCTTGAAATAATTAGGAGTTAATTTGATATAATACTTTGGTTATGGGTGAAATGTGCAAATTTTACAAAATAAGCAAGTGGTTATAAAATATTCATTTTTGTCGGGGAATATTCGTTTGGTCGTGGAATATTCTTTTTATCGAGGAATATTCCTACGAAGGCGCAGCCATTCGTGGGCCCCATAACAGAATAACTGTCGGATGAAGAAAACGACAAGTTTGAGTTATTATAAATAACGACATGATTGTTACCGTTAACACTGTTGGATTACCTGGTGGTTAAAATACAGTAATACGCGTGGTTGCACAGTAGCACACGGTATTGCACAATATTATAAATTATTGATTCGTATGTAAGAAGGCACTACTCAATAATTGTTACAGTAGTTACTATTCAATATTTTATTTTATTAATTCAATAATTGCTGCGTTGATATTTTATATTATTGTTGTTTCAATAATTGTCACTGCATAATATTTCCCATTATCAGATTAATAATTCATATTATTTGAATAATATTATTAGATAACATTATTGGCAATGTCTAAAAAGTTCTGTCAAGTAGAGATTTGGTCACCTAATTGCCAGCCAGTAAGGAGAAATCCTTATTGGAAAGTCCCCTCTTTCCTGGAAACGGCCTGGTTGTCATAATTATGATTCTGTAATATTATTTGTGAATAATTAATTATTAATTTATATGATAAGGAAATATTTATTTGATGCAGATATAAATGATGGATTTATTTATGTGGTTATAAATGAAGGAATTAATGCTGAGGTGTTTTATCAGTATTTTGTCGGATTGGAGGTATTAAAAACTCAAATCGGTGTTCTTAAAGCTTTATTGCGTGAGTTGTAATTTTAATCCGACCGTTGGATCGTTGTGATTTTTGGATATGTTATACATATATGAGTTGATTATATGTCCACAAATTTTGAACCGTTAAAAAATAATGCATGATTTGTTATGAATTTTAAAAGGTGTTGAAACAGTGTTGAAAATCGTCCGTTTGTGGATTTTGGATATTTTCTGTTTGGAATTTAGAAAAACTTAAAGCTATAAAGTTGTAGAGAATTCGATTTCGTGTGAAATGGACTTAAAATTCGTATTTTTCTGATAAACGGACTATTTTCTATGAATTACTGAAGTTTCAGAAAATAAAATAATTTTTATTAATTTATGGGTGGGACCCACTTTTTTGTTGGTGTTGAATGCATGTGGGCTGCTGAAATTTTTAGCATTGAGGGGTTGTTCTTGAGTCTTGATTAGCATGCGTAGAAGAAAGGTAAAGAAAATATTATATTTTATTATTTTAGTCTCCTATAGCGTTCTAGCATTTTCCTATAAATAGACGCTTAGGTTAGAATTGAAAATCACACCAGGAACAAGTTTTCTTTCTCTCTAGATTATCGAGCGTATTTTTGTGAGTATTTTGATACTTTGAGAGTTGCTGTTCGGTACAAGTTTCTTTCGACTTTCTATCCGATATTTCGATCAGAAGTACCGTTATTTTGAGATAAGGGATGTTATTTTCTTATTAAATGATATTATTTTTTTCAATATCATTATCCCGAAATATTGGTGAACTTTTTAATCAAATTTGGAACTTTTTGTGTCGTGGTTACTATTCACGTATACGGTACTATTCACAAATACGACATTATTCACCGAAAAATGAAAATTTTCCTTTTTGTCCAAGATGTCTATTCTGGCTACTATCTTTGATTGTATCCATGTTTTGATCGTTATTTTTGAATTATGCTTCACAATTGATTATTATGATGTATTATTGATCTTGGATAAACTGTTATACGAATCCCTAATATTTGTCATTCTGTCTCACTGGATTCGTTTTCTTTAAAGTATTTTTCATCATCCTCAGTCTTAAATATTGATATTAATGAATATCTTTGGCCTGTAGTGCAAAGATGAATGATTAACTGATGAATATCTTTGGCCCGTAGTGCAAAGATGAACAAGTGTTGAGATGAACATGACCAACTGGTGACACAAATGAATATCTTTGGCCTGTAGTGCAAAGATGAATATTTGATTAAAGATGTATATTGATTGTTGTTACATGGATAAAATATTGATGATGAACTTTTAAATCTTAGAAGATAGTAGAATTCATTCTCTACATGACTCGGATTGCTGTTTTCGCTGCAGAATATTGATCTAAAACTTGTTGTCTATTATATTCTATCAGATTTTTCCCTGTTGAGGAGTAACGATAATTTTTTGTATATTATCTTAGTCATAATATTCTTTACTGGCCTAGTTGAGCTCACCCTTTTCCTTTTTGTTCCATTTTTCTTCTTAGGAGGTGAGAACATAGCAGGATCTAGTCAGGGTATGGAGTGATGGTTCTAGAAATATGTTTTAGGAGTCCACACTATTTCTGTAAAATAGTGTTTGAATAATTGTAATGAGGACTTATTGAGTGTTGATATTTTCTAGAAGACAATATTTGTATTTAAACTCACAGTATGTGTTGTCGTATTTTGCACGACAATTGTATTATTGAAGTTGTAGTTTGCTTTCTGTACCATGTATTTGGCGACTCAGAATGGGTGTTGTATACCTATTTTGGGGGTGTCATAGATTCCCTATATATATATATATATATATAGCCCTGCTCTCTCCAGCGAACTGGAGGGAGCGAACTAAGAGCGAACCGGCTATAGCGACGGTTTTTTCCGTCACTATAGCATAAAACCGTCTTTCTATGCTATAGCAACGAAAAAAATCATCGCTATAGCCGGTTCGTTTTTAGTTCGCTCCTTCTAGTTCGCTAGAAAAACGGGCTGTATATATATATATATATATATATATATATATATATATATATATATATATATATATATATATATATATATACACACACACACACACACACGCGCGCGCGCTTGCACGATTGATTGATTGAAACATTTTGTACCATGCTGATTAAATATGTGACACCCCCAAAATAGGTCCATTCCATCTAACCCTTTCTGAGTCGCCAAATACATGGTACAGAAATAACTACAACTTTATTATTACAACATATAAACTGTGAGTTTAAATACAAATATTGTCGTCTAGACAATATCCACACGCAAATAAATCCTCATCATAATTATTGATACATTATTTTACAAAAATGGTGAGGACTACTAAACAACTCTCTCTAGAACCTTCATTCCATACCCCGACTAGTACTCGCTACATTCTCGCCTCCTGAGAAGAAAAATGGAACAAAAAGGAAAAAGGGTGAGCTCAACTAGGCCCAGTAAAGAATATTATGACTAAGATAATATACAACAAATTATCGTTAGTCTTCAACATGGAAAAATCTAATAGGATACAATAGACAACCAGTTTTAAATCAACAACTGCAGTGGAAACAACAATTCATTAGAAGAGTTAAGTAGAGAATGCAAACTACTATCTTCTATATATGAATTTAAAAGTTCATCGTCGATATTTTATCCCTGTAACATTAATCAATATATATATCTGGAATCAAATATTCATCTTTGCACTACAGGCCAAAGATATTCATCAGTTGGACATGTTCATCTAAACACTTGTTCATCTTTGCACTACGGGCCAAAGATATTAATCAGTCGGTCATGTTCATCTCAACACCTGTTCATCTTTGCACTACGGGCCAAAGATATTCATCAAGAAATCATTCATCTTTGCACTACAGGCCAAAGATATTCAGTTATATCATCATTTAGGACTGAGGATGATGAAAAAATATTTTAAAGAAAACGAATCCAGTGAAACAAAAGAAAAAATATTAAGGATTCGTACTTTAAACAATTGCCATTCAAAAATACTTCATAAGTAATCAGAGTGGAGTAAAATTGAAGAATGATCAAAATATGGATACAATCAATGCCAGTATCCATAATAGATATTTTGGACAAAAAGAAGAAATTTTATTTTTCGATGAATAGTGGCGTATTCGTGAATAGTGCCGTATACGTGAATAGTGTCGTAAACGTGAATAGTAACTCCGACACAAAAAGATAGAAATTTCACAAAAAACATCATCGTGCTTCATGAATAGTACTCGTGAATAGTAACTCGTGAATAGTAACTCATGAATAGTAACTCGTGAATAGTAACTCCGACATGAAAAAGTTCTAAATTTGATAAAAAGTTCCAACCAATATTTCAGCATAATGATATTGAAGAAATAATATCATTTGAGAAGAAAATAACATCCCTTACCTCGAAAGACAGTACTTCTAGTTGAAACACCAGATATAGGCTATGACTTGAACTTGCACCGTATAGCAATAATCAAAGTATACTCAAAATACTCACAAGAATACGCTAGATAATATAGAGAGAGAAAACTTCAGTTTCTGGTGTGATTTTCTATTCTAACCTAAGCACCCTATTTATAGGAAAATGCTTAGAACACCAAAGTAGAAAATTTAATAAATTAATAAATATATATTAAATTTACACGCCAACCTTTGAATCATCCAATTCAGCATGCTTGACAACCCACCAACAATACAAAAAACGTTTTTTATATTTAAAATATTTTAAACTTCCAAAAATTAATTATTTCGGAACTCCGGAACTTCAATAATTCATAACAAATAGCCCTTTTATCCGAAAATTCGAATCTCGCGAGTTTTTATAGGAAATTCAATTCTCTACAACTTTCAGAAGAAAGTTTTTCCAAATTCCAAACAGAAATTAACCGAAATCCACAAACGGTCAATTTTACAAGCTATAATCAAATTTCAGTCAAGAAATGGGGTACATAAAATGTTCTTTAAATATTTTTGGTAACAAAAATACTCCTCCTCCACATATCTATATAATAAAACAGAACCTATTTTGAATTTTTCATTTAACAAAGCACAAAGACGGTTCAGATTCATTCTAACTTAATCCTTTCAACTTAATCTAAAAGCTCATATTTCTTTTCGTCCAAATCAAATTCACCCCTACACCCTACCCTCTCTCATGTTCACACACAAAATTTTTTACTCTCCTCTCTTCTTTACACACAAAATTATAATACTAATAATAATTATACTACTACTACTACTACTACTACTACTACTACTACTACTAAAAATAATAATAATAATAATAATAATTATTATTATAATAATAATACTTATTATTATTATTATTATTATAATTATAATAATAGTAATAGTAATAGTAATAGTAATAGTAATAGTAATAGTAATAGTAATAGTAATAGTAATAGTAATAGTAATTATAATAATAATAACAACAACAACAACAACAACAATAATAATAATAATAATAATAATAATAATAATAATAATAAAGATTCAGATTCATTTTAATTGAATTGGACGGGAAATCACAAGTACGGTTCAGATCCATTCTAATTTTAATTCAAAATAATAATAATAATAATAATATAATAATAATTAGTATTATAATAATTATTATTATGATTATAATACTACTACTACTACTAACAATAATAATAATAACAACAACAACAACAATAAAAATAATAACTATAATAATAATAATAATAATAATAATAATAATAATAATAATAATAACTATTTTTATTATAATAATAAGAACAATAATAATAATAATAACATACAAAAATAATTATAATTATAATTATAATTATAATAACAATAATAGTTATAATTATAATAATCAAATAATAATAATTATTATTATAATAATAATAATATTATAATAGTAATAATAATAATAATAATATTATAATAGTAATAATAATACTAATAGTAATAAATTAATAATAATTATAATATTAATAATAATTATTATTATAATAGTAATAATAATAATAATAACAATAATAATAATAATAATAATAATAATAATTATTATTATTATTATTATTATTATTGTGGTGGTGTGGTGAATTATAATAATTGTTATTGATGATTGTATGTTTTGTGTACAAGTTTATATTTTTCTTGATATCTATTTTTAAAGGAAAATTAATTATTATGGTAGTGTGGTAAATTATGATAATTGTTATGTCTAATTGTAAGTTATTTTAAGTTAAAAAGAGTATTTAGGTAATATAGTATTTTTCTTATTTTAACCTATTTTTTTGTTACGCCGTGCCTTCAGGCACGGGTAATTACTAGTACTCATATATCACACATTCATCATAAAAATATCATCATTATTATATTATTAAAATATAATAATATATTTAAAAGGATTATTTTATCAGAAAAAGATAAAATATTAATTTTTAACAATTGTCACATTAAAATTTTCTCCATCTATATCCACATAAATTCAATATTTTTCTCATCATATGAATCAATAATTAATTATTCACAAATAATATTACATAATCACAGTATTGGCAACCAGGCCGTTCCCGGGAAAGAGGGGCTTTCCAATAAAGATTTCCCCTTATTGGCATGCAATTAGGTGACCAAATCTCTCCTTAGACAGAACTTTCTAGACATTGCCAATAATGTTATCTAATAATATTATTCAGATAATATGAATTATTGCTTCGATAATGGAAAATACTGTGTAATGACAATTATTGAACAACAGTAATAATAAATATCAACACTGCAATTATTGAATCAATAAAATAAAATACTGAACAATAATTACTGTAACAATTATTGAGTAGTGCCTTCTTACGTAAGAATCAATAATTGGTGCAATACCGCGTGCTATTGTATTTTAACCACCGAGTATTTTAACAGTATTAACGGTAGCAACTACGTCGTTATTTATAAACAACTTATTCTTATCGTTTTCTTCCTCCAATCGCTTTTCGTTATGGGGCCCACACATGGCTGCGCCGTCGTACGAATATTCCCCGACAGTACGAATATTCCACGACCAAACGAATATTTTCCGACAACAATGAATATTTTATAACCACTTGCTTATTTTGAAATATTTGCGTATTTTACCCATAACTATCCATATTAATCAAATCAACCCTTACTATTTCAAAATAATAAATAGAGAAAATTAAATTTCTTTAATAATAAGTTGGGGTCTTACAACCTCCCCTCCTTATGAAATTTTGACCTCGAAATTAACGTACGTACCTGGTGTTTCGAAAAGATGAGAATACCTCACTTTCATTTCCATTTCCAACTCCCAGGTCATTTCCTCAATAGCATGGTTTCTCCACAAAACTTTTAACTTGTGGTATAACCTCGGTACATAGGACATGTTCTTTCATATCCAAGATCTTGACAGGTACCACCTCGTACGTTAAGTCTTCGGCTATCTAGTCCGTTTCTAACTCAATGACGTGGTTCGGGTCGTCCACATATTTACGTAACATCGATACGTGAAAAACATTATGAACACGCGTCATACTTGGCGGTAAAACGAGTCTATAGGCCACAGTTCCTATTCGATCGAGAATTTCAAATGGATTAATAAATCAAAAGTTTGAGCTTTCCTCACCTCACCGATTCTCGCTTTTGAAATAACAACTTCTTCTACCTCCTTCTTCATATTCATCAGCTCCGGTATGTAGCTTAAACAACTTTAACTTTATCGATTAAAGTTGATTATACTCGTATATCATCATGTGGGTACCTTAAGTTTTCATCTCCATCTCTATTATTTGTAAATTATACGAAATGAGTCTTTGACAATATCGTACTCGTACTTGTATACGATCTTCTACTCAACATGTCAGCTACCACGTTCGCTTTTCCAGGATGGCATGGTCAGAACATGTGCTAAAATGAGTCTCCTCTTGAGTTCTTCGAAGCTCTTCCCACATTCCTTGCTCCGTTCGAATTTTGTATCTCTACGAGTCAACTACGTTAATGGAATAGACATTCGAGAATATCCTTCAACGAATCTCCGATATTAACCAACTAAGCCTAAAAACTATGTATTTCGATTACCGACTTAGGTTGTTCTCAACTGTGACTCATATCCCAACCTTGGATAGCACGTTACAATGACACCTATCAGTTTACTATCGCACGAATATGGTGTCCCCTACGGAGAGTCTGGCTTTGGCGCATTCCACAAAGAAAGTCACCAGATAAAGGCTCAGGTACCAAGTTGAATTTTTAACTCCTGAAGTTCAATAGGAGCCATTCGATATGAGGTTTTAGAAATGACTTTTGTACCGGGTTCAAATTCGATATAAAATTTAATATCAGGCTTTGGGAGTAAGCCAAGAAATTCTTCAGGAAAAATCAATAACATCAGGAATATTATTCAAATCTGATGTGTCTTTATTCAAATCCATAACATGGACTAAGAAAACTTGACATCCGTAATAAAAGAATGACCTCATGGCTTGATATGAAAATGTTTGACTACAATGGTTTGATTCGTTGAATTCAAATAACAGGTTGCTTAAGAATATGAAAACTAAAAACCTTACGAAAGTAATCAATTTCGGCATGATGAGTGGTTAACCTTAAAATCACATCAAAAGCAAATATCTCTATAGAAATAAGGTTAACAGATAATATGATAGTGCCAACCTAAATCAAACAAGATTTCTAAACAACCAAAAACTTGTTGGTCGATTTCGCAACCGAAAAACATGCGCAAGTATACGCGGTCTAACAAGTAATACAGTGATAAGAGAGTGTCGAACCCACGAGGACAAAGATTTAACAGGAAACAACTACTAAGGTAAAATCGTTACTAATCTTATCTAAACAAAAGAAATAGATGGTTGGTTAAACAATTTCTATAAGACAATCAAATTGCGAGAAGAAGCAGCTCTAAGAAATAAAGATAGGATTACAACTCCCCTAATGCTTCGCCTAATCTTCTAACTCTCCGTAATATAAACAAATCAAGGAATGGCCAACCGAGATTAAAGTAAGCATAAGCTTCTGTCGAAGGTCAAATGCACATCCTTGACAAGCTAGAACACAATATGTCTATTGGTGATTCTAATTTGACCAAGGTCTTTATGCTCAACTCCAAGGTCACACAAGGCAAGTGAGGATATGTCTATCCTACTAGCAAAATAAGCCCACAAGTAAATGTCAGGACAAAACAGGTGTCATTGTATTTAAAGGAAGACAGTAATATCTATTTATCAATTTCCACTACTATCAAAACCTATTTCTTTATCAAGAAATCAGACATTATAAGCAAAATACAACAACCCATTCCAAAATGCTTCATTATATAAAATGAGAGAGAAAGTCGATTAAGCTATTCAAAAAGTTACATTGCAATCCAAACAATTGAGTTAGTTCATAACTATGGGACTAACACAAAGTTCTAATACATTATCCATTTCAGACAAATACAATAAATAGAAGATTTGAAATAAGAAAAACCCCTATAGAAAGGAGTAATCTTCAGTGAAGTAATCTCTTCACGCGCACAATCTGAAAATATGGAGAGCAATGGATCTTTTTGTTCCAAGCTTTTTCCTTCCTTCTTGTATGATTTCTCGCCTTTCTCTTCTCCTCCTCTTTCCCTTATCAGCCACCTCCTCCTCCCTTTATCCTATCACTTTTTGCTAGGTCAAACAATTCCTGTCTTCCTGGGAACCGGAGGTGGCGCCGTGGCGCGGGCCACTAAGCCTTGAGTGGCGCTGCGGCGCTGCATTAGCAACTAGGACACGGAGCTCGCGCTGCAGCGCGAGTCTGAATAAGATGAGTGGCGCCGCGGCGCGGCTATCAGTCAGCGTGGGCCAGATCGTGGCGCTGCGGCGCGGCCAATGATCCTGGCATTGGCGCCGCGGCGCGGGCAAGCGCAAAATGATAGTTTTGCCCCTTTAAGGCAGCACAAACATTGCGAAGCTCTGCAATGCAATGATTAAACACAAAAACACTATATTCCCAATATAACTATATAAATAACTATGAATCCAGGCAAGTATTTAAGGCAAAAAATATCTGATTCGCAGGTTTAAATCCCACTCATCAAATACCCCCAAACTTAAGTCTTTGTTTGTCCTCGAGCAAACTATCTAACACAATAATAACAGTAGACACTAAGAATGCGAAAGGAAAATAAAAATATATACTAGCATCGCAGCTACGATTATCTATATTAACTACCCCCAAAAGAATAAGTCAAACACGTGGATGAACAAGGGTTCATTCTATTTCAAGCATAAGACTGTAATCGATCCAATCTGTGTACGTGTGTGAAGATCAACCGTCCTGACTAATCATAGCTCAAATAAGCTCGCATAGTCGATTGTTAAAACCAAGCAAACTTCGCAACTTAAACATTCAACAAGCATTAAGAACAAGACGCAAATGCAGGAAAAGATCAAAAGGTTTTAGCAAGCCGACAGTAAAATCAGACTCGGACAATACTTAATTACCTTAGGCTAATCAGAACTACCCATGAATGAGCTTTTGATCAGTGACTCCCAAGCCAGACGACTTTAGGGCACTAGGTGTAGAACACCCCTAAGAATCTAATAACTCGAGCAGTAAAGGCCACGTAATCAACATAAGCCAACTGAGACTTCACAACAAGAACGAATATTTATCAGCGAGTGCATTTTATGCTCCATCTCGATATCGGCTCTGCGTTTATGGGCGAGTGCGTTTTACGCTCCATCTTGATCCACCGCACAACTTTCGATATAAACACCTTTTTTTTTTGCGAGTGCATTTTATGCTCCATCTCGATATCGGCTCTGCGTTTATGGGCGAGTGTGTTTTACGCTCCATCTCGACCCACCGCACAACTTTCGATGTAAACACCCTTATCTAGAAACCAAGATCCAAAACTGCATAAACACCCAAGTCTTTTATTACCTTGCACAAATGAAAGTTTATAAGAGTGAACAACTAGTCAACACAATAAACACACAAACTAAATTCGAAAAATAACTAGTTAACACAGCTGGTCAGAGCTTGCTAGAAGGACGGATCAATAACAGTCTAAACTTATCAATTCATAAACCCCTAGTACAAGGCATGCTTGACATAACTCTACGAGAGATATACTCATTTGGCGCTAGACATAGCCACAATCAAACAAAAATTAGCAATGATAAATATAACACCCTTGCTAAATAGCAGCTCAAAATAGGGTGAAAAGGCCATTTACATGGCACAAGCATCTGAATCTGTATAAGCCCCAAAAAGATGCCTAGAAACCACAATCATGCTAAATAAAATCAAAATAAAACCAAAAATAGTTCATGGCATCCATAATGATAAAGATAATCAACCAAATCCTGCAGTTCAAAAGACTGCACCAAAAACTGATAAATCCAAACATAATAAAGAAATAAAGTCAGACAGTAGTCCTAACATGGCAGAACTAAGATAAACAGATAAAAATCAAAAGCAACACCCCCAAACTTTAGGAGAGCAATGCCCCCATTGCTAAAATGTAAAGCAGTTGAATACACAAGAGGGCTTCCCTGGAGATCGCTCACTCCGCAGCAGTCTCAGTTTCATCTTCATCAGTGCCGTCAGCTTTGGTGGGCGGTGATGGTGGAGGGTATGGTGGAAAGATGGGAGGATCGGGAAACTGGTATGGCATGAACTCAATGCCCTCGCCACAATAATCAGTGTAGATCAGCTCAGCCTAGTACTGCATCGCTATCTCCTGCCTTTGAGCCACAGCAGCGATATGCCTCCGCTGCCTCTGTGACTCGGCGTCCTGTTTCTGATGTAGCAGGGTGAGGGATGCCATGATGTCTGCCAAAAGACCCTGACTAGCCGGTCCTGCCTCAGGTGGTTGAGGAAGCTCTGGTTCGGCGGAAGGAGGCGGTGCTGTAGGTGGTCCGTACCCTTCGCCCCTTAAATGAGACTCAGCCCCGTCCCAAACAGTGAAGCGTTTGATCGTCAGATGGTCAATTACAGTCATGGGCGGCGAAACTGTCTCATCAAGCCCCCACTGTACCCCTGCTTGCTTGCACAATGTCGTGATCACTGATGGATGGGGAAGTCCCGAAACGACTGTACTCTTGATTGCCTTAATGATCGAGTCGTGGATGAGAACTCCTATATCCACGTTCAAGCCCATGACAATGGCGAATAGCAGAATCGTCCTGTCTTTAGTCACATCACTTAGGTGACGGGTCGGTAGCATGGAGGCGCAAATGAAGCTGTACCACGCCTTCCCATAGCGACTGAGCGCAGCAGTCGGGAAGCTGGTCTTTTCACCTGTATAATCATTTTTCTTCCAAGCCGTTCCGGGCTTGTAGAGCCTTCTGATAATATCCTCCTGATCATAATTGCGGAGTCCCTGCTGCATATAATCATTACCCGCGTAGTCGGGTGCCTCGAACAATGCATTGATTGTTTTATTGTCAAATGACACCGGCCTACCCCTGACTATAACCACAGCAGGACCATCAGGACTGTCGTTAGCATAGAATTCCCGAACCACAGGCACAACAGCAGATACGGGCGGTTTGGTGAAGTTTACCCACTTCCGCTCGATAATCATATTCATGAGCTCCCCGTCCTTTCTATCGGGCCGCAACCCCCGTTCAGGAAGCAAATTGCGCTTGCCAAAGGAGTCTCTGTACCGCTTCCAAGTTGCCTCACTGACAAACTTGGCGGGGTCCCAAGCCTGTAGTGGTGCCGCGGCAGAAGACGAAGATCCACCGACACTAAGACGCTGCCTTTTTGGTGCCATGGTAACAGTAGGTTTGATTCAAACTCTATCGTAACGACCCTCGAAGCACTGCCAATCTCAACCCCAATGCAAACCCAGCGAAAAATAAGCCAAGACAGCCCCAATTGGCCTACACTTTTGGTTCAGGCAATTTGTCAAACACCTTGCGTGCGATATCCAAACAACACTTGGACAGCCCTTAATTGAAATTGCTCTAACCCGACTTCCGTCAGTGGAAATCACCCCAAATCACACAAGAAGAAGAACACGGAAAAGAAATTAAACAAAATCTCTGATCGAAAGAAAACCCTCAAAAATTACCTTTGGAAGTAAACCCTAGCACTTGAGTGGGGAAGCCTTTGATGAGAAATTGATGCTCAAATCAGATTTTATAGGATGAGTAGAGACACGATCGATGGATGTAGTGATATGGCTGATGGGTCGTATGCGTGCAGGCTGCCAAGAGGGAGAGGGCTGAGATGGTTGAGGGATAATGGAGACTTGGCCGAACTGTTTGCTTAATAAAGCAACTGGAAAACAAAAACTCGCTAATGGCGCCGCGGCGCGAGTGATTGCCCATTGCTCGGCGCCGCGGCGCGAGTTAGAAGTAGCTGGGCACTTCTTGTGGCGCCTGCGGCGCGAGATCCTCTTTGTTGGATGGCGCCGCGGCGCGAGTTAGCAGTAGCTGGGCACTTCTTGTGGCACCGCGGCGCGAGATCCTCTTTGTTGGATGGCGCCGCGGCGCGAGTACAGAACTCTGAGCCTTTTTTTTTTCATCTGTTATCTGCACAGACCAAAACAAGCACAACAACTACACTACACAAGCAAACATACACTGTTAAAAACACAGTAAACACTATTATAATATGCAAATTATTATACAAAACATGTTGCCTGAAAATGAGAGACACAAAACATAAAAGCTATCAGCTAAGCTAAGTAATAAAATGAACAATCACTAAGTAAACTTGGAATCAGTGAAGAAACAAATAAAATTTAAACCGAGATGGGGGTGCCTCCCCACCAAGCGCTTGTTTTATAGTCGTCGGCTTGACTATTCATCCCGACTTAGACCGGGTCTCCAAGTGTAATGGAGGTATTTTGACGGTCAACCTCGCCGCCCCAGTAGTGCTTTAAACGTTGCCCATTCACCTTGAATGTGGAATCGGAATTTAGATCCTTAAGCTCTATTGCTCCATGCGGATAAACCTTGGCTACAGTGAAGGGGCCCGACCATCGGGACTTTAGCTTCCCGGGAAACAATTTTAGCCGGGAGTTAAACAGAAGAACTTGCTGACCCGGTTCAAAATGCCTCTCAAGAATCTTCTTGTCATGCAACTTCTTGGTCTTTTCCTTGTATAACTTGGCGTTTTCATATGCCTGCAGACGAAATTCATCTGCTTCATTCAGTTGTAACAGCCGCTTTTCGCCGGTTGCCTCAAGATCAAAGTTAAGCTTTTGAATCGCCCAGTAAGCGTTGTGCTCCAATTCGACCGGGAGATGACAAGCTTTTCCATAAACTAGTCGGTAAGGAGACATTCCGATGGGCGTTTTATAAGCTGTGCGGTAGGCCCATAATGCATCATCAAGCTTCTTCGACCAATCCTTACGGGTTGGGTTAACGATCTTTTCCAGGATTCGTTTCACCTCTCGGTTCGAAATTTCAACTTGGCCGTTGGTCTGAGGGTGGTAAGCAGTGGCTATTTTATGAGTTACCCCATACTTGGCTAGAAGTGCTTCAAAATACTTATTGCAGAAGTGCGACCCTTCATCGCTAATTATGGCCCGAGGTGTGCCAAAACGGGTGAAAATATTCTTTTTGAGGAACTGAAGCACCACCTTTGCATCATTTGTCGGCAAGGCAACTGCTTCCACCCACTTTGAGACATAGTCCACTGCCACCAGGATGTAGAGATTGTTGAACGAGGATGGGAATGGTCCCATAAAATCAATGCCCCAGACATCAAACAACTCTACTTCCAAAATATTTTACAGCGGTAGTTCATGCCGCTTTGAAATAGTGCCCACCCGTTGGCATCTGTCACAATGCATCACATACGCGTGAACATCTTTAAAAAGGGTGGGCCAATAAAATCCTGACTGTAGCACTTTAGCGGCAGTTCGCTGGCCTCCGAAATGACCTCCATAATTAGAGGAATGGCAATGATGCAACACGTCTTCAATTTCTTCTTCAGGCAAACATCTACGCAAGATATGATCCGAACACTGTTTGAATAGGAAGGGCTCATTCCAAAAATATTGCTTGGTATCTTTAAGGAATTTCTTCCTTTGTTGGAAACTCAGGCCTTGAGGGATAACTTGGCAAGCGACGTAATTTGCGAAGTCCGCATACCACGGGGCTTTGCCATGTACCAATAAGAGCTGCTCGTCTGGAAAAAAATCATTTATAGCCCTGTCGGCTTCAGTAGACGATGTAGTGTTTTCCAATCTACTTAAATGGTCGGCAACTTGATTCTCAGTTCCCTTCTTGTCTCTGATTTCTAAGTCAAATTCTTGTAGGAGCAAAACCCATCGTATCAATCTCGGCTTAGCGACCTTCTTTTCAATCAAATACTTGATTGCCGAGTGATCGGTGTATACGATCACCTTCGTCCCGATGAGGTATGAACGGAACTTATCAAAAGCATACACTACTGCCAGCAGCTCCTTCTCAGTGGTAGTATAATTTAACTGAGCGTCCGTCAGTGTCTTGCTTGCATAGTAGATAGTGTGGAAGACCTTCTCCCTTCTCTGGCCTAAAACTGCCCCTATAGCAAAATCACTAGCATCGCACATAAGCTCAAAAGGGTAGGTCCAGTCAGGAGCTACCACAATAGGTGCTGTGACAAGTCTTGTCTTTAAGGATTCAAAAGCGCTCAAGCAGGCGGCATCAAAGTGGAAGGTCTGATCTTTTTCCAGTAGGGTGCACAACGGTTTGGTAATGCGCGAAAAGTCCTAGATGAACCTTCTGTAAAATCCGGCGTGCCCGAGAAAACTCCTTACCCCTTTTACTGAGGTGGGCGGGGGAAGGTTGTTGATAACATCTATCTTGGCCTTATCAACTTCAATACCTCCAGCAGAAATCCAATGACCCAAAATAATGCCCTCTTCAACCATGAAGTGACACTTTTCCCAATTTAGCACTAGGTTGGTTTCAGCGCAGCGATGGAGAACTGCAGTCAAATTTGTTAGGCAGTTATCAAACGAGCTCCCAAACACAGAGAAGTCGTCCATGAAGACCTCTAGGGTCTTTTCAACCATGTCAGAGAAGACTGACATCATACACCGCTGAAACGTAGCGGGGGCATTGCACAGCCCGAAAGACATCTTCCGAAAGGCAAAAGTCCCATATGGACATGTGAATGTCGTCTTCTCCTGATCTTCCGGGGCAATAAAAATCTGATTGTACCCCGAGTACCCATCCAGTAAACAGTAGTATTCATGTCCCGCCAACCGATCGAGCATTTGATCGATGAAAGGAAGAGGAAAGTGATCCTTACAGGTTGCTTTGTTCAGTTTCCTGTAATCCATGCACACTCTCCACCCAGTCACCGTCCTGGTGGGAATAAGTTCATTATTCTCATTGGGCACAACTGTCATGCCTCTTTTCTTGGGCACACACTGGATCGGACTAACCCACGGACTATCGGAGATGGGGTAGATAATGCCCGCATCAAGCAATTTAATGATTTCTTTCCTGACGACCTCCTTCATTATCGGATTTAGCCGCCTCTGGTGCTCTATAGAAGGTTTTGAGCCTTCCTCCAATAGGATCTTGTGCATGCAAAGAGTTGGACTGACCCCTTTTATGTCAGCAATCGACCATCCCAATGCCGTTTTGTACTTCTTTAGCACAAGGAGCAAATTCTCTTCCTGACACTTGGTTAGAGAAGCAGAAATTATCACAGGTAATGAAAGAGAATTTCCCAAATATGCATACCTTAGATGGTTAGGCAACGGTTTTAGCTCAAGACTGGAGGCTCAATGATTGACGGAAAACCCTTGGAAGTTGATGCCTCATCATCTTTAAGAGACTCGAATTGGCGGTGCGAATTCCTTGATCTTAGCGGATCATCGAGCCACATGGCACATTCAATATGCGATGGCTCTTCTGTAGTACTCGCCCCTGTTAGTGTAGCTTCTAGACAATCTTTAATGCAAGTTTCTAAGAATACCCCATTCACTGAATCAGCAGTCGTAGTGACCTGAAAGCAATCCTCAGTGGTGTTAGGATATTTCAGAGCACGGAAAACATTGAATGTCACCTCTTGGTCTTGAACTCTCATTGTTAGCTCCCCTTTTTGGACGTCGATCAGGGTCCTTCCAGTTGCCAAAAATGGCCTTCCCAATATTATCTGGATTTCCCTATCTTCCTCAAAATCAAGAACTATGAAATCTGCCGGAAATATGAACTTGTCCACCTTCACTAGCACATCCTCCACAATTCCCTTCGGATAAGTTAAAGATCTGTCAGCCAATTGCAGGGTGATGCTAGTCGGCTTGGCTTCATTAAGACCCAATTTTTTGTAAATGGAAAGGGGCATCAAGTTTATGCTGGCCCCTAGGACACATAGAGCCTTTCCAATGAATTGGTCCCCAATTGTGCACGGGATTGTAAAACTTCCCGGATCTTTGAGCTTAGGCGGAAGTTTGTTTTGGAGGATAGAACTACATTCTTCAGTTAAAGCCACCATCTCATAGTCTCCCAATTTTCGCTTCTTGGACAAAATGTCCTTCATGAACCTTACGTAACTGGGCATTCCTTCCAACGCCTCTGCAAATGGAATGTTTATGTGCAGTCTTTTGAACACCTCTAAGAATTTGGAAAAACTGCTTATCTAGTTTCTGCTTTTGCATCCGCTGGGGGAAGGGTAATTGAGGGAGAGGCCGATGTATCGCAGTCATTGGAGGAGATGGTGTTGGGGGTCTGTCTTGACCACTTGCGTCACCCCCACTTTTCTCAGAAATCTCCGTTGCAGGAGTTGCCTCTTCAGTCGCCCCATTGTCGTCCACAGGAATTTCCTCACCACTTTGTACTTGAGTGGTTCTCCCACTTCTGAGGGTTACTGCTTTACACTGTTCCTTGCCTTCCCGTTTAGGGTTGACATCAGTGTCACTAGGCAATGCGCCTTGTGGCCGACTGACCCATTTGTACTTCAAGATTCCTAATAGAGGCCTCTTGATTGTTACTTCTGGTTTCGTTCTGGGCTATGTACCTAGAAAGCAGATCTTCTAAACTTGGTTTTCTCTCCTGTTGAGGGGGAGGATGGTCAAACTGATTCTGAATGCTCTGAGGTTGTGGGTTGAACTGAGTTGTAGGTTGGAATCCCGGAGGGTTAGCATAACTCTGCCTGGAAGAAGGAGGTTGTGGTTGGTTGGGGTTATTGCTGTTGTTGTTATTGCTCCATAAAAAATTTGGATGATTTCGCAACCCCGGATGGTAATGAGTGGGAAGATTTGAGTTTTGTTGCCGCCCGTAGTTGGAAACAAATTGCACAGATTCAGGGCTTATAGCACACAGATCGGTCGAGTGGCTTCCTTGACATAATTCACACTGGACCATGACACTCTGCACATTTTGAACTGCAGAAGGTCCCAAGGTGTCAAGCCTTTTTGTTAGCGTTGCTACCTGAGCTGCTAGCGATGTGAACGAGTCCACTTCATAAACCCCCGCTGCTCTTCTCGGAGCTTGCCTATTATTAGGCCACTGGTAATTATTGGCCGCCATTGTCTCCACCAGCTCATACCCCGCTGTGTGATGTTTGGACATGAATGCCCCTCCAGATGCGGCATCAATACTCGAACGAGTAGATCCGGATAATCCATTGTAAAAGGTCTGGATGGGAAGCCACTCCGGAAGACCATGGTGCGGGCATTTTCTCAGGAGATCCTTAAATCGCTCCCATGAGTCGTATAAGGATT
Source organism: Panax japonicus (assembly GCA_020205505.1). NCBI lineage: Eukaryota > Viridiplantae > Streptophyta > Magnoliopsida > Apiales > Araliaceae > Panax > Panax japonicus. The sequence goes on from CM035112.1 coordinate 16,702,242, forward strand.
CGGATTGAAATTGTACAAAGGACGTGATATCGTGCCTGAGCCTAGCTGTTTTGGAAGGCGGAAAGAACTTCGCCATGAATTTCTGCGCCAAGTCAGCCCATGTTGTAATGGAGCCAGTCGGCAGTGAATGAAGCCAGCTCTTGGCTTTGTCCCTTAATGTAAACGGGAACAGCCGGAGCCTGATGGCTTCGTCAGACACTCCGTTGCATTTGAAAGTGTCACAGATTTCCTACAAAATTAATCAGGTGATCATTGGGGTCGTCATTAGGCATTCCCCCAAACTGAATGTTTGTGCACATTTGAATAGTGCCCGGCTTTATCTCGAAATTATTAGCCTGAATGGCGGGCCTTAAAATGCTCACCTGGAGATCATCAACACGAGGCATAGCATAATCCCTCAGAGACTTCTGAAGCTCCTCAGCCATTATGACGGGCACAGGTATGTCCTTGGGTGTATCCACAAATTTTTCTCTCAACAGTCGTCTGAAGGTCTTTTCAACCTCGGGATCAAGAGGTATTGTATTCTGCCCCTTCTGAGGTGGCATAAACAATGAAGACTACCTGAAGAGAGAGTTAAACAAATCGGTTTAAAGTAAGATTGTAATGACTTAGATTTAATATTGCAAAACAATTAATTCTTAAGTCCCCGGCAACGGCGCCAAAAACTTGTTGGTCGATTTCGCAACCGAAAAACACGCGCAAGTATACGCGGTCTAACAAGTAATACAGTGATAAGAGAGTGTCGAACCCACGAGGACAAAGATTTAACAGGAAACAACTACTAAGGTAAAATCGTTACTAATCTTATCTTAACAAAAGAAATAGATGGTTGGTTAAACAATTTCTATAGGACAATTAAATTGCGAGAAGAAGCAACTCTAAGAAATGAAGATAGGATTACAACTCCCCTAATGCTTCGCCTAATCTTCTAACTCTCCGTAATATAAACAAATCAAGGAATGGCCAACCGAGATTAAAGTAAGCATAAGCTTCTGTCGAAGGTCAAATGCACATCCTTGACAAGCTAGAACACAATATGTCTATTGGTGATTCTAATTTGACCAAGGTCTTTATGCTCAACTCCAAGGTCACACAAGGCAAGTGAGGATATGTCTATCCTACTAGCACAATAAGCCCACAAGTAAATGTCAGGACAAAATAGGCGTCATTGTATTTAAAGGAAGACAGTAATATCCATTTATCAATTTCCACTACTATCAAAACCTATTTCTTTATCAAGAAATCAGACATTATAAGCAAAATACAACAACCCATTCCAAAATGCTTCACTATATAAAACGAGAGAGAAAGTCGATTAAGCTATTCAAAAAGTTACATTGCAATCCTAACAATGGAGTTAGTTCATAACTATGGGACTAACACAAAGTTCTAATACACTATCCATTTCAGACAAATACAATAAATAGAAGATTTAAAATAAGAAAAACCCCTATAGAAAGAAGTAATCTTCAGTCAAGTAATCTCTTCACGCGCACAATCTGAAAATATGGAGAGCAATGGATCTTTTTGTTCCAAGCTTTTTCCTTCCTTCTTGTATGATTTCTCGCCTTTCTCTTCTCCTCCTCTTTTCCCTTATCAGCCGCCTCCTCCTCCCTTTATCCTATTACTTTTTGCTAGGTCAAACAATTCCTGTCTGCCTGGGAACCTGAGGTGGCGCCGCGGCGCGGGCCACTAAGCCTTGAGTGGCGCTGCGGCGCTGCATTAGCAACTAGGGACAAGGAGCTCGCGCTGCAGCGCGAGTCTGAATAGGATGAGTGGCGCCGTGGCGCGGCTATCGTCAGCGTGGGCCAGATCGTGGCGCTGCGGCGCGCCCAATGACCATGGCATTGGCGTCGCGACGCGGGCAAGCGAAAAATGACAGTTTTGCCCCTTTAAGGCAGCACAAACATTGCAAAGCTCTGCAATGCAACGATTAAACACAAAAACACTATATTCCCAATAAAACTATATAAATAACTATGAATCCAGGCAAGTATTTAAGGCAGAAAATATCTGATTCGCAGGTTTAAATCCCACTCATCAAACAGATGTAATGAAAGTTTCTCCTAACGGAGTCTCCATAAATAGGCCAAAGTCTAATTTCTCCGTAGTCAAGTTCAAACGTTGAGCGCAAGCAAGAGAGATAAAAGAATGGGTAGAACCGGTATCTAGTAAGGTATAAACTTCGCAAGAGTTTATAATTAAATAACCCGTGCTAACTTCGTTCGGGTTCCTCGCATTTTGACCGGTCACGACAAACGCTCTTCCAAGAACCGTTGACTTTGACTTTTCTGGGACATCCTTTTGAGTCACCATTTCCGCTGGACTGGGTTTTGATACCGTACAATCTCAAGCGATATGTCCTTCTTTTCCACAATTATAGCATACCTTAAACTGTTGTGGGCAGTTTGGGCTGATATGTCCCTCTTTCCCGCATTTGTAACATAAAACCGATGGTCTTTCTCCTCCCTTAGAACCAGTTGCTACTGGCACTGACGTCTTCACATGGTCGTTGTTGAATCTCCTCTTTTTAAAATCTCCTCCCGACTCGCTTCTTCTATTTTCACGGCCACTATTACCACCAGAGTGGTTACCGCCTTTGTCCGTATTCTTCTTTCTCTGCTGGTTATCATTATTCTAATGACTGTTATATTCGGTATGATCCTGGTTGTGGTCCCTCGGTTGACCGTACTAGTTATCTCGCTCTAATAATTGAGCCCTGTTTACAACATCTGAATAGAGAGAAAATTTATGAGAAATGAGATATTGTCGTATGTCGGGTTTCAAACCTCTCAGAAACATTTGCGTCATACGTTCCTCATTCTCCACCAAATGAGGTGTAAACCTGGATAACTCCGCGAACTTCACCTCGTACTGGGACACCGTCATGTTATTCTGCTCCAGTCTAATAAACTCCACTTCCTTCATATGACGAACACTTTCAGGAAAGTATTTGTCATTAAATAGTTTCTGAAACGTCTCCCAAGACATACTGAGTGCAGCTGGATTGGTACGCTTCACAGACTCCCACCAGTAGTTTGCCTCGCCACGGAACATAAAGGTGGCGAATGGAACCTTCTGTTCCTCCGTGCATCCCAAGACATCGAATATCTTGGTAATTTGCTTGACCCACGTCTCCGCCTTAATCGGATTCGGCTTTCCCCAGAATTCTGGTGGTCCAAACTCTTTGAACTGCTTGGCTGTGACCACCCGTGAATTGCTATCATTTCCTCCTGTATTTTGAACACGAGTCTCCCTCGTCTGATTTTACATGAACTGCAAAAAGCTACTAAACATCCCCTCGTTCATCATCTGCTCAGTGGTGTTGTTCACAGAAGGTACATTGTCAGCCTGTTGCACGTTCTCCTAGTTGGTGAGTACAGGCGTCTCCACGGTCTCATTTCCACTGTTAATATTCTCAGTTGACATTCTCAAATACTGTCATAAAACAAGGGTTAATTAAGGAAATCAATATATCACATAATATCCCTATATACTGGCCAACTAACAAATAAGCTTAGGTAGGACACACTAGCGAAGGATTTACTCGTCTCTCCCCTCCTAGTTCTATTCCCCGATATCCTCCAGAGATCATATCCCTAAGCTCTGATACCAACTGTGACGCCCCCAAAATAGGTCCATTCCATCCAACCCATTCTGAGTCACCAAATACATGGTACAGAAATAACTACAACTTTATTATTACAACATATAAACTGTGAGTTTAAATACAGATATTGTCGTTTAGACAATATCCACGCGCAAATAAATCCCCATCATAATTATTGATACATTATTTTAAATAAATGGTGAGGACTACTAAACAACTCTCTCTAGAACCTTCATTCCATACCCCGACTAGTACTCGCTACATTCTCGCCTCCTGAGAAGAAAAATGGAACAAAAAGGAAAAAGGGTGAGCTCAACTAGCCTAGTAAAGAATATTATGACTAAGATAATATACAACAAATTATCGTTAGTCTTCAACAGGGAAAAATCTAATAGAATACAATAGACAACTAGTTTTAAATCAACAACTGCAGTGGAAACAACAATTCATTAGAAGAGTTAAGTAGAGAATGCAAACTACTATCTTCTATATATGAATTTAAAAGTTCATCGTCGATATTTTATCCCTGTAACATTAATCAATATATATCTGGAATCAAATATTCATCTTTGCACTACAGGCCAAAGATATTCCTCAGTTGGTCATGTTCATCTAAACACTTGTTCATCTTTGCACTACGGGCCAAAGATATTAATCAGTCGGTCATGTTCATCTCAACACCTGTTCATCTTTGCACTACGGGCCAAAGATATTCGTCAAGAAATCATTTATCTTTGCACTACAGGCCAAAGATATTCAGTTATATCATCATTTAGGACTGAAGATGATGAAAAAATATTTTAAAGAAAACGAATCCAGTGAAACAAAAGAAAAATATTAAGGATTCATACTTTAAACAATTGCCATTCAAAAATACTTCAGAAGTAATCAGAGTGGAGTAAAATTCAAGAATGATCAAAATATGGATACAATCAATGCCAGTATCCATAATAGATATTTTGGACAAAAAGAAGAAATTTTATTTTTTGATGAATAGTGGCGTATTCGTGAATAGTGTCGTATACGTGAATAGTAACTCCGACACCAAAAGATAGAAATTTCACAAAAAACATCATCATGCTTCGTGAATAGTACTGGTGAATAGTAACTCGTGAATAGTAACCCCGACATAAAAAAGTTCCAAATTTGATAAAAAGTTCCAACCAATATTTCAGCATAATGATATTGAAGAAATAATATCATTTGAGAAGGAAATAACATCCCTTACCTCGAAAGACAGTACTTCTAGTTGAAACACCGGATATAGGCTATGACTTGAACTTGCACCGTATAGCAATACTCAAGTATACTCAAAATACTCACAAGAATACGCTCGATAATATAGAGAGAGAAAACTTCAGTTTCTGGTGTGATTTTCAATTCTAACCTAAGCACCCTATTTATAGGAAAATGCTTAGAACACCAAAATAGAAAATTTAATAAATTAATAATATATATATATTAAATTTTCACGCCAACCTTTGAATCATCCAATTTAGCATGCTTGACAAGCCACCAACAATATAAAAAATGTTTTTTATATTTAAAATCTTTTAAACTTCCAAAAATCAATTATTTCGGAACTCCGGAACTTCAATAATTCATAACAAATAGCCCTTTTATCTAAAAATTCGAATCTCACGAGTTTTTATAGGAAATTCAATTCTCTACAACTTTACAGAATAAAGTTTTTCCAAATTCCAAACAGAAATTAACCGAAATCCACAAACGGTCAATTTTACAAGCTATAATCAAATTTCAGTCAAGAAATGGGGTACATAAAATGTGCTTTAAATATTTTTGGTAACAAAAATACTCCTCCTCCACATATACTCATATATCCCACATTCATCATAAAAATATCATCTTTATTATATTATTAAAATATAATAATATATTTAAATGAATTATTTTATCAGAAAAAGATAAAATATTAATTTTCAACAATTGTCACATTAAAAATTTTCTCCATCTATATCCACATAAATTCAATATTTTCCTCATCATATGAATCAATAATTAATTATTCACAAATAATATTACAGAATCACAGTACTGGCAACCAGGCCGTTCCCAGGAAAGAGGGGGCTTTTCAATAAAGATTTCTCCTTATTGGCACGCAATTAGGTGATCAAACCTCTCCTTAGACAGAACTTTCTAGACATTGCCAATAATGTTATCTAATAATATTATTCAGATAATATGAATTATTGCTTCGATAATGGAAAATACTGTGTAATGACAATTATTGAACAACGGTAATAATAAATATCAACACTGCAATTATTGAATCAATAAAATAAAATACTGAACAGTAATTACTGTAACAATTATTGAGTAGTGCCTTCTTACGTAAGAATCAATAATTGGTGCAATACCGTGTGCTACTGTGTTTTAACCACCGAGTATTTTAACAGTATTAACGGTAGCAACTACGCCGTTATTTATAAACAACTTATTCTTGTCGTTTTCTTCATCCAATCGCTTTTCGTTATGGGGCCCACACTTGGCTGCGCCGTCGTACGAATATTCCCCGACAGTACGAATATTCCACGACCAAACGAATATTCCCCGACAACAATGAATATTTTATAACCACTTGCTTATTTTAAAATATTTGCGTATTTTACCCATAACTATCCACATTAATCAAATCAACTCTTACTATTTCAAAATAATAAATAGAGAAAATTAAATTTCATTAATAATAAGTTGGGGTCTTACAAAATATATGTTTCAATTAGACATCAGTGTATCAAATATGACTTGGGTGGTGTTTGTTTACTTCTTAAAGTCTCTTAATAGCTTCACATCCGATTTGGTAAGATAGTAAAATTATATGGTAAAATTTTATTTCTCTTATTGTCTCTTAATCGGTAAGAGTAAGATATAAATTCAAATCAAGTTGTCTTTTAATGAAAATTTTAAATTTATGGGAACTCTATAAATATTTAACTCCCTCCATTCCAAATTATAACATCATTATTGATTTTTAAAAAGTCAATTTGAAAAAATTTTAAATTTTAAATTGATATTTTTAAATTTAAAAATTATTAAGATGTTTAAGTTCAGCTAATATTCCACTCAAATCATCTAATTTATTAAATTATACTAATTATTTAGATCTTAATTACTTAATTATATCAAACTAGTTGATAGCCCGTGCAATGCACGGGTGTTGCCTAATTTTTTAATAGCACTTTACCACGCAAGTATACGCGTTCAATTGTAATATTCAGCAAGCAAGGATATCGTTCCCACGAGAAAATAGACTAATATTTATCAATTACTAACTCTAATGCAATTAATCCTATTTTAAACTAAGAAAATTTTGTTTGTGATTTGAAATTTAAACTTAACAAACTAATAATTAAAATCAAAATTTCACAAGAATAACTGCAGATTTAACAGGTTAAGATTACAACTTCCCTTGGTATTTCATTTAAACTAACTTACTTCCCATTTAAAATAAATCAATTAATATGAATCATTATCCAAGAATGCTTTATGAATATTCACGCACTTCTTCCAAAGACACGTGAACAAATCCTCTTAAATCCAATCTTTAAGATGCGGAATTACAAGGAACACCCCAGTTAATCAACTCACTATATTCCTATATGAATCAAGTTAATTAGGGTTTACGCACAAATTCTTTCAATGGATACAAAAGACACATAGGTATATTCCTATCCTACACGCTAATCATATTAACCCTATTCAGATTATATGAACAGATGTTATCATATCCAGATCTCAATCTATACTCCATCTTCCAATTTTATATAGATTATCACAGTAATTGTTGGCCAATCAATTAATCAATAAGCATAAGATATAATAAACAATTCAATAAAAACTAACTTTCATTCAATGGGAAGCTTGCAATTTAAACTACATACCAAGTTCTGTTGTAATCTTAATTAAAATTTAGTTCATGATAATAATGAAGAAAAACATCATCCAGATTAATAATCCAAACATCTCAGATAATTACAAAAAATAAAACTAGAGAAGAGAAGAAGAAACTCTAAATTTGCTCCAATACTCTCTCTTTGATCTTTTGCCCTTGCAATTCTCCTTCGTGTTTTTCTTGTTGTTCTCTCTGCAAATCTCTTGAAAAATTAAGTGGTTCGTCTTTTCTAAAGTCTTCTCCTATTTGTATTGGTCTCAGCCCTCATTCAGACTCCTGTTTGGCTTCAAAAACCCACTTGGCAGTAGAAAAACGCCCCTTTTTCCGCACATGAGAGCCTAAGCGCTCATCATAGGCCATTTCCAAGCGCCTAGGCGCTTGACCAGGACCACATAATTACAAAAATGCCACTCAGCTTTAATTTTCATGATTTTTGACCTTTTTCTTCTCCGAAATGACCAATTTGTCCCTCCAGCTCCAACCTACAACAAATAAACACAAAACACATAAATAGATACTAAAAAACAATTAAAGATAACAATAATTAAGTTTAATAATATCGGATTCATAGGTATAAAACCTACTTATCAAATACCCCCAAACTTAACCAATTGCTTGTCCCCAAGCAACACAACACAATGCAATAACTAAATATGCTATGCAAATGCAGCTATCTAAATGCCTACATTCCAGCAGTCAAACAGAACAAAATCTATTCATCAAGCCTCAGAGAAATCACAATAAACATGCTAGTACATCATATCAAGACAGATTAATAATTTCTTCGTCAATAATCAAATCTTAACCTGTTATTATTGATATAGTGTGTGTGTGCTTAACATCCATGCTAACTGATATGATGCTAAATACAACACATAATAAATCTCTTTAAAGGAATCATACAGTGTAAACTCACAAAATTCACAAACAAGCTAAAACCAACTAAAAACAAATATCCACCAAATTTAAGAGTCCAATTCGGGATACTTATGCTTTATTGTGCTTTACGGGGGCTTTTTGCTCTTTTCCCGTTTTATTGTTTTTTTTTCATATATATATATTTTTTAACCATGACTGTGCAATGTCTCATTCCATTAGGCTAACAGTGCTACCCCTTAGCGAGCTTTCGACCAACGACTCCCAGACCATATAAGACCTTAGGGCGCTAGGTTTTAAGATACCCATTCGGGCGTACTTGCTCAAGTAACAAAGGCCCCAGAACAAAACTAGCCACGGTATTTATTTTTTTTCATTTTTTTTTCTTTTCAAGCTTATATATCCCAAATTTTTCCCCCAAACTTAAGTTTTTATCTAAATTCAGTCATCTTCGCCTATTCATGTCTTTCATTCATTCAAACTAGCACTATCCTCTAGAAGTCCATTATGTGTCAATTTAAACTCAATCAGTCAACATAGTTGTTTTTACTGTGCTATCCTTATTATATCAGTTTCAAACAGGTAAAGATTCAAATTATGACAAGAAATCACATCAAAGTCTTAACAGATAATACTATACTTGTCTACTCAATTCCAATCTCATCACTGGCCAAAACAGACTTAAACTATCTAACGGCTGGAAACATGCAAATACTTAAATTTTTTTTTTAGGAAATTAAAATGAAAACTACATGAATGCAAACTACATGAAAAACTATTAACTGAATACTATATGAATGCACTAGATGAATACTACATGCATGAACTGGAGCTGGAAGATTGCACCCCCAAACTTAACCGATGCAATGTCCTCATTGTATATAACAAATAAAATTTAAGAAATTAAGCATTGAGGACTTCCCTGAAAAATCGAAGATTTATTCCTCGTCGGTATTCTCTTCTTCTAATTCTTCTTCATCAGCCGGGGGGTATGCAGACAATGGTGGAAATTGGTAGGGAGCGGTAGCTGGATTATCGAACACTTGGTGTGCACAGATTTTGAACACTATTGGTAGGCACTCCCCCAAATTTAATTTTCACCAAATTTGCCAATTACTAAGCACACTATACTTCCAAGGCAATACAAGCAACAATTAAGAGTACCCACACCCACTTGAGCCAACACAATGATAGAAACTAGCTTCAAAGTACTAACATAGCTATTATCCAAGTGAATCCAAATAATTTGCAATAAAATCTTGTGTACTTACTTGGTTATAGCCAAATATGATGTTTCAATCAAAGTCGGATGAGCAATTTGAGCTTTGAACCCTTACTTTAGATAGATGTGGCTTGAATGTAAAGTGGTGCCCGATTTGGTGAAGAAGGATGACAAGATGGAGCTTAAGTGCCTTAGTTTGGGTAGGAGATTTAGTGTTTGATTAGGATTTTACAAGAAAAAGATGATTATTGTGGCTAGATTATAGGAGGGTTAAGAGTTGAGTGAGTTTGAGTTGGAGTAGGAGAGCAAGAATGTGTTTGATTTGGGTTTGGAAGAGTTTAGCCCGATTAGGGCTTTTTTTTCTGATGGAGCGCCTAGGCGCTTGAATTTGCACTGTCTGGAGCGCCTAGGCGCTTTGCTGCAGAATGCCTTAAAAACTTGGAGCGCCTAGGCGCTTGATATTAGCTTGTCTGGAGCGCCTAGGCGCTTGGCCAGTGTACAGTGCTTGTTTTGGTGTTTTACGCTTCTTGTATGCCATACCTCCAATAACGTGTTTCCTTCCACACCAAAATTTGCGGAATTGATTAGAAATTTGAGATTTTGACGAGTGGACATTCAACTTATTAAGATCATAAATGCTTGGCCTCCTTTCCTGCAATAAATTGAATATCTGTTAGAGAACGATGGATGTAACAAATCCTAAACTATAAAGGTTTAACCACTAACTAAACTAACAGTAAAGTAAATTAATAAAAGTAAAAATAGAAAATAACAATAAAAATTCCTGGGTTGCCTCCCAGTTAGTGCTTAGTTTATAGTCTTCAGCCCGACTTTCTTCTCTTTCTCTATCCAATTCCCCTTCGAAAATTGAGGAACCCTCCATCCATTAGTAATATCGTAACTTTCGAGAGTTTGCCATCAGTAAGGGTTATTGATTCAAATTCACCTAGCTTGTTCTTTATATGTAGATTCTCTTTTACAACCTTCAAATAACTAGGCATTTTCTGAGTTGTATCTATGAACGAATTTTTACGTTGAAGCTTTTTTAGAACAACTGGTTCTTCATCTCTCTTCCCATTCTCTTCACACCATGGCACCAATTTTAAGCTAGCTTTCATATCATATATACCTTTATCGAAAAAATGACTACCAATTGGACAAATGATTGCAAATCTAACCGGATCCTTAAACTTTGGTGGAGAAGATATATGGGGCACTATCAAAATCGGTTCATCTATGTCAGAACTCAAGGCTAGATCTTTGGCGACCTTCTTTTCCTGCTCCCCACTTGTCTCTTCCCTTTCCACATCCTTTTCTTTTGGAACATCCGATTCCAGATTTAGCGTGGACAATCCATCAGTCTCGGGAACCATGTTGCTTGACACTTCACCTTGAGGGCGATTGATGATGGCGTTGAAAAGTTGTCCCACCTGGTTCTCAAGATTTCGAATCGACATCTCCTGACTATTCGTCTGGTCCTCAATCAAAACCATGAACTTGGAAATAAGTCCTTCCAAGCTTAAAATCATTTCTTCTTCATGATTAGGGAGTTGAATTTGTAATTCAGGAGTGTATGATTGGCATGGAGCAAAGGGTTGGGCTAGATTGTCATCGCTCCATGAAAGATTTAGTGGATTCCCCCACTCATGATGATAATTAATAGAATAATCATAATTATTGGGATAATCGCTGAAGTTACCACTATATTGTAACGACTCGAAACTGATGGTGCATTGATGACTCGGATGGTTTCCACCACAATACTCACATATCACCGCTACACTTTGAATAAGTTGTGCTGATAAAGCATCAATCTTCCTTGAAAGTGTCCCAAATTGTGCTGACAATTCATCGAGTCCATAATTCTTTGCCTCCCTTGGCCGAGTCATTCTCGAATATAGCCAATGATAGTCATAGTTGTTCATGGTACCTGAAAAGGAATTAGACTAGAGACAAAAAAAATTAAAAAAATGTTTAAATTAAGATTAATTTCATTGAATTTAATAATGACAAAATATTAAACTAAGTTCCCCAGCAACGGCGCCAAAAACTTGTTGCCTAATTTTTTAATAGCACTTTACCACGCAAGTATACGCGTTCAATTGTAATATTCAGCAAGCAAGGATATCGTTCCCAAGAGGAAATAGACTAATATTTATCAATTACTAACTCTAATGCAATTAATCCTATTTTAAACTAAGAAAATTTTGTTTGTGATTTGAAATTTAAACTTAACAAACTAATAATTAAAATCAAAATTTTACAAGAATAACTGCAGATTTAACAGGTTAAGATTACAACTTCCCTTGGTATTTCATTTAAACTAACTTACTTCCCATTTAAAATAAATCAATTAATAAGAATCATTATCCAAGAATGCTTTATGAATATTCACGCACTTCTTCCAAAGACACGTGAACAAATTCTCCTAAATCCAATCTTTAAGACGCGGAATTACAAGGAACACCCCAGTTAATCAACTCACTATATTTCTATGTGAATCAAGTTAATTAGGGTTTACTGTTGGGTAAAATCTATATACGCACAACACGCAAGTATACATGGTCAACAAGTAATAAAGTGATAAGTTGAGTATCGTTCCCACAGAGAATTATTTAATAAAAATCATCAAGTACTAACCCATAACCAACTCAATCTTATTTAAACAAATGAATTTAATGTTATAAATTAAAATATTTAACTAAACTAATTCTAATTACCACTAATTAAAAATCAGATTATGGAGATTTAAGATCACAACTTCACTTATTGCTTCATTTAGGTTAACACACTTCTTATCAATTATTCTCTATCCCGAATTGTTAATCAAGAACACGAAAGTAGTATTAATCACCTCTCGATGCACTAATACCGTATTAACGTCAATCCACAATTAAGATAGAAATTCGTTAAACACCTTAATCAACTAACCCACTATATCTCTATGCGAATTACAATTGAAGAAGGTTTAAGAACAAGTTCTCTACCCGATTACATGTGATGTCAAGCATATCTCTACCTTAAGACTCATCAAGTTTAAGCTACTAACAAAATCCTGAACACATGCTCTCATGATTAGATCTAAATCTATACTCCATCTCTCGAGTTCATATAGATTATCACGGTAATTGATGGCCAAACAATTAAACAATTAAGTCCAAATCACAATAGACAACCCTCACAATAGAACATAATAATTGATAACGAAGCATATTAAAATAAACTACACAATAAGATCCATTGTAATCTCAAACAAAGAATTAGTTCATTATTATTGAATTAAAACTAAGAATCCACAATTGAATACACATTAAAAGATAAAGATAGAAGAAGATGAGAAGAAATAATCTATTGTGTGTGGATTTGACGCTCCCTCCTTGCTCCTCCTTTGAATCTTCAATGGTCTCCAAGTTGTTTCAATCTCCAAATCTAATTAGAACTAGTGTTTTTCTCTAATTTACTCTAATCTAATTTAATAGAATGCTCTCTAATCTCCTAATATTCTCTTCTAATCTATGTTATTCCCCTCCTTTTATAAGCCTTTGTACATGTCTTTAAGTTCTCTTGGAAGTCCTTGAATCAAACAACTCGAAAACAATCCTTTTCGGACTCAAATTCGGACAAAATCTCCTCTTTTTCGCATAGGCCAGCCCCGGCTGGCCATTTCCCTTGCAAAAACCCAGCCCCGGCTGGATAGCAAGCTGCTAAAGCTCCCAGGTACCCAGCCCCGGCTGGGTCCTAAGCACAAAAACGCCCAGCCCCGGCTGGGTACCAATCTGCCAATACACTTTTCTGCTGGAACCTCCTCTGCTAAAACTGCCATAACTTCTAAACCGAGAGGATTTATGAGGCCCGCGACCTATCAAATCGAAGATATCGATGAGATCTACAACTTTTATTCTTTGAGCTTTGAGAAATAACGAACGCATGATGGTTGAAATTGGACTGGAAGTGACTGCTACGAAAATCACCACCCAAAACGGTGAAGTTCAACGTCCGTTGGTAGAAATATCATAACTCTTTCATCCGAACTCCGATTTGAATGATTCAAGATGTTCCGGAAAGCTAAGAAAACGCTCTACAATATAGTCCAAGCTCCAAGCCAAGAACATGAAAAGAACATAAAAGCATAAACGATATCCGGCTTGCTTTTGTTTGTATTTTCCGTGCTTTTTCTTCCCAATAATCGCTCACACCGCTTCCAAACGTATAACCTACAAAACGAACACAAAATGCATGAAAAGTAACTAAGACACATGAATAAAAGCAACTAATTCAAGTAAAAGATACCGGATAAGTAGGTATAAAACCTACTTATCAAATACCCCCAAACTTAAACCGTTGCTTGTCCTCAAGCAACACAACATAATGCAATGCAATGCAATGGAACGCAACTAATCTATATGCCTACGAATCCAGCAGTATTGATAGAATCAAATCTATTCACTCGGCCTTAGAGCAATCAAGCAAACACGATAATACTTCATATCAAAACCAATCAATAATTTCCTAGTTAATCATCAAGTCTTAAACTGTTATTACTAGTATAGTGCGTGTGTGCTACACAACAATGTTAACTGATATAAAATCAAATTTAACACATAACAAGTCTCTTCGAAGGCATCATACAGTGTAAACTCACAAAATCCAAAAATAAGCTAGATCCAACTAAAGTCAAACATCCACCAAGTTCAAGAGTCCAATCCGGGATACTTATGCTTTACTTTTCATTATGGGGGTTTTTTGCTCTTTTCCCGTTTTATTATTTTTTTTTCTTTTTTTTTACTTTTTAACCATGACTGTGCAATGTCTCATTCCATTAGGCTAACAGTGCTACCCCTTAGCGAGCTTTCGACCAACGACTCCCAGACCATTAAGACCTTAGGGCGCTAGGTTTTAAGATACCCCTTCGGGCGTACTTGCTCAAGTAACAAAGGCCCCGAAACAAAACTAGCCACGATATTTTTTTTCCTTTTTTTTTTATTTTTTTTGAAGCTTATATATCCCAAATTTTCCCCCAAACTTAAGTTTTTATCGAACTTTAGTCATCACTACTTATTTTTCTCATTCTTTCATTCAAACTAGCATTATCCTTTAGAGTCCCATTATGTATCAATTTAAACTCAATCAATCAACAAGTTATTTTTATTGTGCTATCCTTATTATACCAGTTTCAAACAGAAAAAAAATTCAATTCATAACAAGAAATCACATCAAAGCTCTAATAGTCAGTACGCTACTTGCCTACTCGATCCCAATCTCATCATTGGCCAAAACAAACTGTAAATATCAAACAGCTGGACTCATGCAAGATAAACATAGTAACTAACTATTATTTTTGAAATTTTTGATTTTTTTTTTTAATAATGAACCTAAACTATATTAACAACATATGCAAAATAACATAACATAAACTAAATATGCGATAATGAACCTAAACAAAACTCCCCCAAACTTAGCAATTACAATGTCCTCATTGTAAGAATATAACGATAAATAGAAGAAAACTTCCCTGTAATCAGCTAAGCGTGAGTTGATGGTGGCGATGGCGGCGACGATCATTTTGCTATCCATTGGACCTCCAATACCTGCAATGAAGAGAGACAACATGGATTAGATTATAAGAGAACTTAATAAGCAACTTAATTCCTATCTACTAAATAAACTAGTAAAGCATACAAATATAAAAAATTCCTGGGTTGCCTCCCAGTCAGCGCTTGATTTATAGTCTTTCAGCCTGACTTTTTCTGGTCAATGCTATCCAATTCCTCTTCGAAAGTTGAGAAACCCTCCATCCATCGGAAATAATATAGCTTTTGGTAGGTTCCCATTTGTGATAGCCATCAAGTTAAAGTCACCTAGCATGCTTTGTTTATATAAGATTAGATTGAAGAACGTCCAACATCTAGGCGTTTTCTCCATTGTGTCTGCGAATATATTCTGGCATTGAGGCTTGTCAGACACAACAATCTCTTCTTCTATCTTCTCCAACTCATCGCACCATGGCTTCGAAGTTGTACTCGCTTTTACGTCACTTGGAGTATTGCCAATGACATGACTACCAATTGGACAAGGTTTTGCAAATCTAACCAGATTCTTGAACTGTGGAGGAGAAGTCACTTGAGGCATAAATAACACCGGCTCATCATCGTTGGTTCTCACAATTAGTTCTTCACCGACCTTGTTGTCATTATCCCTACTTGTCTCCTCTTTTTCAACATCTCGAGGCTCATCTAGTTGTAGATTTGGTTCAGATTCTTCGTCAATTTCTTCATCCATGTCATAAAACCAAGTGTTTGGAGGAAGGTTGCTTACGGCTTTGGTCATTTGCTCTATCTGATCCGCAAGATTTTGAATTGACCTCGCTTGATTACTCATTCTCTCCTCATTTGATGCTATGAACTTGGACACCAATTCCTCCAACCTTGACTTTTCTTTTTCAGTCTCGGAAGCCATGTATTGAGGACCATTGGTTGAGGCAGTGAGGAGTTGTTCCATTCGATTATTAAAATTTTGGGTTGATAACTCCTGACTCATTATCATCTCTTCTTTTTCTACTATAATCCTTAACATGAATTCCTTGAAATCTGAATTGTCTTCTTGTTGCATTGGAGGTGGATTTGAGAAATTTGATGGATATGTTGGATTTGGAGCAGAGTATTGGTCCTGATAGTTGTAGCTCCATGAAGAATCCGGGTGATACCCCCAAACTTGATGGTAATTATCATATGCATACTGGTTGAGGTATACATCACCTTGTTTTCGCCGCCCAAAACTAACGGTGCATTGATGACTCGGATGGTTGCCAGCACAATAGTCACACATGATTGCCATCCTTTGACTCTGTTGGGCTGCGATAACGTCCAACTTCCTCGAAAGTTCTTTAATTTGTGCTGACATTGCGGAAAGTGTCGCGAGTCTGTCAATCTCCTTTTCTTTTGGTTGAATCATGTTCGTGTATGGCCATTGATACGCAAAGTCATCCATGGTACCTGAAAAGAGAGAAATATAGGAAGAGAATTAAAAATAAAAATAAAAATATTTAAATTAAGACTAATTTGATTGAAATTAATATTGGTAAAAAATATTAAACTAATTCCCCGGCAACGGCGCCAAAAACTTGTTGGGTAAAATCTATATACGCACAACACGCAAGTATACGTGGTCAATAAGTAATAAAGTGATAAGTTGAGTATCGTTCCCACAGAGAATTATTTAATAAAAATCACAAAATACTAACCCATAACCAACTCAATCTTATTTAAACAAATGAATTTAATGTTATAAATTAAAATATTTAACTAAACTAATTCTAATTACCACTAATTAAAAATTAGATTATGGAGATTTAAGATCACAACTTCACTTATTGCTTCATTTAGGTTAACACACTTCTTATCAATTATTCTCTATCCCGAATTGTTAATCAAGAACACGAAAGTAGTATTAATCACCTCTCGATGCACTAATACCGTATTAACGTCAATCCACAATTAAGATAGAAATTCGTTAAACACCTTAATCAACTAACCCACTATATCTCTATGCGAATTACAATTGAAGAAGGTTTAAGAACAAGTTCTCTACTCGATTACATGTGATGTCAAGCATATCTCTACCTTAACACTCATCAAGTTTAAGCTACTAACAAAATCCTGAACACATGCTATCATGATTAGATCTAAATCTATACTTCATCTCTCGAGTTCATATAGATTATCACGGTAATTGATGGCCAAACAATTAAACAATTAAGTCCAAATCACAATAGACAACCCTCACAATAGAACATAATAATTGATAACGAAGCATATTAAAATAAACTACACAATAAGATCCATTGTAATCTCAAACAAAGAATTAGTTCATTATTATTGAATTAAAACTAAGAATCCACAATTGAATACACATTAAAAGATAAAGATAGAATAAGATGAGAAGAAATAATCTATTGTGTATAGATTTGACGCTCCCTCCTTGCTCCTCCTTTGAATCTTCAATGGTCTCCAAGTTGTTTCAATCTCTAAATCTAATTAGAACTAGTGTTTTTCTCTAATTTACTCTAATCTAATTTAATAGAATGCTCTCTAATCTCCTAATATTCTCTTCTAATCTATGTTATTCCCCTCCTTTTATAAGCCTTTGTACATGTCTTTAAGTTCTCTTAGAAGTCCTTGAATCAAACAACTCGAAAACAATCCTTTTCGGACTCAAATTCGGACAAAATCTCCTCTTTTTCGCATAGGCCAGCCCCGGCTGGCCATTTCCCTTGCAAAAACCCAGCCCCGGCTGGATAGCAAGCTGCTAAAGCTCCCAGGTACCCAGCCCCGGCTGGGTCCTAAGCACAAAAACGCCCAGCCCCGGCTGGGTACCAATTTGCCAATACACTTTTCTGCTGGAACCTCCTCTGCTAAAACTGCCATAACTTCTAAACCGAGAGGAGTTATGAGGTCCGCAACCTATCAAATCGAAGCTATCGATGAGATCTACAACTTTCATTCTTTGAGCTTTGAGAAATAACGAACGCATGATGGTCGAAATTGGACTGGAAGTGACTGCTACGAAAATCACCACCCAAAACGGTGAAGTTCAACGTCCGTTGGTAGAAATGTCATAACTCTTTCATCCGAACTCCGATTTGAATGATTCAAGATGTTCCGGAAAGCTAAGAAAACGCTCTACAATATAGTCCAACCTCCAAGCCAAGAACATGAAATGAACATAAAAGCATAAACGATATCCGGCTTGCTTTTGTTTGTATTTTCCGTGCTTTTCCTTCCCAATAATCGCTCACACCGCTTCCAAACGTATAACCTACAAAACGAACACAAAATGCATGAAAAGTAACTAAGACACATGAATAAAAGCAACTAATTCAAGTAAAAGATACCGGATAAGTAGGTATAAAACCTACTTATCATTTACGCACAAATTCTTTCAATGGATACAAAAGACACATAGGTATATTCCTATCCTACACGCTAATCATATTAACCCTATTCAGATTATATGAACAGATGTTATCATATCTAGATCTCAATCTATACTCCATCTTCCAATTTTATATAGATTATCACAGTAATTGTTGGCCAAACAATTAATCAATAAGCATAAGATATAATAAACAATTCAATAAAAACTAACTTTCATTCAATAGGAAGCTTGCAATTTAAATTACATACCAAGTTCTGTTGCAATCTTAATTAAAATTTAGTTCATGATAATAATGAAGAAAAACATCATCCAGATTAATAATCCAAACATCCCAGATAATTACAAAAAATAAAACTAGAGAAGAGAAGAAGAAACTCTGAATTTGCTCCAATACTCTCTCTTTGATCTTTTGCCCTTGTAATTCTCCTTCGTGTTTTTCTTGTTGTTCTCTCTGCAAATCTCTTGAAAAAATTAAGTGATTCGTCTTTTCTAAAGTCTTCTCCTATTTGTATTGGTCTCAGCCCTCATTCAGACTCCTGTTTGGCTTCAAAAACTCACTTGGCAGTAGAAAAACGGCCCTTTTTCCGCACATGAGCGCCTATGCACTCATCATAGGCCATTTCCAAGCGCCTAGGCGCTTGACCAGGACCACATAATTACAAAAATGCCACTCAGCTTTAATTTTCATGATTTTTGACCTTTTTCTTCTCCGAAATGACCAATTTGTCCCTCCTGCTCCAACCTACAACAAATAAACACAAAACACATAAATAGATACTAAAAAATAATTAAAGATAACAATAATTAAGTTTAATAATATCGGATTCATAGGTATAAAACCTACTCATCAACGAGCTAGTTTGTTTTTCGATTATATAATTTTCTAAAATTAGAATGAGAAAGATTTTTCATAATAATAATATTTTTTTTCATATAAATTTTTCAATTTTTTTTGCATGGCATAGCAATTACATGTATAAATATTTTGCTATTGCTATTTTATTACTTCCACAGTTCCACTTTTATTGCGATAACCCATTTTATTTAAGATTATTCAGTTGTTGCTCAATTTTCCGAATCTTCTCTTTCATGGCTTCAATCTTTGTTTGTAGCGTAACATTAGTTTCTTCGATCCTTGCATTCTTGGCATATCCATAACCACCATTGTCACTACTGCTATCATCGCTTATTTCAATAATTTGGTGTTTGTTCTGCCCTTTGTTTTTTGTTGGTATAGATCTACAAATAAATGAAAACACATAAAATTTTAAAAATAACATGCAAAATATGAAGAATATATTAGTTAAAAAAATAAACTAATTACTTTACCTGATATCCATTATTTAGTATTTTGTATGATATTATTTGTGTATTGGGTTTTTTGTTTATGTGATAGTAGTATTTATACGTATTTTATATTTAATGAGTATTTTTTTGTCATCAATTCTTATCCGTTATATGTTACCAATTTTAATATTTATGGCTATAGTGAGTGTTGTCTTTTGGATTGTCTATTATCTGTTATATGTTACCAATTTTAATATTTATGGCTATAGTGAGTGTTGTCTTTTGGATTGTCTATTGATTTAACTCTGTATCTTAATTGTAATGCAATGTTGTATAGCGTGAATTCGTTGTGGCAGTTTTGAAGATGAAAGAAAAAGAAAAACTATTGGATTGGAAGAGGCAACTGAATTAATGATTTTCTGTTATGTATTAATGGTTAATATTATGTATTAATGGCTAATATCAATTATATATGGGATTTCAATTGATTAAAATTGGGTTGTATGTGGGATTTCTATTGATTAAAATTGGGTGTGTTAATTAATTAATTGATTTGAAATTAATTGAGTTTATTGAGTTTCTGTTAGAAATCAAATTGGAAGACAGATTAATTACTTGATTTTTAACTATGTTAAAAATCAAATTGATTTCAATTGATTAAAATTGGGTGTGTTTGGAAGCCAGATTAATTAATTGATTTGAAATTGATTTAATTGGAGGACAAACTGTGATGTATTTATATATAAGGATTCATAATTACCACTTTAGTTTTTGTGAAGTGCGTAATTTTTAATATTTTGGGAATGGTATCAAATATGACTTCACATTAATACTAAAACTATGAAAGTAGTTGGAACCATTTAACCTTGAACAACATTTTTCACTACTTTATAACTTGGGAGGAGTAGGTGAGAGCCAACCCCCAATCATTTATAATGACCACATGGTCTCTTTATTGAAGGACTTCTCCGTGTTCCCTCTGTGAATATGTATATCATGTTAACTTATAAAATAGTGCTATTTTTGCTTGATTTTAATTTAGTGTGTGGAAATGTTTTCTTAAAATGATTTTTTAAAAAAAAAATAATCTGCAGAAGATGCCCCATAACTTGTGTTACCAAAAACTCCGACCAATTAATAAATAAATAAACTTGTTAATGTTTTTTTGTGTGAATATTTTTTTAAAGTAATAGTATGATTTTTCATTGGATTAACCTTCTACTTGATTTTTTGTCAACATATTTTCGGACTCTTGAAAATTGGCCGGTGGACACAACAATATTTTTGACAAAATCAGTTTGCAGGGCGTAGACAAAAATTCGAGTGGGAGAAGGTCGAAAATTTTGTAAAAATTGTAAAATTAAGCACTAAAAGTTAAAATAATTTTAAGAAAATGTAAACATAAAATAAGATATATATATTTTTTAATTTTAACATGCATATCAAATCATCTATATCAAAACTTTTTAATATTAGAGTAAAGTTAAAAGTTTCAAATGAGTCTAAATACACATCTCATTATTATATTTGTTCAATATCGTGGTGGGTCCTAAGAATTTTATTACATACCAATATATTAATAACTTGTATATTTAAGAAAATTTGAGAAATCAATTTTGAGACACCTAACATTAGTCATACTATTAATCTTATTTATTTGACTTTAAAATTAAGTTAATTTTATAATATTAAACTTATTTTCTTGTTTTTGAAAATTATAATTAGATTTTGAAATGTGTTGAAACGTGAAAATAAATTTTATATATTATTTCAAATATAATATATTATAAATTTATATTCTCAAAATATGACCGTCAAAATTAATATTATTAATATTAACCTAAATCTATATATTATAAAAGAGGAAGAGGGAGAGTATTATAAAAGAGGGGAGAGGGGAGAGGGGAGAGGGGAGAGGGGGAATAACCCCCTCCCGTTCCTTCTTAGTTACGTCACTATTAATTTGAGTACAGAATCAAAGTAATAATTAATATTGTCAGAGCATTAAAGTTTGTAATGTCATTAAAATAATTATAAAAATATCGTTAAATATATATTTAAAAATATAAATTTTATTATGACAATATCAATATACGGGCAACCAACATATCTATACAGAATTTACAAACACTATGATATTATCGCTATTTGTCATCAAAGTATTTAAAAAGAATGTTTTATAATTTATTTGAAAATTATAATTTTTACGTCATTTGTCCTGAAGTCAAAAAGGCTAATAACATCGTGATAACGGCACATTGATTAGTCATTAGTGTATCTAGAAGGCGTATGTCAAAAATTAATTTAAAACTCAGCAAAAAGAACTTTGGGACCAAAGGCTGCGGTCGCTTATACAAAAATGTCAAAAATTAAAATAAAAAAAATTGATAAATAAACAACATTTTCAAGGGAATTCTTTTTGAAAAATTTATATTTATAAAACAATTTCCTATGATTTTCCAAAGGTTATAATGTACATAAATGCATGGCCAAATTATGATTGTCCAAAATTGCTGTCATGCATTAAGATTTAAGATGTAGACTTCCTGTCTAAATACAAACAAAATTAATACATATTCTTAGATACAGAAAATGCAATTGCTAATATATTGTTTATCCAATGATGTGATGTATTGATTTCCTTTTGATGAGAATTGAAAGTTGCTGTTCAGGCAAAAAATGATCAGAATTTATTTTTTCTCAAAAAAGAAATATCCATATTAATTATGCATTTAAGACTATATCATTGATTTTCTTAATAACAATATATATCATTGATTTTCTTAATAACAATATATATAAGCAGATTTTGTCCCAAAGATGGTAGTCACAATTAGATTTAACTTTAGGGTCCCGAATCCAGCGAATAAAAGAAGACTCGATATACATATATAATCCATGAATTTTGCTTTTCATTTGGTTTCCCTTTAGCATTACAATTTCTATATAAAGAATATTCACATGATAATGAGAGGAGTCAATTATATAGTTATGTCTGATTTTCAATCTTTATGAAATTAATAATAACATGCAATGTATTGTTGCAATCAAAATCTATATTTTTAAGTCTTATTTATAGGGTATATATCTTATTAATAATTAGAATAATGGTAGAGGTCTTAAATTTCTTTGTCAAATGATATGACATTTAATATTTTAGTGATAGTTTGTCAGTTAATTATATGAGAACTATCCAACCAATATTATGATGCCATATTATTTGAGACACTTTTTGATATTAAAAATTTGAAAACCCCCTAACATCACCCTAATAATTAATATGTCATTTTGGAGACAGTTTAGGATTTCACATGTAACATTTTGCATTTTAAATAACTTGTAAATTTTTTGATTGGTGTATAAATTGAGGTGTTTATTAATCGAATGAAAAATTCTTGTTTGCAACATTTTGAAAAAAAAGTTGCCAAATTCAAATTTACTTTTATATTTAAAATTACTTTTACTCCACAAACAGCTATGCCAAATAGACTATTTATATATGATTTCAATATACAAATATTCTGTGTCATGTAAAGAGAGCACATCTAAAAAAATAAAAAAAAATTGTTAATAGAAATCAGCCACAAGATGAAAACTAGATACTGAAAAGTGCGAGTAAAAATTAGGGAATTGACATTTTCATAAATAAAATTTAATAGTTTTATAAGCTTTCTCTCATATGAGTGTCCATATATTATTTATGTGAGAAACTTTACTCAATCATCATTTTTATTTATAAAAATATCAATTTCAAAAATAAGAAATAAAAAGGAGAAAGCCCTACTTCACCTTGAGCATAACTATCTTTATTTATGCTTTCAAAAAAGAATTGGTTAAAATCTAACAGTATGTATACTGTTAAAGTGTAGTCTAATGCATATATTGTTAAATGTTAATGAAGCTTCAAAATTTCATTTCATTTCCCTTCCCTATCTTCCCTTTTGTTGTGTTCTAATATCAATGTATCTAGTTTATTTTTTCAATAGTACAGAATATGCCTACAAAAATAATGATATTAAAAATAAAAATAAATCGTGTATGAGTGGATCTCAATAATTATAACCACTAAAATTTTAACTCGTTATCTTGTACATACTTTCAATATCCATGTATTTATGAATAATACTATATAACTAGATAAAAAGGGTCTAATTTACTTAGATATAATATTAATAGATTATACAGTATGATCACCTATCAAAAAAAATTCTAGGTCAAGTAGATAACTTTTGTCTAATTACCTAACATTACTTTATTTTTTACTAATTTTTTTAAACCATTGACTTTAAGACTTAAGACTAATAAACCAAATATCTAACACCTAAGGTATTAATAATTTAATTTATATAACTCAAAATCCCTTTATGGATTGAACACAATTCAATCCAACAGTAGGTTACAAAAATAACAGTAACAACATGCAGCAGAAGTCAAGTACTTGATACATAAAAATCAGGAAAAAAATCCCTTTAAAACATGGATATTATATTAATATCATTATGTATATATGTACTTAGCTTGAGCTGTTGCATGACCTTGGTGGTCCATTTCCTTCTCATACATTTCTCTACTAGTATTGGTAGGAGAAGCCATTTATTATGGTACACAACTTGTTTAATTATATAAACCCTAGCCTGCCATTCCCTTCAATTCACAACCCAGAGCCAGTCAGGCAAAGCCAGTAGTACTTTCCTTGTCAAATTATCATGAACAATTCACTGGCATTCGCTCTGATACTTAGTGTACTTGCATGCACCGCTTTTGTTCCTCAAGTTAAGGCTAGGGCTTTCTTCGTTTTTGGGGACTCGCTCGTCGACAGTGGCAACAATGATTACCTAGTCACCACTGCCCGGGCCGATTCGCCTCCTTATGGAATTGATTATCCGACTCGTCGTCCCACTGGCCGCTTCTCTAATGGCCTCAACATCCCCGATTTGATCAGTAGGGTTTTGGGTTTTTGGTTTTAGTGTCTGTTTAATTATAACGGAAAAAGTAATATTAGGTAACTAGACAGAAGTTGTCTAAATAAATTAGACAATTTCTATCTCGGACCTAGTATTTTCCTAACAAAAATTTTAAATAGAAAATTTTTCTATACATTTAGCTAGTATAAAAAATAATAGCATTCAAGGGACAAGAATATAATTTTTTCTATACAAGATGTATAGAAAAAAAAAAGAAAGTACATAGTATCAACAACTTTTTCCGTATTTTGTTTTCCAATGTGTGTACTTTTATCCTTTATTATATTTTTAGTAGTATATAATAATTTTCCTATACATAGAAAATAGTTACATTTGAGAGAATAATTATCTTCATAAAATAGCCAGATGTAACATTTTTTTATACCAGATGTATAAAAAAAGTTGTATCCACAACTTTTTTCTGTATTTTTTCCTTTGTGTCTATAGTTTTATCCTTAACTAAATTATTAGTAGTAGCAATTGTGTGTGGCTTTAAATTTTTTGAATTAAGCATAGACTGATGTTAATTTATTCTGATAATGTGATTATTTAGGTGAGGCAATTGGCATGGAACCGACAATGCCATACTTGAGTCCACACCTAAAAGGCGAGAATCTTCTTGTTGGTGCCAACTTTGCTTCTGCTGGGATTGGAATCCTCAACGACACCGGAATTCAGTTTGTATGATCAGGACTAACATTAAACTCAGCATTAAAATTTCATCTAGACCTACATTTTGATCGTTTTTTCTAGACTAAAATGCAAAATTGTCATTTATGTTTTGTCCATGTTATTTTTCCGTCTTTGAATTTGATTAATTAGTAAACCCCTCCCTCAATACACAATTATTAGTATACAACTGTAATTTTTAAGGTATAATTAGTAGTACATAGTTTTTAATAGTACTTCTTAACTCATGGACAAAAATGTGGCGAGTGGATAATTGAATGGACAATATTACATTTTAGCTTTATTTCTATATGTGATTCATTAGTATAGTACTATAGTCGCACTATTTTTACAAGAAAAAGAAATATAGAGGTGGTATCTATCATGCATGGTATGTTCCCTCTTGGCTTCTCCCTTGCAATAATACGTTGAGTTAAAAAAAAAGGGAAAGGAATTCTTTTCTAGAATTTATTTGTAAGTATCAAATTTTCATTTGTGTTCCTCTCAAGTAATTAATATTTGGAATCATGTTCTTTTTTTAAGTTGGAACACATTTGAAAAAATTGATTCGTAAGGACTAAAATTAAAAATTTTAGGGGGTTAGAAGGTTATTAATTTTTTAGCATGTTTAGATTATTGATAATTTTTGGTAAAAAAATATTGATGTATGATACTTGATGGTTTTGGCAGCTAAATATTATCCGAATCGCGAAGCAATTAGAGTACTTTGAACAGTATCAGACTCGAGTAACAAGTCTAATTGGAGCTGGGCCAACTCAGGCACTGGTTAACCAAGCACTAGTGCTGATCACCCTAGGTGGCAATGATTTTGTGAACAACTATTATTTGGTACCATTTTCTGCAAGATCTCGCCAATTTTCGCTGCCGGATTACGTTCGTTATCTCATATCTGAGTACAAAAAAGTCCTAACGGTAACACTTTTGAACTACTATTTTATATATATATATATATATATATATATATATATATATATATTTAATAACTTGACAACAGTTTCGTGATTATGATATTTATTTTTATTTTTAATTTGATATATGGACAAACATTGTCACGTTATGAATATAAAACATGGGTACAATATTAAGCAATAAAGATACACGAAGTAGACAAAGTGCCCTTGTCTGAAGAGACCATTTTTGTGATAACTGATAACTTATGAATGAAAAGTGATTGAGCCATTATTAGAGCATGTTTGGTTGTTGCAAATGACAGTCGCATTTATGCATATATATGAATCATGATACCGAATATGACCATTATTACGCATTATTATTAGGGCAACGTTTGGTTGGTGCAAAGGTACCCTACTATTGATATTTTTATTAATAAAACACTACAAATATGGAGTAGTAAATTACTCTTTCCATTCTAAATTATACATTTTAATTTTTTAAATTAAATAACGACATATTAAATTTTAAATTGATATAATTTTTTTTATTTTAGTTGATATAATTATTATAATTATATAGTATATAAAAAAAATTATTAATCACATAATTTATTTTATTCTAAACTTTTATGAGTCATACTAATTTTAAATTTTAATATATTGTCATTTGATCTCAAAAATTAAATTATATTTCTAATTTAAAACATATCGGGTAGAATTCAAGGTACAATATATATCAACAGTGGTATATATTTTTTTCAACAACCTTTTTTTTCTTTACAAAAAGGAAAAAAAAGAAGAAAGAGAACGAAATAGCGCTGAAATCTCCTCTAGTCTCACGAACATATTCTTGGATAACCTTTTTTTTGGTGATTACGAAAACTTGACTGATTGATAAGAATATATTTTCAAATCCTAGGATGCTACTTTAGTTACTTAAATCTCATTTGTCAGTCAGAAATATATACAAAAAAACGTACCCTTTTTATTGGAAATTATACTCAAAATCGGATTTAAAATTTTAATTTGATTTGTTGGCGGAAGCATTTTTTATAGGCATACTTTTATTTGTCTTTATTTTCTACAACCTGCTAAAAACAAAAAGAATATTGACAACTGCAGAGGCTATATGAACTCGGATCTCGAAGGGTTCTGGTCACTGGTACCGGCCCAATAGGCTGTGTGCCGGCGGAATTGGCCCAACGGAGCAGAGCCGGAGAATGTGCAGTGGAATTGCAAAGAGCAGCAGGCTTATTTAATCCACAGCTAATTCAGATGATAAGTGAATTAAATAGTGAAATTGGAGCTGACATATTTGTAGCAGTTAATGCAGTTCGAATGCAGATGGATTTTATCTCTGATCCTCAGGCTTATGGTATGTTAAACCACCTCCAATTATTGCAATTTTGACTGTTAAAGTCAATTTTTTAAAAAAATTAAAATCTAAAAATTGGTACTGTGTTTTTTTAGTCAATACAAACAGTTATAAAGAATGTAAACTATACTATAAGAAAAACTATTAATTATAATATTAATTATTTTTCAAAATTTAAATGAACCAAAATAATCCTGAATTTAAATACATGTCAAATTGACAAATAAAAAGTCCATATTACTTTTATATTTTGGAGAGAAAGGAATACTTTTCCAATGCTCCAATCAAAGTAGCGGAGAGGGTAGAAAATTAAATGCAATGAAGTACTGATATAAATGTTGACAGAAGGGTTGACAATGATATATGTCATCCGTTCAAATCTAAACATAAATCTTGTCTAATTTCTGACCTAAAATATAATCATACTATATAATTGTACTAATAATTTTAGGACACCCTTATTCATTCTCCACAATATTTATGTGGGCGAGACTCCTACTGAAATATCAAATCTATTTACAAAATGTGCATTTTTAAAAATTATTTTTATAATACTAATTAGCGCAAATTGTGCAGGGTTTGTGACATCAAAGATAGCATGCTGTGGACAAGGTGCATACAACGGCATCGGACTATGCACACCCCTATCCAATTTGTGCCCAAATCGGGACTTGTACGCATTTTGGGACGCATTCCATCCTTCTGAAAAAGCAAATCGAATTATCGTGCGAACTATCTTGACCGGAACTAACGAGTACATGACCCCGATGAATCTCAGTACCATTTTGGCAACTGATTCCAGGATCTAATATGCTGTCTCCTCTTAATAAATCGTTCTATCCTAGTTTATCCAATGTCATTCATGTTTTTTTCCCTTTTACAATTTATTTCGAGCATCGGTGTGTTTGATTGTTCGAATGTCATGAAGGTAGGGTGTGATATAGGACGTTAAATTTATATGTACTATGCATGACTAGGCATCGCGTACTTGGTTCCATTGTTATCAAATTTTTATATAATAGCCTGGGTGGAAGATTTCTGTTCAGTTCTTACAATAATATTGCATATTTTTCAAATATTATGAAGTTGTTGAACTGGACTTTAAATATCTTTTTATTTTATCTTATGTTCTAATTTATTGTATGCAAATTCTTGTGGTTAATAAATCAAAAATTCCGAGGATAAAAATCTCGAGGATATAAATCCCGAGGAATATAAATTGTGACGCCCCCAAAATAGGTATACAACACTCATTCTGAGTCGCCAAATACAAGGTATAAAAAGCAAGCTACAACTTCAATAATACAATTGTCGTGCAAAATACGACAACACATACTGTGAGTTTAAATACAAATATTGTCTTCTAGACAATATCAACACTCAAATAAGTCCTCATTATAATTATTCATACACTATTTTACAGAAATAGTGCGGACTGCTAAAACATCTTTCTAGAACCATCACTCCATACCCCGACTCGATCCTGCTATGTTCTCACCTCCTGAGAAAAAAAATAGAACAAAAAAGAAAAGGGTGAGCTCAACTAGCCCAGTAAAGAATATTATGACTAAGATAATATACAACAAATTATCGTTACTCCTCAACAGGGAAAAATCTGATAGAATATAATAGACAACAAGTTTTAGATCAATATTCTGCAGCGGAAACAGCAATCCATTAGAAGAATCAAGTAGAGAATGAGTTGTACTATCTTCTAAGATTTAAAAGTCCATCATCAATATTTTATCCCTGTAACAACAATCAATATACATCTTTAATCAAATATTCATCTTTTCACTACAGGCAAAAGATATTCATTTATATCACCAGTTGGTCATGTTAATCTCAACACATGTTCATCTTTGCACTACGGGCCAAAGATATTCATCAATTAATCATTCATCTTTGCACTACAGGCCAAAGATATTTAGTAATATCATCATTTAGGACTGAGGATGATGAAAAAATATTTTAAAGAAAACGAATCCAGTGAGACAGAATGTAAGACCCCAACTTTTATGAATAAAAATAAATTTTCTATAAATATTATTTTTGAATATTATGAAATAAATTTGATATAATGTTATAGTTTTGGGTAATATTTATAAATTTTACAAAGTACGCAAGTTGTTATATAATATTCGATTGGTCAGGGAATATTCGTATGACGACACAATCATTGATGGACCCCACAACAGAATTATTGTCGGATTGAGAAAACGACAAAAATATTTTTATGAAAATAACGGCGAAAGTTTTACCGTTGATACTGTTGAACTACTCGGTAGTAAAAGTACAGTTATACGCGTGGTTGCATAGTAGCACACAGTATTGATTATTAATGTTTATGTGAGAAGTCACTCAGTTTGATTCAATTATTGTTGATATTTTATATGTTATTAAATCAATAATTGAGATGACGAAGTTATGAATATTATTATTTGCATTATTAACGATGTCTAGAAGTTCTGCCAAGGAGAGGTTTGGTCACCTAATTGCGCGCCAATAGGAAAAAATTCTTATTGAAAAGCCTCCTCTTTCTTGGGAACGACCTAGTCGATTAATTGTGTGAATAATAATAATGATGATGACATTTTGTTTTATTCGTATTATTAACGTAATAAAACAGAAAAACTTTTTATATAAAATAGAATACTTTTATAAAGTTATTCGTTTTATTAGGCTAATAGTAAAATCTTTTTATATAAAACAGAATACTTTTATAAAGTATTCTGTTTTATTAGACAATAATTAGAATATATTATTTTATTATGCATAGTGTTTGCATAGTATTTGCATAGTAAAATCTTTTTAAAAGTTATTCGTTTTATTTGATTATAAATAGAATATATTATATTTTATTTAAAAGATTTTGCTTTAAATATGGACCGTCCGATTAAAGTAAATCAATCTGGACCGTTCATGGATTGGTTGTAAAGTCCCCGAACCCGGATACTTGAAACCCGACCTCGATACTTCACGATACCATTTGTATGAGCGGAATATTACTAATAATAATAACAATAATATAGAACTTAAACTTAATTTACATATACATTAGAGTCTACCTCCCAAGTACGTAACCTTTAGTCATTCATTACATGATATTAGATAAATACATATCATAGTCTTCATAGTCTTATAAAACTATTACAAATACTGCCACAATTCTTAATTTGTTAGCTTTCCTTTTCCTTTGTTTCGGCCTGAGCTTTTTGGTCCTTCACACTTAGCTGAAAACATTTAAATTAAGCAAGGATTAGCATTTGAGTGCCCAACAAGTATTATATATATATATATATATATAAGCTGAAAGAATTTAAATGTTTTCTTTATAAAACATTTCTACAACCGGTCAATAGTTGTGAAGTAATCTGTACTAATAATAATAACATATCAACCCTCTTTCAAATTTTTGAAACTACGTATTGATTATACATGGGGTTTCTATGACATACTATGAACATTGTTTTCATTTTCGAAAGGGTTTAAACAGAAATTCATTTGTAAACCGTCATGACTTACGGGTACGGAGGGTGATCAGCCCCGTTGTACCCTGTATTGATCAATACTACATTGTAAGAACGATGTTATCGTTCACTCTGTCCGCCTTGGGCGCATAAAATTTTTTCCATTATCGAGATGTTCATATCTGTCGGGTTTTCATAACAAAGGTCTTATCTTGTTCAACAATAATATATAATTCAACATATATGTATATCAAAGGTGTATCAACATGTGATTAGATACAATGATTATCCAAGTGGGGACACTTGTATAAATCATTTATAAAAATTAACGAACAGAATATATATCCGAATTATCATATACTAACATGTTGATAATCAAAGGGTGTATATAATATAGGTTTAACAATTTTTACAGTAATAGTATAATTCTGAAACATTCTTACACTTGTCCATTGCATAAAGAAAATGCAAAAGGTAGGATACTTGCCCGATGCGCTGCTTACTAATCTCAACTTAGTTTTATCTTTTATGAGATCACCTATCATTAATCAGATCATTTTACTTATTAGTATAACATAACGTAACACATAATACTGCCTATTGCAGTCAGCACATTCCTAATCACATAGTCACATAACCTTAACAACCATTGACTCACAAATAAATAGTTAACTAACTAAATTATCTAAGTCTAGATCAATTTCTGAAACATGTCAGTCTACCGACAGCTTTATCGGGTAAATATTGAGTCTAAGACTCTATCCCCAAGTTCAATATCCAAATAGTTAACTTAAACATCAGTCACACTATTTTTTATAGCCTTATAATAATTATTAAATAATTATTACCATTCACCATAATTTTTGAAATATCAGAATCATTATTAAATAATTTAAATATCAAACAATTCTATTATCATTAACATTTAATCAATATTAAACTATTAATAAAACCATTGCCAAAATATTAAAGTTATGTATAATAACTCAAAATATTCTTAACGTATTAATATTACCCTTAAATGATTTTTAAAACATTTAAAATTATCATTAAATAATTACCATTAATATTTAAATATTAATGAACTATTATCTAAGTATTAAAAGTAATTAATTATAACTTCAAATATTTTTAATTCATTTATACCCTTTTTAAATGATTTTTAAATTAATAAAACCATTTTTAAACTATTTATTTAATATAATTATTAAATAAATTTAATATCATTAATCATTAAATAAATATCATCAATATTAAATTATTAATGAAATTATCCTTTAAATATTAAAAGTTATATTTTATAACTTAAAATATCCTTAATCACTATATTTTCATTTAAAATGATTTTTATAATATTAAAATCATTTTTAAACTAATTTATTTAATATTATTATTAAATAAGTTTAATATCATTAATCATTAATTAATGAATTTAGCCATTAAATATTAAAATTTATATTTTATAACTTAAAATATTCTTAAATACCTTATTATTATTTAAAATGATTTTTAATATAATAAAATGATTTTTAATTTAATTATTAAATTCATTTAATAAATAACTTAATTATCATTATCTATTAATTTATTAATGAAATTTATCACATAATATTAAAAGTTATTAAAAATAACCTAAAAAATTTTCATATATCATAATATAATTTTTAATGATTTTTCATGAATTAAAATCATTTTAAAATAATTTATTTAATATTATAATTAAATAAATTAAATACTTTTAATATTCCAAAAATATAAAATATTTATGAAATATATTTAAAATAATAAAAATATAATTTTCGGATATTAAAATAATTTTTAAGAATTTATTTTGTATTTTTAATAATTAAAAACAATTTTTTTTCTATTTTTAACCAATTTTCGGAAATTACAGAAATTAAAAATAAAATAAACTGTCGCTAAAGGTGCCTATAGTGACGTAACTGTCACTATAGGTGTTCTTCACCACTGCCCAGAATTCTCAAGCCAGTACCGAGTGCCTTGCTTTGACCAGCTTTAACTCTTTGTGTAGTGTGTTTCTGGGAATTACAAAAGCTAGATCTTGTAGACAAAGTGTAATACTATAGGTTCTAACAAATAACATGATCAAACAACCTAACACAAGCTAGATCTAAGCAACCAAAGTTGCTGCCAGAGCTGTTCTTCATGAAGAACAGTTCGTGGGGGTTACTTCGGACCATAATAACTTGACGATCGTGTAATATTTTTGTTATCTATCAATTTTCGTGTGTAGACATCATGTAGTACTACAACTATATTACTTAAACTCATCATAAAAACAACATATAAAGATTATACGGGTCGGTCAAACCATGCCAGAGTTCACATACTTAAGTTTTCTGGGCTGCCAAGAAATTGTTCGGTCAACGTCGATCAACTTTGTTTAACCTTTAATAAGATGAAATCTAGTCATCTAATAGCTGTACTACCACTTCCAGATTATAGCCAACATTACAGACTTCAAGTATAAACTTTCAAAACATCAAAAATCCAAAAATTCTGAGATCTACAAGGCTGGACATTTGCTGAAAAATCACAGAAATGAACTTTTTCAAAATTTTGAAAAACGTGATTTTGAGCATTTTGATGTTATGGGTCTATGTAATACCAACCCAGATCATCACTAGAGACTAAATACAACATATTCTAACAACAAAAACTAACATCTAACACCCGATTATGGACAGAATTTAAAGGTGGGGTTTTATACATTTCTTTGATCCAATCTTTGATTTTCTGATTTTGTTGTTTCTGATTTGTTGTGGAACTTCGTGGGGCTGATCTTAGGGACTGAAATGCTTGATTATTTCGGAGGTTTGAGAGAGAATGAGAGTTGGTTAAGTTTTGTGCAAAATAAAGCTTCAAAGTGATTTTCTCTCTCTCTCCCAATCTATATATATGATTGTTGGGTGCATGAATGGCTGATATAATTCTGTTTTGCTGGCATGTTAGAGTCAAAGTAGTGGTTGGAGTTGGTGAGCAACTAAAATTTTGGCTAGATCTACAAGTTAAATCACTAAAATATCCAATAAGGGCAAAATGGTCATTCCTTAAATACAATTAAGGGCAAACTTGTCATCTTGTCAAACCCTTAGGGTTTGACCCTTAGGGTTTGACCCTAAGGTTTAGCACATAGCACAATTTGATTTAAGCAACTAGGGTTTGGAAATGAAATAAAATAATTTTAGTTTCTAATTTTTTTTTAAAAAAATAACTTGCTAATTATATTAAGTTTGTAATTATCTAATACATGGACATTAGGGTTTATAATACCAAAAATTAGGGTTTCCATAATATATTTAGGGTTTCTAGAAATTAAATTAGGATTTTAGATTTTAGGGTTTTAATTTACTAATTAAGTTTATTTTAATTAGCAATTAAAGTCTATCACACGTGTTATTAATCACAGTAACACAATTCTTGACAAATCAAACCTTCGGTTTAGGTTTCCAGTTTAGGGTTTCTAGTTATTGGAAATTAGGGTTTTCCTTCATAGTTAGGGTTTTTTACAAAAAAATTAGGGTTTAATCAATTAATATTAGGGTTTTAAAATAAAACACCATAATTGACCAATCATCTACAATACGTACATACAGTACATATTTATAGCACTGAAAAATCAAAATATAATTAATATTATATTATTATTCTCATACCCTAACAATAATCTAAAAAATAGGGTTTGGATTTCATATCTGATTTATTCTTCATATTTAACCTTATAAATTAAGTTAAAATAATTAACTTAATATCTTGAACAAAATACATATAATGAAATAATCATTATAATTATTCTAAAATCATTTCATATATTATTTAAATAATATATACCTATACTTTCATAGAAAATAATAATAAAATAATTTCTAATAAGGAATTAATTAGTATAAAAATTATAATTGATAATAATCAATAATTCAAAAAATTTATTTATTTGCAATACTTAATGCAATAAATAAATTTTATTTATCACACATATAATTATAATTACACATTACCTTGTCACATAATCCCCCATATTTATTTTAATAAATAAATAAAAAAAATTTATACGTAAAATTTGTAATTTATTTATATAGAAAATATCAGGTTGTCACATTGGTTACTATTCATTCTATTCTTCTATAAATAGAAGCTCATTCCTTCATTATTTCTTACGAATTCACTGAAACTCTAGAGAGAGAAACTATAGAGAGAAAGAAGAAAAGTATTCTGCTACTTCACTACTCCGATATCAAGTTTCTTTTAGGGTAAGGGGTATTATTTTTTATATTCATGAGGAGAACTTCTGTTATTTCATCTTTATTATTCTGTTGGAAAGACCTGTATACGCGGGCTACCCTATAATTGGTGAAATTCTTCTGTATTCCATTCTTTATTATTCTGTTGGAATATCATGTCTGTGCTTTACGTCGGACCTGGCTTCGTCTTTATTATTCTGTTGGAATATCCTGTTGGTATGAATTTCACCTGACCTGGTTCCGTCATTTAATATTCTGTTGGAATAACCTGTCTATGCGAAGTACCGAATGCATGGTAATTTTTGTTGTATTCCATTCGTTATTATTCTGTTGGAATATCTTGTCGGTGCGTATTACGCCTGACCTGGTTTCATTATTTATTATTCTGATGGAATAACCTGTCTATGCGAAGTACCACATGCATGGTGATTTTTTTTGTTATTCCATTCTTTATTATACTCAGTTGGTTAAAGTTTTGACTTCTACACTTCATGAAATTAGTGGAATATTCTTCATATTTGTGCTTCATCCAGTATCTTTTCATGGAAATATTCTTCTGAGCATTCTTGAATTTTACTTTACGAAGAAGTATCATGTTGACAATTTGGACGTTATTAGTTCCTGAATAAATTAATTCTTGAACTTGTTTTATTGAATTCTTATATCATTGTCATCATCCTCATGTTTATATTATTTTTGAAAGTCATCTGTGGCCTGTAGTGCATAGATGGGCTTGGTATGATTATGACCAGGGATTAGTCGGTGTAATCATGAACGTAATATTACAAATGATGTGGTAAAAGTCCTCATTGGCCCGAAGTGCATTGATGGACAGTTGTTGGCATGATCATGACCATTGATGAATACACAAATATCCTTGGCCCGTAGTGCATGGATACTTTGTGGTCATGACCCTAATGAATATCCTTGGCCGCAGTGCAGGGATGATGTGGATTATTTATTAAGCTGAGTCTCAGCGATAAAAGTGATAAAAAACCTTTTTAAATCATAAAAGATAGTAGATTTTATTCTCTACTTGACTCTTTTAATGGATTGCATGTTCCACTGTAGTTAAACTTGATGTCTATTGTATTTTATCAGTTTAACACTGTTGAGGACTAATGATAATTTATTCTGCATTATCTTAGTCATAATATTTCTTACTGGGCTAGTTGAGCTCACCCTTTCTTTCACTATTCTCTTCAGGAAATGAGAACGTAGCCGGGACTAGTCAGGGAACGGAGTGATGGTCCGAGATGGTGTCTTAGTAGTTCTCACTATTCTGTTAAATAAGGTGATAATAAATGTAATGAGAACTAAATTGAGTGTGGATATATCTAGATGACAATATTTGTATTAAAACTCACAGCATGTATTTTGTCGTATTTTACACGACTGTTGTATAATCAAGTTGTATTTGAATTTAGTACCATGTATTTGACGACTCAAGATGGGTGATGTATACCTATTTTGGGGGCGTCACACAAAAGGACAATTATTAGGGATTCGTATAACAGTTTATCCAAGATCAATAATACTTCATAATAACTAATTGTGAAGCAGAATTCAAAAATAACAACCAAAATATGGATACAATCAAAGATAGTAACCATAATAGACATCTTGGATAAAAAGAAGAAAATTTCATTTTTTGGTGAATAGTGTCGTATTCGTGAATAGTGCTGTATACGTGAATAGTGCCGTATACGTGAATAGTAACCCCGACACAAAAAGTTCCAAATTTGATTAAAAGTTCAAATTAATACTTCGGCATAATGATATTGAAAGAGATAATATCATATATGAAGAAAATAACATCCCTTACCTCAAAGAGACAGTACTTCTAACTGGAATACTGGATATAGTGCTGAAGGAACTTGCACCGTATAACAACGCTCAAAGTATCAAAATACTCACAAGAATACGCTCGATAATATAGAGAGAGAAAGAGAGAAAACTTGTTTCTGGTGTGATTTTCAATTCTAACTTAGCCCTCTATTTATAGGAAAATGTTAGCACGCCGAAGCAGACTTGACCTGCTACCTGATGGCTTTACTGCTACTATTGCCACCCACCACATTTGAAATTTAATTGAGCACATTTCTCACCAACCAATTCTAGAATTTTTTAAAATGTTTTATCATTTAAACAATAATCATAAACTTAAATAATTCATAGAAAATAGCACGTTTATCAGAAAAATACATGTCCATTCCACACGAAATCGAATTCTCTACTACTTTGCAGAAGAAAGTTTTTCCAAATTCCAAACATAAAATATCCGAAATCCACAAACGAGTGATTTTTAATACCTCCAATCTGAAAAAATACTGATAAAACATCTTAGCATTAATTCTTTCATTAATAACCATATAAAATAAATAAATCCATCATTTATATCTACATCAAATAAATATTTCCTTATCATATAAATCAATAATTAATTATTCCCAAATAATATTACAGAATCACAATTATGACAACCAGGCCGTTCCTAGGAAAGAGGGGGCTTTCCGATAAGGATTTCGCCTTACTGGCGCATAATTAGATGACCGAACCTCTCCTTGACAAAACTTTCTAGACATTGCTAATAATGCTATCTAATAATATTATTCAAATAATATTAATTATTGATCTGATAATGAGAAATACTGTGCAGTGACAATTATTGAAACAACAATAATATAAAATATCAACGCAGCAATTATTGAATCAATAAAATAAAATATTAAACAGTAATTATTGTAACAATTAGTGAGTAGTGCCTTCTTACGTGAGAATCAATAATTTTAAAAATACAGTGCAATACTGTGTGCTACTGTGCAACCACGCGTATTACTGTATTTTAATCACTGGGTATTTCAACAGTGTTAACGGTAACAACTACGCTGTTATTTATAAAAACTCAAACTTTGTCATTTTCTTCATCTGACAATTATTCTGTTATGGGACCCACGAATGGCTGCGCCGTCGTACGAATATTCCCCGACAACAAGAATATTACACGACCAAATGAATATTCCCCGACAAAAATGAATATTTTATAACCACTTGCTTATTTTGTAAAATTTGCACATTTCACCCATAACCAAAGTATTATATCAAATTAACACCTTATTAATTTAGAATAATGAATAGAGAAAATTTAATTTCATTTATAATAAGTTGGAGTCTTACAACCTCCCCTCCTTATAAAATTTCGTCATCAAAATTGTCGTACGTATCTGATATTTTGAACAGGTGAGGGTACCTCACTTTCATTTCTGATTCCAACTCCCAAGTCATTTCCTCAATAGCATGGTTCCTCCATAAAACCTTAACTTGTGGTAAAACCTTGGTGCGTAGAACATGCTCTTTCCTATCCAAGATCTTAACAGGTACCTCCTCGTATGTTAAATCTTCGGCTATCCCGTCTGGTTCTAACTCAATAATATGGTTCAGGTCTTTCACATATTTATGAAGCATAGATATGTGGAAAACATTGTGAACACGAGACATACTTAGAGGTAATGTGAGTCTATAGGCCACATTTCTTATTTGGTCAAGAATCTCAAATGGACCAACAAACCTTGGATTGAGCTTTTCTCTCTTTTCAAATCTTGTAACTCCCTTCTATGGAGCAACACGTAACAATACATGATCCCCCATACTAAATTCCTCGTCCTTTCGATGAAGATCTGCATAACTCTTTTGTTGATCATGTGCCATTTGTATACGTTGTCGAATCATTTGGATCTTTTCTATAGTCATGCGTACCAACTCTGGTCCCAACAAAGTTTCTTCACCCACCTCATCCCAGCTTACTGGAGAACGACACTTTCGTCCATACAAGGCTTCAAATGGAGCCATGCCTATACTTGCTTGATAACTGTTGTTGTAGGAGAATTCCACCAGTGGCAAGTACTTATCCCAACTTCTTTTAAAATCTAGGACACAGAGTCTTAATAGATCTTCAAGGGTTTGAATAGTCCTTTCCAATTAGTCCGTCTGCTTGAGGATGGTATGCAGAACCGAATCGTAAATCTGTGCCCATAGCTTTTCGCAAGATAACCCAAAATCGTGAAGTGAATCTTGGGTCAAGATCCAAAACTATGGATACTGGCATGCTATGCAATCTCACAATCTCATTCACGTACATACGAACAAGACGTTAAGGCAATAAGTTTAATGTATAGTCATGAAATAAGCAGACTTGGTTAATTTATCAACAATAATCCAAATCGCATTTATACCTTGAGAAACCTTGGGAAGACCCGTAACAAAATCCATAGTAATGTGTTCCCACTTCTATTCCAGAATCTCAAGTGGTCGCAATAGACCTTTTGATACTTGATGCTCCGCCTTTACACGTTGACAAGTTAAACACCTCGAGATAAACTCCGAGATCTCTCTCTTCATATTGTTCCACCAAAATGTATGTTGAATATCATGATACATTTTGGTACTACCATGATGGATTGCAAACGTGGTGTTGTGTGCCTCCATCATGATTCTATGCTTCAAGTCAGAATCATTAGGAACACAAAGTCTAGAGTTGACTCGAAGTATTCCTTCTTCATCGATTCTTGATTCTGGAATAGCTCCTTCTTGTACTTTCTTCCTCATATATTCACCATCATCATGTGGGTCCCTGGAGTCTTTAACTCAGTCTCCATCCTTTGTAAATCGTACAAAATGGATCTTTGTGTTAACAACATCGCACTCGTACCCGCATACGATCTTCTACTCAATGCGTCAGCTACTACGTTTTCTTTTCCAGGATGGTATTGAATGATATGATCGTAATCTTTCAATAGCTCGAGCCAACTTCATTGCTGCATGTTGAGTTCCTTTTGGGTGAAGAAGTATTTGAGGCTTTTATGATCCGTATAGATCTCCACTTTCTCCCCATACAGGTAGTGTCTCTAGATTTTCAATGCTTAAACGACTGCTACCAACTCTAGATTATGAGTAGGATAATTTCTCTCATATTCTTTGAGTTTTCACGAGGCATAGGCTATGACTTTCCAATGTTGCATGAGAACACATCCTAACCCTTTGCCTGAAGCATCACTGTAGATAACAAATCCATCAGAACCAAATGGTATTGCCAGAATAGGTACCGAAATGAGTCTCTTCTTGAGCTCTTGGAAACTCTTCTCGCATTCCTCGCTCCATACGAATTTTGTATCTTTATGAGTCAGCTGAGTTAACGGAGTAGTGATTCGAGAAAATCCTTCCATGAATCTCCGATAATAACCAGCCAAGCCCAGAAAGCTACGCACTTCGGTCACCGACTTCGGTTGCTCCCAACTTTGTATTGCTTCAATCTTCGCCGGGTCAACAGATACTCCATGTTTTGACACCATGTGCCCAAAGAATGCTACTTCCTCAAGCCAGAACTCGCATTTCTTCAACTTGACATATATCTTGTTTTCACAAAGCCTTTCTAGTATCAGCTTTAAATAGTGCTCATTATCTTCACAGCTTTTGGAATAAATGAGGATGTCATCAATAAAGACAACAATGAACTGATCCAAATATACCTTGAATACTCAGTTCATCATATCTATGAAAGCAACAGGAGCATTAGTCAATCCAAAAGACATGACTAAGAATTCATAATGCCCATACCGAGTTCTGAAGGCAATCTTTGGAATATCCTCAGTTTTAATCTTCAACAGAGGATATCCAGAACAAAGATCGATCTTTGAAAAGAATTGTGCTCCTTGTAATTGGTCAAACAGGTCATCAATGCGAGGTAAAGGATACCTATTCTTGATGGTGACATGGTTCAATTCTCGGTAGTCAATACAAAGTCGCATACTCCCGTCTTTCTTCTTTACGAATAAAACAGGAGCACCCAAAGGAGATGTACTAGGACGAATGAAAATGATTTCTAATAACTCCTGTAGTTGGACTTTTAACTCCTGAAGTTCAATAGGAGCCATTCGATATGGGGTTTTAGAAATGGGTTTTGTACCCGGTTCAATGTCAATAAAGAATTCAACTTCTCATTCTGGGGGTAGACCAGCAAGTTCTTCAAGAAATACATCAGGAAATTCTCTAACAACAGAAATATTATTCAAATTCGACTTGTCTTTGTTCAAATCCATAACATGAGATAAGAAAGCTTGACATCCATTTTTTAATAAACGAATAGCTTTATGGCTTGATATGACAGTGACTGATTTTAGTGGTTTAGTTGTTTGAATTCGTATGACAGGTTGGTTAGGAATATGAAAACTAACAACCTTACGAAAATAATCAATTTTGGCATAATGAGTAGTTAACCAATCAATCCCTAAAATCACATCAAATGCAAGTATCTTTAAAGAAATAAGATCAACAGGTAATGTGATTGTGCAAACTTGGATCAAGCAAGATTTATAAACTATAGATGTAACGAAGGTTTCACCCAACGGAGTTTCAACAGATAAGTCAAAGTCCAATTTCTCCGGAGTCAAGTTTAAATGTTGAGCACAAGTAGGAGAGAAAAAAGAATGGGTAGAACCGGTATCTAGTGAGGTATAAACTTCGCAAGAGTTCAAGATTAACTTACCCGTGATCACCTCGTTTGGGTTCCTCACGTTTTGTCCAGTCACGACAAATGCTCTTCCAGGAACCGCTAATTTCGACTTATCTGGGGCAGCCCTTGGAGTCACCATCCCCG
Source organism: Panax japonicus (assembly GCA_020205505.1). Taxonomy (NCBI): domain Eukaryota; kingdom Viridiplantae; phylum Streptophyta; class Magnoliopsida; order Apiales; family Araliaceae; genus Panax; species Panax japonicus. The sequence continues at coordinate 16,744,390 of CM035112.1, forward strand.
CTGAACTTGGTTTTGCTATAGTATAATCTCGAGCGATATGTCCTTCCTTTCCACAATTATAACGTACCTTGGATTGTTGTGGGCAGTTTGCGCTGATATGTCCCTCTTTCCCGCATTTGTAACATCTAACTGGCGGTCGTTCTACTCCCATAGAATTTTTTGTTGGTGCTGGTGCTGCTGTTGATGTCTTCCCGTCATTGTTGAATCTCTTCTTTCTAAAATTTCCACTTGACTCACCTCTTCTATTATCATGGTCATGATTACCATCCGAGTGGTTATCGTCTTTGTCCGTATTTTCCCTCCTCGCTGGTTATCATCGTTCTGATGACTGCTGTCATCGGTATAACCCTGGTTGTGATCCCTCGGTTGAGTGTACTCATTATCTCGCTCTAATAATTGAGCCCTGTTGACAACATTTGAATACATAGAAAATTTATGAGAGATAAGGTATTGACGAATCTCGGGTTTTAGACCTCTCAGAAACATCCGCGTCATATGTTCCTCATTCTCCACCAAATGAGGTGGAAACCTCGATAACTCTGCAAACTTTGCCTCGTACTGCGACACCGTTATGTTGTTCTATTCCAGTCTAATAAACTCTACCTCCTTCATATGACGAATACTTTCTGGAAAGTACTTGTCATTTAACAGTTTCTTAAATCTTTCCCAAGACATGTTAAGTGCGGCTGGCTGGGTACGCTTCACGGATTCCCACCAGTAATCTGCCTCTCCACGGAACATAAAGGTGGTGAATGGAACCTTCTGTTCCTCCGTGCATCCCAAGACATCAAATATCTTGGTAATTTGCTTGACCCACATTTCTGCCTTAATCGGATCGAGCTTTCCCTAGAAATTTGGTGGTTCCAACTCCTTGAACTGCTTGGCTATGATAGACCTTGCGTTGCCATCATTTCCACCTGTATTTTGTACACGAGTCTCCCTTGTCTGATTTTGCATGAACTGCAAAAAGCTCCTAAACATTCCATCATTCATCGTTTACTCGGTAGTGTTGTTTATAGGAGGAATATTGCCTTCGTGTTGCACGTTCTCCTGGTTTGTGACTAAAGGTTGTTCCACAGTCTCATACACTCCATTGTTAACATTCTCAGCAGCCATTCATAAATACTGCCATAAAACAAGGGTTAATTAAACAAATTAACATATCACATAATATCCCTATATTATGACCGACCAACAAATAAGCTTAGATAGGACACACTAGCGATGTATTTACTCATCTCTCCCCTCCTAGTTCTATTCCCCGATCTCCGCCAGAGACCATATCCCTAAGCTTTGATACCAACTGTGACGCCCCCAAAATAGGTATACAACACCCATTCTGAGTCGCCAAATACATGCTACAGAAAGCAAACTACAACTTCAATAATACAATTGTCGTGCAAAATACGACAACACATACTGTGAGTTCAAATACAAATATTGTCTTCAAGACAATATCAACACTCAAATAAGTCCCCATTACAATTATTCATACACTATTTTACAGAAATAGCGAGGACTGCTAAAACATCTTTTTAGGACTATCACTCCATACCCCGACTCGATCCTGCTATGTTCTCACCTCCTGAGAAGAAAAATGGAACAAAAAGGAAAAGAGTGAGCTCAACTAGCCCAGTAAAGAATATTATGACTAAGATAATATACAACAAATTATCGTTAGTCCTCAACAGGGAAAAATCTGATAGAATATATAATAGACAACAAGTTTTAGATCAATATTCTACAGCGGAAACAACAATCCATTAGAAGAGTCAAGTGGAGAATGAGTTCTACTATCTTCTAAGATTTAAAACTCCATCATCAATATTTTATCCCTGTAACAACAATCAATATACATCTTTAATCAAAAATTCATCTTTGCACTACAGGCCAAATATATTCATTTATATCACCAGTTGGTCATGTTCATCTCAACACCTGTTCATCTTTGCACTACGGGCCAAAGATATTCATCAATTAATCATTCATCTTTGCACTACAGGCCAAAGATATTCAGTAATATTATCATTTAGGACTGAGGATGATGAAAAATATTTTAAAGAAAAAAAATCCAGTGAGACAGAAGGACAATTATTAGGGATTCGTATAACAGTTTATCCAAGATCAATAATACTTTATAATAACCAATTGAAAAGCAGAATTAAAAAATAACGATCAAAATATGGACACAATCAAAGATAGTAACCATAATAGACATCTTGGACAAAAAGAAGAAAATTCCATTTTTCAGTGAATAGTGCCGTATCCGTGAATAGTGCCGTATACGTGAATAGTAACCCCGACACAAAAAGTTCCAAATTTGATTAAAAGTTCAGATTAATACTTCGGCATAATGATATTGAAAGAAATAATATCATATATGAAGAAAATAACATCCCTTACCTCAAAGAGACAGTACTTCTGATTGGAATACTGGATATAGTGCTGATGGAACTTGCACCGTATAGCAACGCTCAAAGTATCAAAATACTCACAAGAATACGCTTGATAATATAGAGAGATAAAGAGAGAAAACTTATTTTTGGTGTAATTTTTAATTCTAACTTAGCCCTCTATTTGGGTCTAGCCAATGTGTAACCCAATTTATTTAATGGGCTAGATTTGGTGTTGACCCATAATATATATTTATTTTGACAGCGAGAGAGTCCTTATTAAAATAGGATTGTGTTTTCTTTTTTGGAGGGATAAGGAGGTTTAATTAGGACTCCTACTCCTAATTGTATTCAGTAGTGATCAGGTTGGTTCAATTATTATAAGGTTGATTCGATTGGTATAAGGTTGGTTCTTTATATCTTTGATAGTGATAAGGTTGGTTCGGTTGGTATAAGGTTGGTTCTTTATATCTTCGATAGTGATAAGGTTGGTTCGGTTGGTATAAGGTTGGTTCTTTATATCTTCGGTTGTGATAAGGTTGGTTCGGTTGGTATAAGGTTGGTCCTTTATATCTTGGGTTGTGATAAGGTTGGTGGTATAAGAGCTGGGTCTGCTGAGTTGGATCGGTTGAACTGCTACTACGAGGAACGAACTCATGCGCTTTGGCGTTGAGTCGACTCGATGATAGATTACGTGAAAGTTGTGAAGACGGATAAGAAGAAGAGCTCTGTGATTGTTGATCATCGGTGCGAGAAGAGTCTAGGGTTGCAGATAGTGAATCTGATGAGAGTTGAGCCATTATTTATTGATTGATCAATCAATCCCAGGGCTTTGTTTTCGGTTTTCCTGAAATTCAGGTGGATCTGATCTAGTATTTTGGGTAAATTTTGTCTTTTACTTCCCATGAGAAAGGCCCCTGGTGCGGAGAGACAATGGAGAGGATTTAGCAGAGTATATACACACGTACAAGTATATATTTAATTTAATAAAAAAATGAATCACTTATCTCCTTCGGTGAATCAGTGATTTTAAATCGACACTAGAACAAGTGTCTTGTTTCCCACAGACAGCGCCAATGTTAACGCCAAATTTTGTACGCCTGACGAAATCACCAAAACAGCAGGCCAAAATCACGCTAACGGTTGATGGAGTAGTTGATTATATCAAACTCACAAAATACATTCACATAAACATAAATAAAGAGATATAAATATGAACACACGAATTTACGTGGAAACCCAATTGGGAAAAAACCACGGGAGAGAGAGAGAGTAATTCCTTATAATAATATTGGGAGTACAAGATGTGTATTTGTGTTGTATCTCTTGTGTTCCTGTCCTTGTGTCCTATCTCTCCTAAAATCCTAGCTTATAGTCGTATGTATAGAAGTCACCTTCATCCCCATCCAACTAGGAGAAGGACTCCTTTTGTAGAATCACCTTATAACTATTGAATTCAATTAGGAGTAGGAGTCCTAATTAAACCACCTTATTAAAATAGTGAGTTATGATTAACTAAGAATTAATTATAAACGATAAAATAAAATAATAGTATGTGAATCTCTTTATTACAATGACCTATCACATATATTTACATATATAGTAACACTCTTTTGATCAGTATGAATTCTTTGGATACTGTAGCAATCTTTTGCAATCCTTTTGATTAGACAGAATCGTTTTAGGACGAATGACATGATTTTTGGAATCAAAATTAGATCATAATGAAATCGGAGTTGGAACACTTTATTCATGTGTTTGATACATGGAGAAGGATGTGGATGAAGCACGTCTGTCAACGACTTAAAAAGGAAAAAAGCCATAACGCCAAAACACGGCTAGAGGCAAAGTCATAAACGCGACTTAGGTGACGTTCCATTTGATCAAGCATCAAACTCATACTGTCTCATTTAATAAAATGGCATGGATATTTTAAATGCATATTAAATATATATTAACAGATAAATTATTACATATATGATCTCATATAGTTACTGTTGGTTTGGGGGTCTTCCCAAAACTATAAGCCGACAAGTCTCTTCCTGTATAGCGTTTTTAGTTAAAATAATATATTGTTCTGATTTATAAAACTTTTCTAAAAAAAAATATGAACGATTATGATTGTCTGTTACAGTTTGATATGCTATTTTATAACGATTATTGTTTTCAGTATGATAATCTAACAACTCAAGTAAGGAAACATAATAGTTAACAGAAGCAATAATTAAAACTTACAGAAGAGCCTTTGATATCTTCAAACTTCAAGATTATATATATATAAAATATTTTACAAGAGAGAGAGAGAGAGTACAAAGAAAATACAAAGAAAAGTTCTGCCTCAACAAAGGGTGAGGTCTCCCTATTTATACAAGAAATAAGATAGGAAAGGATTAGGCGTGTCCTAGCTAGTGGAGTCGAACAGTAATCCTTATCTTCTCTTCTTTAACTCTCATTCGTAGGAAGTGGAAGGCATGAGACAGGCTGTCGATTGAGTGGAATTATTGAGGACAGGTGGTTGTCGTCTTCTGATGATTAAGAGCAGCTGACATCTTTTTCTGATGGTGGAGTTACTGTGATTGTCCTTTTCTGATTATTGGTCTTCTGCAGTGATGGATAGATTTATGCTTTTTCTTTTCCTTTTTTGTCCTGTTTCATCTTTTCAGAGATCATCGAGGTGAGAGAATCCCAGAAGTCTCCCATAGTAGGCTCCGGTTCTTGACTTTCGCCAGCTAAGACGCTGAACTCATTGTCATCCTATTCAGATTCTTCATTACTGCTAACAGTTTTCATGGAAACATCATCATGAACTAAAGATTGTAAGAATTTGGTTTTCATATAATCCATAGTTTTAACTAATAGTTCAATTTCAGTTAGGTTTGGAAACTTTTGTTTTAAATCAGTTTGAATTTTAACAAAAGGATTAACTGGTGCTGGTGCTGGAAGGCTCTGAGGCATAACATCCAAACAGGCCTGGGTATGATTCTTTATGGTCTTAAGAAGTTCTGGTAGTGTAGGATTAAGCCCTTTATCCCACCACATGGTAAAAAATACCCTTTTTAGGCGAGGGATTTTATTCTGATAGTCACACTGAAAATCCCATTTGCAGATCCAAGGGATTCCAAAACGGATTATGAAATGGGCAAGCAATTTCAGCATAGATAGATCTTTGTTTACTGGTATATGGGCATAAGCGACTTGTCATTCGTTGAATGCTGTTTGAACTGATTCTGGTAAAGTATCAATAGTGATACCTATTTTATCCCACCAAATGACAAACCAATTGGGAATTTCGTTTCTTAGAACATCAGGACATATACGGATGAACCAGGTATGGGTGTGAATATGATTCTGGTAATAAAAGACTTATGTAAAGGAATCAATATAATCCCAAATAGCTGTATCTGGTCTCTGTTTTATGACTAGATTCAATAGTACGGGTAGTATGAGGATTAATACCCCAATTAGCAAGAGGCATGATGCTCTTGATGGTTGATTTACTGTATTGGATTGGGCTTGTTGGTTTGGATGGATCATGAAGTGTATGCTTTATGTCCATTGATGCTGTTTCAATGATGATTTGTTCATACACATAGCGATACTGATTAAAATGAGGAGGAGACTGTTGAGTCAGTTAAGTAACGCCTTTTGATCTCCCATGGATCTTTCATCCATTTTTCATCATTCTGGTCAATCCACATATTTATTTGGAATGTAATGTTCTGGTAAAAGAAGAACATCTTTTACTGTAGGCTGGCTAGAAGAAGCCGAAGAAATACTGGATTTAGAATTCAGGATAGAAAATTCTGTATAGTAAAGGTTGGTTCTGCCTCGGCCTCGTTAACCGCGACCACGACCTCTACTGGTCATTCTTGCAAATATTTTCTGATTAGAAAATCCGGTAAAGAATTCTGTTTTCCTTTGATATATTCAATATCATAGTTAAATACGGATAAAATACTTTACCAAGTAGCAAATATCTGTTTAGATGCTAAATTTTGAACATCCTTTTTAAATATCTATTTTGCAGTTGAGCAATCAACTCGGATTAAAAAGTGCTGATTCAAAAGATCATCTTGAAATTTTTAAACGCATTTAACAATTGAAAGGCATTCTTTCTTTATTGTGGGGTAATTTTAAGAAGGTCCTTTCCAAAGTCTTGAAGTAAAACGGACAAGATCCTCTTTTTTACTGTTAGGATTAAATTGTTTTAGAATACCGCCATATCCTGTATTAGAGCATCCGTTTGAACAATTTTCTTCCATTCAGGATTAGGTAAGGATAAACAGGGTAACTGTTTGACCCTTACCTTAATCTTTTTTACTACATCAGTATGTTCTATTGTCCATGGTAAAGGATTTTTTTCGTAATCGAGTATACAGAATAGAAGCATCCTGGGAAAGGTTTGGATAATAATCTCGAATATAATTAAGGCTTCCCAAAAATCGTTGCTGTTGATTAATGTCTTTAATTTCATCCAGGAATTTAGATGCAAATTCAATACATCTGTCAATTGGAATAATAGTTCTATTGAAAATATTATGTCCAAGAAATCTGATTTTTGTTTGGAAGAGTTTCATCTTAGGGGCAGAAACTAGCAAACCATTTTTTATAATAACATTTATAAAAATATTTAAATGTTTAATGTGTTGTTCAATGGATGAAGAGAAAATTAAGACATCATCAATATAACAAATAATAAATTCAGTAAAAGGATTAAGAATATCATTCATGATGTGTTGAAATTTTGAAGGTCCATTTTTTTTACCCCAAATGGAAGAACATTACATTCATAATGACCAAAATCTCGTTCTCTAATTTGAATTTGCCAAAATCCTAATTTTATGTCAAATTTAGAGAAAATAGTGGCATCATGAAGTCTGTCAAGAAGGTCTTTCTTATTCAGAATTGGATATCTAATCCATTGAAGGGCTTTATTAAGCGGCTTATAATTGATAACAAGTCGTGGAGTTCCTCGTTCAATTTCTGAATTTTTATTAACATAGAAAGCTGTACAACTCCAAAGAGAAGTACTAGGCTTAATTAAATTTTTCTGTTGAAGAGACTCAATTTTAGTTTTGCAAAGGAGTAAATATTTCTTCTTCATTTGACTGGGTCGAGACTTAGTAGGAATATTCTTTTCATTAAAATTAGGGATATAAGGAAGAGAAACAATATGTTTCTTCCTATTCCAAAAAGCATTCGGGACATCACTACAGATTTCAACTTGAAGGGTTTTGTGGATTAATTTTATTTTTTCCTGTAAAGAAGGTTGTAAGATTCTTTGTTTTGTAATAAGAAATTTTATTTCTTTTTGAATAAATTTATCTGTTTTTCTTTAGAATAAATCATGTGTTTAACTTTATTTAATTCTTTAGTATAAGGTTCTGTAATAAATTCAAAAACAATATGTCTGTTGTTTAGAGTAGTGTGAATACCCAAAGTATCAATTTTTGAAATAGGCATTAAAAGACATAAGAAAGGGGTGCCTAAGATGATACTTTGATTCATGTTACGGATAAGAACAAAAGAAGTAGTTGTTTAACCTTTATTACAGATTAAGGCTTCAAGAATTTTATATTTAATATTCATAGTATTACCACTTGCACTGGTTAAATATTGAGTGGTTTTCTGAAAGTATTTGGTAGGAATTAATCCTTCGTGAATACAGTTCATGTCAGCACCACTACTTACTAGAGCAATGACGTCATTAATGATGAAATCCGGTTTAATAATAAAAGTAATTCTGATATACCATTTCTAAAAAACTACTTGATTCATAAGCATCAAATATTGTTCAGAAGAATCTGGTTTATTAGAAGATTCAGGTTTAGAGGATTCTAGATTATTATCTTGTTTATGATTTAACTGCTCTTTAATATTATTTAAATCTTGCAAAACAATAACATTAGTATTTTGCAACTGTTTTATTTCGGATTTTAAAATATTTATTTCACTTTTAAGATCCTGAATAGTAGTAGGCTTTTCAGTGGCAGAAACATCTTGAATCCGTTTCATAACTTCTTTCATACTATACTGATTAATGGGAAGAATATCTTCTGTTTTTTGATTTTTATAATAGATTTCTAAAAATTTTAATTTAATTTCTGGATCTTTAATTTGATCGGCTAGGCCGAGAAGTGATTTCTGAGTGTCTGTTAAGACATTAATATTGGGTCCTCCAATATCTAAACCATTCATCTCGACGATAGCTTTCCAATAGTTAGCTTCAGTAGTTGTATTACAGTTATTAATTGTACAAGTTTGACATTGTTCAATATCAGAATCATTGTTAGATTCAGAATAGATTTCAGCTAAATCATCATCTGAACTTGGTTCTGAATTGCTGCTGGTCAAACAATTAAGAATTTGCTGTTGGATATCCTCATCAAGTGACATTTCATTAAGTTTTTGTTTTAATTTTGATTTGCATTTATTAGCAAAGTGTCCTGTTTTTTCGCATTTATAACATTTAATGGTAGATTTTTCAGGGGTTTTGTTTTTAGAAGATTTCTTAGAAGACCGTCTTCGGTAAGATCTAGGTTGTTTAGAGCTTTGCTATTTTTTAGCCTTTTGGGGATACTGTAATTTTGTGTCATAAGAAAATTGATCACAAAATTCTCATATCTCATGTCTTTTAGTGAGATTCTATTTTTTCATTAATTGTTGAAGCTTCAAATCATTGCATAATGATAATCCTGCTTCAATAATTATTGAAATAAGATGGCCATAAGAATACTGGTCATAAGGAATACTCATATGGTCATGTTTATATCTTAGCTTTTTACGGATTTTTTTCAGCAAAGAAAGTAGGAAGGCAATCAATAAATTTAGGCTTTCCAATGTTCACTATTGGCATCCGTTCTTTGCATTACTTTTATTAAAAAGACATCCTTATACCATCTAAAATGGGTTAGGGATGGACAACGAAGGTTCTGTAGGAGTTCTATACCTCTATCATTATTCATGAGTCGTGGTCCGATAAAATGATGAATGATTGCATTAACTAAGGTATAGCAAGCATCTTCCCTTTTAGTTTAAGCTCTAGTAAAAGGGTCAGTTTCATTCTTATAGGATTGGAGAATTTTAGTTCGTTATTTTTTAGTAAGCGCATTATCCCACCATCCTTTAAGAATGTCGCTAAATCCATTTACTAAGAAATGACAGATCTGATGGTCAGTATTATCATTCTGTCTACATAATGTTGCATACATCATGATATGATGGATGGTCTCAAAAATTTGATATTCTGTTTTACCATCAATATTCCATTCGTAAATGGTTTTACCATAGTAAGATTTTTGAGAATGAAGAAAGTCTTCTTCATATTGTATATCCTGGGGAGTAGGTCTGGGGTAATAGTACCTACTAGGTCTAGATAAAGCCATACGATTTATAGGTTTCTGACTGTAAGTAGTTTTATTCTTATTTAAAATGATTTTGATATAATAAAAATCAATTTTATCTAATTTATTTAATACACTAATTTGCATAATGATAATCCCTCTTCAATAATTACTGAAATAAGATGGCCATAAGAATACTAGTCATAAGGAATACTCATACGGTCATGTTTATCTCTTAGCTTTTTACAGATTTTTTCAGCAAAGAAAGTAGGAAGGCCATCAATAAATTTGGCTTTCTAATGTTCACTGTTGGCATCCGTTCTTTGCATTACTTTCATTAAAAAGACATCCTTATACCATCTAAAATTGGTTAGGGATGGACAACGACAGTTCTGTAGGAGTTCTCTACCTCTATCATTATTCATGAGTTCTGGTCCGACAAAATGATGAATGATTGCATTAACTATGGTATTGCAAGCATCTTCTCTTTTAGTTTCAGCTCTAGTAAAAGGGGCAGTTTCATTCTTATAGGATTAGAGAATTTTAGTTCGTTGTTTTTTAGTAAGCGCATTATCCCACCATCCTTTAAGAATGCCTGTAAATCCATTTACTAAGAAATGACAGATCTGATGGTCAGTATTATCATTCTGTCTGCATACTATTGCAAAAATTTGATATTCTGTTTCACCATCAATATTCCATTCCTAAATGCACCAGTACAAAGTACCTAATAGACAACACTTAATAGACAACGTTTTTTATAAAAATGTTGTGGTATATTTTTTTACAATGTTTTTAAAAAAAACGTTGTAGATATATATACAAAAACGTTATCTATTTAAAAGGGCATTTTTTTAATTTTAATTAGATAACATTTTTTTTTAAAAGCGTTATCTATGAAGAAAGACATGGAGCATGAACTGAACTCTTAAAATTAAAATTAAAACTAAAACATACGTCTTTTTCTCTCCAAAGGCTCGTCGGTACAGAGAGCTTCGATTTCCTTCGAACTTGCAGATCGAGCTTCGGTTTCCTTCGTTCCTTCTCTTCGGTTTCCTCGTTCCTTCTCTTTCAGTTTTCTTCCCTGGTTATATAGTGTTGGTTGTGTTCGATCTGATTGGGTGTTCCATCTCTTCTTCTCTATTTCTTTACAAACTGGGTGTTGTTTCGAGCTTTATCGGCGGCTGTTTTGGGGGCACCCCTCTGAAACACTTTTTTTCGATCTTATATAGCTAAGTCTGAAGGCTTAGATGGCGGGGCTTCTCTGTTATAGATTAGTAGGGGTTTGTTTTGAGGGAGGGTTTGAAGTTATGATCTGGAGGTATGGGGTTATGGTTTTGGGGTCCAGATCTTGATGTTCTGCTTGGGTTGGAGTTTGGATGTGGGATCTGCTCGATCTGGTACTTCATTTTGGCTTTCACTGTGGCTATTATCATATCTGGACTTCTGATTTTTTGTTTATTCCTTTAGTGTTCAAATCTGGATGTTATCTTTGTTGTTCTGATCTGTGCTTCATGTTTTGATTCATTGTTTATCCTGCTCATGGCCAGATTGGATGTATTATTTTTTTTCCTATACTCGTTTTAGCGTTTGTTATTTGTTCATAGGTGATTATTTGGTCATTTCTATTTTGCTGGGTTTTGCTATCTGGGTTTATTACATTAGTTAGGTTGTTGTTCTGCTAATGTACTATTATATATTTCTATTCAATAATTGCGGTGTCTTGTTGGATTCAAGGTAAGAGATTCGTTTTAGCCTTCAAACACACTGTTTATTTCGTGATTACTAGTAAAATGTTAGCTCCAACTCTTGAATGTTTCAAACTAATTTTCATATTACCCTTTCTTCCTCTAGTTCATTTAATATGCGTTCTATTGAAAATGGTGTATTATCAAGGTGCAAAACGTTCGATTGATATAGTCGGTAAGAGGTTGAGTAATTTTATGCAATCTGGACATTGTTATTCTACTTGGGCATGTAGGAGAAACCCCAATTCAATTACTAAACTTAGAGTAAACAAAACATCATTTACTCCTAGTTATGCCAATCAGAAATGCAATTTTGGAATCTTTGTTAGACGATATGGGGTTGGAGTTCCAGTTTTGGATCAAATGGATCGTATAAAGCAGTTGAGGGAAAAAACTAGTGCTCCCATAAAGGAAGTCAAGTCTGCTCTTATTGAATGCGATTGGGATATTGATAAGTATTTCTTTAATATATTTTCTTTTTCTTTGCGGTTTCTTGTTGTTTTGGTTGATAATATAGCAGTTTAATGTAGAGGCAGCGCAGAATAAATTGAGGAAACTAGGTGTGGTTCTTACATATAAAAAGTTATCTCGAACAGCTGCTGAGGGTTTACTAGCCCTGGCACAGAATGAGAACAAGGCTGCTATTATTGAACTTAACTGTGAGACAGACTTTGTTTACAGTGATAGTTATTAGTTTGAATGTTTCAGACTAATTTTCATATTACCCTTTGATAAATGTATGCATGTATTTGAAAGAGCAAGCTGTGCTATCTGCATCTGAATTAACAGCTGTTCAGTTTCTGTTACTGATTTATACAGACTTTTAGAGTTGTTTAGAGTAAATTTTGTTAATCCACTTCGGGGATGCTATTTTGCAGGAAAATATTATGTTTAATAACATCATGTTACATGTATAATTTTCCAGGGAGGGAAATCTGCAAGGATTGCCAATTGTGTTTTGGGACTTAAATCATACAATGACTGGAAACAGACTGGTGTCAATTCTGATTTTTTTATGATTCAGCGTTAGTTACCTTACGCCTGTTTTGAATCCACCCTGTAAATGCATTATACACTTTCCTGGGTTTCATTTTAACTTCATATTTGAAAGGTTCTTAATCAAATGTTTGCATATGTGTGTCATAGTGTCATTTGTGTCTGCTATCTCCTTCAACAGCCCATTATTTTTTGTGTTTGTTATTCTGTATTTCATTGTCTGATAGCTTTTTCGCTTATCAGGTTTTAGTATGTGCTCCAAGTAACGTGGCTGTAGACCAATTAGCTGAAAAAATTAGTGCCACTAGCTTAAAGGTAACAATACTTCTCAGATTATGCTGATAGTTTGCATGTCTTTATTGAAAATTTTGACCATGTTGATGAGTAATCGACATAAATTATTAGTGGACCTATTTTCCGACTTTCTTAGCAGTTTGAATTTTTTTCTACTAGGTTGTAAGGCTCTATGCAAAGTCAAGGGAAGCTGTAAGTTCCCCTGTTGATTATTTAACTCTTCATTATCAGGTTTGTTCATTTGCTGATGTCATTTTATTCTTTTGTCTTGTAATATGATATTTAATGCTCTAATATCTCCTTGAATCACAGCTTCTTCCTCTGACCAATGTCTCGTTAAACAACAGAAACTATCATGTTAAAGCATACTTGGGTATATCCCCAAGCAACACGCTTAGATATTGGCTTGCATTTTCAGCATCTGTGCCACCTCTTGGTTTCAGCACTTTCATCGTCAAAAGTGCAGCAACCAACTCCCAGTAGCAGCCAACGCTGCATCAGCAGCAACAGTCAAGACCCATGACAACAGCAAAAAAGCAGCAGAAAGCCCAGCAACAGAGCCAAAACCAGTATCCAACGTAGCAGCCCAAAAGCAAAAATTAGTCAAATCAGGAGCCCCTGGACTAAGCAAAGTAACTCTTGTTAAGGTTAACAAAAGTGTTTTACCAGAGATTTGTTGCTTTTCTGTTTTTATTCTGCTTGTTTCACTTCCTTAACTATAATGTTAGCCAGATCGTAGTGATTTTCTAAAGATACCTTCTTCTGTATCATCACTAATGTTTCTATGTGCATGCCAGATTGATCCTATTATTCTTGGTGGGCTTCTGGTGGAATTTTTGCAGAAGGGTTTTGACATGTCCATCAGAACCAGGGCAAGGCAGATGGAGAGTTTAATTAGGTAGTAGTTTAATTTTATGGATAGTTTGTTATATTTTGTAGATGTAGTCAAATTCACAATTTAATATAGTAGTAATTATATTGAAAAGTGAATTTGAGATGTATGGATAGTTTGGCATTATTGAGTTGTAAACGTATTGTACTATGGTATTAATATTCTTTTTAATTGGAATTACAAAGAATTATTGGGATGTAAACGTTTTGTATTGTATTAATATTCTTTATAATTTTAGCTATATATCGTGGCATTAGCATATTGCAGGTGCATTGGTAATATAGGTGAACCACAACCTTTTTTTAATCTACAACATTTTAAAAATGTTGTGTAAATGTTCATAAACGTTGTTTGATATAATAAACAATGTTTTTAATCCAGAAAACGTTGTGGAATCATACATCTACAACGTTTTTAAGCATCTGTTAATTTTTGAAAAATAAATCTACAACGTTTTTTTTCTAAAAAAACGTTGTGTATTGCGCTTAACTACAACGTTTTAAAAACGTTGTGTAAAGGTGTCAAATAGACAACACCCTTAACCACGACGTTTTTCTGACTGAAACCACAACGTTTTTTCCGCGTTGTCTATTTACTATTTTGTAGTAGTGATGGTTTTACCATGGTAAGATTTTTGAGAATGAAGAAAGTCTTCTTCATACATAATATCCTGGGGAGTAGGTCTGGGGTAATAGTACCTACTAGGTCCAGATAAAGCCATACAATTTATAAGTTTCTGACTGTAAGTAGTTTTATTCATATTTTGCATTTCCTAAAAATTATTTTGGATTTATAAAATATGAATTGGAGAAATATCATCATTTTTATCTTCATCACTATCAGTATTATCATTACTGGTATGAGAAGAGGGTTGTCCAGACATCATATTAATTTGAGATGAGGATGCAGTTGTAAGTTTTAAATCTTTCATTTTATTTAAAAGATTATCAATAAATTCATTATCAGCTTTAGAAGATTTCATTTTAAAATTACTAACTTCTAAAGGTGGCTTAATGGTTACAGGTTGGAGATCAATTTTTTGAGGAACAACTTGACAATTATCATTAATATGATTTATTTTTTCTTCTATCCTGGTTAACTGTTTTCCTACCGTTTGAAGGAATAAATTAGTATAATTATTCTGTTTAAACAAGGGTAAAATATCTTTTATTTTTACTTCTTCTTGTTGATGGGATATTTCAGATAAATCAACATACGGATTGATGACTAAGGATTTTAAATTTTCATTTCCTGGGCTAAGTTTAAGAGACTTAGGAGGGGGATGAATAGATTGAATAAAGCTACCACTAATGGTAATCCAATCCTTTTGAATTCCAGTTAACACATTCAGTTGACTTTCAGTGTAAAAATCAGACTTTGAAACAAAATCATAATACCATTTAGTAAATGATAAAATACACTGGTTTTTATTCAGATAAGCATAATAATTAGCTTTAATATCTACTAATTTTTTATTATCATGATTATTAAAATACCAATTCCTAAAGTTTTGGTATTTATCCTGCATAAATTCCTGGTTTAAACATTGACGAATTTTACTATTAGGAGAAAAAATCATTACCACACAAAATTCATATCACTAGCAGTTGGACTATAAGGTCTTCTGTTTTGAGGAGTATTTGTCTCATAAATACCATGAGGTATTTGATTTTCAAAAATATAAATTCCTCTAATTAAGTCTTCATTTTTAATACACTCATTACTGGGTTTTTTAGACTCTTGATAAACAGATTCTAAAGGGTCAGACACAAATTGTCTAGAAGATTCAGGAAAATCAATATTGTAAGAAATATTATTAACAGATCGACTTCGGGGGAAAGGTCATTGAAATTTTAAATAAACATTTCCATTACTGGTTTGGACAACATCCTCAATGGATTGTCTAATTATAGGTCTAGTGGGGACAGCGTTTGTAATTTGCCACTACTTCGGAAAAGTAATTTCTTCCCAAGGAATCGTCCTAGGAATAGCCACTTGACTACTAAAGAGATTAGTGTCAATAAGGATAGTATGTCCTTGTTGGCTTTGTTTTCGGATATGGGGGTTTAAAGTTGTCAAAACTTTTAGGTGAATACGGAATAATATGACAAAAGGAGGAGATCCGGGTAGATACTCATAACCATGAGATATAATTCTCATTTCTAAAATTTTTGACAGATTATTATCAGTTAAAGAAACATTTAAGTTGGGATAAATATTGAAACATACTGGTCCATGAGCAAGGCTAGTTTCAATGGCGCCCATAAGAGAGGCCTTTCTAGTTAAGACACCTACCATCTCTAAGTGTGCACTGAATACTGGTATTTTGGCCAAGTAAAGTCAAGGGTTTGAAAGCTACTTGGACAAGTCCTATATGAACATATTTATATTTTTGCAAAAAAGGATATAAATCTTCAACATGCAATAAATATAAAATTTCATCGTTATTCTGTAAAGGAACAACATGTTCAAAGGTTTTAATAATTCTTTTACTGATAAAATCAAAGGTTCCAATTTTATAAATTATTTCTGGTTTGATTTTAGGAATGGTCCATTTGTCTAAGGCTTCCTTGACATCCTGATAGGCTATTAGTTCAGTTGCTTCAAAGGTAGAAGCTGAGGCATTAGCTATGGTTGAAAGAGAGGTTGAAAAATCAGTCATTTTTAAAAGCGATCATATATGCATAATTTATAAACAATATATACTCCAGTATATCAATAAACTAAACATGGCTTTGATACTAAATAAGGGCAGGATCGGAGAAGGATGTGGATGAAGCACTTCTGTCAATGACTTACAAAGGAAAAAATCCATAACGCCAAAACACGGCTAGAGGCAAAGTCCTAAACGCGACTTGGGTGACGTTCCACTTGATCAAGCATCAAACTCATACTGTCTTATTTAATAAAATGGCATGGATATTTTAAAGGCATATTAAATATATATTAACAGATAAATTATTACATATATGATCTCATATAGTTACTGTTGGTTTGGGGGTCTTCCCAAAACTATAAGCCGATAAGTCTCTTCCTGTATAGCGTTTTTAGTTAAAACAATATATTGTTCTGATTTAAAAAACTGTTCTAAAAAAATATGAATGATTATGTTTGTTTGTTGCAGTTTGATATGCTGTTTTATAACGATTATTGTTTTCAGTATGATAATCTAATTGCTCAAGTAAGGAAACATAATAGTTAACAGAAGCAATAATTAAAACTTACAGAAGAGCCTTTGATATCTTTAAACTTCAAAATTATATATATATCAAATATTTTACAAGAGAGAGAGAGAGAGAGTATAGAGAAAATACAAAGAAAAGTTCTGCATTAAGAAAGGGTGAGGTCTCCTTATTTATACAAGAAAGAAGATAGGAAAAAATTAGGCGTGTCCCAGCTAGTGGAGTCGAACAGTAATCCTTATCTTCTCTTCTTTAACTCTCAGCCGTAGGAAGTGGAAGGCATGAGACAGGCTGTCGGTTGAGTGGAATTATTGAGGACAGGTTGTTGTCGTCTTCTGATGATTAAGAGCAGCTGGCATCTTTTTTCTGATGGTGGAGTTACTGTGATTGTCCTTTTCTGATTATTGGTTTTCTGTAGTGAAGGATAGCTTTATGATTTTCCTTTTCCTTTTTTTGTCCTGTTCCATCTTTTCAAAGATCATTGAGGTGAGAGAATCCCAGAAGTCTCCCATAGTAGGCTCCGGTTCTTGACTTTCGCCGGCTAAGACGCTGAACTCATTATCATCCTGTTCAGATCCTTCATTACTGCTAACAGTTTTCGTGGAAACATCATCCTGGACTAAGGATTGTAATAATTGGGTTTTCATATAATCCATAGTTTTAACTAATAGTTCAGTTTTAGTTAGGTTTGAAAACTTTTGTTTTAAATCAGTTTGAATTTTAACAAAAGGATTAACTGGTGCTAGTGCTGGAAGGCTCTAAGGCATAACATCCAAAAGGCCTGGGTATGATTCTTTATGGTCTTAAGAAGTTCTAGTAGTGTAGGATTAAGCCATTTATCCCACCACTTGGTAAAAAAAATACCCTTTTTAGGCGAGGGATTTTATTTTGATAGTCACACTAAAAATCCCATTTGCAAATCCAAGGGATTCCAAAACGGATTATGAAATGGGCAAGTAATTTCAGCATAGGTAGATCTTTGTTTACTGGTATATGGGCATAAGCGACTTGCAATTCTTTGAATGCTGTTTGAACTGATTCTGGAAAAGTATAAATAGTGATACCGATTTTATCCCACCAAACGAAAAACCAATTGAGAATTTCATTTCTTAGAACATCGGGACATATACGGATGGACCAGGTATAGTTGTAAATAGGATTCTGGTAATAAAAGACTTATGTAAAGGAATCAATATAATCCCAATAGTTGTATCTGGTCTTTGTTATATGACTAGATTCAATAGTACGGATATTATTAGGATTAATACCCCAATTAGCAAGAGGCATGATGCTCTTGATGGTTATTTTACTGTTTTAGTTTGGGCTTGTTGGTTTCGATGGATCATGAAGCATATGCTTTATGTCCATTGATGTTGTTTCAATAATGGTTTGTTCATACACATAGCGATACTGGTTAAAATGAGGAGGAGACTGTTGAGTCGTTAAGTAACGCCTTTTGATCTCCCATGGATCTTTCATCCATTTTTCATCATTCTGATCAATAAATAGTACTATTTCTTTCACATATTTGTTTGGAATGTAATTTTCTGGTAAAAGAAGAACATCTTTTATGTAGGCTGGCTAGAAGAAGCCGAAGAATTACTGGATTGAGTATTCAGGCTAGGAAATTCTGTATAGTAAAGGTTGGCTCTGCCCCGGCCTCGTTGACCGCGGGCACGACCTCTACTGGTCATTCCTGCAAATATTTTCTGGTTAGAAAATCCAGTAAAGAATTCTATTTTCCTTTGATATATTCAATATCAAAGTTAAATACGGATAAAGTACTTTGCCAAGTAGCAAATATCTGTTTAGATGCTAAATTTTGAACATCCTTTTTAAATATTTGTTTTGCAGCTAAGCAATCAACTCAAATTAAAAAGTGCTTATTCAAAAGATCATTTTGAAATTTTAAAATGCATTTAACAATTGAAAGGCATTCTTTCTTTATTGTGGGGTAATTTAAAGAAGGTCCTTTCTAGACTCCTGAAGTAAAACAGACAAGATCCTCTTTTTTACTGTTAGGAATAAATTGTTTTAGAATACCGCCATATCCTGTATTAGAAGCATCAGTTTGAACAATTTTTTTCTATTCAGGATTAGGTAAGGATAAACAGGGTAACTGTTTGACCCTAAATTTAATCTTTTTTACTGCATCAGTATGTTCTGTTGTCCATGGTAAAGGATTTTTTCGTAATCGAGTATACATAATAGAAGCATCCCGGGAAAGGTTCGGATAATAATCAAGAATATAATTAAGGCTTCCCAGAAATCTTTGCAGTTGATTAATGTCTTTGATTTCATCCGGGAGTTTAGATGCAAATTCAATACATCTGTCAATTGGAATAATAGTTCCATTAGAAATATTATGTCCAAGAAATCTGATTTTTGTTTGGAAGAGTTTCATCTTAGGGGCAGAAACTACCAAACTATTTTTTATAATAACATTTTTAAAAATATTTAAATGTTTAATGTATTGTTCAATGGATGAAGAGAAAATTAAGACATCATCAATATAGCAAATAATAAATTCTGTAAAAGGATTAAGAATATCATTCATGATATGTTGAAATTCTGAAGGTCCATTTTTTACACCAAATGCAAGAACATTGCATTCATAATGACCAAAAGGTACTGTAAAAGCTGTTTTATAAGTATCCTGTTCTCTAATTCGAATTTGACAAAATCCTGAATTCATGTCAAATTTAGAGAAAATAGTGGCATCATGAAGTCTGTCAAGAAGGTCTTTCTTATTCGGAATTGGATATCTAATCCATTAAAGGGCTTCATTAAGCGGTTTATAATTGATAACAAGTCATGGAGTTCCTTGCTCAATTTCTGAATTTTTATTAACATAGAAAGCTGTACAACTCCAAAGAGAAGTACTAGGCTTAATTAAATTTTTCTGTTGAAGAGACTCAATTTAAGTTTTGCAAAGGAGTAAATATATTCCTTCTTCATTTGACTAGGTCGAGACTTAGTAAGAATATTCTTTTCATTAAAAGTAAGGATATAAGGAAGAGAAACAATATGTTTATTCCTATTCCAAAAAGCATTCGGGACATCACTGCAGATTTCAGCTTGAAGGGTTTTGTGTATTAATTTTATTTTTTCCTATAAAGAAGGTTGTAAGATTCTTTGTTCTGTAGTAAGAAATTTTATTTCTTTTTGGATAAAAATTTATCTGTTTTTCTTTAGAATAAATCATGTTTTTAACTTAATTTAATTCTTTAGTATAAGGTTCTGTAATAAATTCAAAAATAACATGTCTGTTGTTTAGAGTAGTGTGAATACCCAAAGTATCAATTTTTGAAATAGGCATTAAAAGACATAAGAAAGGGGTGCCTAAGATGATACTTTGATTCATGTTATGGATAAGAACAAAAGAAGTAGGTAAACATAAACCTTGATTACCGATTAAGGCTTCAGGAATTTTATATTTAATATTCATAGTATTACCACTTGCACTGGTTAAAGATTGAGTGGTTTTCTGAAAGTATTTGGTAGGAATTAATCCTTCTTGAATACAGTTCATGTCAGTACCACTATCTACTAGAGCAATGGTGTCCTTAATGATGAAATTCGATTTAATAATAAAAGTAATTATGATATACCATTTCTGAAAAACTACTTGATTCCTAAGCATCAAATATTGTTCAGAAGACTCTGGTTTTTTAGAAGATTCAGGTTTAGAGGATTCTAGATTATTATCTTGTTTATGATGTAACTGTTGTTTAATATTATTTAAATCTTGGAAAATAATAACATTAGTATTTTGTAACTGTTTTATTTTGGATTTTAAAATATTTATTTCACTTTTAAGATCCTGAATAGTAGTAGGCTTTTCAGTGGAAGAAACATCTTGTATCCGTTTCTTAACTTCTTGCATACTATACTGATTAATGGGAATAATATCTTCTGTTTTTTGATTTTTATAACAGATTTCTAAAAATTTTAATTTAATTTCTGGATCTTTAATTTGATCGGCTAGGTCAAGAAGTGATTTCCGAGTGTCTGTTAAGACATTAATACTGGGTCCACCAATATCTAAACCATTCATCTCGACGATAGCTTTCCAAAAGTCAGCTTCAGTAGTTGTATTACAGTTATTAATTGTACAATCTTGATATTGTTCAATATCAATATCATTGTCAGATTCAGAATAAATTTCAGCTAAATCATCATCTAAACTTGGTTCTGAATTGCTGCTAGTCAAACAATTAAGAATTTTCTTGGATACTGTAGCAATCTTTTACAATCCGTTTGATCAGACAGAATCGTTTTAGGACGAATGAAATGATTGTTGGAATCAAAATTAGATCATAATAAAATCGGAGTTGGAACACTTTATTCATGTGTTTGATACATTATTTAAAAATTATATCAGAACATAATGAAATAGAGTATAATGACCAAAATATCCCTAACTAACTAACAAACTAACTATAATAATAATAATAATACACCAAATTAAGTATAATAAATATTAATAATATAATACTATAGTAATATACTATAGTAATATTATATATTCATATATAATATTATTATATTATAATTTTATTATAATATAATATAAAATAAATATAATACATATTATAAAAATTAAAAATATATTTTATATCATATATTAAATATATATCTAATATATAATAATTATATATTCTAAACATATAGTTATGTATTTGTTAGACCTTGCATATTTAAATTTGATGATGAATGTGCTTAATGCATATTTGTACCATTATGATTTGTAAAGTCTATATAATGATTTAATTTAATGTACAAGGAATTGTATTAGAAAGATAGAATAATATTTGGTTGATCTTGTAGAAGTTGATCTGATGTATAGTTGATAGGATTTTCAATATTTATAAAGAATCTCTACAATTTCAAAAGAAAAAGATGGATTGCAGAGTAAACGTATGATCACAATACATCAGATAGATCGTAGAGCTATTTGGAGCTATCGTAAAATTCACTACAAATTATAAAGCATATTTTAGTTCGTAAAGTGGACAATTAAACAAATCTATTAGCCAAGAAAAGCTCGTTGAGAAGAACTTGATCGTAGAGTAGTCAAGTATGAAAAAATTGACTGATATTGAAGCGTTGCAAATTGAAGGTCCTGATGTATTCACCAAACATCCTTAGCTGAAATTAAAGATCAGAATATGTCTACCGGCTAGTTCGTGAAAGTCACACATCAAGGGTGTTAGGTGAAAAAGTAGATAGATGTGACATGCAAGCTAGAAAGAAACTAACACTCCCTGAACTCTTTCAGCTAAGAGCATCTGCAACTACATTTTTCTTCCCTAGATGATACTGAATTCTCGTATCATAATCTTTTAGAAGCTTTAACCAACGCCTTTACCTCATGTTAAGATCCTTTTGAGTGAAAATATATTTAAGACTTTTGTGATCAGTGAATATATCACAATTCTCCCTATACAAATAGGGCCTCCAAATCTTTAGGGCAAAGATTACTACTGCCAACTTCAAATCATGAGTGGGGTAGTTTACCTTCTAAAGTTTAAGCTGCCTAGAAGCATAAGCTATAACCTGACCATGTTGCATCATAACACACCCTAAACCCTTCTTAGAAGCATCACTATAAATCTGGTAACCTCTTGTCCCCGACATCAATGCAAGTATAAGAGCTGTCACAATCCATTTCTTCAAATCCTTGAAACTCTTCTCACACTCTTGATTCCACACAAAATTTGTGCCCTTTCTCATCAACCGAGTCAATGGTAAGATAAGCAAGGAAAACGTTAACCCTTCTATAAATCGCCTATAATACCCTGCCAAACCCAAGAAACTCTTAATCTCTGTCAACTTTAGAGATTTAATATACAATTTCTCTTTCTACAAAATCCCCAACACTGTGCGAATATGCTTCTCATGCTCTTCCATAGACTTAGAGTAAACCAAAATGTTATCAATAAAGACAATAACAAATTGGTCCAAGTATTCTATGAACACCTGATTCATCAAATCCATAAACACTGTCGGAGCATTAGTCAACTCGAATGCTATCACCAGAAACTCGTAATGCCCATAGCGAGTGCGAAAATCTATCTTAGAGATATCCTCATCTCTCACCCTCAACTGATGATATCCCGACCTCAAGTCTATCTTCAAAAAATACTTCTCCCCTTGAAGTTAGTCAAACAAGTCATCAATCCTCGGCAATGGATAACGATTTTTGATGATAATCTTGTTCAACTCTCTGTAGTCTATATACAGCCTTATAGACCCATCTTTCTTCTTAACAAACAAGACCGAAGCACCCCACGATGAAACACTCGGTCGAATCAAACCACGATCTAACAGTTACTGCAACTGATCCTTCAACTCTTGCAACTCTAATGGTGCCATCCTATACGGCGCCTTAAAGATAGGTTCCGTACCAGGAACAAGCTTAATAGTAAACTCTACTTCTCGATGTGGTGGAAATCCTGATAATTCCTCAAGAAACACATCAGGAAAGTCACAAATAATTGGAAATCCTCAATATGAGACTCACACTTAAAGGTATCCTTAAAAAATGCCAAATACCCCTCACAACCCTTTGTTACCAACTTCCTAGCCTTCAAAGCTAAAATTAACTTCACCACTCTACTCAGCTATGAACCTTGAAACACGAACTCCGAAGACTTCACATATTCAAATATAACTTTCTTCGCCTGACAGTCAATACTGGCCTAATGCTTGTCCAACCAGTCTATACCAAGAATAACATAAAAATTATGCATACACATTGGAAGAATATTAGCCCTATGAATTTTATTCCCAAAATTGATCAGACACCTTCGATATATATCAAAAATAACAACAGAAGTCCCCATCGAGGTAGAAATAGACATAACAGAATTTAAGGACTGAGATGGAACTACAAGGTGCCGAACAAAAGACTGAGAAACAACTGAATGAGTAGAAATCGTATCAAATAGAATAGAAGCCTCATGTCTGCCAACTAAAAGAGTGTCAGAAATAGTACATGGTGCACCTGCCGCCTGATTATGTGTCAAGGAAAACACCCGACCACCATGACGCTGACCTCCATTGCCACCTCCACCATTACCACGTGGCCTAATAAAATCTCTAGTAATATGACCCATCTGCCCACACAAAAAGCATGCACTAGTGACTCTATGACACTGCCTCCCTGGATGATTAGCTCCATAAGTAGCACAAGAAACTATCGAAATAAGATTTGGGTTACCCCCACCAGACTCTGATTCTGCCTTTGCTAACGATTCTGGCATTGCTGATGTTTTTGACCATGCTAAGGTAGCTGAAGCTGACGATTCTGTCCATGCTGAGACAACTGCTGCTGATAACCCCTATTCTAATTTTGGCCACTCCATTGCCCTTGTTGGACACCACTATTCCTATTCCACTGACCACCCTAATTTCTACCATGCTGACCCAAAGCTTGACCCTGCTGGTCATCTATGTTCCTCTTTCGACTCCCTTCCAATTTAGAAGACCGAAAATCATACCGCTCTATCTCAATATTCTTAGCCGCATTAGCCACTGCTGACACATCTGCAAACTTGTTGTTAATGAGATGCAGATGATACCTGTAATGAATTTGCCACTTAAACTTCTCTGCCAATTCTGCTGCAGTCCCTGTAGAGGTTCTCGCAAAGCCTGCTAACCTGGTGAACCTCATCATAAAATCTATGATGGACTCATCATATTTCTTCCGAATAGATAGATACTCTCTAGCATAGGCTTCTTTATCAGCAGCTGGGAAATACTTCTGATAAAAGACTTCACAAAACTCTGTCCAGCCAAGCGTCTCAACATATCCATCACCCTTTGTTACTTTCGTCGCCTTCCACCATCTCTATGCATCCATTTCTAGTTTATAAGTTGCAAGTAACACTCTTTGATTATTCGAGCACCCCAATACATAAAAAATATTCTTTAGGTGGGCAATCCAATTCTCTACATCAATTGGAGTCAGAACTGAACTAAATGACTGTGGTTTTTTCTTCTAAAATCTTTCCAACCAAACATATATACATTGGAACCACCTGTTGATCAAGACCACATGCATTCCTTTCCTCTTTGTTTGTCTGTGGACCATATCTCCCAGGTTCCCATGTTCAGAATTTTTTAGCGGCTGCTGCATTGCCTGTACTATAATATCCCGAATGTTTATGAGTTGAGTATATGATAATGATCCTTAGAAAAGGAAATGAATGGGTTAAAGAATATATAATACTCAAAATATAATTGAGTTCAAGTGAAGGTTATGAAATAAAACCTACAATTTGTTGAAGAAATAAATGGAGTAAAAAATATAAAACTTATATTAATGTAATATTTTGAAGTTGTTAAACGATAAAGTTTAGGAAGAGATTTGATGAAGACTAAGTAAAGGAGGTTTTGTTGATTTCGAGGACGTAATCCTTATAAGGGGGGAATGATGTGACAACCCAGATTTTCATAAGTTATTAAATAAGAATATAATAATTAAAATTCTTATCATGAGATGTGATTTGGTGTGAAGGAATTAAATGTGTATATAAAGAGAAATATATATTCACATATAGGGAAGATAATGTTTAATAGTTAATTAAACTATTGAATAAATCAAATAAAATTGTTATGAAAGAAAATTAATTGTATAATATTAGTTAATCTAATTAAGTTTAGAATTATATAATGGAATAATATAATTTGATTATTATGCCTTGTTGGCAATGGGAATTCTCTTAATTTAAGTAGTGAATTGTTGTAAAGATATTTGTTTTGATTAAATAAACAAGTAATATATGACACCCCCAAAATTCAGACACCCATATCTCGAATTCGGTACATCACGTACAATTTCGA
This sequence comes from Panax japonicus, assembly GCA_020205505.1. Taxonomy (NCBI): domain Eukaryota; kingdom Viridiplantae; phylum Streptophyta; class Magnoliopsida; order Apiales; family Araliaceae; genus Panax; species Panax japonicus. Next base: position 16,770,088 of record CM035112.1, read on the forward strand.
ATATCTTACTAAATCATTAACAACGGAAATAATAGAATAATTTACATTGATATAATATAAATATTCGCATCCCAAGGTACCGTAACCATTACTACGACAATTCAGTGATTAACTTAAACATACTTAATCCTTCTTAATACATCATAACAATCATAACAATAATAATGATACTTCCAGTCTTCAGGACTAAGTTATTCTGTAGCCTTGCCCTATCCCTTGTCCTGTCATGAAGTACCGCCTTGCTCTGCCTTAACTGTAATGTTTTAGGAAACAAGAATGAGCAACAAATTTGCCCAGCAAGTAATATAGCCAGAAGAACAAGCAGTTATAGCATTTAAATCCTTCAAGGGTACAATAATAATTGGTAGTTCAAGGATATCGAGAAATATCAAGAGTATTCAATAGGTGTCGCTATAGACTGAATGATAACAACAACTTTTAGGATTTATTCATTTCCAGGTACAATATAAATGAGTACTGAGCAGTCACTAAGGACTAAGAACTCTTACTAGAATTAACAGTATTACACTGTAATCCAATATCAACTAGTACAACAGGTGATCAGCCTAAAGTACCCTATGTTATGCATAACATTTAACCATATTCATGTGCGCGCGTCAGTTTCCTGACCATATTTAATTTCCCTTTAAATGAGGGGTGTTCATCTCAGTAGATTTACGATAGTCCGCACCAAATCAATCGGTTTGGATAGCTTTTGAACACATAATAATAGTCTAGTCGAATTAAAGGCTTAAACAATTTTTCATCATTCATTTAAGAACGATAAGTCCAATGCTTGCAACAACGTCAAGGTATACAATGATTTTCGAATAGAAACAGATATTTGCTTGATAAAAATATGATTGATATGACAACAATTCAATGAATACAGTGTGAGGATTAAGGAATTTGCAACACAATAATAATAGTGTTCGGATACTTACTCAATGAAAAAATAGAGAGTAAGTTTAGGGAACTTGCAACACAATAATAATAGTGTTCGGATACTACTACAATGTAAATTTGAGTGAGGTTAGGGAACTTGCCTTTAGCGTTGATTACTACTTGTAGCAAAAATCACCTCAATGAATTATGTTTGTCCTATTTATGTAAGTATAGGTATTCATTAGCCAAACACACTTGATATACATATATAACAACATGTACACATAACACATTCTCTTTCTATCTATGTATACCGCTGCACCCATCAAAACTCATAGATGTACACTAACATGCTAATACTTTTGACCACTGCTAGTTTATTCATAATCTTTCTTCTTCATAGTTCCAAGAGGTTCATTTCTTTAAGTAAACCATAACATCTATCAATCCTACCGACCCTTTTCTACGCATGTTTGTAGGCATTAGATTTATTTTCCCGAAGTTAGTAAAATTCTCTACTTAGAACTCGTTCGTGTAATAATAGTTTATAGCAGCATAGGAATATTTATTAATCCATCCTTATATCAAGTTATGATGCCGCCTCCGAGTCCCAGGACATCTGGCCATGTCCGAAGCCGAAGACATCTGGCCATGTCCGAAGCCGAAGACATCTGGCCATGTCTGAAGATATTACGACTTGTCCGAAGACAACATGCTTCGTCCGAAGACATTACGACTTGTCCGAAGACAACACGCTTTGTCCGAAGACAACACGCTTTGTCCGAAGACAACATGCTTCGTCCGAAGACATTACGACTTGTCCGAAGACAACACGCTTTGTCCTAAGACAACACGCTTTGTCCGAAGACATCTCCGAAGTCAGCTCTTTCAGAGACTTCGGTCTACACTATTTCGACAAAGTCTAAGTTTGTTGGGTTAATTTCATTAAGACTTTACTATATGCACACAACCTAAGGGAATTTCTTAATACATGGTCTAACACGACCGAACCCATCAGCTGGTTCTTAAGTACAGTGCAACTGCACCCCATAGAGTTCAGAAACAGTGACCATGCTCTGTTTTACAGAGTAGCCACAAATTGATTCCAGGCAATTATTAATGTATTCATGCACGAAAGTAAACTTCCCAAACACCCTATATCATGCTAATTCATCATACTTGACCTATTAATTTAGAAAAACTGAGAATCAAACAAGACTCAAGTTAAGAACGAAGTAGAAATTATACCTTCTTGAGCTTTAACCTTGATATCTCACACACTAATTTGGTAATGCTTAGCAACTAATAATTCTTTACTCAGATTTCTCCAACACTCTTATCACTATAACAAACTGCCATGGTGGCTTGTATTTAAAGAGAAAAGCATGGACTAGACACTTGTTTTACCCAATGTTGGGATTCATGGTGCAATAGAAATGAACAATGGTTACTTAAAGAGTTGTTTAACCTACTCCATACCAGCCACTAAGCTAGCCCTACATGCCTAGGATTAGCAGTTTAAAGTTTGCGTAAAGAGAGTTTAGGTTACTGTTCCTTGTACTTGGTGACCCTTAATTTGGGACAAGAGAATAGATTTCAGACATAGACAAGGGGCTAGTCGGTCGACCCATTGCCTCACGCCATATTATTTAACCAACACCTGGAACCATCAGTTAACTATTAGGTTGGGTTCTGAATTGGATTTCAAATGACCCAAGTTTATTGGGCTACTCAAAAGTCGATCAATTAATTTATTGGGCTAGACTCCCAATTTATTATTTGGATTATAAACATGTAAATACTTAATTATTCCTCACTAATTCCATCATTGTGTCACACAAGACATCTCATAAACCCTCCATAATTTTCCACATCTTATCAATTAAAGTTAAATTTTAATTCAATTGAGTTACTCACCTCATGTCATGTAAGCATTTATAAAATAATTAATCACATGCTCTATTTATAATTATAAATATTAAATCGTAAAATTTACGGTTATTACATCCTCTCCCCCTTATAAAAATTATGTCCTCGGAATTGATACAAGGTTAAATAAAAAGATGGGGATAGTCTCTCCTCATCCTATTTTCTAATTCCCATGTGGCCTCCTCGACATCGTGGTATCTCCAAACAACCTTTACAGAAGATATAACTTTGTTTCTTAGCGTTTGTTCTTTCTTGTCTATTATCTAAACATGTTTTTTTTCATACGTCAGATTCTTCTCTACTTGAATGGGCTCATAGGAAATCACGTGTCTATAGTTAGACTTGTACAGACGTAGTACGGAAATGTGAAACACATTGTGGATGTGTCCCAGTTCGGGTGGCAAAGCAACTTTGTCTGCCACTTCGCCCACTCGCTTCAATATCTCGAATGGCCCTATGAACCTCGGACCCAATTTTCCTTTCTTTCCGAATCTTATCTTTCCCTTCCAAGGAGATACCTTCAAAAACACAAAACTACCGACTTCAAAGTCTCGCTTCTGACGATGCAAGTCAGCCTACTTCTTTTGGTGATCTTGAGCTGCTAACAATTTGCCCCTTATTGTTGCTACCACGTCGGCCGTTTGCTGGACTAATTCTGGTCCCAAAAGTCATCGTTCTCCGACTTCATCCCAACAAAATGGTGTTTTGCACTTTCTCCCGTAAAGAGCTTCATATGGCGGCATACCGATACTCGCATGATAGCTATTATTGTAAGCGAATTCTACTAATGGTAAATGATCGTCCCAATTTCCCTTGAAGTCCATCACGCAAGCTCTCAGCATGTCCTCCAACGTTTGTATGGTTCGTTCACTCTGCCCGTCAGTTTGAGGGTGATAAGCAGTACTTAATCTCAATTGAGTTCCCATTCGTTTCTGCAAACTTTTCCAAAATTTTGACGTGAAACGCGGATCTCGATCGGAGACAATCGACACTGGCACTCCATGTCGCGATACGATTTCCCTTACATATAAATTAGATAACTTGTTCAAATTGAATCGAATCTTGATGGGTTGAAAATGAGCTGTCTTTGTTAGTCGGTCCACAATAACCCAAATGACATCATAACCTTTCTGTGTAACCGAAAGTCCAATCACGAAGTCCATCGTAATGTGCTCCCATTTCTATTCTGGAATTTCCAGCGGTTGAAGTAGTCCACTTGGTCTCTGGTGTTCTGCTTTGACTCTTTGACAAGTAAGACATCTGCTAACACACTCTGCAACCTCTCTTTTCAAATTAGGCCACCAAAAATTGTGTCGAAGATCCTGGTACATTTTTGTGCCTCCCGGATGTACAGAATACGTTGTATTGTGTGCTTCGTGTAGGATTTCCTCTCTCAGTTTGATTACAACAGGCACCCATACTCGACCCTCAAACCTCAATATACCGTCCTTATCTACTTTGAATCTTTCTTCCTTATTTTCTACTATTCTCTTCTTTATCTTCTCACATTCTTCATCTTTCTCTTGTGCTTCCTTTATTCTATCCAATAACATTGGGTGAGCTCTCATCATGAGTAATTTTCCTTCCGCTTCTTTTGATTCCTCCACCTCTATTTCCAACTTTTCCATTTCTCTTATTAATTCCACTTGAGTTGTCAATTTCAATAACTTCTCCATTCCTTTTCCACTCAAAGCGTCGGCTACAACGTTTGCTTTTCCCGGGTGATAAAGAATTTCACAGTCGTAATCCTTAATAAGTTCCAACCACCTTCTTTGTCGCATGTTCAACTCCTTCTGTGTGATGATATATTTCAGACTTTTGTGATCCGTATATATCTCACATTTTTCTCCATACAAATAGTGCCTCCATATCTTCAATGCAAAGACTACCGCCGCTAACTCCAAGTCATGGGTAGGGTATCGTTTCTCGAAATCTTTCAACTGTCGTGAGGCATATGCAATGACCTTGCCATGTTGCATTAGCACACAACCAAGTCCTCTATGCGATGCATCACTATACACAATAAATCCTCCTGTATCATCTGGTAATGATAATACAGGCGCCTCACTCAACCTCCTCTTCAATTCTTGGAAACTCTCCTCGCATTTGTCCGTCCATACGAACTTCTCTGTTTTCCGCGTTAGATTGGTCAGCGGGGTTGCTATCTTAGAAAAATCTCCGATAAATCTTCGATAGTACCCTGACTAAACCTAAGAAACTCCTAACTTCTGTTGGCGTCTTCGGCTTGTTCCCAGTTACTTACCGCTTCCACCTTTGCAGGATCCACGGAAATCCCATTTTGATATATCACGTGTCCTAGAAATTGAACCCTTTCCATCCAAAATTCACATTTTGAAAATTTAGCGTGCATCTTTTCCCTTCTCAATGCTTCCAATACCATCTTCAGGTGTTCGATGTGCTCTTCTTTCGTCTTTGAATAAATCAAAATGTCATCGATAAATACTACTACGAACTTATCTAAGTATGGCTTGAAAACCCGGTTCATCAAGTCCATGAATGCTGCCGGAGCATTGGTTAACCCAAATGACATCACTAGAAATTCGAAATGTCCATAGCGAGTTCAAAACGCCGTCTTTTGTATCTCCTCCTCTCGTACTTTCAACTGATGATAACCCGTTCGCAAATCTATCTTGGAAAAACACTTCTCTCCCTTTAGTTGATCGAAAAGATCGTTTATCCTTGGCAATGGATATCTATTCTTAATTGTCACTCGGTTCAACTCCTGATAATCGATACAAAGCCTCATCGATCCATTTTTTTTTACAAACAACACTGGTGCTCCCTAAGGAGACACAATTGGCCGAATGTAACCCTTATCTAGTAACTCTTGCAATTGAATCATCAATTCCTTTATTTCTACCGGCGCCATTCGATATGGTTCTTTTGAAATTGGTGCGGTTCCCGGTGCTAAGTCTATTATGAACTCAATTTCTCTATCTGGCGGAAGGCCAGGCAGTTCGTCTGGAAACACGTCTTGGAATTCTCTTACCACTGGTATATCTTTCATTTCTATTCCCTTTTGCTGAGTGTCCATTATATAGGCTAAATAACCTACACATCCTTTCTTTAACAATTTCTTAGCATGCATCATCGTAAGGCAACCCGATTGCTTGACCGATGAGTTACCGTAAAACACTACCTTAGACCGAGTTGAGGTCTGAAGGTTCACACTCTTCTCCTGACAATCGATTATTGCAGCGTGGCTGGATAACCAATCCATTCCTAATATCACATCAAACTCTTCCAGTTTAATCGGAATTAAGTCTACGTTTAGTTTGTGACCTCTAATGTTTGCACAAAAATTTCGGTAAACAAACTCTATGGGAATTACTTCCTTATTCACAATCTCTACGTTCAATGAGTTTTCTAAATATTCAGGAGGTATGTCTAGTCGATTAGCAAATTCTTCTTACACAAAGGAATAGGTAGCACCCGAATCAAATAATACATAGGCATTTATATTATTGATTGGGAGAATACCTGACACAACGTCCCTTGCAGTCACCGCGTCTTGGACAGTCATGTTAAAGGTTTGGGCAGTCGGTCTGTTGGATTGCGTTGGTCCGCCGATCTTCAGCTTGATGCCCCCTCCCTATTGTCCGCTTCCCCCATTGTTCCCTTTCTTTGGGCAATCCTTGATTTGATGCTCAGTTGAGCCACACGAGAAACATCCCTTGATCTTTTTCGGCTTTGTGCAGTTGGGTGAAATGTGCCCTTCTTGGCTGCAGTTGTAGCAGACGCTGCTCCCCTTCCAGCATTCCCCTTGATGGTTTTTCCCGCATTTCGAGTAAGCTTCAATTCTTTTCTTAAACCCTCCTTGATAACTTCCTGACTGGTTGATGTTTCGGTTGTTGGTGTTGTTGTTGTCGCTGTTATCCCATTTCCTCTTTCCCAAATAACTTCCACCACTGCTACTCCCTCCACGAGTTTCTCCCCCAGCATTCTTGTTTTTCTTCTCCTTGTTGTATTGGCTCAATGCCTCGCTACCTCCCTCAGCAATTATCGCCTTTTCCAATAATGTGGCAAACGAGTCAATTTGAAGGACCGACACCTTGTTGAACAACCAAGGTTTTAGTCCAAGTTCGAAGCATCGAGATTTCCTTTCTTCAGTGTCTACTTGATGTGTCACAAATCGTGCGAGTTCATTGAACTTGGCCGCATACTGTGCCACTGTCATCTCCCCTTGTTTTAGTTTTAGAAACTTCACCTCCATCACTAACTGAGTACGGATAGCTTCCTTCTCTGTCCTCTCGCTCAACTCCCTCTGCTCCATTTATTCCAATTTCCCTGCCAGTTCTACATTCCTAGCCACCGCTCTGTGAAACAGAGCCCCCATCTAGATCCCTGCCTCCTTACGGTGAGCAATCTCCACCTCCATCTCCTGCATCACTAACTTTCTCTGATGGTCTTCGTCCTCGGTTTTTGGAAATCAGACTCCCTATCTCTAGCCTCAGCCTCTAACTTCTCAACTCTGCATCCTAATTCTAAAATCTGCTCCTCATACTCCCCCAACATCTTATCCTCAAAAGTATCCTCGTCGGAGTCCCCCATGGGCTCATCCACCATATGCTCCTCCATAGGCTCCTCCTCTGGATCAGACTCCTCGGGTACTGGCTCCATCTCCCTTTCCTCATCCTCATCATCATCGATAGGGACTACAGTTGATATAGGCTTCGCTATCAATGGTGTCTCATATACTATGTGTATGTCACGCGGCTCCTCTTCTACTACTCGGCTAGGTCCTCCCATGTCAGTCATCCTACCAACACAGGACAAAACAAACAACAACTCCATTAGAATGTTAAATAACATAAGTTCATTGTATAGAATGAAATTATATTCTATAACATGCTAAGTCTCTCTCTACGAAAACTCTATATGAGTTTCATCCCTTTCTATCTTTCAAGTTCTTCTAAGTTATAATCTAAGGGCTCTCGCTCCTAAGGTTTATAACTATAGCTTTGATACCAATCTGTGACACCCCCAAAATTCAGACACACGTATCTCGAATTTGGTGCATCACGTACAATTTCGAATATCTTACTAAATCATTAACAACGGAAATAATAGAATAATTTATATTGATATAATATAAATATTCACGTCCCAAGGTACAGTAACCATTACTACGACAATTCAGTGATTAACTTAAACATACTTAATCCTTCTTAATACATCATAACAATCATAACAATAATAATGATACTTCTAGTCTTCGGGACTAAGTTATTCTGTCGCCTTGCCCTTTCCCTTGTCCTATCTTGAAGTACCGCCTCGCTCTGCCTTAACTGTAATGTTTTAGGAAACAAGAATGAGCAACAAATTTGCCCATCAAGTAATATAGCGAGAAGAACAAGCAGTTATAGCATTTAAATCCTTTAAGGGTACAATAATAATTGGTAGTTCAAGGATATCGAGAAATATCAAGAGTATTCAATAGGTGTCGCTATAGACTGAAGGATAACAACAACTTTCAGGATTTATTCATTTCCAGGTTCAATATAAATGAGTACTGAGCAGTCACTAAGGACTAAGAACTCTTACTAGAATTAACAGTATTACACTGTAATCCATTATCAACGAGTAAAACAGGTGATCAGCCTAAAGTACCCTATGTTATGCATAACATTTAACCATACTCATGTGCGCGCGTCGGTTCCCCGACCATATTTAATTTCCCCTTCAATAAGGGTTGTTCATCTCAGTAGATTTACGATAGTCTGCACCAAATCAATCGCTTTGGATAGCTTTTTAACACATAATAATAGTCTAGTCGAATCAAAGGCTTAGACAATTTTTCATCATGCATTTAAGAATGAAAAGTCCAATGCTTGCAACAACGTCAAGGTATACAATGATTTTCGAATAGAAACAGATATTTGCTTGATAAAAATATGATTGATATGACAACAATTCAATGAATACAGTATGAGGATTAAGGAATTTGCAAGACAATAATAATAGTGTTCGGATACTTACTCAATGAAAAAAAAGAGAGTAAGTTTAGGGAACTTGCAATCATAATAATAATAGTGTTCGAATACTACTCAATGTAAATTTGAGTGAGGTTAGGGAACTTGCCTTTAGCGTTGATTACTACTTGTAGCAAAAATCACATCGATGAATTATGTTTGTCCTATTTATGTAAGTATAGGTATTCATTAGCCAAACACACTTGATATACATATATAACAACATGTACACATAACACATTCTCTTTCTATCTATGTATACCGCTGCACCCATCAAAACTCATAGATGTACACTAACATGCTAATACTTTTGACCAACCTAAAGGAATTTCTTAATACATGGTCTAACACGACCGAACCCATCAGCTGGTTCTTAAGTACGATGCAGCTGCACCCCATGGAGTTCAGAAGCAAGTGATCATGCTCTGTTTTGTAGAGTAGATACAACTTGATTCCAGGCAATTATGCACGAAAGTAAACTTCCCAAACACCCTATATCATGCTAAGTCATCATACTTGACCTATTAATTTAGGAAAACCGAGAATCAAAACAAGACTCAAGTTAAGAACGAAGTAGAAATTATACCTTCTTGAGCTTTAACCTTGATATCTCACACACTGATTTGGTAATGCTTAGCAACTAATAATTCTTTACTCAGATTTCTCCAACACTCTTATCACTATAACAAACTGCCATGGTGGCTTGTATTTAAAGAGAAAAGCATGGACTAGACACTTGCTTTACCCAATGTTGGGATTCATGGTGCAATAGAAATGAACAATGGTTACTTAAGGAGTTGTTTAACCACTCCATACCAGCCACTAAGCTAGCCCTACATGCCTAGGATTGGTAGTTTAAAGTTTGCGTAAAGAGAGTTTAGGTTACTGTTCCTTGTACTTGGTGACCCTTAATTTGGGACAAGAGAATAGATTTCAGACATAGACTAGGGGCTAGTCGGTCGACCCATTGCCTCACGCCATATTATTTAACCAACACCTGGAACCATCAGTTAACTATTAGTTTGGGTTCTGAATTGGATTTCAAATGACCCAAGTTTATTGGGCTACTCAAAAGTCGATCAATTAATTTATTGGGCTAGACTCCCAATTTATTATTTAGGATTATAAACATGTAAATACTTAATTATTCCTCACTAATTCCATCATTGTGTCACACAAGACATCTCATAAACCCTCCATAATTCTCCAGATCTTATCAATTAAAGTTAAATTTTAATTCAATTGAGTTACTCACCTCATGCCATGTAAGCATTTATAAAATAATTAATCACAGGCTCTATTTATAATTATAAATATTAAATCGTAAAATTTACAGTTTTTACATAATATATATCACATATAAATGTAATATGTTAATGTAATTCAATTGTGAGTTTCGTAAATAGCTAAAATATTTATTGAATAAAATAAATATTATAGTTGGAATATTAATGGAATTTAAAATAAATATTTGATGAAAATAGTTATGGAATAACTTAATTAAAGTGTGATAATATTGATAGAATGGAAGTATTCTAATTTATTTAAGTAATTAAGTTAGAGATTTAGTAATTTGTTTTATTGAGTTAATGGAAATCATACCTATATTATGGTTTAATTTAATTTAATTGAGTAGTTAGTGTGACAAATAAACTATATAATAAGGACGTAATAAAAATAAGTAAAAAGGGATTTTTAGAGAGCTAGTCAAACATGGCCTTATGGCCCTTTGTATTTGTAACTGATGGTAACCTTTTATCTGTATAATTGAATGATGAATAAAAACACGTTAAGTGTTTCATCAGTTAGAGAAGCTTATTTGAAAACACAGAGAGAAATAGAGTGCTTAGAGAGAATTTGAGAAGAAGGCTGAAGAGTCGAGGAAAAGAAAGGAAGAGATTAAGCAATTTTTCTTCATCACCTAACTAAGATTAGGAAGAATCAAGAGGTAAGAATCAATTCTAAACCCTTAAGTTTTATTTCTTAAGTTCTTCATTGATGAATTTGATTTCTTAAGGAATTGGTTATAGATGTTAATGAGTTTGTGTAATCCATTCTATATCATCTAAAAGTGATTTTAAAGTAATCAAACTCATGAGAATGTGTTGAAAGATGAAGATTATAGTTTTGGTTGAAAAATATATGTTTTGATCTACTTTGAGACTAAAATTGATGATGAATTTGATTTAAAATTATATTGCAAAGAGCATGATGTATTATATATGTTGTAAGTATGAAATGTTAAAGTCAATTTATGACTACGTTGATGGCGTAAAGAATGTTGTTTGAGTAAGGAACTTAATCTTTATACTTGTTATGTGAACTACATCATGTATGATGTGTTAGTATGTTTAAGATGTATAAACTGAGCACGATATTATTGTTCGATTTGTAAAGTTCAATGAGCGCAATCAAATTGCACAAAATAAGCGGAAACGTGGAAAAATCAAAGTTTTAAAATTTTACAAACCATATACCCGGATCATCCTTTATGCGCAATTATTAATTAAACGAAAAGATATGAAGAACAAGAATCATACCCTTGAAGATTTGAGCTTCCTCAGGTATAAGTTCACCTCCAAATCCTTTTCGCGTTCAACTTGAATCCACCGGGTTTGGTTCCTTCCTTTAATCAACGTTAGCCACCCAAGTGTTTGGCCTTTAGAGGTGATCCATTAAGAAAGAAGAAAGATTCAAGAAGATGGATGGTTGGCAAAACCCTAGTTTTTCTATCTCTCATAGAAAAGAGTGTACTCTCCCAACTATTAGAATCACATACGTTGTGAAAAAGTCAGCAATCACTCTACACCCATAATAAGACTCCTCTTATTTATAGATGTAGGCAACCCTCCTTAACAATTAAGGAATTGAGATTTATTTTAATTAATTAAACTCCTTTAATTAATTAGGCTCCTAATCTTATTAGGAATAATTAATTAAACTCTTAATTAATTAGCCTCCTAATCTTATTAGGAATAAATGAGAGTACTTCTATTAATTAATTCTCAAACTCCTTTAGGAAATAAATAATAATAATAGTAATAATAATAATAAAACTCCTCTTATTAATTTATATTTAATATTTCCAAAATATTAAATTAATAAATAAAAGCTATTTAATTTATTCTATTACCATAGATTAAATTAAATATACTTAACTTATTATTACAATTATGCCATTATCTTCTTAAATAATTATTCTTCCTTTTATGGTGTGACCCTTTAGGTTCTTCATATTAAATCGGTTGTGAATAAATCAATTAGAACAATTCTAATTTTATTTAAATAAATAAATTAAATTATTAATATATTTAAATAAATAATATTTATTCTACAATAGGGATAAACCTTCCTAGCGATTAACGACTATCCAGATAATATAGATTTCAATATTAATCATAAAAGAACCTTTGAGTAAATAGTTACCGTATAATTCAATCCTTCCATCATACAATGTCCCAATTAAATATAATACATGAAATTACTGTCAAGTCTTATTTTATTTAATTATATGTATTTCGATCCTTAAATGCACAACTCCAAATAATGTAAATTAGAAACTCCTTTCTAATTTCATTCTGCCTTGGCCAAAGACTACTGGGTTGTCATTTATCGAATCACATAAGACATTTCTCTTCTTTTACTAGAAGTGGTAGATTCTTTATTGATCATACATTATCTCCATGTACAACTTATTATACCAAAGCATACCCTTTGATATACCCTAAGGGTCTTAAGGAATAAGTCAAAGTATAACTCATCATACACAAGATATTATGATGATCTCAAGTCCAAGGATCACTTGTACTACTATCACTACATGAATTCCTATTGACACGTAAGTAAAACTCTATTAGGTATTCCTTAGCGAGCCACGTTCAGTGAACTTATTCTCTAATAAGCACATATATACTTGCTTTAGTGTCTCCACAAAAATGATCATGAGATCAATCATCCTCATCTAATGAGCAAGCAACATATGTATCAATCTATCCGGATTTACTAATCCCCAATTTATTAATCCAACGATTGGGAATTTTTTTAGTTTTAAGCTTTCTAAGAATTTAGATCTTATTAGAATGATCATCATCATTATTCTAAAAGCATTGCTTAAAACTATAGGTTTATCACATATTATAAAATAAATCATGTAGATAATTAAAAGCCTTTAATAAATTAATACTTTTTATTAATAAATGAATAATACTGTTTACAAAGTATATGCTTTATCATCAAACATGATTGGCTTGTGTGCATACTACTTTCAATCTCCCACTTGCACTAAAGCCAATCGTCATGGTATCTCATACCCTTCTTCTCTAAGTGACGATTATCCTGCTATTAGATAAGCTTTAATTAATATATATGTAATGTTGTTCTTGATAGTCCACTATCTTTATAGTGATTTTCCATCTTTCAATGATTTCTATAATCAAATGAAAGTGCCACAACACATGTTTAGATCCAAGATGAGACTTAGAAACTATTCCTAGTTCTGTAATGAACTTTTAATCCAAACAATTAATTTGCAGCTTCATTTATAGCTATATACTTTGTCTTTATCACTAAACCAACAACTCTTTGTTGTTTGGAACCTTTCTAATTTCACTGCACCACCGTTCAATGTAACGCTTTACCTTAAAGTAGATTTTCTGTCGTCTTGGTCTGTCTGAAAAACTTGAGTCTGTTAAGCCCTCTAGTTTTAATCCAGACCCACTATGAATATGATCACATCCTTAGTGTCGGTTAAGTACTTTAAGATGTTTTCACTGACTCACAGTGAACTTCTCCAGAATATGACTGATCATCATCAGGTCTCGTATATTTCATTACATACATGATTGTCACTCATGCGATCTCTCTTTTTAGGAGTCTGTGGGAACTATTAAGAGAGATACACTTCATGACTCATCAGCATGAGACATCTCTTGGAGTTTGCCATGCTAAACGACTTTAGCATCAAATGAATATACGTTCCTTGGGTTAACTCCAGCATCCTCTTGAATCTATCTATATAGATTTTATCCCAAATTAAGATACTCTTCCCAAATCATTCATGGAGGAATGTTTAGACAACTTTATCTTTACTGATTGTAACATTAGTATGTCATTCCTTATCCATAGTATATCAACATATAATATTAAAAATGTCACGGCGCTCCCACTGACCCTTTTGTACACACTAGGTTCATTCTTATTTGTGATAAAATCAAACTCTTTTGATTTGTTTAATCAAAATGAATGTTCCATTTTGAGAAGCTTGCTTCAATCCATTTCTCTAAGTGTCTACAACTCTTACCTTATCGTATGTAACTAGATCATCATCATTTATGATGTGTACCTCATCAACATCATGCATGATGAATCCATACCTCCCAGGTATCTTTGGTACAATTCCAGATTTATGATTTGGTTGTGGTACAATAGGTCTATCTACAAGTTCCTCTTATTTAATTTATAGTATTTTGTGGTTCTTGAATTCTTCAAGATTCTATTATCCTCCCACTAGTCCCTTTAATGATAAACACCTTTATCTTCGAAGGTAGCGTGTTTCGCAACAAACACCTTTTGCTAATTAGGATTATAGAAACATATAACCTAAACTTACTTTAGGATGTCCCACAAATCTGTACTTGTCAAATTTTATCCAAAACTTATCCCTTTGAAATCTTTTTCACATAAGTTGGACAACCCTTTATCTTAACATACTTAAGATTAGGAATTCTCCCTGTCCATAACTTTTAAAGAGTCTCGGGTCGGATTTTGAGGTTACCTTTTTCGTAAATATGCAGTCATTTCTAGGACATTATCCCAGAAGAGTACTGGAATGTCGGTAAAATCATTATGGAATGTACCATGTCCAACAAGGTATGATTTTTCCTTTCAGATACATCAATCAATTATAGCGTATCAGGAGGCGTCCATTGTGAGAAAACTATTTGAGATGATCTAGAAACTTATTATAAAAGTATTTATTCCCTGATCTAATCAAAGAATCTGAATACTTTGCCAATTTGTTTCATTTCTGAATTCTTTGAACCTTTCAAATAATTCACAATCGTATTTCAACAAATACACACATTCAACCTTTGGAATGATCATCTCTTTTTTCTTATACTAGTTTGTTCAATTTATAAAATAATTTTTACGCAAGTCAAGTACACTAAATCCATTAAGTAATATTCCAATTCTATACGGAACATTATTATTATTAATAGAACAACAATTGTTCTTAAATATAATACCAAAGATTTCATTGTCCAACAATAAAATGGTAATAATGTTTCCAACGAGAACTAGAATACAATAACAACTAATTGACTTAATAGATTTTCCCGTAGGCATTGCTAAACTATAAGTTTCTATGGCTAATGTAACAACCTTTGCTTCATTTCCCACGTATAGGATTACTTATCTTTGTTTAGGTTTCTACTTCTGCTTGGTCCCTTCATAAATCTATATTTATGATAACCAAAGTCGGTATCCAATACCCAAGTAGAACCTTAAATTAAAGAAAAAATTATTTTAAATCATGAACAAAATTGTATTTTTATCCACTACTTCACTAAGCTTCTTTTGGTTAGCCTCTGCAAAATGCTTCTTGTAGTTTCTTTCCAGTGTCCAGGCTTATTACAGTGGAAGCAAACTCCTTTGTTATCCGTATCAGTTTTGTTCTTATTATCCTTTATTTTTGCCTTTCTATTTACCTTCTTTGAATCGTTCTTCTTTTCAGAAGATCCTTTGGCCCCTACCAGTAAGACATGGTCTTTCTTGGTTGGAAAGTGACTCATAACATTTTTCAACATGTTAAGCAAATCAGCAAGGCTGATATCTAGCTTGTTCATATGAAAAATTCATAATAATTATGAAAGGAGTCCGGAAGTGAGTGTAAGATCAAATCTTGGCTCAACACTCCATCCATGACAAAACCCGTTGTCCTAATTGACCAATCAAATTGATTATGTTAAGGACTTTTATCTGTACTGTAGTGTTATAGATCATTCCAGATCAAAAGAGCTCCTTAGATATCTGATATCTATCAGTCATACTTTCCTCACCATCAACTACTTGATGTGTAGGAATATAGTAGGAGCATCCATAGTTTCATGCTGACGCTGAAGCACGTTACTCATGGATGCGAGAATGATGCATTGAGCCAACTGTGCATCATCTTGTCACTTTCTAAAAGTAACAATCTCTTTCTCAGAGGCACTGTCTGCAACCATTGCAGGGATAGGCGTATTAAGGACATAAGAGAGCTTTTCAGCCATGAGAACTTTTCTCAATTTCCTTAACCAATCCATTTAATTCGGTTCGGTTAAATAGAATCTAATATGCTTCGTAGTGATAGTGATTTAGAAATTGTAAAATTATGTAAATAAATTTGTAATTAACAACATTTTAACATACATTCTTTTATTAATTACCAAAATAATTTAGGTTTTGTTTTAAATTGGTATCTCCCACTATTGTCTTCAAACTATATTACCCTCAATATATATAGTTCGATAATATCTAATTAAAGATATGCTAGTGAGAATAAAGATCACATTTCAAATGTATATAGCCTTGTGTGTGCACAATAAACTATATATAAATAAATAGGTAGACAACTCTTGTCAATTACATCAACTATGTAACTCCTTGTATTTTGCATCTTAGATCATAATGGTCAAGTGTGTACATTTCCATATAATCGAAAGAAAAACACTGTCCTTATGTGTGCACAACAAAACAACACTGTTCAGTCAATTTATAAGCATTAAATGTGATAAAACAACATCTTAAATATTTAATACTTTGCCTTGTGTGTGCACAACAAACTCATATTAAATATTTAATACTCTATTGTTTTACCATGCTAGAAGGCGACATTCGATATTCCAAATATCTTTGAATGTTACAACTTAATATAAAATATTTGAGGGGTTTGTTATTAATTTGTCTCATCTTGTTTAGCGCGCATGCACACACACACACACACACACACACACACACACACATATATATATATATATATAAAATACGCGTCATATTAATTAATGCGAAGCATGTTTGCATAATGTATATATATATATATATAGTATAAGCATGCACATATAGAATACTATATTCTACCTGGATTGATTATGGACTTTTATTCTAGTCCATTACAAACGGGTCTTCAAGCGCTCCTTGTTCCTTAATCTCCAATTTTTCAAAATTAATTATAACTATTCATATTACAAAACTATTTAAAATAAATAGAAACCTTGATCAGCAGTCAAGGGGAAGTACATGGGAGGGAGATAAAATTTACATTAAGTAAAAATTAGAGAAGACGAGGTACACAGACCCTATTTAATAAAACCCATGCATTCATGCATCCAACTAAAATAAAATCCAATCACATTGGTCAATAGTCAATAATCAATCCCATTTATTATCATACACATCACCATATGCATCAATAAATAACATTCATCTCATGAATAATAAACATTCAATATATATATTGATATCATTTAATGGGCAAATTTAGTTTGTATAAAATATAATTTTGAATCAAAATAAACTCCTTTATTTTAATCCAAATTTAAATCAAAATAAACCTCTTTTATTTTAATTAATTATGGAATCTAATTCCAAGTAAAAAAATAAAATTAAAACTCATTTATTTAAAGAAAACACGGATTCTTTTCGAATTCACAAATAAACTCTTTTATTTTGAATAATATGAAATCTTATTCAATATCTAAATAAACTCCTTTATTTAAGCAAATACGGATTCTCTTTCCTATTCACAAATAAACTCTTTTATTTTTGAATAATATGAAATCTTATTTCATATTTAAATAAACTCCTTTATTTAAGAAAATACAGATTCTCTTTTCTATTCACAAA
Source organism: Panax japonicus (assembly GCA_020205505.1). Lineage (NCBI taxonomy): Eukaryota > Viridiplantae > Streptophyta > Magnoliopsida > Apiales > Araliaceae > Panax > Panax japonicus. Next base: position 16,787,778 of record CM035112.1, read on the forward strand.
TAAACTTCTTTATTTTGAATAACATGAAATCTTATTTCATATCTAAATAAACTCCTTTATTTAAGGAAACATGGAATCCAATTTCAATTCCAATGAGTTATCATAGAATCCAATTCCAACTCTAATTAGTTAGCATGAAATTTAATTTTAAAATTAAAATAAATTTTTATATTTTAATATAAAAATAAACTTTTTATTTTAATTATAAAATATTTTAATATATATATATATATATATATATATATATATATATATAATATCCGTGGTACGCGTGCCACCAGATTTAACTAATTAATATTATAAAAGTCACGTGAATATTACTTCACGTGAATCTCGGGGCCTGTTAACAATATATATATATATGGGATTCCATCCACATCAACCGATTGTTGGGGAGCAACCCCTTTTGGCCCAGCCTCTACATCCTGTAACGGCTTGTTACTTAGTTTTTTTTATAAGCTGCTACATGTTGTAGCGGCTGGGCCAAAAAGGGTTGCTCCCAACAACCGGTTGCTGTGGATGAAGACCCTATATATATATATTTGACTTTTAATTAACTAAGTACTGCTGCACATCATATATATATGGGCTATATGTATATACACAGCTGTGTATTACACATTAGGCTTATGACGACAGATTTTTTGGGCTATAGCGACAGTAAACTTTTGCTATAGTCAATAATAACTATGATGACGGGTGAAACCGTCGTTATAGCCCAAAAAACCGTCGCCATAGCCTACTGTGTAATATATAGCTGTGTGCATACATTTTCCCTATATATATAATAGATTAAATTTATATTATAATAGTAATAACCTTCACGTGAATCACATAAAACCGTACATGCTCCTGATGAACATCAAATATATAAGGAAAATATCATATATAACGTTACTACCGAATCATGTTTATATCATAATAGGATCCTGGGCCACGTGAATCAGGTAACGAAAAAAAAATAGCTCGCGATTTATAACAAGCTTCGCGAATTGAATATTTTTTTAAAAATAAATTTGTTCAACAAATTATGCTCAATTAAATTGTTCTAAACACATATCAATATACATATTAAATTAAAAAAATTAATAATTTGCCTAAAATTTTGGCTCTGAAACCACTGTTAGGTTTGTAAAGTTCATGAGCGCAATCAAATTGCACAAAATAAGCGGAAACGTGGAAAAATCAAAGTTTTAAAATTTTACAAACAATATACCCGGATCATCCTTTATGCACAATTATTAATTAAACCAAAAGATATGAAGAACAAGAATCATACCCTTGAAGATTCGAGCTTCCTCAGGTATAAGTTCACCTCCAAATCCTTTTCGCGTTCAACTTGAATCCACCGGGTTTGGTTCCTTCCTTTAATCAACGTTAGCCACCCAAGTGTTTGGCCTTTAGAGGTGATCCACTAAGAAAGAAGAAAGATTCAAGAAGATGGATGGTTGGCAAAATCCTAGTTTTTCTATCTCTCATAGAAAAGAGTGTACTCTCCCAACTATTAGAATCACATATGTTGTGAAAAAGTCAGCAACCACTCTGCACCCATAATAAGACTCCTCTTATTTATAGATGTAGGCAACCCTCCTTAACAATTAAGGAATTGGGATTTATTTTAATTAATTAAACTCCTTTAATTAATTAGGCTCCTAATTTTATTAGGAATAATTAATTAAACTCTTAATTAATTAGCCTCCTAATCTTATTAGGAATAAATGAGAGTACTTCTATTAATTAATTTTCAAACTCCTTTAGGAATTAAATAATAATAATAGTAACAATAATAATAAGACTCAGTCTTATTAATTTATATTTAATATTTCCAAAATATTAATTAATAAATATTAAGCTATTTAATTTATTCTATCACCATAAATTAAATTAAATATACTTAACTAATTATTACAATTATGTCATTAGCTTCTTAAATAATTATTCTTCCTTTTATGGTGTGACCTTTTAGGTTCCCCATATTAAACTGGTTGTGAATAAATCAATTAGAACAATTCTAATCTTATTTAAATAAATAAATTAAACTATTAATTTATTTAAATAAATAATATTTATTCTACAATATGAATAAGTGTAACGACCCGGGAATTTGGATTTTCTAGAATTTAAGTTTAAAGAATTAGTTATTAATAAAATAAATTTTTATTAATAATATTTTTATGCTATGTGTTTATTAACTGTTCTAGAACCTAGGATGATTATAAGTTGGAAGTATTCTGGCTACGATCTAGATTGAACGATTAAGAATTTTCAAAACAAAAGTAAAAAAATTTTGAAAAAAAATATTTTCGGAGAAAAAGACGAAATATGCGCTATTAACCCGACGAAACCTAAGTGCTAGGGTTTGAATAACCTAAGCTGTTCTGAGAGTTCGATATGTCGAAATGATATTCCGTCGAAATATTTTCTGATTATATGTCGTAAAAAGTTAAGTAAGCCGATAAAAGTTTTTCTCAAAAAATGTGCAGAAACGGACAAAATAAAAATGACGAAAAGTACTGTTATGTACTTTTCACTCGTTTAGCTACATTAGGGGAAAACGTGAAGGAAAACGCTTAACACCAAAAAGTGTTTTTCAGTTTTTTCAGTAATCCAAAGAATACGTAAAAGTTAATCGGTAAAGAAAAGACGAAATATCCAAAAATATTTGGATTCCAAGAATCACAGTTTTTAAAATTGTCAGACGAGAACTCTAAAGACGGAACCATGAAACTTAAAGGCTAAGTAGACTTAAGGGCTAAGTTAACTTAACACTTAAGTCATGAATAGTAAGGAGGCGTGAATAGTAAGGAGGTTTGGGGGCAAAATGACTAAAATACCCCTAGCCTTGAAAATCTATAAATATTAAGCTTAATTCATTTAAATGAGATTTTGAAAATCCTACATCTAGAGAGAGAGAGAGGGTCGGTTGAAGAGGGAGAAGGAAGAGCATGAGCATGAGTATGAATGATCGGATCGAAAGTGCTCGTGAAATAGAAAAGCTTGCGAATCACCGGTTTTGTCTAGCGGAACAAAAATAAAGAGGAAAGGTATTAAAACCTAACTCCTAAGTTAATTTTTTCTAAGTTTTTATGTTCAAAACTTAGCTTAATAAGAATAAGGAGTATAAGAAGTTAGGAATGATTTCATATGGTTGAAATCGTAAGAAAATGAAGAAATAAGAATTTAAAATTTAGTAATTAAATTTCTTAAGGAGGTATAAGACTTGTAATAAATTAGGACGATCCGAGTGGATTATATAAACAAGTAGATGAAATAAGTAAGGAATAATGTTCTATAACATCAAATTCCAATAAAAAGTGAAATCGTAATCCAAAATATCGATTAAAATGAAGAACGAACGAAGAACACGAAGAACGCGCAAAGAACACGAAGAACGTTGTTGAAGGACAAATTTAAAACCATCGTAGGATAATTGTTGTTGATGGACAAGTTTAAAACCATCGCGTATAAGTTTGATGCTATAACAAAGTTATGGCAAAAACTTCGTAAAAGACGAATGAGAATTAGAAAGTTAGTAAATGAACTCGAATGTGTAGGGTTTCATAATAATGTAAGAGAACATAGAAAACGTGATTCGTGGACTCAAGAATGAACGAATTCCGAGTTCGGATGATCAAATTACGGATGAACGAACGAAGAACGTTAAAAACATAAAATGAACGAAGGGTGAAGATCAAGCCAATTGAATGGCACGTTAACGGACTCAAAACAAAGTTCTGTCTGAGGGGTATTGAATTATGTAAGATAAGGAAGAGAATGTCTTTGGAACGACCGCGTTCTGAGTTATAATGAAGGAGTTATGAGATCAGGAAGTAGCGTCTCAAAATGAAGTTAACACTTAGAAGAAATTTTCAAGAATTAGGGCTTGGCACCGCGGCGCCAACCATGCCTTGTAAGGTGACACTCAAGCACCAGACCAGGGAGCCGGGTACTGCAAACTCGCGCCGCAGCGCGAGAAATAGAAGGGAGAGTGGCGCCGCAATGCCAGTGTATGGAAAAAGCCAGAGAAGAGCTTTTAACTGCTCAACTCTCGAGGGAAACGTAAGGAAAGTTAAAGAATATAATGTTTAACTAAAGTAACCCTTAATTAGTGTTTTAAACCTTTAATGAAGGTTGAATGAAAAGATTTAAATGAGAGTAAAAGATAAATAACGTAGACGCGGGTTATATAACTGATGTCCGGGGATCGTAGTCGAAATGAACGAACGTGAGGGATTGCTATGGTTGTGATTCCTTTGACGTTGAGTGATGAGGGTAATGAATAACATTTCGATGTTATGTCATGCTAGTGAGAGATAAGTGTGTAGCGTTTAGATGCTACAAATGCAACGTTGTTGCGATGAACGATTGGTCTTAGCATACAACAAACGGTGTGGCTTTGACACTAGGAATGAGTAATGAACATGGAGTTCATATAATGGATAACAAAAGTATTATTAAGATATGAATTATCGAGAAAGCAGTAACGAACAGTAATAAGATTAATGAAAGCCGAATGTGAGTCGAATAAGAATGAATCCTGAGGTATGGCGTTTAGTTATTAGAAAGCTAAAAAGGAATAAGAAATTAACTTAACGAATATTATAGTTTAATGGTTCAGATAAGTTATGATAAGTTAGGTTGTGATATAATCGTAACCTTTGATGGTTGACATATAGGAGCTGGGCTAAACAATTCCTTCAGAGAGTGAAGGTATATACAAAACTGGCAACTGATCTAACTCACTGTTATGGGCAGTTTAGATGAGATGGGAACTTGTTTGTTGGTTGTTTGTGGAAAACCACTCAGAGTACCATATGGACTACTAGCAGAGGAGAGTTGTGTGTTGAGTCATAGAGAATTTATAAGAAGAAGATAAGAATGTAAAACATCAAAGATGATGAATGTATAAGTAAGACATCTCTGTATATCATGAAGCCGTAGAATGGTAGTGAAAGGGGTCGCGTAAACTTAGGTTGCAAGAACGCGAACCCTAAGAAGTAAAGTTAAGTAAACTAATGCATAAGTCAAAGATGTATGACTAATTGGTGTATGTGGTGTTTTCTTTTGTGTTATATAGGAATTGAAATGAACAGTTCGGTGTAAGTTGTAGCTGGGCATAAGGCAAGTTTCCTAACTTCACTCATATTCTAAATGAATGCTAGTTTCTAAAACTTATCAGATGTTGAACTTGAGAAGTTTTGTCTATGTGTGAATGTGCGATATTTGTACAAGGTGGGAGAACGTATTAGGCCTTGAGCCAGAATGTGAACACTTCAGTGTTTCTATGATATGAACTGTTCTGTGATTGAGCTATTCAATATAAGTATGTTCTATTTATACATGATCCGTTATTGTTAGTCTATGCTAATGATTCTAGCCAGACATGATGAGTATGAAAAAGGTAGAAGAATGAAAGTATTTCAAAGTGCATGTGAATAATGTTTTAAAATAATAGGAATCAAAATTATTCTTATTGTTCAAGCTGCTTCATAGCTTTGTTCGGTTATTGAAGTTATAAAGAATGTTTGAATTCTTATTGTTGTTTATTCAACTGCTTTGACTTGCTGGGCAATTGAATGCTCACACTTGCTTTAAATGAAAAACATTTTCAGCGAACGATGTTAGAAGAACTTAAGGATTTCGTAAAGATCAAGCTGACTGGTATCCAGATGCAGTGCCATTTAGTATGTGAATGAGTGTGAAGATCAAACGAAGAATTATAATATAAAATAAGTTAAATGAATTTTAGAATAGTTTAATTAATGCTGATGTATCCTTGGTGGCGGATAAAAGTCACTCTTGTAAAAGATAAAGAATAATGTAATTATCGTTATCTGTAATGAAAAGGAGTTATAAGGTTTTAGAACTTGGGTTTTGAGAATGTATGTTGTTATATTTAGCTATATAATGATGTATGTTTGGAAGAAGATGGGATCATGACGTACGGAATCCATATGTAAAAATAGACCGGATTTTTGGGCGTTACAATAAGCCTCCCTAGCAATCAATGACTTTCCAGATAATATAGATTTCAACATTAATCATAAAATAACATTTGAGTAAATAGTTACCGTACAATTCAATCCTTCCACCATACAATGTTCCAATTAAATATAAGACATGGAATTACTATCAAGTCTTATTTTATTTAATTATATGTATTTCGATCCTTAAATGCACAACTTCAAATAATGCAAATTAGAAACTCCTTTCTAATTTCATTTTGCCTTGGCCAAGGACTACTGGGTTGTCATTTATCGAATCACATATGACTTTTCTTTTCTTTTACTAGAAGTGATAGATTCTTTATTGATCATACATTATCTCCAATTACAACTTAATATACCCAAGCATACCCTTTGATATACCTTAAGGGTCTTAAGGAATAAGTCAAAAAATAACTCATCATACACAAGATATTATGATAACCTCAAGTCCAAGGATCACTTGTACTACTATCATTACAGAAATTCCTGTTGACACGCAAGTAAAACTCCATTAGGTATTCCTTAGCGAGCCACGTTCAGTGAACTTATTCTCTAATTAGCACATACATATTTGCTTTAGTGTCTCCACACAAATTATCATGAGATCAATCATCCTCATCTAATGAGCAAGCAACGTATGTACCAATCTATCCGAATTCACTAATCGCCAATTTAGTAATCCAACAATTGGGAAATATTTTAGTTTTAAGATCTCTAAGAATTTAGATCTCATTAGAATGATCATCATCATTATTCTAAAAGCATTGCTTAAAACTATAGGTTTATCACATATTATAAAACAACATCATGTAGATAATTAAAAGCCTTTAATAAATTAATACTTTTTATTAATAAATGAATAAGATTGTTTACAAAGTATATGTTTTATCATCAAACATGATTGGCTTGTGTGCATACTACTTTTAATTATGTGCTACGTGATGCATTATAGATGTTAGATTTGCTGAGCTGTCGAGCTCATTCTTGCAAAATAACCATTTTTGCATATCAAGGATTCAAGGTAACGTTACGTGCTACTTGAATGATAAAGATCAGTAGTAACCACGAAGATTAATTATTTAGCTAAAGTTATTGTTCTTTAACCATGTTTATTGTTCTAGAAGATGTACTTGTTAGTAGTTTACAATGCTTAGTTTATGTTAAGTTGTAAAGTTGTATTATCCGATATATAAGGACATCAAATTGAAATTTAAGATTTTATAGCTGATAAAGTGAATCATGGATTACATAAAATTCAAAGTCATGCAAATGATAAAGGTTGTAATTCAGGGAAATAAAGAAAGAAGACAAAAAAGTTTAAAATTATTTTGCATTTTTTTAATTATGGCATTAAATAATGATGTAAAATTAGAAGTTAGATGTATTGTTAACAACCAAAGTCGAGGGTTGAATTGTATAAATTTTGGGGGTTGAGCATTGCTTATCATCAACAAACTGACGGACATAATGAACGAACAATACAAATGTTAGAAGACATTCTTAGAGCTTACGTGATGGATATCAAGAGGAAGTGGGATGATCACTAACCCTTAGTAGAATTCTCTTATAATAATAGTTACCATACGAGTATCAGTATGGCACCATATGAAGCTTTCTACGGAAGAAAGTGCAGAACACTGTTATATTAGAATGAGGTTAGAGAACGACGACTTTTGGGACCAGAATTAATTCATCAAATGACAGACATTGTAAAGTTAATAAGAGCCAGATTAGTAGCAAGTCAAGATCAACAGAAGAAATAAGCAGATTTGCACTGTCAAACCCGAGATTTTGAAGTGGGTAGTTTTATATTTTTGAAGGTATCTCCTTGAAAGGGAAGGATAAGGTTTGGCAAGAAAGGGAAGTTGAGTCCGAGGTTTATAGGACCATTCGAAATATTAAAGAGAGTAGGCGAAGTGGCGTATAAGGTAGCTTTGCCTCCGGAGCTGGAACATATCCATAACATGTTTCATGTATCCGTGTTACGACCATATAAACTGTATTATAAGCATGTGATATCCTATGAGCCCATTCAATTAGAAAAGAATATGACGTATGAAGAAATTCATGTCTAGATAATAGATTGGAAAGAACAAATATTAAGAAATAAAATTATACCTTCTGTAAAGGTAGTTAGGCGAAAGCACAATGTCGGGGAGGCTACATGGGAGTTAGAAGATAGGATGAGGAGGGACTCTCCCCATCTATTCGTGTAACCTTATACTGATTTCGAGGACAAAATCTTTATAAGGGGGGATGATGTAATACCCATAAATTTTATAAATAATATTAGTAATGAAAATAAAGATATTTGAAAATTATTTGAGTGCATGTGTATATATATGTGTGGCATGGATTTTAATAATTAAATTTGAATTGAATTAAGTATGAGATGATTGAGAAGTATAATGATGAAAATGATAAGCATGATTATAATTAATTAAGCTTAAGTGATAAGCCTTGTGTGACATAATTAATTACTTAATTGGATTAATTAAGACATGATTTAATAATGTATTGGACTAAAGGATATACCTAAGCGTAATGTGAATAAGTTACAAGTGTTAGAAGCTTAGTCCAAGTGGATCATAGAACTAACATTAAATTTTAGCTAATGTGTACAAGTATTTGTACATGGCCCAAATAAAATTAAATTAGGATGGGTTAACCCAGTGTGAAATGAAAAGTGTAAGTATGTTTAAATATGTATGGGGTAAATATATATATATATATATATATATATATATATATATATATATATATAGTGTCCGAATTCAGTCCGGGATCCCGGACTTTATAAAATACGGACCTTTTTTTTTGCTTTTTTTTAAAACAACTAAAAAAAGTTTAATATTTTATGGAACTGAAATTTTTACATAATATAGTGTTTTAGGTGTGATTTGGATACATATAACAAAACACCCAAATATTATGTAATACAGACATAATACAGACATGTTTTTTTATATATATCCAAATCACACCCAAAACACTGTATTATGTAAAAATTTTAGTTCCATAAAATATTAAAAAAAAATTAGTTGTTTTAAAAAAAAGCAAAAAAAAAAAATTAGGGTCCGGATTTTAGTCAGGTCCGGGAGTTCGGACCTGATCTTGATTATATATATATATATATATATATATATATATATATATATATATATATATATATATATATATATATCTAATAAAATACAAATGATTTTGAATTTCCCGCTCACTCAATAAATCATCTGGGCCGTCCAAAGTTTGGGATAAATCCCACCGTTCATACATCTATCTAATAAAATACATCTATCTATCTAATAATCTAATAATAATTTAATAAAATACAAATGACTTTAAATTTCCCGCTCACTCAATAAATTATTTTGGTCTTTCAAAGTTTGAGATAAATCATATTGTCCATACAGTGCCGGAGGCACGGGACCCAGCTAGTATATATATATAGGAAGCAAGTATGCTATCATTATGTTCAAAAAGGTAAAATAAAAATGTACCATATGAGTAGTATTCCCTCCCAATTGTTCTAAGACCCCTCCCATTGTAAAAGTGCGGACTTTTTGAACTTAAATAAGCTAGCAAGCAATACCATGTGAGCAAATGATGATATATGCCATTGGCTATGTGTACCTAAAGTGAAGAGTTGGTGAAGTGTTCCACCAAACCACCGTTTTCCCTTGGGTAATAATTAGGTTGTTGGATATTAATTCTCCTATAAATAACAGGCACATACGTCTTCTTCTAAGGTTGCCACATTATTCAATTGCTAAGCATTAAGATAGTTATTCTAAGTGTTAGTAAGTAGTGAGTACTAGTGATAATAGAGAGAAGAAGAAGAGAGCTTAGAGAGTTTTTGCATTTTGGTGGAGCTCAAGAAAGAAAGATGAAAGGTGGAGAGCTACTTGAAATTTTTAGCTAAGAGAAAGAAAGAATCAAAGAGGTAGGTTCATAAACTAGTTTAAAATTTTGTAAGATAAGTTAGTATATGTAGCTCTAAGTAAGAAATGCATGATTAGTTGTGGGAGTCTTATGTGTTGTGGGATCATGAGGGATCCGAAGGTAAAAGGATGGGTATTGAAAGGAGATTGCATGATTTTATGCCTTCTGTGACAACCCGAGAATTTGGGCAAATTATTAAAATCTTAAATGATTGATTTAAGGTCAAATAATAGACCTAGGCAGAAAATAAGTGTATGTGTTTGATGTTATTGGGAAGGAATTTTGAGGGTTTCAAAATTCTGTGAAAGGTATAGGTGAATTATTCAGGATTAAAGATTTATGTAAATATGCTCTGTGTTTATGGTTATGTTTGTGTTCAGAATGTGGTTAAGGATGAAGGGTTGACCAGATAAACGATATCTGTAACAAACCCTAGGAATTTATTAAGAACTTTAACGTTCGGTTAGAAAATCCTAGCGTTTAACAAGAAACCCTAGAAATCGGTTCTGGAAACCCTAGTTTCAGTTCCGGGAATCTGAAACCCTAATTCGGTGCATGAAACACTAAATCGGGAACTTAATGGCATAAGTGTAAATAATTATAGGATTAATTAGGGTTAATCTTAACAAATTGATTACAAAACCCTAATTCCGAATTTGAAACCCGATTTGATTATTAGAAAACCCTAAAACCAGATCTGAAAACACTAGTTTCAGATCCTGACAAATTGAAGCTCTAATCTGGGAATATAACGGAGAATTTTAATGCTTTAGTGCTATTAATTATAGTACTAATTAGGGTAAAGGTTAATTAATTAGCAAACCCTAATTTCCAATTTTTGAAACCCAAATTGTTCCGTCAGAAACCCTAATGCTCAATTGTGGATTTAATTGCTAAAATTAGCAATGCTAATTAGGAAACTATAATCCTAATTATTTCAATTTATGAGTAATTAGAAAACTCTAATCTAATTACGAGATTAAATTTCTAAAATTAGAAATTTTATTTTCTATTAGAAACCCTAATTCAAGGGTTTTGAACCCTAATGACCATTTTGACCCTAATTGCGTAATTAGCAATTTTAATTAGGAATTATTAATCCTAATTAGCAAGAATAAATTTATGATTAAGAAATTTTTATATAATTAGAAAAATCTAATTATAAGATAGAAATATTAATTTTCTATTTTTATAACCGAAATTCAGAAATGTAGAAATTAAATTTGTAAAGTTAAGGGTTAAAAATCTAAACCCAAAACCCTAACAAACCCTAAACCCTAAGGCAATTTTCTAGAAATTTAAGAAAAGGACATAAATGCCCTTTTGAGTATTATTTTAGTTTACTTGAAAATCTTGGCAAGATATTGGTTGTTCACCAACCTTAGTTCAACCCTAGCACTAGCATGTGCCTATTATCCAGTAACTCAGCCTAGATCAGCAGCTAGATCAGATCATTCAATGTATCTAATTGATATTAATAGATTTAGAGAGAGAAAAAGCCACTTGACATTTCATTTTTCTCCAAGCCTTGTCTCTCTCTATATTTTCGGGAGTTAGAGTGAGAAAGTGTAAGAAACAAAACCATGATCAAACTTTAGCAATCCAATAACATGAATCAAAAGTCAGAAATCAAGATCAAAGTTCAAAAGGTATATGAACCCTAAATTTTTGAAATCCTTTGATCTTATGTTGTTTAATGTTAGTTGTTGGTTAAATATATGTTATAAGGTGTCAATTAGAGATCTGGGTTGTTGGATCATAGATCCATAACACCTAGATGCTCAAATCTAGTACTTTATAAAATCTGGAAAAATTTGAAAAAAGTCATCTGACATTCAAATGTCAGGGCTTCTAGATCCGTGTGTGTTAAGTGTTTTATGTGTTTTAGGTAATGAATCTGTAGTGTGCTATGTTGTCTTTGATCTCCAACTTGAATCAAGTCCAGATCTTGTCTAGATCAAAAGATATGAACGGTCAAACCTAGTTGACCGATCAAGAAGACTGCCTTCTGGGCAGCCCAGAAAATTCCCTGAAATTTCAGTAGCCTCTGACAAGTTTTTACAATCGCTAGATCTTGCTATGTTCACGTTTTTATGTACTTTTGTTTGTTTTATCTTGTAGACTGACATGCAGGCTATACATCCAAACCATTAGATTAACTAGATCTTGCGTAGAATCAAAGTTGTAGCCAGTCAAACGACCGTTGACCACCAGCCGGATGAACAATCTGGAAAACCCAAATTGTTCAAGAACATGACTTCCGTCAGAACTTTGACCGTCTAGATCTCATTGAAATTTTGTTGTTATGTTGATCGGTTGTTAAAGAAAACTACACTGATAAACATATTACACACTTGAGCCTTTATATCACACAAACAAATCTTAGGATCGAAGCTATATGGATCCAAAGGAGGTACCTTGACTGTTCTTCATTTTCTGGGTAACCCAGAAAATGAAGAACACGTCTGTCAGAACTTTTGGAAGCCCAGATCTTTTTGTTTTGATATATAACTGCCATGTTGTTTGTTTAGGATTGTAGTATTGCATCAATACTATAATTGGAACACCTAATCGAACTCATATGCTTCATGATCCAAGATCTATAGCCGGTCAAACCTACCCACTTGGTCACTGACTTGAATTTCTGGGAATTGGCCAAGAACACTAAGAACACCTATAGCGACAAAAAGCGTCGCTATAGAGCCCTTTAGCGACACTTAATTTCGGAAATTACAGAAAAATGATTAAAAATTAGAAAAAAATGATTTTTAATTATTAAAAATACATAATAAATTCTGAAAAATTATTTTAAAGTTTGAAAAATAGTTTTTAACTATTTTAAGTATATTTCGAAAATATTTAATATTTTTGGAATATAAATGGTATTTATTTATTTAATTATAATATTAAATAAATGATTTAAAAATAGTTTTAATTCATGAAAAATCATGAAAAATAATATTATGGTATAAGAAAATATTTTAAGTTATTTTTGATGACTTTTAATATTTTGGGATGAATTTCATTATTTAATCAATATTATGATAATTAGTTTATTTAATAGATATATTAAATAAATTAAGGAAAAATGGAATTAATGATTTAAAAATCATATAAATATGATTTAAGTTTTATAAAAATATTTTAAGTTATAAAATATAACTTTTGATATTTTGGGCATGAAAATATTAATATTTTAATATTAATATTAATTATCGGATAATGGATTTAATGGTTTAAAAATCATATAATTATGATTTTAAGGTATTTAAAAATACTTTGTGATATTATAATTATATTATAATATTATGTAATGATTTTCATTAATATTTTATAATAAATGAATATTAATGATTATGGAATTATGTGGTATTTAATTCATTTAAATACGATTTTAAGGATTGAAAAATGTTGATAAATGGTAATAATTATCCGAAAATTATTACGAGCCTAGGAAAAATGTTTTGTCTGATAAAAAATTATCTGTGATAATGGTTAAGTGGTTAGACAGATTTTAATTGAACTTAAACTCGATTTTGTCCGACTAGACCGTCGGGATGATAGAATTGTGTCGGTTTCAAGTCAGACTGAAATAGTTTGACTTGATGCTAAGTCTTATGTGAATTATAGACTGATAGGGTTATGTGGTAATGTGTTTAGGTTATTCTGTGGATATAAATATACCAGTATTATACTGTGATGATATTATTCTAATATTGGAGATCTATATTATCAATATTAGGTCTTCGAGTAAAGCGTTATAAATTGCGTTGCGGTAATCAACGGTTCAGGCAAGTTTTCTTTTACTTAACTCTAATCAATGCTGATTGCCATAAAATTGTACTCTGTACATCTTGCATGTATAAGTCAGGTATGAAAGGCTGATCACCTTCATTACCAGTTGGTTCAGAAATGTTTCTTCATGTTCAAAACTTGTTCAGTCAAAAGTTTGTTTGTGATAATTCTCAACTATATTGATGAATTATAGTCAGCTTATTATTCATACTCTTCAATCATGATATATCGTTATGTTATTGTATTTAAACTTGCTGGGCAACTTTCATGCTCACCCTTGCTATATCATGATAAAACATTGCAGATAAGGCGAACGTGTTCGTATATAGGAAAAAGGTTAAGGCCAAGTTCAGCTTGGGATATAAAGTGCGGCTAATTTGTAATAATATATTATAATAAATATTGTTGTGTAATAGATATTTTATGAATGGTGTTTAAGTTAAGGTTATTCGATCTTGGGGATAAGTGTGTAATGTATTGTATAAACAATTTATGTTTATATCTTCCACAAATAGAGATAGTAACAGTGTACCGAATCCGCGGTGATTTGGGGCCCGGATTCGGGGCTGCTACACCTTCTATGTGATTTAAGTTTGAAATGGAACAAGGAAATGCATGCAAGCATGAAACCTAGATTTTAATGTTTGAAAGCGTGATATTTGGAGCTAAGTAAACTAAAATGTACTGACCGAGAAAATCAAAATTTGATGTAAATAAATTTTTATTTGATTATATTGAATAAAAATAATAATATGTGGATTATTTGTGTAAAGAATTTAAAGGTCATTCTCTGACCTAGGATGAATATATTATGGTAGTATTTTGATTATGTGCTAGAATTAACGTGTATAAATTTCCAAGATGAAAATGAAGTTTTTCGAGAAATTTGAGAAAAATCACTATTCATCCAAAACTGCTCGGGAATTCTTTTTGAAGTTTTGAGAAACGCGTAATGTTAGAATTCTGAGGAAAGATGAATTATTCAATAATAATTCAGTTATGGGAAACACAATTTTTTGCCTGCGTACTCAAATTCAAGATGTTAAGGAAAGTGAAAATTGAAAGAAAAGAAATGATTAGGTATAATAAGAATGATTATTATACGGAAGGAATACGAGTATAATACAATGCATTGTACAAGTATAATATGAAGATTAATACGACATATAATATGAATATTATACGAAGTATATACGAAAACTGTAATGATCGTGAATTTTAAAACTCCTTATTAAATAAATATGTGCTTTAATTTTTAATGAGTTACTTTTGTGAGTCTATTTAAACCTTATGTGGTTATGTGAATTTATAAAATAATTAAAGGGAGTCACTAATTGTTTATTTAAATTAGTAGGACTAACCCTAAGATTTTGATATCAAAGAATTTATAGGATTCTTAATAATTAAATATTCAATTTATTTGAATATAGTGACATGATTTGAACATATTTATTCATTTCAATTATGGGTATATCACCACTATAGAAGTTAAATTATATCATGTAAAACTTGTGTGGTGATAGAATTTGGAACTGGCTTGAAGCTAAACCATTTTGGCATTGCAAAGGACCGGCGCAGCTGTGCCCTCCCAGCATTACAAAATGGCGTAGCTGCGCCAGTGTCCAATCTGGAAAGAAATTAGTTTTCTACTGTAGAAATAAAATGGAACATTAATGTAAGGTGTGACATGAATAAAATCATATGATAAGAATATATTCTAATGATATGAAGTATCAAGTAGTGCAATAAAATCATAAGTGATTTTAAAACAGATATAATTAAATATCTGTGTATTCCAGAAATTGGGAAAGAAATTATGTGTGTACACTAGATAGATAATATTAAATAATGTGATAATGTGGTTATGTGAGTAGTAAAATATAATTATGAAGATACCCGGACAATAATACCTAACTGTGTTATTTTATTGTGTGTATTTAATAAACATGGATTATATGATGTGTACATAAATAATCCTTAATTTCCTAATATGGTAACAATTGTTATATTTTGGGAATTAAAAGAACCAAACCAAGCCTTAAATAACTTGTTGCTGAGATTTTTCTCTTGTCCCAAATTGAGTGACACAATAGTACATGAACAGTAACATGGAGCTAGTTTACGTAACTTTCAGTGGCTAGTGATTGCTAGGCTAATGGCTATGGAGATGGGTGGTATAGGGTTGTTGAACCACTCCTTAGCAACCATTTTTTTCGTCCATTACACCATGAATTCAACCTCAGTGCAATATGATTGTCCAGTCCAAGTTTCCTTTATAAATAGAAGCTTTAATTTCAGTTTTTGTTGTTTGTTAAGTCTGAAATTGAAAGTTCTAAGTTGCTGAGCAATTATAGAAGCATACTCAGTGTGTAAGGAGTCTAATCCAAGCTTAAGGAGGTATAAATTATAATTATGTTCTTGAGTTGGGTTTTGTCAAATGCTTAAAATTCCATGTCAATTGATGTGAATTAAGATGCTATCATGTGATTAGTGTGACACCCCCAAATCCGGGTACTTCATTCCCATAGGATTTGGTGCTCACTATAAAAAAAATAATTACATCTATTTACCCATAATAAAGGATAAAGACATAAAATAACTTAAATAATAATCTTTCCCCCTTAAAAGGTTATATCATCTTAAAGACAATCCCAGGTAATCTAACTTTAAATTATTACATAAATCTGCGGAATACATCACAAAATAAAATAAGTCTTAAAACATAATTCACTTAAATAAATTCTCATAAATCTTCAACATTTGGACATCTTGCCCTTTCTTTTACTGGTAGATGGCTCATCGACTTTCTTAACTTTAGCTGCACTGTTAAATGCAAGAGTGAGCAAACAATTGCTCACTGATATAGAGAGTAATAATGATAACAACATGAGAATAAACAAAAAATGTTGAACAATGGTGAACTTGTTCTACGATTCAAAAATAGAAAACAAGTTCGAATTTAATATCTGAGGGTCTTAAGACCACGAAATATGTCCTCGATAATTAGGTATTGTTACCTCAACCTTAACAGTCATTTAGACTTACATTACGTACTTAGAGGAATCAACCCTTTGTACCATTTATTGTGCACAAATATCTAAATGTTACACGTACAAAATCCCCTATGTTAGGGTTGTTCATCTCAGTTTGACTTTAGGATTTTCGCACTAAAGAAAGTTGGTTTGGAACTAGCTTATCAGTGGTTCTAAAATTTTAGAACACTATTCAATTATAGATTAGTTCATTCAATAAGAGTGTGCTTGCTATTTGAAGGTTTAATGCGATAATATAGAATTGAATAAGGTTATTTAAGTCCAAGATTGAATAACAATAATATACATTTGGATAGGCATGGTATATATATACAAGGTACTACATTCAAAAGAGTTAGAACAATCCCATTTGAATCAATGAATTTAAACAATATATGCTTTGAATAGCAATAACAAGAAATATACAAGTGAAACTCGCTCGATGTAAAGAACTAGGTTACAATATGTTATTGCATCTTATAACATGTTTTAGGTTCCTCAACAATCATTAGAATAAGTGAAGTTAGCATTCCCAAAGTTATGTTGTTAACAGCTCAATTCTGGGTCTGCTAGACCACTAGCACGGCCGCGCCATGTTTAGCTTAGGGTCCGGCGCGCCTAGAGGCAGCGCGCCCGCGCTAGACACCAAAATCAGTTTTATAGAAACGTGAAATGAAGCTATGCTCTAACTAAAAGTTCTAATTTCTCACAATTCCACAGTAATTCATTAAACCTAATAGCTACAAACTTACTACAACATTGCTAAGCATATACATAACAATTCTAACAACAAAACAACCAAAATTTTAAGGATTAAAACCATGTTTTTGTTGTTTTCTTTATTTTTAAGACATTTAACAAATTAATTCACCAAATCCTCGTTTCTTAACCATATTATGCCATTATATATGCATTGTTTTCGTTTCTTGATGTACTAACACAATTTAACATAAATTTACAGATTATAGCAAGTATTGAACATCAAATTTTGGACTTACTAAGCCATTTTTTATGAAAATACACTGTTATTTCAATTCTCTTCCTCAAACCCAATTTTCACGTATTTGATCATCACACAACACTCATATATGATGATTAATAGATTATAAACCATATATATATATATATATATATATATATATATATATATATATATATATATATATATATATATATTAATCCAACATAACTATTAATAGAAATTTCAAAAATAAAATTTAAAATTAGAGTAGGTTATACCTTGAATCTTTGTTTGTTGAAAAGAGAATTGCTTTCCCTTGATACTCCAACTCCTTCTTCTTAGTAAAATTTACAGGGAATTTCTCTCTTCCTCACAAAATCTCTCTATCTCTGCTCTTAGTGCTTAGAAGAATACGTGAAATAAGAAAGAACCCAACTGAGAGCTTAAACACTGATAATCGTGGTTATCAGTTTATTAAGCCAAACGTCTTTGGCTGTTACATTACCAAAAGCCACAAGGCTTTGTTTGGTTACACATAATTTATCGCAAAGCTTTTGCTCTTTTCCTGTTACTACGAAACCGATCATGGAATTTATCGCAAAGCTTCTGCTAAGACCCAATAGAGTTGGGTGGCAGGGACATCATCCATGATTGCGGCCCTTTTTTAGTGTAATGACAAACATTTGACACTGAGTAGTATCCAAGTGCTCATAGTAACACATAAGATACTCATATGTGTGGGTATGATCATAGAGGTAGCCCATGTCATCATACGTCTCCAAAGGAGACATCTTTTTAATTAGATTAGCTCAAACCTGGTCATTCTCTAGAGTAAAAGGGACTTCGGGTCGATTGGTAATTGGGTTGTTAAGCAGCAGCTGCTATCTTTTGTTCCAACTTCATGAACTTCTGCATAATGGGATCGGGGATGTCCCTCGGGGGGTCCTTCTTTGCTAGTCTCGCCTATAATTTGGAGAGTCCACCCACCATCATCGTGTGGGGTGCTCGCACCCCTCATCAAATTCCCTAGAATAGGCCCTACGTAGATTATGTCATTCTGGTGAACCACCCGAGCGATGAGCCCAAGATCGTCTCTATGGAGTATACTCCCGATCCCTACGAAATGTCGGGTAAACCTCCCCCTTTCCTTCTAATTTTGCCGACTGGGCATCTCATTCTTCTCATTGGTCTTCTACCCCTCACTTACAAAAATCAAGAGCCCTTTAGCTTGGGGTAAAGAATAATTGTCGTTGGACCGGAGCCGGTTGGGCTTTTGCCGGAATTGATTTTGTATTTGCTAGGTCCGAGCCTATCTTTATCGACTTGTGGGTCTGGTGGGTGGACAGGACGACCGAAGACCTCTCTTGATCTAGAACTACCTTCCCCTTATTCGTCATAACTATACTTCAACAATGAATTGATGATTTTAATTTAACACTAGAATCAGACCCTCCTTCCAACACTAATGTTAACGCCAAAATCTGACTGCTCGCCAAATCACCAAACATTAAACTAAACCCTAAATAATGACAAAATAAATATACAAAAAAACTTGAAGGTCGTAGCTGTCGGGGGATAGCTCCGATGTGAGAATAAGTACATGCTAAAAATGTCAACAATGGATGTCTGAAACTGCTCTAGTGTATAAGAGTATATAATGTATGTGTACCTTCAACTTGGATTATGACTATATTTATAACTTGATAACACCGCCTCAATTTACCACGCCCGTTGTAACAACCCCAAAATTCATACAATTTAATTCTCGACTTCGGTCATTAATAATACATTCAACCTCTAATTTTATATCATTAAACAATAATACAACCATTGAAATTTGCGGAATAATTCAAATTTTATACATTTCCCTTTCCTATTGCCCTAAATCGCAACCTTTACAATACATTTCCTCGACTTAAATTTATATCATGTATCGTTACAACAAAATAACTTTACAAAGTCTTACATCATAAATAGATATCCAATAACACCAGATAGCTCAACTTACAATTTAACAACATATTACATACAAAATATCAAATACATTTCTCGTAAAACATAGATAATCTTCATGAATATGGTTCTCTAAAATTCACTTAGCACATATCCTTAACTTGAATCTTTAACCTGCAAAAGTGGTTATTTGAAAGGTTGAGCTCGACATCCAAGCAAAATCTAACAGTTTTCATGCATCACGTAGCACATAATAACATGCTCAACATATATCTCATAAACATTGAACTAACCTAAAATACATGCTACAGTTCATATTACAAGTATAAAGATTGAGTTCCTTACTCATTCAGCATGCTTTATTCAATCAACGTAGTCATAAGTTGACTTTAACATTTCATACATTCACATATATATAACACATCATGCTCTTTGTGATAAAACTTTAAAACAGTTAATCATCAAGTTCACATAACAAATAGGAACTGAAAGACTTGCCTTGATTGTTGTTTACCAATAACAGTTTAGCAGCTTACAGATATTTGCACTTCACGTGCCCTACACAATTATATAATCATTCATATTAACAATTAGTCACATAACAATGCATATTAGTTGTAATATAAACTTTATTCTACGTCTCACACCCCTTCCTATCATAAATACATAATGTTCAATTTGTTTATGTTAACTTTCAACTTATATCTCACTATATTTCATATTTGAATTTCATTCAAATATTTAAGACTTGCTAGGACTACTTATTGGTTTTATATTAACACTATTCAATATCTTATTATATTCATTTCATTTGATTTAAAACATGTTTTACGTTCATTATCACTTATCACGGCGTTTCGACCTTTATTCATCACAGGCCAAATTTGTCTCTCTTATGTGTGCTTAGTATGCGTATACAACTTATTTAATACATCATTTGTTAATGTTAAGCGTTATTATACTTCATAATATTCATTTTCTATAACTTAGAACAACATCTCTTTTCGTCAAGAGCATTACACTTGCATACGTGCATGCCCGACGCCCTCCGATTGCCTACGAAAACACAATAGTCCTACAAATTACCATTTTGACCCTTCTTAAAACCTCAAATTAATACACTTGAAGAACAAAAGTTGTAGGTCTATTCGCCCTTGTTCCAGATCATCTTGAATCACCTCAATCGGAGTTCGTATGAAAAAAGTTATGACCGTTTTACCAAAATAGGTCAAAGCAGTCACACCTTGCACATAAGGCGCGCGGCCGCGCCCAACTGCTTCATAGATTCCACACGCCCGCGCAACATGGCAGTGTCCAGCTGCGCGCCTGCGCTCCTGGGATGCGCGGTCGCGCATGGCTACGCCCAGATTATAAATTTTGTAATGTTTTTACTTCAAACCTTCATAACTTCTTCGTTTTAAGTCGGAATTTGTTGGTTTTCGATTCTATGAACTCGTGAAACACTGAACTACTCATCTACAGAATAATTTTAAAATTTCAAAAACTTTAACACATCAATTTAAAGGTTCCAATTCAATGTTCATGCTATATTTTTATGTTTTAAACACATTTAGCAAATTCGATCGCCACGGCTTCGTTTCTTAACCAATTAACACGATTTAAAGTATGCTATTTTTGTTTCTTCACATACTAACATAATCCAATACCAATTTACAGATTATAACAAGTATAGATCATGAAATTTTGTACTTTCTAAGCCATATCCTATAAACATAAACATTGTTTTTACAATTCATTCCTACAATCCCAATTCTCACGAATTGGACAAATAAGTATCAATCATATATAATGGTTAACAGATTATACATACCCAATAATCTTTATAAACCAACTCTTTACTCAAATCATGCACCTTAACCAATTAAAGAGAAGAAGTTTTGACAAAACACAACTAAGAACTAGGACTATAATATTACCTTTTTAATTTCTCCATAAGCTTAATTAGAGGATGAGTATAGCTTCATTATCCTTCCTCTCCTTCTTTGATTCTCACAATCACCCTTTTTCAATTTAACAAAGGATTTCTTCTCTTTCTCTCTCAATTTCTCTCCTATTCTTTGTTTTCTATGTTCTTAGGCTTTAGGAACAAAACGCGTATATCAATATAACTGATATAAACATAATGCGTATGCATTATGGGTTCTTCAATTACAATAACAAAGTGTCACTAAGCCATGTTTGGCTAGCACCCAAAATCTCTTTTTCAATTTATTTTAATACTCCTCTATTCACACATAACCAAACCTAATCTTATAATTTCATATTAAGTTACGTTGTGTTTATTAATAACTTAATTTATCAAATCACTCCTTATCATTATAATAAATTTATTTATAAATTATTCATCCTCTAATTTAATTATTTAATTAAATTAGAGCCTTGTCATTCCATTAGCGTAATAAAATACGCACCGATTATAAAATTGTTTATCATCAATTAACTTAATATTATCATACATGAATAAATTATTCCATAATAATTCCCATCAAATATTTACTTTATAAAATAAATATCTCAACTAAAATATTTATTTTACCTGATAATAATCTTAACTATTTATAAACTTCACAATTAAATTATATTAGCATATTACATTTACATGTAACACATTACCCTCTCAAAAATAAATATATTTTTATTAATTCACTATTTTAATTAAGTGAATTACTCACAATATTTATGAAATTTAATTCATAATAATTCCATTGCCAATAAGGCATAATAATCAAATTATAGTATTTCATACTCAAACTCAAAACATCTCATAATAAGAATTTTATTTATTAAATTTCTATTTTAATAACTTATAAAAATTTGAATTGTCACATTATTTCATCCTTATAAGGATTCCGTCCACGGAATCACCGAAATCCTACCTTACTCAGGTTTTCATCAAATCTCTTTGTTGAATAACTTCAACACTTTACCTTAATATAGGTTTTGTATTTCCTACCCCCAACATTCTTGATAATAAATTCTAGTAAGTTTTATTTCATAACTTTCACTTGAACTCAATTATATTTTGAGTATTATATATTCTTTAACCCATTCATTTTCTTTTCTAAGCATCGTTATCATAAACACTCGGGATATTACAATCACCCATTCTTCTAAGAATTTTGTCCTCGAAATTTTATTTATTAATCTTCATTCATTCAATCTATCAAATAGATTTTATATTAATATTTTATTCATTCATTGGCTTCTAAAACCACTTCTTTCCACAAAGATCTTTCTATAATTATTAAACTTTTCTATTAAAAGTTTTACATTATTCTTTGATAACTCATCTCCTTCTCATTTCAAAATTTCTTTTCTCACTTATTCAACATATCCATCATTCAGTGTCGCATTCTACGACTTACTTCTTTCTAAGGAATATCATCTTTATCACATTCGCCTTTTAGAATAGAAAGAATCTTCCACAATTGTTCAATAATTTGGAAGCAGTGTGAATAACTTATGAGTTTTAAAAGATTCCAAATCATGCTGAGGGGTCATAAGACCTTGAGAAAGTCAAACTGGCCGTTACGGAGTTTTCAGGATATGGATTGATATGGTGGGATCAGTTGACAGCTAATCGGAGAAGGTGAAGAGCGGCCGATTACAACTTGGGTGGAGATGAAAGCTATCATGAAAAAGAGGTTTGTACCAGAATACTATCAATGGGAGATCATTCGTAGTTTACAAACTCTTAAACAGGGAAGTCAAAGTGTGGATAAATATTACAGGGAGATGGAAATGTTGAAGGATCAAGCTAATCTGATTGAAGATAATGAAACAGTGATGGATAGGTTCTAGGCAGGATTGAACTGGGAGATTGCAGACTTGGTTGAACGACAACATTATTTAGAGTTAGAAGAACTGGTACTTATGGCTACTAAGATAGAGAAACAACTCAAGAGGCGAGGAGGACAACGAAGACAATCTAATGCTAGTTCATCAAGGAGACCTAATTTGGCAAAGCGAGAGGAAAAGACAGCTGCGTTCAAACCAAAGGTGGAACCTAAGCAAGGATCAACTAACCGAGATACTCAAGGTTAAAATGAACAACCTTCTTTTGGGCGTAATCGGGACATTGTATGCTTTAAGTGTCAAGGCAGGGGACATATTTCTAGACAGTGTCCAATCAGAGGAAAATGTTGTTACTTGACAATGGAGATGTGGAAACCGAGGGGGAAGAGAGCGACACTGATTCTATGCCACCATTAGAGGAGATAGGTGAGGATGCGATACATGGTGAAATTCTGGTTACAAGAAGAGAACTTAGTACGCAGGTTAAGGAGGAGAGCAGTGAACATCGAGAAAATCCATTCCATACCCGATGTCTTGTGAATAGGAAAATCTGTTGTGTAGTCATAGATGGAGGCAGTTGTACAAATGTGCCAAGCACTACGATGGTGGAGAAATTGGGGTTATCTACTACCAAACATCCACAACCGTATCGTTTGCAGTGGCTCAATGATAATGCAGACATTAAAGTAACCAAATAGGTGTTAGTTCCATTTGCTATTAGTTGGTATGTTGATGAGGTATTGTGTGATGTGGTGCCTATGTAGGCGGGGCATATATTATTGGGTAGACCATGGCAGTTTGATAGGAGGGTTCAACATGATGGGTTTACCAATGTATATTCCTTTGTTTATAACAAGAAGAAAATCGCTTTGCGTCCTTTGTCACCACAACAAGTACATGAGGATCAAATTCATTTTGCAGAAAGATTATGTACAAAGAAAAGAGAGTGAAGAAAAGAAAAATCAAGAAGAAAAAAAGAGAGAAAAAGAAAGATGAGAGAAAAACAAATATACTAGCAAAAAAGAGTGATGTGAGAAGAGCTTTGATGTTTAAACAGCCTATGATTTTACTTCGGTATAAAGAGATGTTTTTGAATACTAACGCTAATGAATATTTTCCTAGTGTTGTTTCATCTCTCTTACAGGAATTCAAAGATGTATTTCCCGAAGAGCTTCCTCATGGACTACCACCTATTTGGGGAATTGAGCATCAAATTGATTTTGTTCCCGGTGCGGCAATTCCAAACCGCCCAGCTTATCGAAGTAATCCCGAGGAGACGAATGAGTTACAAAGGCAAGTTGACGAGCTGATGGGGAAAGGATTTATGAGAGAAAGTATGAGCCCGTGTGCAGTTCCGGTGATTCTAGTGCCGAAAAAGGATGGAAAATGGAGGGTGTGCATCGATTGTCGAGCAGTAAATAACATTACGATAAAATATCGACATCTCATTCCTCGTTTAGATGACATGTTAGATGAATTACATGGATCTTGCATATTTTCAAAAATTGATTTAAAAAATGGTTATCATCAAATTAGAATGCAAGAGGGTGATAAATGGAAAACAGCGTTTAAAACTAAATATGGTCTTTATGAGTGGTTGGTATTACCTTTTGGGTTAACTAATGCACCCAGCATATTCATGAGATTAATGAACCATGTTTTGCGTCCATTCATTGGAAAATTTGTCATAGTTTATTTGGATGATATCTTGATTTATAACAAAAACTTGGAAGATCATGCATTGCATTTAAAATCTGTTTTAGATGTACTTAGGAAAGAAAAGTTATTTGCTAACATGGAAAAATGCATGTTTTGTTCGGATAGAATTGTTTTTCTTGGCTTTGTTGTGAGTTCACAGGGAGTCCAAGTTGATGAGGAAAAAGTATATGCGATCCGGGATTGGCCGAGTCTAACCAATGTGAGTCAAGTACGAAACTTTCGTGGACTTGCAAGTTTCTACCGATGTTTTGTTCGAAATTTTAGTGAGATTACAGCACCATTGACCGAGGTCATCAAGAAAGGTGTGGGCTTTAAGTGGGGTGATGAACAGGAAAAAGCATTTAATTTGATTAAGGATAAATTGACAAATGCTTCTTTGCTTATTTTGTCTAACTTTGCTAAAACTTTTGAGATTGAGTGTGATGCTTCAGGTTTAGGGATTGGAGCTGTGTTGATGCAAGAGGGAAAACCAGTGGCGTATTTCAGTGAAAAATTGAGTGGGGCAGCCTTGAATTATCCTACATATGACA
This sequence comes from Panax japonicus, assembly GCA_020205505.1. Taxonomy (NCBI): domain Eukaryota; kingdom Viridiplantae; phylum Streptophyta; class Magnoliopsida; order Apiales; family Araliaceae; genus Panax; species Panax japonicus. The sequence continues at coordinate 16,813,513 of CM035112.1, forward strand.
AAGAGATGCACGCTTTGGTTAGAGCTTTGGAGACATGGCAACATTACTTGTGACCTAAGGATTTTGTGATCCACACTGATCATAAATCATTGAAATATTTGAAGGGTCAACACAAGTTGAACCAAAGGCATTCACGGTGGATGGAATTTATCGAGACATTTCCATATGTTATTCGATATAAGCAAGGTAAGGAGAATGTTGTTGCATATGCTTTGTCTCACAGGTATATTTTGTTAAATACTCTTGATACGAAATTGCTTGGGTTTGAACGAATTAAAGAGTTATATGATAATGACCTTGATTTCGGTGAAGAGTTTAAAACTTGTGAAAAGAATGTTGTGGGTAAATACTTTAGAATTGATGGATTCTTGTTTCGTGAAAATAAACTATGTATTCCTGCATGTTCTTTTTGTGAGTTGTTGGCTAGGGAGTCACATGGGGGCGGTTTAATGGGACATTTTGGTGTTGATAAAACTTTTGCTATTTTGAAAGAACATTTTTATTGGCCTCATATGAAACGAGATGTGGAGAGAATATGTGATAGATGTATTACTTGTCGCCAAGCTAAATCTCATGTTCAACCCCATGGATTGTATACACCACTGCCTATTCCTAATGAACCTTGGATTGATCTTTCTATGGACTTTGTGTTGGGTTTACCTAGGTCTAAGCATGGTTATGATTCGATATTTGTGGTCGTGGATAGATTTTCAAAATGGCACATTTTATTCCATGTCATAAAACTGATGATGCATCTCTTATTGCTGATTTGTTCTTTAGGGAGATTGTGCGTTTGCATGGTATGCCTAAAACTATTGTTTTTGATAGGGATACCATGTTCTTAAGTTACTTTTGGAAGACTGTGTGGTGTAAATTGGGTACTAAACTGTTATTTTCAACTACTTGTCATCCACAAAATGACGGTCAAACTGAAGTAGTAAATAGGACTTTGTTGGCATTGTTACGGGCTATCATTAAAAAGAATATCAAGCAATGGGAAGAATCTTTACCACATGTTGAGTTTGCATATAACCATTTTGTTCATTCTGCTACTAATTTTTCTTCATTTGAAATTGTATATGGTTTTAATCCCTTGACACTGTTGGATTTATCACCATTACCTGTTTCTGAATATACTAACATGGATGGAAAGAAAAAGGCTGATCTTGTTAAGCAGTTTCATGAAAAAGCCAGACTAAACATTGAAAGGAGGACGGAACAGTACATTAAGCACTCGAACAAGGGACGACATCAAGTGATCTTTGAACCCAGGGATTGGGTGTGGTTACATATGCAGAAAGAAAGATTCCATGTTCAAAGATGTTCGAAATTGCTTTCGAGGGGAGATGGTCCATTTCAAGTTCTCGAGCGTATCAATGACAATGCCTATAAATTGGATTTGCCAGGTGAGTATAATGTTAGTGCCACATTTAACATTACTGATCTAAGTCCGTTTGATATAGGTGACGATTTGAGGACAAATCCTTTTCAAGAGGAGAGGAATGATGAGGACATGGCATGTGTGGACTCAAACAAGACTAAAGGGATGTGGAGATCAAGCAAGGCTAGAACTAAAAGGTTCAAACAAGATCTCAATGGATTGATCCAAGATGTTTGGGCTGAAGCTAACACAAGAAAACCCAAAAAGAATGATGAGACACAAATTTGGGAAAACTTAATACAAGCCCAATTCTGCTCTTACTAAGCCCACGAATTACATATTCAGCAAGGATTTTTAGATTTTTATAATTCTATTGTAATTAGGACTTCTTTTTTTAATTAGAATTCTTTTTCAAATTGACTTTTATTAAGGTTATAGTTTATTCCTATTAGGATTTGGATTATTTTGAGTGGTATAAATAGAGGTCTAAGTTGATGTAATCAAACACATTATTCATTATTCAATATATTTGTGAGTTTATTCTCTACTTTTGGTTCTTTGAAGAATTTATAAGAAATTAGTAGTTTCTTAGTTATTTCTGTGAGATTCAATTTGACTTATCATACAATAATTTATAGTTGTGTGTGACGTCTTCTACCGCATCAATCGTCCATTGTACCGAGATTACCGCTTCAATATAAGCGAGGGGTCAATGTGTCGTTGGTGTCCATTCAATGCAGATTCCAAACGTGAGCAATTGTACTTAGATTACCATCTAAAGTATAGACGAGGAGTTAAGGTGTTGCAAGCAATTCACCCGACAACTGTGCTAGAAACGATCTGGACGACGACCACCTCACGCAAGCGTGTCGTGGAGTCTATCACGTCCCCGAGTTGAAAAAAGAGTCCTAATTAGATTTTCCTTATAACTATAATTCCCATAATTGAATAGAATTTTTGTTCCTTAAAAATATATAAGACGAGAGATCACAAGTCAATTTGGATTTTGACTCTTCTAGAATATCAAACGTCCAATCCGCCAATACAACCATCCAGCCATGTGGCATGGGTTCCCTCGAATCCTGTGGACCCAATAAACCACACTTCAGCACGGGGCAAACCATCAACAATAACAATTTTGCACAAAAACTAGTAATATTAAACTGAATTAATAGTAAACATGAAAATAAATTTAGTACTCTCTCTATTTCAGGATTAAAGTCATTCATTGACTTTTATGGTCAAATTGATCATTTTTAAATCAATGTATCTTATTGTTCTATGGCAAAACTTTAGAAACTATATATAATTTAGTATTAATATCAATATTTTCTTTTATGAAAATTTAAATATATTTATTTAATTATTAATTTTAAAAGTAATTAATTTGACTATAAAAATTAATGAAAGACTTTTGTCATGGGAGAGAATATTTATTAGACTAAATGATCCCATCAATAGTACTAATTGTTTACATAGTTTTGACAAGGAATATGACCAATAATCACATTCTGAACAAAATAATACATTAAAAAGTCACAAATTATGTAAAAGATCACACAAGGGCAAACAATTAATTGTTTCATAAGAAATTAATAAACTTTAAAAGATGAAATCACGCCTTAGAATCCATTGCCATGATTGTGCTTAGATTCATTGGAGTCATATACTTGTTCGAGCCATTCATAATCTGTTGGACAAGCAATCTGTTCGCCTTTTCGGAAGGATGAAATGAATCCCAAAATGCATACAAATCTCTGTTCGGGCATAAATTGGACAGCGGGGTGCATAGACCAATTCCGTTGTATCGGCCTTGCCCACAACAAGCTATCTTTGATGTAACAAATCCTGCTCGATCAACAACAAAAAAATGTAATCCATTTGCTTATAAAATCATTTTTTTATCAGCAAACAAGTAATTTCATTAAAAAAAGCCCAAGTAATAAACATAATTTCATTATAAAATATTGTTTTGTAAATGAAATTCATGTGATTACCTCAATTTTGTTAGACTAAAATACAAAACTAATCTCTAATTATTGTGATGATATCGTCATTCACTTTCATAATTGAAGAATCTTTTTTATATATATATGGGAGCCCTTCCATAGCAACCGGTTGCTGTGAGTACTGTGCAACACCCCCTTTTTGTACCATTGATAAACTTATTGGAAGGCTGAGATGAAACATAAATATACCAAGCCGGCACAACTTGTACCGGCTTTTATTTTAATATGAGGACCCCACCATAGTCAACATATTGTCAGTTTATTGAAATAAAATGAATTTTTAATATTAAATAATGCCCGACCGGCACAGCTTGTACCGGCTGTGCCATTTTTTATAAAATACTCCCAGCCGCTACAAGCTCTTACAGCTGTAAAAAAAAAAAAAAAATACCAACCGTAAGAAGCTCTCCCGGCTTGTCCTTGCGGATTTGTTCCTATTTTATATGTTTATTTTGTTTATTTTGTTTGACGCCATCCTCATAAATATTTTATAAATATTTTTATAATTCTTTTAATAGGATAATAAATAATATTTTGTAATTCTTATAATTCTTTTAACAAATAAATAATATTTTATAATTATTTATTTGTTATTTTATAATAGGATATAAAATAGGTTATAAATATTTGCTATTTTTATATAAAGAATTATAAACAAACAAATATCCTTGCTATTTTGTTCCTATTTTATATGTTTATTTTATATTTTTGTTGCTATTTTGTTTGTTGCTATTTTATTGTTTATAATTCTTTATATAAAAATAGCAAATATTTATAACCTATTTTATATCCTATTATAAAATAACAAATAAATAATTATAAAATATTATTTATTTGTTAAAAGAATTATAAGAATTACAAAATATTATTTATTATCCTATTAAAAGAATTATAAAAATATTTATAAAATATTTATGAGGATGGCGTCAAACAAAATAAACAAAATAAACATATAAAATAGGAACAAAACCGCAAGGACAAGCCGGGAGAGCTTCTTACGGTTGGTATTTTTTTTTTTTTTACAGCCGTAAGAGCTTGTAGCGGCTGGAAGTATTTTATAAAAAATGGCACAGCCGGTACAAGCTGTGCCGGTCGGGCATTATTTAATATTAAAAATTCATTTTATTTCAATAAACTGACAACATGTTGACTATGGTGGGGTCCTCATATTAAAATAAAAGCCGGTACAAGTTGTGCCGGCTTGGTATATTTATGTTTCATCTCAGCCTTCCAATAAGTTTATCAATGGTACAAAAATGGGTTGTTGCACAGTACTCACAGCAACCGGTTGCTATGGAAGGGCTCCCTATATATATATATATATATATATATATATATATATATATATATATATATATATATATATATATATATATTTGGGGTCACATCCACAACAACCGGTTGCTGTGGAGTAACTCTTTTTTGGCCTGTTGATTTTTTATTTTTTTTTGCTCTAGTCGAAATTTCAACGGGCAAAAAAAAAGTTATTCCACAGCAACCGGTTGCATTTATATATGAGGTCTAATTAACAATTACAATAACTAAAGAACAATATTATCATACTAAAATGCAAAAAATTTCACTGTTCTGTATGACGTTTTGGTCCTTGAGTTAACTAATACGATGATTTTTTCTTACAAGTACAATTGTTAGTGGAAAATTGTACTTCATAAGTTAATAATTGATTGTGCAAAACTGACCCAAAAGGTTTAGTTTAGCATTACTAATTGTACCGTGAAGTAGCAGTTTGTTATATTATAAATTGAGATACTATATTTACAGAAATTAATAAATTTGGGGTACCATTTTGCATTTTAGTCTTGATATCACAACCAAACATACTAAAAGGTCAATTTTCCATTTTAGTCATTTAATTATCATAAACATGTTAAAGCATACATACCATATTGTTGCGGATTGGCGATAAAATCGAGGTGCTTTCATTTGTATTTGCTGCGATGAAGACATCGCTAGATCCTCTGCATATATTTGGAGATATAAGTAGTATTAAAGTCAAAATGTGCTTCATCACGAAACTTGAGATGTAAATTATTTTTTAATTGGGGCATGTATGGACTTGAATAATTTAAAGAAAATGAAAGAGAAGAAACAAAAAGAAAGCCCATAAAAGGAAGAAAATATTTATCACAATGATTTTAAGTTTAATTATCTGTAGGGTTTGTGGTTAATTATCTATATTTCTAAAAGGGTTTAACATGAAAAACATTGTTGAACTATAGTGTAAGAGTAAAAGGCAAAACTATGGCTTCAATTTATCCATTTATGAAATATTTGTTCATGATTTTAGATATTTATTAGTTAAAACTCTCAGTACTCAAGTTACGCTCAGCATTGCAAAATTATACTTTTTCAATAAATTTTACACTGCAAATTATACCTTAAAAAGGTAATTTTACTCAGACAATTGCACCATGAGTGAGGAGTTTTCTAATTAGACAAACTTAAGGACGAAAACATCAAACGACACAAATACGGTGGCTGATTTTCATTTCTAAAGTATAGTGAAAATTAAGAAAACTCAAATAAAATTTTAGATTTCATTTTTTTTCTGTTTTTTATTTATTTTAACTGCCATCGAGTTTTTCAGAGTCTAGATATACCTAAGGCTATGTTTGTTTACAATGATTATAATTGAATATGACTATTACTCACAAGTGTTTTGTTTATTTTTAAATTTAAACTTAGAACTATTAGCCTACTGATTATAAAATGATTTAATAGTCTTAAGATTATAATTATAATTTTAAAATTATAATCCTAAAATTAATAATCTTAAGATTATAATATTTTTTACAAACATAACCGAAGGAATTTTATAAAGAAAATTATGTCAACCAGTGTTTAGGAGAGAATCATTGAACTCTAAATTAAAGGACGTTTAAAATTTAACCCCATATGGGACCATTCTTGTGTGATTTGTTTATGTTTCTTCTTTAAGAGAGAAATATAGTGGTCAATTTCTCATAAATATGAGAGTAAATAAGAATTGAATGAAAAGAAAAGCAGGTTAACTGTAACGCTCTAGTATTGCTAGTACCTCAGTTATTGATGTTTTACAATAACAATAACACATGGCCCAATTTATTTCTACCTTAAGTATGGCGTGCAGTGTAACAGCACAGGTTCAACTACCTTATCTTTCATCCGTACCATATACTGAACCATAATTACTATCACCTTTCCCATGCTGGACTGACATATATATCTGCTACCACAAACTTACAAACTAATTAAAAGAAAATTTTATAAAATCTATTTGCAATATCTAATGATCTAAATTCTTACAGTTTGGCAAAAAAAATATAAAGTTGAAATCAGTTTATGGGGATATATATACTCCACTAGTTAGATATTATAATATTATTATTGAGTTTTAAAAATTAATCTTGAGACATTTGTAAATTCGACGGGTTTTCACTGTCGTCATATATCTATAGTAACACTTTTGTTGTAAAAATATTAAAAAATGTTGTAAAAATATCAATTTCATATTAATAATGTCTCATAATTCTAACACCGTTTATATATACAGTAACAATGTATTAAACTTCAACTCCTTTCAAATGTACTACTAACTACCAAATTTTAATTTCTCCAGAAAATACTTTTATGCTCAAAATCTCTAAACTAAAAAACAATTTTATAATGTAAATAAATACTTCTTCGCATAATTTATATATATATTTATGTATTCAAAGTGATTTTATAATGTAACTAAACACTTCTTAACATAATATTATTCTTTTACGTTTTCAAAGTGTTGTTAGCTCACCGCGGCTAACTCCCAAAGGTTAAAATATAAAGGATAAAAAAAACAATCAAAAAATAAAAAAGAATAAAAAAATGAAAATTAAAGAACAAGAGATCAGAGACAGAATATTAATTACCACTAAAATTTCCGGTACTCAGAGATCACAAAGGGGACATAATCCGGGAGAGTGAATTGGCGAGACCTAGCAGGGTATGGAACTAAGAAGTAATTGTTGACAAAATCATTGCCGCCTAAAGTGATGAGAACTAGTGCTTTGTTTACTAGTCGCTTAGTCTGCTCAGGTCCAATTAGAGCACTCACTCGTTGTTGGTATTGTTGGAAGTAGGTCAATTGTAAGGGTCACTTGTGCATTTTACATTTTAGTCCAAAAACCATATATTATGCCTAACGAGGTAAAATAAGGTAGCAAATCTTATTAAACTTACAAACTGGACTCCGGTGTCATTGAGTATTCCAATTCCGGCAGAAGCGAAATTAGCGCCAACAAGTAGCTTTTCACCTCTGAGCTGCCCACTCAAGTATGGCAATGTGGGTTCCGAACCAATGCTCTCACCTGAGTCAAATTAAACGACATTAGCGCGTATAATTGTATACACTTACGGACGTAATAGTTTGATAAAATTTAATATTTTCACATGAAAATATGATACTTTCACCAGTACCTAATAGACAACACTTAATAGACAACGTTTTTTATAAAAACGTTGTCGTATTTTTTTTCACAACGTTTTTAAACAAAACGTTGTAGATATACATGTAAAAACGTTATCTATTTAAAAAGGCATTTTTTTGATTTTAAATAGATAACGTTTTTTTTTAAAAAAAACGTCATCTTTATCAAAAACACGGAGGTCAAAATAAATCGCGCATAATGAAAACTTGAAATTAAAAAGCCTAAACAGTTCTTTCTCTCTAAAAACATATTCCATCTCAGACTTCTTTCTCTCTACTCCTGAACATGCTACACGAAAACGAAAAATAGGGTTTATAAACGCGATTAACTTTCTCTCTACTATTCAAATGGGCAAAACCAGAGGTGATCGTCAACCAGTTCAAAGGGAAGAAGGATCGATAGTACGTGGCTCCCAAGGTGGTAGAATCATTGGCTCTCGCTTCGATTCTTTCTTTTCATACGCTTTCGGCTCTTCTGATCTTCCAGTTCTTCGTCCTCATGGCAGTTCATTCTCTATCAAGGTCGAATCTTGGTTTTTCTTACAATGAATCTAGGGTTTTCTTATCGTCTTACACTTTTCTTTAACAAAAAATTGTTTTTCTAACTTGTTTTGTTCAATTTTGTCTATTGCTCAATTTTGCTTACACGCTTTGATTTTTTTCTAATTGTACTTCTTATTGATTGGGTTTGAGTGTTGATTTTGATGGTATGGAACTGTTGATTTTGTCTGTTTACATAATGTTTGATTTTTGTTGTTGTTCTAGACTGGAGACTCACGATTTTAGGGCCGTGAGCGTATTCGCTTCACCCAATTAACACAATAGGCCCTCATTTCTTCAGAATAACAATGTTGTCTATAGGTTGTTGAGGTGGATGTGAAAGTTGAAGAACCAGGGGAAAACAATGTTCACAACAATGCATTCTACGCTGAAGAGAAACTGCTAAGATCTGAACTAGAAGCAATGCGTGATTGTAATTCCTTATCTGCCTGACATTGGGTTGTAAGACTTCTTACCCCTTTTTTAAATTTTGACTCTGTTTTACGTCTTGTATGTTTGTGTTTTTATGCATGTTCCCCTTGCAGTATATATTTATAATGCTACTCATATATGTTGTTTGCTTAGATGTTATTAATTAGAGTTGGAGTCCTATGTTTGGTAAAATATCAATGTCATATGTGTTTCATAAATAAGACCCTGTTGGGTTTTTATTTTTTATGAATAAACTATTTTATAGTTTACTGCTTAAACTTATTGACCTCTGATGTTGACACCTATGATTTTTAGATCTAGTAAATGTGTTTGAAGTGTTCCTCCCACAACTTCTTTTATACCGAAATTCATCGGACCCACTGAATGGTCCAGGAGGCAGCTGCTCTAATGATGCGCGATCGAGCTTCTTATGAACAAAAAGTTAAAGGTATTGAACCTCTTGAATTTTTTACACTTAGGGAAATGCACACATTGCAATGTCAATATAGCATATGATGAGTGAAGTTTTTAGTATTGTTTTGTTTTATACTTATTTTTACTTGTTGCCATGAAAAAGCTACAAATAAATATAAGCTTAAATTGCAAGGGCTTTTATGTTTGGTTATGCTATGGAAGGTACTTTCTGCAAGAAAGAATAACGACTAATTGAAGTTTAAGAAAGGTTATTGCTTTTGTTTATGAAGAGTGAAGAAAGGTTATTGCTTTTGCTCTCTGGAGCTGCATGTTCATATATACATCTTCATTCGCAAATGTGCATTTAATATTTGTTTGTGTTGAAAAAGAACTTATGTCTTAGGTTAGATTCTTCACAAGTCTACCTCTCACAACACTCTACTTTGACAGACCTAAGTAATGATTTTATGCATCTGTGTATATATGTTGGGTACTTCTAATAATTTGTTTTAATTGGTTTGGAGACTAATATAATTGTTTTTGCATGTAGTAATAAACAGGGACACCCTGGTCAACCTTCTGGCGAAACACACTGAGAATGTAAGTACCAAGTAAATGACATATTAAAATAGTATTCGTTTTTAATTAGGATAATTGATGGGAGATGAAATAACACTCATTATATGAATTGATATTCTACTAGTCAATAGAAAATGTTGCTGATGTGATGAGAAGACCATTTTATATGGACTCCACAAGAGCTAAAGAATTTGGTGTTATTGATAAGGTACTTTAAGTTATGCTATGCTCTGCATTTTTTATTTTTGATACTTTTCTGGGCTGAGTTATGAGTTCTGGGCTTCAGATACTCTGGCGTGGTCAGGAAAAGATAATGGCAAATGCAGCCCCACCAGAGGAATGGGACAAGAATGCTGGCATCAAAGTTCTGGATGCATTTTAAGTTGCTCTGCGAATGGCATACAGTGTAAGTAAATCCATCACTTTTTCAACATATATTATGTAGTGGCGATCTTGAAAGATAAATAAACCTAGAGGAATTGTTGATAGAATTGATCAACATCCACTCTCAGTATTATATCAAAAAAGGAAAAGAAAAAGAAATGGAAAGAGTGAATGAAAATGATAATCTTATTGTATGGACTATGTTAAAGACCAAATTGTTTATTTGCAACGTGTGAATTGTTTTATGATGCTTATAGAGTATCCAATTTGAGTCATGGGGGTGAAGGTTTTTGGTTGTAGTTTTGTTTTCTAAGGAATATATTCATTTATGATGCTTTTATGATATTAGTTTTGGTTTTGCTTCAATTTCTGCAAATTTGTGTAAAGTGTGAGAAACTAGATATTAGTTTTAGTTTTGGTTTGTGCAGGAGGAAAGGTTACCTTATGCATTCTATATATCAGATCAAGAGCATGTTGTCCAACTTGGCTCATATTTACAGAAAATCAAGGGTTAGTCAAAGTTCTAGAACTACGAAGAAAGTTAGCTGATCCAGCTTCGCTATTTTCAATTGTTTACTGCATTTTTTTTGTTTGGCAACTTATTATGGAATTAATAACAAGGTGAAATCTGTATTGGCTTTGAAGATGTTAAAATCATATTCATTTATTGGAATATATTGTGGATGTAGTAATTTGAAATTGTAAACGAATGGTATTATTGGGATGTATTTTGAATGGTTAATACATTTTGGCTTGAAATTTAAATGAGAATTTAGACCTTTTAGCTATATATCATGGTATTAGCATATTGAAGGTGCATTGGTAATATAGGTGAACCACAATATTTTTTTTATATTTTTTTTCCTTTATCTACAACATTTTAAAAATGTTGTATAAATTGGTTAAAAACGTTGTCTTATATACTAAACAACAATATTTTTAACCAAAAAACGTTGTGGAATCATACATTCTACAACGTTTTTAAGCATTTGTTAATTTTTTTAAAACAAATCTACAACGTTTTTTCCTAAAAAACGTTGTGTATTATGCTTAACCACAACGTTTTAAAAACGTTGTGTAAGGGTGTCAAATAGACAACACCCTTAACCACGATGTTTTTGACTGAAACCACAACGTTTTTTCCGCGTTGTCTATTTACTGTTTTGTAGTAGTGTTTCAATCTCAGATAAACAAAGGTCCCACTAACTATTTATGGAGGGAAACTTCATAGAAAATGGAAATTTCAATTTCCTAGTTTGATTTTGTATATGGTATTAATGGAAAATGACCATCTTTAGGAAAAATACATTCTAGACAAAAATTAATTTGATATGATTTTGAATTCTTCTCTTACACTTCTTTTTCTAGTTATTTGTGACATTCATACGTTAATTAAAATTAAAGGTCAATTTCTCAAGTGAAAAAAATAAAAACCATAGTTGATGGTAACATGTGAATTTTTGCAATGTTCCGTTGGACTTTCAATTCGAAATCTCCCGTCTCACTTACTATCTCATATTTTATTTTTAAAAATACGTGACAGTTGGACAATAAGTGAGATAGAAGATGAAGCAGAAGATTTGAATTACCTCTAACCATTGTTATGCAAATTCATCAGATTTTGATTTTGAGTACAGATAGTTTAAAATGCCGCGTTTTGGACATTTTATAAAAAAAAATAAAAAACAAGTAGCATTAGTATAGCAAGTAGTTGTAATTATATAATATTTGTAATAAAAGGCATTTGAAATGTAATTATATGTTATACTAGCTAATGCAACTTATTTTTCATAGATTGTTCAAATGAACGCTATATTTTTGAATTATCTAGAATCAAGTTACAAAAATCATCCTATCTAACAACACAAATGTCACATTTCTATGGCGATTTAATAAAATGTCATAGAATGTGAGAGCACAAAAAGTACATACATAACAACTTATAATGTGCGTAGAATTTAGTAAACTGTGGAAACTCAACTGATAAGGTCGGGGATGTTGAGGCCGTTAGAGAAACGGCCGGTAGGGCGGTGTGTAGGAAAATCGATGCCATACGGAGGTGCATCAGCACGAGCAGTGGTGGCCAAGTAGTTGTTGTTTCCGTTATCGACTAGTGAGCCTCCAAAAACGAAGAATGCACGAGACTCGACTTTTGGGACAACAGCTACAAGCGCCAGGACAATGCACAAAATCATTGATAGAGCCATTGCAATGGTAGCAAACAGCACTGCAGCAGTGCTAGTGCTTTTGTTTTGAGCAAAATGGTATACTCTAGTGTGTTTGGAAAACAAGATATGTGAAGGTTTATATAATAGTTATGGCATGTGCTGTGTGTGTTATTCAAATTTTAAAATATATAAAAGAATATATGTAAACAAATGCCAAAATCGAATGTAATAGAATAGTTATGGTGGTTACAACAGATCTTGATTCCAGATAATTTAATTTTTGGACATTTTTTAATATAAAAAAATTGTATTTTATTATTTTTTTTATCAAACGGTTCAAAAGAGTGAAATATATTAAAACTGCATTATGTTACAAAAGATAAAAGAATTATAATAAAAGAATTGAAATAGTAATTCTTTCAAACAAAATAACATATATACAAGAAAAATGGTCAATCGTATCAACAACAGTAATAGTGACACTATAAAAACTCATGAAATATAGTTATAACCATGAACAGAACTAGGGGGCCTGGGGGTCATATCACCTCCCAACTCTGGAATCTGAATCATGTTAATATTAGTTAAATTTGATCTGTGTTATGAGATGGTATTAATTTATTTGTTTTTTTTTATGTCTTTTCACCTATAATAAATTAACAATATTTCTATAAGATAAAATAATGTTAAATAAGTTTGATAATTAATTAATTAATATTACACTCATTTGTCTTACTGACTTAATCATAAATTGGTATCAATTTTTTATAAATGAGAATAACTTAATTCATTTTCTTGCTTTGCGTGACTACTCTCAGTTGTCTCAAAAGAAGATGACCAGAACCACAATATAAGGTTTTGAATATATAATATTATAATTTATAATTTATCTATAAAAGTAGCTAATCAGTCGACTAAAAAATTCAAAGTCTGATTAATAGTCTCATAGTTTGGGGGAAATTAATATATATATATATATATATATATGTGTGTGTGTGTGTGTGTGTGTATTTAGTTATTAGACTCATAACTTATAGGTTTACAATGGTTGGAATAAGATATTGTAAAATACTATAATTGGACAAAATAAGTTTGAAAGAAACACTGCAGGTGTCAATAAATAATTTTTTTATTGATGTATTTTGACCATCCCTCTAAAAATGTCCTGGTTCCGCCACTGGTTATAACATAATACCAAAATATTTATAGAATACACAAATCTGGATCGTTCTTTAATACGGCCAATGAAAAAACTAGCCGCCATGATAGCGACAGATCTAAATCTGAACAATTTATTTTTCAACAATTCATGCAATTAAAAAAATTCTCACGAACGAAAAAAAATCTCCAACGGAAAGAAAGCAAAATCTAATCCCAAACTAAAAAACAAAATCTCCCAAATAGATCAATAAATTTCCTCACAAAAGTGAAAAAATCAGTAATCTCATGCAAAAAACCAGTCCCACAAAAGGGTAAAAATAAATTTCTCAAAAAAAGAGAACACTTTATTAGATCAAAATAAGGAGGTCGAAGAGAGAATATATATCTCCAAAAAAAGAGTCCTCCTCAAATCTAAGGTAGACGTTAGGATTCTTCCCTAGAAAAAAAATAAAAAATAAAAAAGGAGAGAAGATAATATTATATAAAAGGGCCTTAATAAGTTGTATTTTATATAACAAATCGTTTTATTGTATAATTTATATAACCGTTGTGTCTTACCTGTACAAGTTTAGTTATTATTATTTTGTTTATTTTCATTTAATGTTTTGTATCTTTTTATTTATTTCTTCTAATTTTATAAAATTTCTATTTTATCTCCATATTATTTATACACACAATACATTTGACACAGAGTACTAATAATTATATAACAAAAGTCATCTAATATGTTATTCTATGCTATACAAATACAATTTATTCTTGTACACTGGCCAAATAGACGAATACATTTTGCACTGGCTGAATCAGGATCCTGCTAATAACAAACAGATTGTGTCACAAACATTTCATCTATTGCTTTATTGTCTTTTCATTAAACTCGTAAGGACTATTTTGTCAATTCATCAGTATATAGTCATCAAACACTAATAATTATTAGTTGTGACACTCACAATCAAACTTTTCCAAATTGAATATAAGAACAGTTAAAATTAGCTATAGGATGAGAGCAGAAAAAAGTTAATTTCTTAACATCACTATCTTATTATTGTTCATCTCCTTCTCTCGCATAACGCTCTTAAGTGCAAATAAAATAATGGGAGAATAAAAAAACAAGAAAGGAGTTGATGAAAACGTCCTAAATTAAATAGTTTGGGAGTAGAGAAAAATGAGGGATGACAGAGGATGGGAGAGAACTGATAAGTGTATAATATTTTATAATTTTCATTTTTTTATATTTATATTTAGTTTTAGTATATATTTTATGTATATATTAGTTTATTAAGTGATTTTTTGATTTCATCTTGGAATTGAAAAAGAAGAAAAAAGAAAAATATTGCTAAGTGGACCAAATGAGAGCATAGGAGGAAAAATGAAAAACGATCAGGGAGTAGAGAGTCGCGACGCTCAATTAGTTAAGCCGTGGCGCTGGCGTGTTTTCCTGGGCGCGTGGCTAGTCGACATGATTTTCTCAACTTCGTATTTTTAGAGAAATTCTGCTCGAACTTGGAATATTATTTCTTAGAGACTTAGGACTTTGGTCTAGGGGTATAAATAGAATGTATTAGTCAAAGTTTAAGGACTTCTTGGCTGCAAAGATTGTAAACCCTAGATTTGGGGGCAAGATTGAAGAGAGCATGTCAGGCTAAGTTCTTTATTTTTAGTTCTAAGAGATGTTGAATGTGACAACCCGAAAAATCAGATTGTCCAGAATTTAAGTTTAAAGAATTAATTATTAATAAAAGGAATTTTTATTAATAATATTATGTGCTATGTGTTTATTAATCGTTCTAGAACCTAGGATGATTATAATACAGGAGGATTCTGGCTACGAGCTAGACTGAACGAGTAAGAATTTTCAAGACGAAAATAAAAAAAATTCGGAAACAAAATATTTTTGAGGAAAAAGACGAAATAAGCATTATTCACCCGACAAAACACTAAGGGTTAGGGTTTGAATAACCGAAGCCTTTCCGAGAGTTCGGTATGTCGAAATGACATTCCGTCGAAAGATTTGACGATAATATATCGTGAAAAGTTAAGTAAGCCGATAAAAGGTTTTCTTAAAAAACGTGCAAAAATCGGACGAAATAAAAATGACGAAAAGTACTGTTATGTACATTTCATTCGTTTAGCTACGTTAGGAGAAAACGTGAAGGAAATCACTTAACGTCAAAAAGTGTTTTTCAGTTTTTTGGAGATCCGAAGAAAACGTAAAAGTTAATCGGTAAAGAAAAGACGAAATATCCAAAAATATTTGGATTCCAAGAATCGCACTTTTCGAACTGTTAGAGGATTTTCGCAAGACGGAAGCACGAAGCTTCCAGTAGAAGCTTCGTGAATAGTAAGGAGGTGTGAATAGTAACTTTAGGGGAGAAATGATTATTTTTCCCCTAGCTTTGAAAATCTATAAAAGGAAGACTTAATTTCATTTGTTGGTGATTTTGAAAATACCAACACTTGAGAGAGAGAGAGAGAGAGAGGTCAGATGATGAGGAGAAGGAGGAGGAAAAACTTGCTCGTGTGCAAACTTCGTCCAACGGAAGGAGATTAAAGGAGAAAGGTAATCCAAAACCTAACTTCTAATTAAATTTTCTTTAAGTTTTCTATGTTAAAAACATAATTTAATGAGAAAAGAAGTAAAAACTGTTAAGAATGATTTTGATATGGTTGAAATCATAAGAAAAAGAAGAAATAAGAAATAAGAAGTTTAGTTTATAAATTTATTAAGGAAGTATAAGTTTCGTAATAAATTTGAACGATCTGAATGAATCATATTAACGATTAGGTGAAATTAGTAAGAAATGGTGTTTTTTAACACCAAATTCTAAGAAAAAGTGAAATTATAATCAAAATATCGATTAAAAACGAAGAACTAACGAAGAACACGAAGAATGTTTTTGATGGACAAATTTAAAATCATCGTAGTATAATTGTTATTGATGGACAAGTTTAAAACCATCACGTATAAGTTAGTTTCTTATTGCTTGGTTAGGAATGGTAGAAACGTTTATGAAGAACGGATTAAAACTTAGCTATAACGAAGTTATGACAAAATTTTTGTAAAAGACGAACGAGAAGTAGAAAATGTGTAAATGAACCCGAACATGTAGGGTTTCATAAGAATGTAAGAGAACGTAGAAAATGTGAGTCGTGGACTCAATAACGAACGAGTTCCGAGTTTGGATGACTGAATTACGGACGAACGAACGAAAAGCGTTAAGAACGTAAAATGAATGATTGATGAAGATTAAGCCAATTGAATGGCAAGTTAACGAATTCAGAATAAATTTATGTCTGAGGGAAGTTGAAGTACGTAAGATAAGGAAGGGAATGGCTTTGGAACGACCTCGTTCCGAGTTATAACGAATAAGTTATGAGATCGAGAAGTAAGCGTCTCAAAATAATTCAACACTTCCAAAAAAATTTCAAGGTTGGATGCTTGGCGCCGCAGCTGTGACGCCTCCAAATCCTGGTCCCTTTGAACCTTGGATTCAGTCCGCCACGATACTACTATCGTTAAACTATTTCTATCTTTTATTCATAACTTAATGAATATAACTTTGCTTATTACAATTTAGAAAATAAATTCTTTCAATTTCTAGGATCTGTATAATGACCCCAAACTTTTATAAGATTCAAATCTTGGTCATTTACCATTCATGTCTTACATCATGCTAACTAATTAGAGTTGGAATTAGATTTCATGATAACTAATTGGAGTTGAAATTAGATTCCATGATAACTAATTGGAGTTGAAATTGGATTCTGTGTTTCCTTAAATAAAGGAGTTTATTTAGATATGGAATAAGATTTCATATTATTCAAAATAATAGAGTTTATTTGTGAATAGGAAAGAGAACCTGTATTTCCTTAAATAAAAGAGTTTATTTAGATATGAAATAAGATTTCATATTATTCAAAATAAAAAAGTTTATTTGTGAATAGGCAAGTGAATCCATCTTTCCTTAAATAAAGAAGTTTATTTACATATGAAATAAGATTTCATATTATTCAAAATAAAGGAGTTTATTTGTGAATAGAAAAGAGAATCCGTGTTTCCCTTAATAAAGGAATTTTTTTTACTTGAAATTGGATTCCATAATTAATTAAAATAAAGGAGTTTATTTTGATTAAAATAAAATAATTTATTTTATTCAAAATTGGATAAATTAAAATAAAAGAGGTTTATTTTGATTTAAATTTGGATTAAAATAAAGTAGTTTATTTTGATTCAAAATTAGATTTTATACTAACTAAATTTGCCCATTAATTGATATCAATATATATATTGAATGTTTATTATTCATGAGATGAATGTTATTTATTGATGCATATGGTGATGTGTGTGATAATAAATGGAATTGATTATGGACTATTGACCAATGTGATTGGATTTTATTTTAGTTGGATGCATGAATGTATGAGTTTTATTAAATGGGGTTTGTGCACCTCGTCTTCTCTGAATTTTTTTAATATAAATTTTAACTCCCTCCTATGCACTTCCCCTTGACTGCTGATCAATGTCTCTATTTATTTTAGATAGTTTTGTAATAGGAATAGTTAGAATTAATTTAGAAGAATTGGAGATCAAGGATCAAGGAGCGCTTGAAGAACCTTTTGTAATGGAGCCTGAGATTTAAATGTTATAGTTATATTTAAATATTAATTCTTGCACCCCTAGGGTTTGACCTTTTGGTTCACTTGGTGGCTCTAGTGAACCAAACTAGAATAAAAGTCCATAATCAATCCGGGTAGAATATAGTATTCTATATGTGCATGCTTATACTATATATATTATATATTATGCAAACATGTTTCGCATATTAATTAATATGACGCGTATTTTATATATATATATATATATATATATATATATATATATATATATATGTTCATGCGCGCTAAACAAGATGAGACAAATTAATAGCAAAATTCCTCAATTTTTTACATTAAGTCCTAAGCTTTCAAAGAAATTTGGAATATCGAACGTCGCCTTCTAGCATTATAAAAATTAATAGAGTATTAAATATTTAATATGAGTTTGTTGTGTCACCACAAGGCAAGTATTAAGTATTTAAGATATTAATTTATCACATTTGATGCTTATAAAGAAAATTGAACAATATTGTTTTGTTGTGTCACCGCAAGGACAATATTTTTCTTTTATGAATATATGGAGTGCTAGGTTGGACTTAATTTAAATCATTTTAGTTCGGATGTGCACACACTTGACCATTATGATCTAAGAGGCAAAATACAAGGAGTTACATAGTTGATGTAATTGACAAGAGTTGTCTACCTATTTATTTATATATAGTTCGTTGTACACACACAAGACTATATACATTTGAAATGGGATCCTTATTCTCACTAGCATATCTTTAATTAGATATTGCAGAACTATATATATTGAGGGTAATATAGTTTGAAAAAAATAGTGGGAGCTACCAATTTAAAACAAGACCTAATTTATTTTGGTAATTAATAAAAGAATGTATGCTAAAATATTGTTAAGAACAAATTCATTTACAAAATTTTACAATGTCTAAAATTACTATCACTGCGAAGCATATTAGATTCTATTTAATCGGACCAAATTAAACGGATTGGTTAAGGATTTTGAGAATAGTTCTCATGGTTGAAAAGTTATCTTATGTCTTTAATATGCCTATCTCTGCAATGGTTGCAGACAATGCCTCTGAGGAAGAGATTGTTACTTTTAGAAAGTGGCAACATGATGCACAGTTGGCTCAATACATCAAGCTCGCATCCATGAGTAACGATCTTCAGCGTCAGCATGAAACTATGAATGCTCCTACTATACTCCTACACGTCAAGTAGTTGATGGTGAGAAAAGTAGGACTAATAGATATCAGATGTCTAAGGAGCTCTTCCGATCTAGAATGACCGATGAAACTACAGTATAGATAAAAGTCCTTAACATAATCAATTTGATTGATCAATTAAAACGAGTTTTGTCATGGATGGAGAGTTGAGCCAAGATTTGATCTTGCACTCACTCACGGACTCCTTTTACAATTGTTGTGAATTTTTCATATGAACAAGCTAGATATCAGCCTAACTGATTTGCTTAACATGTTGAAAAATATTGAGAGTCACTTTCCAACCAAGAAATACCATGTCTTATTGGTAGGGTCCAAAGGATCTTCTGAAAAGAAGAACGATTCAAAGAAGGTAAATAGAAAGGTAAAAATAAAGGATAATAAGAACAAAACTGATACGAATAACAAAGGAGTTTTCTTCCAATGCAATAAGCCTGGACACTGGAAAACAAACTATGAGAAACATCTTGCAGAGCTAACCAGAAGAAGCTTAGTGAAGCTTCGGTTACAAATACAATTTTGTTCATGATTTAAAATAAATTTCTCTTTAAGTCAAGGTTCTACTTGGGTATTGGATACCGACTTTGGTTATCATAAATATAGATTTATGAAGGGACCAAGCAGAAGTAGAAAACTAAATAAAGATAAGTAATCCTATGTCTGGGAAATGAAGCAAAGGTTGTTATATTAGCCATAGGAACTTATTGTTTAGCATTGCCTACGAGCAAATCTATTAGGTAAATAAGTTGTTATTATATTCCAGTTCTCGTTGGAAATATTATTTCCATTTTATTGTTGGACAACAAAATCTTTGGTATTATATTTAAGAACAATTGTTGTTCTATTTATAATAATAATGTTTTGTATAGAACTAGAATATTACTTAATGGATTTTGTATACTTGACTTACGTGAAAAATTATTTTGCAAATTGAACAAACTAGTATAAGAAAAGGAGATGATCATTCAAAAAGTTGAATGTATGTATTTTTTGAAATACAAGTGTTAATTATTTGAAAGGTTCAAAGAATTTAGAAGTGAAACAAATTGGCAAAGTATTATGATTCTTTGATCTGATCAAGGAATAAATACTTGTGCAATAAGTTTCTAGATCATCTCAAATGGTTTTCTCATAATTGACGCCTCCTGATACGCAATAATTAATTGATGTATCTAAATGAAAAAATCGTACCTTGCTGGACATGGTGAGGTCCATAATGATTTTACCCGCATTTCAGTATCATTCTAGGGTCATGCCCTAGAAATGGCTGCATATCTACGAAAAGGTAACCTCAAAATTCGGCCACAAGACTCCATAAAATTTATGGGCAGGGAGGATTCCTAATCTTAAGTATGTTAAGATAAGGGGTTGTCCAGCTTATGTGAAAAGGTTTCAAAGGATAAGCTTGGGACAAAATTTGACAAGTGTCGATTTGTGGGACATCCTAAAGTAATTTTAGGGTATATGTTCTATAATCCTACTTAGCAAAAGGCGTTTGTTGCGAAACACGTTTCCTTCTAAGATAAATGTATTTATCATTGAAGGGCTAGTGGGAGAATAATAGATCTTGAAGAGTTCAAGAACCACAAAACACTATAAGTCAAATAAGAGGAACCTGTAGATAGACCTATTATACCATAATTGAATCGTAAATCTGGAATAGTATCAAAGATACCTGGGAGGTATGAATTCATCATGAATGATGATGATGAGGTACGTATCATAGAAGATGATGATCCAGTTACATACGATGAGGTAAAAATTGTAGACTCTCAGAGAAATGGATTGAAGCAAGCTTCTCAAAATGGAACATTCGTTTTGATGAGACAATCAAAAAGTTTGCTTTTATCAAAAATAAGAATGAACCTAGTGTGTTCAAAGGGTCAGTGGGAGCGTCGTGATATTCCTATTATTATATGTTCATATACTACGCATAAGGAATGACATACTATTGTTACAATCAGTAAAGATAAAGTTGTCTAAACATTTCTCCATGAATGATTTGTTAAGAGTATCTTAATTGGGGATACAAATCTATATAGATAGATTAAATAGGATGCTCGACTTAACCCAAGGAACGTATATTCATTTGATGCTAAAGTCGTTTAGCATGGAAAAATCCAAGAGATGTTTTATGTTTATGAGCCATGGAGTGTATCTCTCTTAATAGTCCCCATAGACTCATTAAAGAGAGATCACATGAGAACTATCATGTATGCAATGAAATATACGAGACCTGATGTTAATCAGTCATATTCTGGAGAAGTCCACTATGAGTAAGTGAAAAATATCCTAAAGTACTTAACCGGCACTAAGGATGTGATTAAAATTTATGGTGAGTCTAAATTAAAACTAGAGGGCTTAACAAACTCAAGTTTTTCAGACAGACCAAGACAACAGAAAATCTACTTTAAGGTAAAGCGTTACCTTGAGCAGTGGTACAGTGAATTGGAAAGGTTTCAAACAGCAAAGAGTTGTTGGTTTAGTGATAAAGACAAATTATATAGCTATTAATGAAGCTGCAAGTTGATTGTTTGGATGAAAAGTTCATTACAGAACGAGGAATAGTTTCTAAGTCTCATCTTGGATCTAAACATGTGTTGTGGCACTTTCATTTGATTATAAGAATCATCGAAAGATGGGAAATCACTATAGAGATAGTGAACTCTCAAAAACAACATTACATATCCATTAACTAAAGCTTATCTTATAGCAGGATAATCGTCACTTAGAGAAGAACGGTATGAGATACCTTGGCGATTGGCTTTAGTGCAAGTAGGAGATTGAAAATAGTATGTACATAAGCCAATCATATTTGATGATAAAGCATATAATTTATAACAAACTTATTCATTTATTAATAAAAAGTATTAATTTATTAAAGACTTTTAATTATCTACATAATGCTGTTTTATAATATGTGATAAACCCATAGTTTTAAGTAATGCTTTTAGAATAATGATGATGATCATTCTAATGAGATCTAAATTCTTTAAAAGCTTAAAACTAAAATAGTTCTCAATCGTTGGATTACTAAATTGGGGATTAGTGAATCCGGATAGATTGGTACATATGTTGCTTGCTCATAGGATGAGGATGATTGATCTCATGATCATTTGTGTGGAGACACTAAAACAAGTATGTAGGTGCTTATTAGAGAATAAGTTCACTGAACATGGCTCGCTAAGGAATACCTAATGGAATTTTAGTTGCCTGTCAATAGGATTTCCTATAGTGATAGTAGTATAAGTGATCCTTGGACTTGAGATCATCATAGTATCTTGTGTATGATGAGTTATACTTTGACTTATTCCTTAAGACCCTTAGGGTATATCAAAGGGTATGCTTGGGTATAATAAGTTGTACACGAAGATAATATATGATCAATAAAGAATCTACCACTTCTAGTAAAAGAAGAGAAATGTCCTATGTGATTCGATAAATGACAACCCAGTAGTCCTTGGCTAAGGCAAAATGAAATTATAAAGGAGTTTCTAATTTGCATTATTTGGTGTTGTGCATTTAAGAGTCGAAATATATATAATTAAATAAAATAAGACTTGACAGTAATTCCATGTCTTATATTAAATTGGGACATTGTATGGTGAAAGGATTGAATTGTACGGTAACTATTTACTTAAAGGTTCTTTTATGATTAATGTTGAAATCTATATTATCTGAAAAGTCGTTAATCGCTAGGGAGACTTATCCCTATTTTAGAAGAAATATTATTTATTTAAATAAATTATTAGTTTAATTTATTTATTTAAATAAGATTAGAATTATTCTAATTGATTTATTCACAACCGGTTTAATATGGAGAACCTAAAGGGTCACACCATAAAAGGAAGAATAATTATTTAAGAAGTTAATGGCATAATCGTAATAATAAGTTAAATATATTTAATTTAATCTATGGTGATAGAATAAATTAAATAGCTTAATATTTATTATTTAATATTATGGAATTATTAAATATAAATTAATAAGAGGAGTCTTATTATTATTATTACTATTATTATTATTATTTAATTCTTAAAGGAGTTTGGGAATTAATAAATAAAAGTACTCTCAAATATCCTAATATAATTAGGAGGCAAATTAATTAAAAGAGTTTAATTAATTATCCTTAATAAGATTAGGGAGCTTAAATAATTAAAAGGATTTAATTAATTAAATAAAACCCAATTCCTTAATTGTTAAGGAGGGTTACCTACATCTATAAATAAGAGGAGTCTTATTATGCGTGAAGGTTGTTGACGTTTTCATAGAATACGTAATTTCAATAGTTGGGAGAGTACACCCTTTTCTATGAGAGATAGAAACACTAGGGTTTTGCCAAATACCCATCTGCTTGAATCCTTCTTCTTCCTTGGTGGATCACCTCTAGAGGCCAAACACTTGGGTGGCTAACGTTGATGAAAGGAAGGAACCAAACCCGGTGGATTCAAGTTGAACGCGAAAAGGATTGGAGGTGAACTTGTATCTGAAGAAGCTCGAATATTCAAGGGTATGATTCTTGTTCTTTCTTTTTCGTTTAATTAATAATTGTGTATAAAGGGTGATCCAGATATATGGTTTGTAAAATTTTAAAACTCTGATTTTCCATGCTTCCGCTTATTTTGTGCAATTTGATTGCGTTCTTGAATATTACAAACCTAACACAATCTTCTCTGAACAAATCTTTTATTGATTGCTTAAATTGAATCAATTATATATCCTTGAATCAAATTATGTTATAATTCATTCTATCTAAATTTCGATATAAATTTTTACATCTCGATTCGAATTCCTCTATGTATCACATAGTACAACTTTACAACTCAACATGTATTACACATCGTAAACTACTATCATGTACATCTCCTAGAACCTAAACATGGTTCAAAAGCATATATTTAATAAATATATCAATCTCCTTCGATACTATTGAACTTTATCAATCAAGTAGCTATCTTTATACCAACTTATCCCATTAATCCAACCTAGACTCATATTCATATCACTTGACATACCATAACACATTCTATTTTAAACATTCGCTATCCCTTTGTGACTTCAAAAGTCGGGATTTACAACTTTGTCCACACAAAAATTACGCAAACATACTTATCACATATACCACACAGAAACACACATATTCTACTAATACTAATATTACCTATTCCTTACACATTCACTAACGATCAATTGCTTAGTAACCTATCTATTTCCATTATCCTCAACACTTCATTCACACATAACTATACCCAGTTCATAAAACTACACTTATGAGTTCATTAATTGCCATAATCATATGAGTTTAAGAACTTGTCCTAGTCTGACCTTTGGCGTCCGTTCGCTGAGGGGTTCATAAACATTTCATATAACCATGAGTCAAGAATGTCACATAAGTATTGAGTTTTAAGAACTCGTACTTAAACCTATATTTTCTACCCATGACCTATTTATCTGTTATACACATGAGAAATGAATCACACTCTTAATACACATATAACAAATAACGTGACACAACATTTCAATGATTATCAGTGCCAGAAACTAAGTGGTTGTCAAACCAAACTCGACAACTAATCAATATAGGAGGCTAAACGGACAATTCCCCGCCCATACAAAGAATTGGTCAACCTAACCACTACATCGACCAGGAAGCTAAGTGATTCTAAAACCAAGTACAAATTTGCCCATATAAGGAATCATACAACTCAGCTACTGACATGAGTCCTCATTGTAATCCCCACCTAATCTTAACCCCTTTTTTAATCCATTCGTATTTCATTTAATCCGTATTCATAATCCTTTCTTGAATCTGTACCATTCACACATCAATCTTTCTTAAACTTTCCAATCGTAAGATTGATTCTTTCTGGCTGTTATAATTTTTATCAGATCACGGGGTGATCTCATCGTATATATTATGATTCAATTCTATGCCTTAATTGTTTTTGTTTTATGATCTCCTTTCCATGCACTTTCAGTCTTTTAGACTCGATCTATTCACCATTACTATTCAACTTTATTATCAGAGTTAGGAAACTCTGTGGCTTAACAACTCGCCGAGATTCATCTTTGAATCATACCAACCAACTAACTCTATATGAGTTATTTGTATTTTTAACGTTTCCCTCTGTTCTAAGGTTATAGCGTAAGGTCTAACCCACCTAAAGTTTTTAACCTTATAGCTCTGATACCAAATTGTAAAGTCCCCGAATCCGGATACTTGAAACCCAAACTCGGTACTTCACGATACCATTTCTATGAGCGGAATAATACTAATAATAATCACAATAATATAAAACTTAAACTTAAATTTACATTTACATTAGAGTCTATCTCCCAAGTACGCAACCTTTACTATATTCTTTATATGATATATATAATACATATCATTAACTTAATACAGTTTATGTGACGCCCCCAAAATTAGGTATACATCACCCATCTTGAGTCGTCAGATACATGGTACAGAATTCAAATACAACTTACTAAAACCACTGTCGTGTATAATACGACAAAATACAACTGTGAGTTTGAATACAATAAATATCCACTAGAGATCATACAAACTCAAAAGGAGTCCTCAATACAATTATTGTCACACTATTTAACAGAATAGTGAGGACTACTAATACTATTCTCTGGTCCATCACTCCGTTCCCCGACTCGTCCCAGCTATATTCTCATTTCCTGAAGAGAACAGTGAAAGAAAGGGTGAGCTCAACTAGCCCAGTAAGAAATATTATGACTAAGATAATGCAGAATAAATTATCATTAGCCTTCAACAGTGTTAAACTGATAAAATACAATAAATATCAAGTTTAACTACAGCGGAACCAGCAATCCATTAAAAGAGTCAAGTAGAAAATAAAATCTACTATCTTTTATGTTTTAAAAGTTTTTTCATCATCGTTATAGCTGAGACTCAGCTTAATAAATATTCCACATCATTGAATCACCCCCGCACTACAGCCAAGGATATTCTTTAGTATCACGACCATAATTATTCATGCACTACGGCCAAGAATATTTGTGTATTCATTAATGGTCATGATCATGCCAACAACTGTCCATCAATGCACTACGGGCCAATGAGGATATTTAATTTTTACATCATTTGTAATATTACGGTCATGATTACACCGAATAATCCCTGGTCATAATCATACCAAGTCCATCTATGCACTACAGGCCACAGATGACTTTCAACAAAATATAAACATGAGGATGATGACAATGATATAAAAATTCAATAAAACAAGTTCAAGAATTATTTTATCCAGAAATTATAAACGTCCAAATTTTCAACACGATACTGTTTTGTGGTGTAAAATTCAAGAATGATCAGAAGAATATTTTCATGAAAGGATACTGGATGAAGCGCAAATATCAAGGATATTCCACTAATTTCATGGAGTATAGAAGTCAAAGTTTTATCCAACTGAGTATAATAAAGAATGGAATAACAAAAGAAATCACCATGCATGCGATAGACCGCACAGACAGGTTATTCCAGCAGAATAATAATAACGGAACCAGGTCAGGTGAAATTCACACCGACAGGATGTTCCAACAGAATAATAAATAATGGAACCAGGTCCGGCGTAAAACGCACAGACATGATATTCCAACAGAATAATAATAAAGACGGAACCAGATCCGATGTAAAACACACAGATAGGATGTTCCAACAGAATAATAATAAAGATGGAACCAGGTCCGGCGTATAGCACAGACATGATATTCCGACAAAAATATAAAGACAGAATAGGAAATGGATGTCACCAAGTATAGGGTATTCCGCGTATACCGGTTATTCCAACAGATTAATAATGAATGGAATAACATAAGGATTTCACCAAGTATAGGGTACACCGCGTATACAGGTCATGTATAGGGTATGCCACTTTTACAGGTTATTCCAACAGAATAACAAAGAATGAACATAAGTTCTCTTCAAGAAGAAAGAATAACACCCCTTACTTTATTTAGGAGACGGAATACTGCAGTAGTGTAGTAACCGAATACTCTTCTTCTTTCTCTCTTATTCTCTCTATACTTTCTCTCTCTATAGCTTGAGCGAATTCGTGAAAAATAATGAAGCCCTAGGCCTCTATTTATAGAAGATTTATTACTATTTACGAAAGTATTTACTATTTACGAAGGTAATTACTATTGACGAAGGTAATTACTTTTTACGAAGGTAATTACTATTTACGAAGGTAATTATTATTTACTAAGGTAATTACTATTTACGAAGGTAATTACTATTTACGAAAAAGACTGATGATGACATATGGCCCCCCATAATTAAACTTACCACAAACGTCTAATAATAGACTCTTTATATACATCAAGGATTGAATAAAAATTATCAGAAATCATTTTATTTTTTAATCAACACATATTTAATCTTTCAACAATTATTAATCATTTATAACTTGTCGTCTCAATTATTGTTTAAATAATATAACATATTATACAGATGATACTGTGACAATAATTGAATCAATAATATAAGAGATATGATGCAGCAATTACTGTAGCAATAATTGAGTATAGCTGAGTGACTTCTCACGTAAGCATCAATAATTAATACCGTGTGCTACTATGCAACAACGCGTATTACTGTACTTTTACTACCGAGTAGTTCAACAGTTTTAACGGTAACACCTCCGCCGTTATTTTATAGAAAGATAATTTTGTCGTTTTCTAACTACGACAATACTTCCGTTGTGGGGTCCACCAATGATTGTGCCGTCGTACGAATATTCCCCGACAAAAAGAATATTCCCCGACCAAACGAATATTTTATAACAACTTGCGTACTTTGCAAAATTTATAAATATTACCCACAACTATATATTTTATCAAATTTATTCCATAATATTCAAAAATAATAATTATGAAAATTCATCTTTATTTATAAAAACTGGGGTCTTACAACCTCCCCTTCTTATGAAATTTCGCCCTCAAAATTAGGGTACGTACCTGGTATGTCAAAGAGGTAAGGATACCTTGATTTCATTTCAGATTCTAACTCCCAAGTCATTTCCTCAACATCGTGGTTTCTCCACAAAACTTTGACTTGAGGTATATCCTTGGAGCGTAGAATATGTTCCTTCTTATCCAAGATTTGAACAGGAATCTCTTCATACGTCAAATCTTCCGCTATTTCGTCCGGTTCCAACTCAATAATGTGGTTCGGTTCTTTCACATATTTTCGTAACATGGATATGTGAAAAACGTTATGAACACGAGACATACTTGGCGGTAAAGCGAGTCTATAGGCCACAGTTCCTATTCGATCGAGGATTAAAAATGGACCGATAAATCGAGGATTAAGTTTTCCTCTCTTTCCAAATCTTTTAACTCCTTTCCATGGAGTAACACGTAACAACACATGATCTCCTATATTGAATTCCACGTCCTTTCGATGAAGATCAACATAACTCTTTTGTCGACTTTGTGAGGTTTTTATACGTTGTCGGATCGTTTGAATCTTTTCCGTAGTCATACGTACCAACTCCGGTCCCAACAACGTTGCTTCACCCACCTCATCCCAACATACGGGAGAACGACACTTTCTTCCATACAACGCTTCGAATGGAGCCATGCCAATACTTGCTTGATAACTTTTGTTGTAGGAAAACTCCACCAATGATAAGAACTTGTCCCAACTTCCCTTGGAATCAAGGACACAGAGTCTTAATAGATCTTCGAGAGTTTGAATAGTCCTCTCCGACTGTCCGTCCGTCTGAGGATGATATGCCGAGCTAAATCGTAAGTCTGTGCCCATAGCTTTTTGCAAACTAACCCAAAATCGTGAAGTAAATCTTGGGTCTCGATCAGAAACTATGGATACCGGCATACCATGCAGTCTTACAATCTCGTTTATATACATACGAGCCAGACGTTCAAGTGTATAAGTTTCTCGTATCGGTAAGAAATGAGCAGACTTGGTCAATCTATCAACAATGACCCAAATCGCATCTATGCCTTGAGAAACCTTAGGAAGACCGGTAACGAAATCCATGGTAATGTGCTCCCACTTCCATTCTGGAATTTCAAGTGGTTGCAACGGACCTTTTGGTACTTGATGCTCCGCTTTAACTCGTTGACAAGTTAGACACCTTGAGATAAACAACGCTATCTCTCTCTTCATATTGCTCCACCAAAATGTATGAGGAATATCATGATACATTTTGGTACTTCCAGGATGGATTGCAAACGGTGTATTGTGCGCCTCCATCATGATTTTATACTTTAAATCAGGGTCGTTAGGAACACAAAGTCTGGAGTTGACTCGAAGTATTCCTTCTTCATCGATTCTTGCTTCCGGCATAGCACCTTCTTGCACTTTCTTCCTCATACGCATCAGCTCCAGGTCTGTAGCTTGAGCAGCTTTAACTTTATCGATTAAAGTCGGTTCTACTCGTATATTCGCCATCGTCACATGCGTCCCTGGAGTCTTTAACTCTATCCCCATCCTTTGTAAGTCACACAAAATGGGCCCTTGCGTTGACAATATCGCACTCGTACTTGCATGTGATCTTCTACTCAATGCGTCAGCTACCACGTTTGCTTTTCCAGGATGGTATTGGATGGTATGATCATAATCTTTCAACAGTTCAAGCCAACGTCGTTGTCGCATATTGAGTTCCTTTTGAGTGAAGAAATATTTGAGGCTTTTATGATCCGTAAAGATCTCCACTTTCTCCCCATACAAGTAATGCCTCCAAATTTTAAGTACAAAGAAAACAGCTGCCAACTCTAGATCATGAGTAGGATAATTCCTCTCATATTCTTTGAGTTGTCGCGAGGCATAGGCTATGACTTTTCCATGTTGCATGAGAACACATCCCAGCCCTTTGCCCGAAGCATCACTGTAGATGACAAATCCCTCCGAGCCAGATGGTATTGTCAGAACAGGTGCTGAAATGAGTCTCCTCTTGAGTTCTTGAAAATTCTTCTCACATTCTTCGCTCCAATCGAACTTTGTATCTTTCCGAGTCAGCTGAGTCAATGGAGTAGCGATTCGAGAAAATCCTTCCACGAATCTCCGATAATAACCAGCTAAACCGAGAAAGCTACGTACTTCGGTCACTGATTTAGGTTGCTCCCATCTTTGAATAGCTTCAATCTTTGCTGGGTCAACAGATATTCCATGACTTGATACCACGTGCCCAAGGAATGCTACTTCCTCAAGCCAGAACTCGCATTTCTTCAACTTGGCATAAAGCTTATATTCACGAAGCTTTTGGAGTGTCAGCCTCAAGTGTTGCTCATGATCTTCATGGCTTTTGGAATAAATAAGGATGTCATCAATAAAGACGACCACAAAATGATCCAAATATTCCTTGAATACTCGGTTCATCATATCCATGAAGGCAGCAGGAGCATTAGTCAATCCAAAGGACATGACTAGGAATTCATAATGCCCGTACCGAGTTCTGAAAGCCATCTTTGGAATGTCTTCAGTTCTAATCTTCAGTTGGTGATACCCGGAACGAAGATCGATCTTTGAAAAGAATTTGGCTCCTTGCAACTGGTCAAATAGATCATCAATTCGTGGCAATGGATACCTATTTTTGATGGTGACATGATTCAACTCCCGATAATCAATACAAAGTCGCATACTCCCATCTTTCTTCTTCACGAATAGAACAGGAGCACCCCAAGGAGAAGTACTAGGACGAATAAAGCCAATGTCTAGCAATTCCTGCAGTTGGGTTTTTAACTCCTGAAGTTCAATAGGAGCCATTCGATATGGGGCTTTAGAAATGGGTTTTGTACCGGGTTCAAGGTCGATACAAAATTCAATCTCACGCTCTGGGGGTAGGCCAGGAAGTTCTTCGGGGAATACGTCAGGAAATTCATTAACAATAGAAATATCGTTCAAAACTGACGTATTTTTGTTTAAATCTGTGACATGAGCTAAGAAAGCTTGACATCCGTTTTTCAATAAACGAATAGCTTTATGGCTTGAAATGACCGTGATTGATTTTAATGGTTTGGTCACTTGAATTCGCATAATAGGTTGATTAGGAATATGAAAGCTAACAACCTTATGGAAACAATCAATTTTTGCATGATGAGTAGTTAACCAATCAATTCCTAGAATCACGTCAAATGCAAGTATTTTCAATGAAATAAGATCTACAGGTAATGTGAGGGTACCGATTTGAACCAAACAAGACTTATAAACAGTGGATGTAATGAAGGTTTCTCCCAACGGAGTTTCCACAGATAAGTCAAAGTCTAATTTCTCCGGAGTCAAATTTAATCGATGAGCGCAAGTAGGAGAAATAAAAGAATGGGTAGAACCGGTATCAAATAAAGTATAGACTTCTTTAGAGTTTATGATAAGCTTACCCGTGATGACCTCATTTGGGTTCCTTGCTTTCTGGGAGGTCACAACAAACGCTCTCCCTTGCACTACCGACTTTGACCTTTCTGGGACGGCCTTTGGTGCCTCCATCCTAGCTGAATTTGTCTTTGGTAAACGACAAAATCGGGCTAAGTGACCTTCTCTTCCACAATTATAACATGCTTTGGACGGCATCGCGCAATTTGGACTGATGTGTCCCTCCCCTCAGCATTTGAAGCATATGATAGGTGGTCTTTCTCCTTCCTTAACAACGGGTGCTAGTGCTGACGTCTTTCCATCATTGTTGAATCTCCTCTTCTTGAAATGCCCATTCTTATTGTTTTGGCCCTGATTACCACCGAAGTGGTTACCATTTCTGGCTTGCTGATTCCCTCCACGCTTGTTGTCACCGCTTCGATGACCACTCTCGCTGGTATTATAATTTTGTCGGCCGCTCTCTTTTAGTTGAGTTGACTCGTTATCGCGCTCCACTAACTGAGCCCTATTTACAACATCAGAATACAAATACAGTTTATAAGAAATAAGATGCTGACGTATCTCCGGCTTCAAATCTCTTAAAAACATTCGCGCCATTCTCTCTTCATTATCCACTAAGTGGGACGCAAACCGTGATAACTCTGCAAATTTTGCCTCGTATTGCGACACGGTCATATTATTTTGTTCCAACTTAATAAACTCCACCTCCTTCATGTGGCGAATACTTTCGGGAAAGTATTTGTCATTGAACAGCTCCTGGAACTTCTCCCAAGATATCTTCAGTACAGCAGGTTGAGTACGTTTTACCGATTCCCACCAGTAATCTGCCTCTCCGCGCAACATAAAGGCGGCAAAGGGAACCTTTTGCTCCTCGGAACATCCCAAGACATCAAATATCTTGGTCATCTGCTTTATCCATGTTTCCGCCATAAGTGGTTTTGGCTCTCCCTTAAACTCCGGTGGTCCCAGCTCCTTGAATTGTTTAGCGGTGACCGCCCGAGAGTTTCCCGCGTTTCCATCTACGTTTTGGACAGGAGTTGCTCTCGCCTGCTGTTGCATAAATTGCATAAAACCTCTGAACATTTGATCATTCGTCATTTGGTCAGTGTTGTTGTTTGCATGAGGATTTTCGCCTTCCTGATGCACATTATCTTGATTATTGATATGTGGTGAATCAACGATCGCCTGTGCTCCATTGCTATTCTCAACATTCTCAGATGTCATTTTCAGATACTGCCACAAAACAAAAGGTTAATTGACATGTAACATATTATCCCTATATTCTGACCGACCAATAAAATAGCACATAAACTTAGGTAGGTCATACTAGCGAAGGAATTCCCCGTCTCTCCCCTCCTAGTACTATTCTCACATCTTAGCCAGGGATCATATCCCTAAGCTCTGATACCAACTGTGACGCCCCCAAAATTAGGTATACATCACCCATCTTGAGTCGTCAGATACATGGTACAGAATTCAAATACAACTTACTAAAACCACTGTCGTGTATAATACGACAAAATACAACTGTGAGTTTGAATACAATAAATATCCACTAGAGATCATACAAACTCAAAAGGAGTCCTCAATACAATTATTGTCACACTATTTAACAGAATAGTGAGGACTACTAATACTATTCTCTGGTCCATCACTCCGTTCCCCGACTCGTCCCAGTTATATTCTCATTTCCTGAAGAGAACAGTGAAAGAAAGGGTGAGCTCAACTAGCCCAGTAAGAAATATTATGACTAAGATAATGCAGAATAAATTATCATTAGCCTTCAACAGTGTTAAACTGATAAAATACAATAAATATCAAGTTTAACTACAGCGGAACCAGCAATCCATTAAAAGAGTCAAGTAGAAAATAAAATCTACTATCTTTTATGTTTTAAAAGGTTTTTCATCATCGTTATAGCTGAGACTCAGCTTAATAAATATTCCACATCATCGAATCACCCCCGCACTACGGCCAAGGATATTCTTTAGTATCACGACCACAATTATTCATGCACTACGGCCAAGAATATTTGTGTATTCATTAATGGTCATGATCATGCCAACAACTGTCCATCAATGCACTACGGGCCAATGAGGATATTTAATTTTTACATCATTTGTAATATTACGGTCATGATTACACCGAATAATCCCTGGTCATAATCATACCAAGTCCATCTATGCACTACAGGCCACAGATGACTTTCAACAAAATATAAACATGAGGATGATGACAATGATATAAAAATTCAATAAAATAAGTTCAAGAATTATTTTATCCAGAAATTATAAACGTCCAAATTTTCAACACGATACTGTTTTGTGGTGTAAAATTCAAGAATGATCAGAAGAATATTTTCATGAAAGGATACTGGATGAAGCGCAAATATCAAGGATATTCCACTAATTTCATGGAGTATAGAAGTCAAAGTTTTATCCAACTGAGTATAATAAAGAATGGAATAACAAAAGAAATCACCATGCATGCGATAGACCGCACAGACAGGTTATTCCAGCAGAATAATAATAACGGAACCAGGTCAGGTGAAATTCACACCGACAGGATGTTCCAACAGAATAATAAATAATGGAACCAGGTCCGGCGTAAAACGCACAGACAGGATATTCCAACAGAATAATAATAAAGACGGAACCAGATCCGATATAAAACACACAGATAGGATGTTCCAACAGAATAATAATAAAGATGGAACCAGGTCCGGCGTATAGCACAGACAAGATATTCCGACAGAAATATAAAGACATAATAGGAAATGGATGTCACCAAGTATAGGGTATTCCGCGTATACCGGTTATTCCAACAGATTAATAATGAATGGAATAACATAAGGATTTCACCAAGTATAGGGTACACCGCGTATACAGGTCATGTATAGGGTATGCCACTTTTACAGGTTATTCCAACAGAATAACAAAGAATGAACATAAGTTCTCTTCAAGAAGAAAGAATAACACCCCTTACTTTATTTAGGAGACGGAATACTGCAGTAGTGTAGTAACCGAATACTCTTCTTCTTTCTCTCTTATTCTCTCTATACTTTCTCTCTCTATAGCTTGAGCGAATTCGTGAAAAATAATGAAGCCCTAGGCCTCTATTTATAGAAGATTTATTACTATTTACGAAAGTATTTACTATTTACGAAGGTAATTACTATTGACGAAGGTAATTACTTTTTACGAAGGTAATTACTATTTACGAAGGTAATTATTATTTACTAAGGTAATTATTATTTACTAAGGTAATTACTATTTACGAAAAAGACTGATGATGACATATGGCCCCCCATAATTAAACTTACCACAAACGTCTAATAATAGACTCTTTATATACATCAAGGATTGAATAAAAATTATCAGAAATCATTTTATTTTTTAATCAACACATATTTAATCTTTCAACAATTATTAATCATTTATAACTTGTCGTCTCAATTATTGTTTAAATAATATAACATATTATACAGATGATACTGTGACAATAATTGAATCAATAATATAAGAGATATGATGCAGCAATTACTGTAGCAATAATTGAGTATAGCTGAGTGACTTCTCACGTAAGCATCAATAATTAATACCGTGTGCTACTATGCAACAACGCGTATTACTGTACTTTTACTACCGAGTAGTTCAACAGTTTTAACGGTAACACCTCCGCCGTTATTTTATAGAAAGATAATTTTGTCGTTTTCTAACTACGACAATACTTCCGTTGTGGGGTCCACCAATGATTGTGCCGTCGTACAAATATTCCCCGACAAAAAGAATATTCCCCGACCAAACGAATATTTTATAACAACTTGCGTACTTTGCAAAATTTATAAATATTACCCACAACTATATATTTTATCAAATTTATTCCATAATATTCAAAAATAATAATTATGAAAATTCATCTTTATTTATAAAAACTGGGGTCTTACAGTTTATCTATTATAAATGATACCAATAACATATTCTATTTGCTTTCCTTTTCACTTGTTCTTGGCCGAGCCTTCTAGCTGTTCACACTTAGCTGAAAACATTTAAATTAAGTAAGGATGAGCATTTGAGTGCACATGGGGTTGTTGGATTTGGTCACCAACTTCCCTTATTGTCAAAACCTACCATTTAGCCTCAATTATGCAAGAGGGGCATAAATGTCATTTGGCTTTTAAAATTAAGGGCAATCTTGTAATACTTGTAAACCCTTAGGGTTTAGGGTTTGGGTTAGGGTTTTAAAAATAATTTCTAGAATTTCCAATTTAAGGTTTGAAAAATAAATAAATAATAAAATAATAAAATTTTAGTTTCTAAAATATAAAATTAAGGTTTCTTAATTAGTTAAGTTTCCTAATCACATAGACTTGATAATTAAGTTTATGTTTTACTAATTATCATTAAGTGTGCTTAATTAGTAATTAGGGTTTACAATTAGAAAATTAGGGTTACTAATTTACAAATTAGGGTTTCTAGCTAATTAGAGTTTTGAAAATTAGGGTTCTTCATAATTAGGGTTAATATCTATAACACTAATCATAAATCACATTAACATCATTACCAATAAATTTTGACCTCTAATTTTAGTTTTAAATTAGGGTTTCCATTATACAATTAAGGTTTCTAGGAATTAAATTAGGGTTCTAGGTTTTAGGGTTTTACTTTACTAATTAAGTTTATTTTAATTAGCAATTAAAGTTTATCACACGTGTTATTAATAACTGTAACACAATTCTTGACAGATCAAATCTCCGGTTTAGGTTTCCGGATTAGGGTTTCTAATAAAAAAAATTCAAATATAATTAAGGTTTTAAATTTAAAATTAGGGTTTCCTAATTAGCATATCATGAAGTAACACATAACATAAATCATATAACACATATATTTAACAGTCTTAAATTTCCCATTTAAATTGATAAACAGGGTTAAATCAATTAATGCTAGGGTTTGGCTAATATACCATAATTGACCAACCATCAACAATACGGACATACAGTACATATTCATAGCACTAAAAAATTAAAATATTATAATATTATAATATTATTATCATTTCTTGATCAAAACCCAGAATTAGGGTTTGGATTCCATATCTGATTTATTCTTCATATTTAACCTTAATAATTAAGGTAAAATAATTAACTTAATAATATGTACTAAAATTCATATAATAAAATAATTATTATAATTATTCTAAAAATCACTTCATATATTATTTATATAATATATGATTATATATTCTTGAAAAATAATTAATAAAAATATTTCTATCTTAAAATTAATTATTATAAGAATATACTTTTTGATAATCAATAATTCTAAAATAAATTTACTTGTAAATATTCATGTAATAAATATATTTTTATTTACCACATAAATACATATACACATAATCTTGTACAAATCCTCATCCTTAAAATAAAAAAAAAATTTATACGCAAAATTTCTTATTTATTTATATAGAAAATATCGGGTTGTCACATTACTTCTCACATAACATGCATAGAGATTTACTTCACAAGCATATAATCAAATATCAACTTTCAAATTTCATACATATTTCATATGCTTTTCTTATATATACATCAGCATTTGCATCGCATAATATAGCTCAACTATCAGTTATCAAATTCATATATCAAATAGGAACTGAAAGACTTGCCTGATTCGTAGTTTATCAACTATGACTTAACTGCTTAAAGCTTATATGCACTGCGTGTATTCCTACATAGTTATATAATCATGGATTCATACCCATCAGTCATACATTTCATACACTCTTAATATAAGAACAAATATTGTTTCCTAACTTGGTTTCATTTTTTCTTGAACTTAGGATAACCATGCGACTAGCTCATTATACTATTATATTTATCTAAACAATCTTGTTTCATATCTTTTATTCCTTAAGGACAACATATAACCATAACTTAAGATCATGCAGTTAACAAATTGCTCTTGGTCATGCACTCTGCAGAACGGCGCGGCCTCGCTGCATTTAAGCTTGGGAGTGACGCGGTCGCGTTACTCCCATCCAGAACCAGACTTAGGCTTTTTATTGCCCAACACAATTCCTAGCACGACATATATTCTGATACGTACTGTAAACATACATCAAATAGGTTATGATATTTCTTCAAGTTCACATTTCAAATCATTTAGTTTTGAATTACATAGCTCTTTGCTGAATTATTTACATTAACATGGCTTAACAACTTCTTTTAACAAAGGTTCAATGTTTATAAGCTTTTTAAACCTTGTAGTAGTACTAACAAGCCATTAATACACTTGTTCACATGTATCTATCTCATTTACATAGACCTAGCATAGTTCACACTTTTAAAACGTGCTTAAATAACTTATGTCATGCTTGACTAGTTGAGTGCACATATCATTCATGTTCAAAGGCATAAATAACTCTATGATGCTTACATATAAGGTCATAATGCAAGTAACACAATGCTCATCAAAGTCAGTTTCTAAAACTTTTAAATTTCTCTTTAAAACACACACTAAACTGAGTTTGACAACCTTTTATGTGAAATACATCTTGG
The DNA here is from genome assembly GCA_020205505.1 of Panax japonicus. Lineage (NCBI taxonomy): Eukaryota > Viridiplantae > Streptophyta > Magnoliopsida > Apiales > Araliaceae > Panax > Panax japonicus. Next base: position 16,851,809 of record CM035112.1, read on the forward strand.
AATTACAATCCTTATCCATCCGCGCACATAACTACGCCACATTCACATGTTTCCAAGGTCGAAACTTAAAAGACACAAAGTTCGTTAAGTTTTATTTTCAAAACATCAAATTTTTCTTTCAAAACACTTTAAACCAAGATATATCAATCTAGTATATACAAGGTAACTTTAAAACTTCATTTCATGTCCGTTGATATGTGTACATAGGGTCCAAGGTCAGAACTTAAAGGACACCAAATTCATCAACTTCCGTTTCTTAAAAAACTTTAACTTTTCTTTTAGAAATCATTGTTAAAGCATTCCATTATGAGTAAAGTAATCTTAGCCATGTGACATGTCTATTATCATGCATATTCATGTTTTATCACTTAGAATAAAATATTCCATTATCGGGAGCACTATACTTGCGTATGTGCTCGTTCGACGCCCTCCGATCGCCTCTTATTACGTAACAGTCACAAATATGACTCTTTTGACCTCTTTTAATGACCTCAAATTGAAAAACCTAAAGAACAATGGTTGTAGGTCTATTAGTCTTGGTTCCGAATCATCTTGAATTACCTCAATCGGAGTTCGTATGAAAATGTTATGACCGTTTTACCAAAATATGTCAAAGTAGTCATAGTTAGCACAGATTTGGCGCGGCCTCGCCCCTTGCTCCCATCATTCCAGCGCGCCCGCGCCATTTCCCAGCCCCAGCTGCGTGCCCGCACGCACGGGTGGCGCGACCGCACGTGGCTTCACACAGAGTACAGTTTTTGACATAACTTTCTCATTTTAAGTCCGTACTAGTTGGTTTTCGACTCCTTAAACTCATTAAACTCTTAGCTACTCATTTGCAGAGTAATTATAACACTTCAAAAACATTGACTAACCTAAATATTAATCCAAAACTCATATTCATACTAAATTTTCATATTTTGACAAATTTAGCGAATTCATTCACTACTAATTCGTTTCTAAACCAAATTGGTCCGTTTAACTTTTGTTGTTTTCGCATTTAACTATATTATCAATATCTAACAACAACTCATAGATTATAACAACCCTTAGCCATCAAATTTGTGACTCAAAAGTGACTTTTTCTTGTTATTTCTAAAGAATTTGAAAACTTAGGAATCAAAAGCATAAGTTAGCATTATTACCTCTTGAATGCTCCAATTTTCTATCTATAGCTCTCTCAATCTTTTATTGCTCTCAATTCTACCAACCTCTCATAACCAAATTCTCAGAGAATTTTTCCAACGGGAAAGAGAAGGAGTTGGCTTTATTTATAAAGGAACCATTGACCAAACAATGGCTTTGCCCAACAATTTAAACCAAAGGGAAGAAGAAGAGGCTAGTGGATGCTCAAGAGTTGGTCACCAACTCCACAATCAACTATCATCAATTTTACTACTTAATGAAGAAGAAATAGGATAGGCCAATGGCCTATTCATACGGCAGTTGAAATAAAGTAACACTAATTTTGGGACATAGTTTAAATCCCATCAATATAGCTTAGTTTTGTTCCTTTAATTCCCAAAATGAAATTTTAATGTGTTACAAATTAAAATTAGGGATTATTTATGTACTCACATCATATACTCCATGTACATTAGTCCACATAATATTTTAATTGTGCTAAATATCATTTAGTTGGGTATTCCCAACCCATTACTTTTTATCACACATAATTATCAAAATGATTAATATCAATCATCTATTATCTTTCCATTAATTCTCTTTTAATAATTTTAGTTAAACCTTCAGTCTAGTTTAACTTTAATACCTAGGCCACACAAGGCTCATTAATCTCACTTACTAGAGATATATAATTCAAGCTCAGTAACTCTACAATAAAATATTAAGGGTCTAGGCCACGCTTGACTTTTCCCCAATTTCATATTATTTTAATATTTATTTAATATAAAGTTTTTGTGACACACTTTACATTAATCCTAACTTATTTAGCTTACTATAAATAATTGTACACTTATAATATGAAGAACTAATATATTAGGCTTTATGAATTTTATATTCATAACACCTTTATTTAAGAAAATAACCATTAACCTTTACTCCATTATTTAAATTATACAATTATAAGTATAATTATCCGATCGTCCTAAGATAACTCCCTCAATCTTTATATTTAGCCGCATCTCAAATATTAATCTAATATATAAATCTCTAACTAATATTCACTTTTATATATATATTGGTTTTCTTCTATTATTCATCACCCATTTTCCATTATCATCTTTCAAGTATTAAATCATTTCATACATTATCATATTATGTAATATATATATATATATGAAAATAGCAAATTTAATTAACATAATCATTTCATTTTCTTCATGTAATGTACATACATTAATTTACCATTTTACTTAAGTGAATTACTCATTTCATTCAATTTACCACCACACAAGGCTTTAGCATTATATTATAATATTAAATAATATAATTTAATTAACCAATATTAATTTCCATAAATAAATTCTCATTCAATTTATGATTCGTTATCACAATCCATTTATGGACAGTTGGAACACCAATTATGATCCTTATTATAATATATTAGTTACTAATACACCAATCCTAAAGTTCAGATTACACGAACTCATCATGAACTGTCTACAGGCCGGCGCGGCCGCTCTGGTCTTAGGCTTGAGGGTGGCGCGGCCGCGCCACCTTAAGTTAGGATGTAGACATGTTATGCTTCAACAAAAACAAAACTTAACTCACAAATCCTTTAACATGCTCCATACATGCTATCTCACTATACTAACCAAAATAAATCTCCAATGACTACATTCTTCAATAATTTAGAGATTAAACTTCAAGTTCAACTCTTCTTTCTTTAATCTATACATTTAACCATACCCCAATATTAGTCAATAAATCTCTAACCAATATTTATCTAAAGATATATTTATTTTCTTCTCTCATCAATAACGTACATATAAACAAGTCCAAACCTTGCACACATCGAGTTTTTAATGGTATTCACTATAGTACACTGAATGGTTTCCCACAAACAACCAACAAATTAGTTTCCGTCTCGTCTATACTATTTTTACAGTGAGTTAGATCGGTTAATAATTCATATATACATCCGCTCTCTGAAGGAATTATTTAGCCCAGCTCCTATACATCCACCATTAAAGGGTACGGTTGCACTGCCATAGATTTAATACTTACTTGTACATATACTCAAGAAATTGGTTATTATCAAGGATATTCAATGTCACCAACTATGATAAAATAATTCTTTAAATTCTTTAATGTTGATAGATAAATCTTATCCATCTTCTTATTAATTCATCTCTACAATTTATAACAATATATATATTATTAGTTCTCAGTAGGCACAATATAGAATTAGAAGGGAGGCGGTTGAATAGATCCTTTTTAATTTCAAATACTTTTCTCGTTTATTTTGTATTGCTCATGAATTAGCATACGAAAAACATAAAAATCTTTTCAAGCACAGCAGAATAAGTAAAAGATCCCTTTCATTGATATATTCGTAATCATACATACATTGTTTTAGAGTTAGTTCGGTTGTAAGCAGTTAAAACATACATAGAAGTTATAGCAGTTAATGTACATAATGTAAATGACATAAGGTAAAAGACACAAGGGGTTTTAAGTGGTTCAGAGACTCAAGCTCCTAATCCACTCTTCTGCTTTCAACTAGCAGGATTTCCACTAAGGAAGGGCAGCACCCTGAATCACTAAGATTCCTTCAAGGCCAGCAGCCTTGGGACTTCAGTTCACTAAGAACTCTTCAAGGCCAGCAGTCTTGGAACTTCTCTAGTTCCCTAGGAACTCTTCAAGCCCAACAGGTTTGCAACTTTTTTTAGTCCCTTCGGACAAGGACCCCTCAGGCCCTAACTTCTTTTTATTGTAGTTGGTGCTGAGCTGTTAAGATGTCTTTAAGCTTGAACATCTTATGTACTTCACAACTTGACATAGTTCTCTTGGCATTCTGCTTTGAGTCTGGACTACATCTTCTTTGGTGCAGCTGATCTTTACTCTTTTCTACTCATCTTCATCTGATGTCAGCTGTGCACCATCACCATCTGGATTTGCTAAGTCTCTGAGCCTTTGGTAGACTTCGTCTGGAACTTAGAAATTCCTGAACCCTTCTTGAATGCTTTGTAGACATGATTCTGCATCTGTTCTATTTTAGACTTTAGTTCATGGTGATTCATAGAGTTGCTCTCTAGATCTTCTTTGTGCTATGTCATTCTTCTGAATGCTATCGTCTTGGCCTTCTCGGCTCTCAGCTTGGCTGCCATCTTCAGTGGCATTCTCATCTTTATTGAGTGAAGCTCTAATCTGTTTAAGTCCTTCTTCAAATCTGCTTCACTTCCACCTATGTAGTTGCACTGTCACTGAGACTTGTTCTCTTAATCTCTGGTGGTACTCGTAGAGTCAACAATAGCATTCCAATAACTCAACGATTCTACAACTTAGCAATCATTATCACTTTTAATATTTAAAGCTCATTCTGATTTATACTCCTTGCCAATCTTCCCATTGGAAAGTAGCCGTTGAAAGCTATTCAAATTGCTTCACAGATCTCGAGTTGTTTGGTGTAGACTGCAGATGTGACATGACATGACTTTCTGACACTGCAGTCTACTGTTTCACCTACCTCGTCAGAGATGTCACTTTGATGTCTCGGGCAGGTCGACGACTTTATTTCCCCCTTCTGATTTCTCGATCAGAGGTTGTCCTTTTGCATCGATGCTCTCAATAAGCTCTTGTTCGAATACCAACCTTTAGATTGAACCGTTGCCAATGCTTCAATCTTCGGATGACCAAACTCTATGATTCTAATGCACATCTTCTTGGACCTGATCGTAGTGTCTAGTTGACGGTAGAGACAACACTACGATCCTAAAGAGTGTTCATTGGATCTGCAATGTAGAACACTTCTTCCTTCTCTTGTACAATGCTTCAACACTTCTGTTTGCTTCGACTGCTCTCAGATACTGATGGCTTGATTCTTTGTTCTGGCCACTTCTGAATAGCAAGACACTTCATATTTATGGCGTGCCGAGCTCGCTTTCTCCTTGTGATCTCTCGTTCACTTATAATCAATGGACTGGCCCAATGCTTAATCACTTTTAGCCTTATTCTTCAGAAGCTAACCAGTATCTCTGTGTACACTCCATCCATTCTTTCTTTGTTTGGTAAACACTACGATCCTGGTTACTTCCAAGATCGTTGTCATCTTATTACTTGACAGTTACTGCACCCTGACTTTCCTTAGTCAGCTATTGAAGTCTTATTATGATCATCTTATGAAAGACTTCGTCTCAAATGCCTTCATAACTCAATATGGATGCTGATTGGATTGATGCTTAGATCTTCTGATAGCTTGCATGCCATTCATTGAGTGCTCTCTGGTTTCCTTCAGTTGGGATGTATCTTTGCAGTATTAACCAGAGGCTTCATTCCTTTGGATATTCTGGGAGTGCTCATTTGTTGAGAATCATATTAGCTCTATGATTCTTCCTTGGCGTTGTGAGCACATCTGTTGAAGTCTCACTTCTATACTCTACGATTCAGCTTTGGCTGTACAGACACTATGACTCTGAGATCAGATCTTGACACTTTACGATTTCTATCGTTGTGCTTGTTGTCTTCATCTGATCTTGTTCAACTATGATCTCTGCCTCTGATATGATTAGTAGACTCTACGACTCTGAGTGTAGTCTACGATTCTTAACATAGCTTTGGCAGATGCTCGGTCGGCTCGTAGGCAGGCTGTCTCTATAATTCTGAACATGACTTCCTCAGCAGATTACAGAATATAGTGATTGCCAGCATGTCGGTAGACTTTGTAATGGGGATGGTCATTTGTGATTTCCCAAATTCGGGTATCTTCCAACCCGACATATGGTGCTACACGGTACTCATAACTATACAGACATTCCATTGAACTACAATATAATGAATATAATTACTATCTTTTATTACAATCAAAGTGTAATCCTTCCCTAGGTTCATAAACCGATTACATTGTTCATTGTTCGTAATGTATAATACATACAAACATACTAATCTATTACATGATGGTTAAGTATCCATCTTAGCTTTACCCTTATCTCTCTTAGCATTCTCAGTACGTTCATCCTTAACTGCAATCATATAATTCACGCAAGAAGTGAGCATAACAAGCTCAGCAAGTTTTAACAAAGGATAACAGTAATACCACTTTCGTGAATTATATTACAATTCATGCATAAATGAACAAATAGTTATGAAGTATTATGAAATAATAATACTTTAACAATCCATATCATCAATTCCCAAAGTATAGAGTAGATTAGGAATTCTGAACCGGTCGATAGACCATGAACAATATCTTTCTGTTTTCATACTTGAAAAGGATATCACAACACTAAGGCTGTATATCCGCATTACTTACGAGCACTTCTAGGTGATCAACCTATAGTACTCTATGTTGATCAACACTCATTCGTTAAATGTATTTATGTTTAAGTTTTGGCAAACTCGCGTGCCCATCGAATAATCGATGAAAAATACTTTTGTTTGTTTCATAGACAAACTTTACCTTCAAATCCGTACCAATTACTTGGCATAGGATAGCGTTAAAATTTCTATATAGAAAGATATAAATATCAATCAATCTATATCTTACGAATAGTCTAGCCGAGTTAAAACTGACATTGACCCTTTCTTTAAAACCAGTCGTGCAATTCAGTACAATGAATCACATAAAACTTGACTAACATGAAATTTAGACAAGCATTAAGAAAACTTTCCTTTCAGCGTCTTCAAATAACTTAATCGACTGACCATAGCCTTTACAGAATCTACATGATATATTCACACAGCACACTTTAATTAGCTATCAAACAATTATTCACATTGTTCCTTCCAACTTCTTTCTCTTTTATGTCCTTATTAACTTAATTCATTTAATAAAGTCAATCCGACTCATTACCCTTCGTCCCGGATTATTAACCAACTTACGTTATTTACCGGACTCGATCATCATTGGTGAAGTACCAATGTGGTTCACCGACTAGGGTTCATTGATAACACTTTGTGTTCTTCATTCATAAGTTAATAACATGCCTTTAATTCCTAAGTTTCAATACTATATACCTTAGTATAGTTAGTATAGAAATAGTTTTAATACACTTATGAAGTGCATAAACTTAACTAAGATAGGTCTTTGAACAATCACAGTTCAAACCTAAGTAATCTAAGTCATCTCTATACAAGACTGGCGCTGCGACGCCAGTTTCCAGTACCCAGGTCCCGGTCTCGGCGCTACGGTGCGAGACTTCCTTATACCAGTGGCGCTGCGGCGCCACTTTCCAGTAGCCAATAACACTGTACCGGCGCTGCGGCGCGGCACTTAAAGCACTGTCTGGCGCCGCGGCGCCAGACCTCAGCACCAGAAAATTTTTTAACATATAAAATTTTGGTGAGTTTCTCGGATCCATAACTTCTTCGTTAAAAGTCCGATTTGGTCCGTTCAAAAGCCTACACATCATAAATGACATACTCTATGCGTTCATATAAGAATTCAACATTTTTGAATCTGTTAACTCAAAATTCACTATTGAGTTCATTTTTTAAGCGTCCGTAAACGTTAATGAGCATTCAATGCTCGTTTTCTTTGTTTTAAGTTGAAATCCGACGATTCTTAAGTCCAAAACTCTTAAATACCCTATCTCACGTGTTGACATTGAAAAATAATGTTTTCAAGTCTCACGAAAACTTTCGACTACCAATCCGGAATTTTAACGTTTTCGACTTTTAATTTCTATTTCTGGGAAATTCGCCATAACTTCGTTACTAACGTTCTCTAAGCCAAATTACATGGAATAATCCAAGGACTTCATATCTACATCCTAACTAAGCAAGATGCACATATTTAAGTATTGATGGAGTTTAATTGTTCATCAACAATCAATTTCAACAATCAATATTTTCATGATTTAAAACTATATCAACCCTTATGATTTCTATGATTCCATGACTTACAAAGATTGAATCTATAATAAGTTATCCTTATTCCACCATACTAGACATACACCACCCATTTATGATTCTTTATATATAAAAGAAATCAAAAGAGATGGATCTACCATTAAAGACTATTACCTTAAAGAACTCTTGGGTATTCTTAACAAACTCTAAAACAAAGCTTCAAAGTATATGATTTGGTTGAGTCTAGCTCATTCTCTCTCTCAAAATATAGGTTGGTAATTTGAAAAACTCTTAAAAGATCAATCCTAGCTTTCTATTTATAGGTAAATGAAATGGAGGGCAATCTAGTCATTACACCACCACCTCCTTACTATTCTATACTTTGTCACCAAGTAAAATACTTGGTGACCAAGTGATTTGCTTGTTGTGCACCCCAAGTGGCCAGCCCACCATGCCCATGGGTCATCCCCATGGGTTGACCCATGGGTTTTACCCATTCGGTGACCCACCGATTCGATCCACGGTTCGGTTTTCTTGAATTGGGCTTAATCAAACTAATATTGGGCTTTAGCTTGGGCTTACTCATTTATTCCTTGGGCTTACTCATTCATTCCTTGGGCTTGCTCATTCAATTATTTGGGCTAAACATAATCCAATTCAAATGAATTAAGTCTTAACCTAATTCCATAATATGAATCATATTCTATACGTATAATTCACGTATTCTCTCTGTATAATACTCGTATGATAATTGTATTGTACTTCGTATTAACTCTTCGTATTATACATAGATACTAGATAATATCATTCTTGCATAACACATGCTTTAACAATAACGCAATTCCTTCCACTACAAGAAAATGGTCTATCAGCGACCGCCTATCAGTGACCACTGTCAGTCGCAGATAACTATCAGTGACCGACTATAGTCGCTGATAGTCGTCGTATAAAATCTGGTCACTGATTTGTACACTAGCGACCACTATTAGCAACCGATATATCTACGACCACTAGTAGCGATCGAATTCTTCATTTCGGTCGCTGATCTGAGTCAGCATGGCTCAGGTCCAAAGGCTGACGTGGTCCATGTGTCCACGACTGCAATCAGCGACCGCATGTGGTCGCTGATACCCTTAGATGTTTCACGGTCGCTAATGAATATCAGCGACCGCATGCGGTAGCTGATTTGAAAAACTAAAAAACCAAATTTTTGTTGTTTATCAGAATTCCCAAAAAACCTGTACCTATTTTGTACCTGCTTTATCCCAACACACATACACAATAATGTAAACATCTTGCACAATAATGTAAACATCAATCATCCACCGACACATACACCAAACTACTATAAAACTATATAAACCTTTAAACTAATATGAATTGAATAAATATAAACAAATCTAATGTTTAAGTAACATGAATGAATATAAAAGTACAAAATTCTCAAAAAACTACAAAACACAGCTGTATCGATCGTCAAGCATCAGCGTCTTGATTAGCTTCTCCTTGATCACCCTATAATTAACAAAATAGTAAAACAAGTTACAAATATATACTAACTATGTTAATATTGGTATATTACGATAATATATACAACAAATTGATTTTATACCTAGTCGCCATCCCCATGTTGTGATGCTGATGCTGCCGCTACTACTTCAGCTAACTCCTCAGGACTCAGAACCCCCAGATGCCTGCCCAGTATCTTCAGAAGATCTCGATCTTGACATATAGCTCTCACACAGTTAGCCAGAGTATGAACAGTTGGATGACTTGATGATTGTGTAGACTGGGTAGAAGAGCAGCCTGAACCACTAAAGGATGGGCGTCGTCGTTGCCCTTGACCTTTAATGTAGTTCTTCTTCACAACAGACGCCCTCTCCCACAACTCTTGATCAATAGGCGGACGTGGGGTGCCTTCAGGATAACGCTCATTCAATAAACGCTTATAAGTATCCTGTCATCATGTAAACAATTAAATAGTTAAAAATAAATTAATTCTGTAAGCATTGATAAACAAGATCAAGTTGTTAAAATTTATTACCGCTATCTAGATAGCATCAGGCAGACCATCACGGGTGGCCACGTACACATCCAGTCAATGGATAGGCTGACCTTGAGACAGAGACTCCTATAAAAAAATAGCACAATATTACTAAGTTAAAATGTGATATATTTTCTACAATTCATGATTGTAAACATATTAAAACTTGTAAATATGTACCCTAGCAGAGAAATGCTGCAACTGTGAAATACTGCGGCCCTTGTATGTCCCTTTAGCCTTTTCGCCATCGGGAACACCCGAGGATCTGTTGGTGGCTGCAGTCTTTCGTCTTTTCACCCAGCTCTCAGCTCTCCATTGGGCACACATCTCAGCCCATATGGACTGGGTGCACCACCAGGGACTATGCTCATGCATGTAATCCTCTCCCTGGCCTGGATGGTCGATCTCGGCATTGTGAAGGGCTTTTTGTCTTTCTTTGTTCAAATTATCTTTGGTGCGGACCGCGCACTTCTGCTAGAATAATGTTTGTATCACTGAAGCCTACGCGTCCTCCCATCTATACCGTTTCTTCAAATAAAACAACAATACTAACATTACTAAATAATTATCCTTTGAATATTATATTATCTGTCATAATTAAAAAAAAACATACCTAAAATTCAGCCCAAATAGCATCCTTGCGGGCGATAGGTGTGCTTGCCCATGTAATCACATGTGTAAGCCAATTCTGTAAACACAGCTGTGATATGCACTTGACGATCTTATTATCTAAAAAATTAGTATAATATGAAACAATTTACATCAACGATAAGTAGATATATTAAAGCAATTTACATCTAAGTTATAATACTTATGAACATTTTTCAAACTTATACTTATAATACTTAAAAAAAATCGCCAGTCTCCCCTACAATATAGACTAGCCACATGCACGACGACATGCATATATGGACATTTCTAGGCACCCAAGACACAAACAATAACGATTGAATGCAAATTAAAGCAGTAAAATATTCAGACCCATATATATTACCAATATAATATCAATCAAAACATTACCAATATACAATTATACATGAATTTTAGTTTTCAAAAACATACATTATAAATGAATTTTATAATTAACATCAATTAGCATATTAACATCAATTTACATCAACGATAAGTAGATATATTAAAGATATTTACATCTATGTTCTATATATCTTGTATAAATGGAATCTTAAATGCTTATATATAAATGATATATGCGAGACGTACGTGCTATTCGGAGGAGGGCGAATTTGAATAAGAATCCTATCATCCGGATTAGTAGGGGCCTTGGGCACATGATTAAGCTCCCTACCCTCGTCTAACAACTTAAAGAAGTCTTTGGCATCAGAATTCATAGGTTGCTCTCTGCCTTGTTCCTAATCAAAATCTGGCCCTGCAATATCATGAACCATTTCATTCATACGATGAGTACTACTGCCCGAATTGTGTACTTCTGTGATGCCACCATCTCTTCTCTGCCCATGTGTCCACCAGCATTCTTCGTAATTTTTCATGAACCCAGAAACAAGTAAATGATAGTTTACCATGTCTTTGTCTATATAATTTACATTCTTACACTTCAAATATGGACATCGTATCTGCGACTTACCATTTATACATTCTGGGTGACTATACGCATACTCCAAAAACACTTGGCAACCAACTCTAAATTCAGCTGTAGCTCCTATCCGGGCACTTGACTTTTGTCGTGCCATCCAACTATGGTCTGAATAGAGGTCCATGATTCCACGGTACCTACTACGGACAACATTATAAATGTTAACATATGACTTGAGCATACCTGTAACCATATGACTTGAGCATACTTGTAAGCATGCATATGATTAATATTTAAGCATACTTATAAGCATATGAGTTGAGCATACTTGTAACCATATGACTTGAGCATACTTGTAAGCATCCGTTGAGGGTGCAAATGAAACCATATGAGAATTAAAGCCCAGGTCTAGATTTAAAGCCCAAGTCTAGATTTCAACTCAAATAAACCTTCCCTCTCATCTCTCGTCTCAGGGTAAGGCAAGGAATTCAACCCCTAACCAAAACGTATTACTAAAAAAATGCAGGGAACAACTCGTTCCTTTCCCCATGTTCTTGAAAGCTAAAAGCAATGTACTCTTTTATAAGTAATAAATCAACTGAGTCATTAATCGTAGGCATGCCAAATCTTGACCTGATTTGATTTGTTCCAGTCTAATTATTGAATTAGAGTTCTAGCTCCTTTTATCCAATCATCCAGGATGTGTTTCGTTGGATCAATATCATAAAATAAATGGGTCAAATCATAGATCTAATTTTATTTTATCTAGAAAAAAAGTTTGTTTTATTTCCCATCATATTTACTTTATCTCTCCTCCATGTCTAAATATGAAGAACACTCCCTTGTCAAAAGAAATTTTAGAGTCTAAAATAACTTACTATACTACTATTAGTAACTCTACTACTGCCTCTTTTTTTAGTAACATAAATGAAAATTAATATTTGTTGTTAAAAATTTGTTTCCAACCCATAAATAAAAAATATTAAATATTAAATATATCTACAAAGGCTACTTAGTCCTAACAATAATAGAAAACAAAACTAAAACCTTTTGAACCAATAATATATAATGTAAACTTACTGTAATACTCGATAGTAATTTGTTCTACTAAAATAAGAAAGTCTGTGAATTTAAAATGCAGCAATCAATAGTTCAATCCGTAAATGGGTATATTTGTTAAAGTGTTTTCTAAAGCTGTTAATTAAATACAACACTATAGTAACTAGAGACTGCAAATATAAAAATTACATAACGTTAGAACAACATGTGGGTATTTTTATTTTTTTCTTTTCTCTAAAACAAATTAATTATGACGTTACTAAGAAAACTCTACTATAATTACTTGAATCAAAAAATTAAAATTATGAAGTTAAAAATTTACTTGTAAATTTTAAAAAAATTACTATGTCAAAGTATGTCTCACTAAAAAAGTGGAGAATGAATAATAAAAAAGGTTTTAGAGAGACGATGTGAAATTCTTTCATGACTTGATATCAGTTTATGAATATATTATATAAATTAATATAATTTGATAGATATAAAAAGAAAAAATAAGTTTTAAATGGATCGATTTGGATTAAGTGGATCATGGGGGGTCTACTACATAATGAATCAAATTATTGATCTATTATCACATTTGGTGATCCATATCAAATCAGATTATAATTTGCTCATTCGAGTTATTTAACCCATTGACAAGCCTAAACTTTACTGTGTTCAAATGTTATCTGAAACAGTTTACTTGAACAAGTGAAAGAAAATAATAAAAAAGCAGTTACTAATTTGGACCTTGTAACTTTCTCTATGACACCCTGCCTAGTTGGTAGAGAAAACCAAGGAAGTACAACATAATAACACATGTTTTATTATTATAACTAGTATTTACAACAAAGTTAAATTATATTTCTAGGGCGGAAGGAGGACAACATAGTAACACATTTTACTATTATAATTAGAAACTACAACAATCCTCAACGGATAATAGAATGAACTTATTGGATAAAATAACAATATAATTGCATGACCTATATCTTCAATACATAAAACTTACACATAGAGTAAAAAAATTATTGCAATGTTAGGGTGCAAATGAAACTAAAAATCATCTCCAGTTTTATTTCAATACATAAAACTTACACAGAGTGCAAATGAAACCAAAAACCATCTCCAGTTTCTTTTCCACAACACAAAGGCTTGACCAACTACAAATTACACAGAGACATCAAAACTAGAAAACTATAAAAATTATTGCAATGTTAGGGTTATTATGCTGAAAACTATATAATACCCAATTCAGATATCTACATAACACCCAATTCAGAAATCTATATATCACATTCAACATTAATCTTCAAATTTAGAAAACTATAAAAATTATTGCAGTTAGGGTTACCTGTGGGCGACGGTGATAATGGCAGCTAATTCTTCTCCTCCTTCTCTTCCCCCTTGCTCCCTCTTCTCTTTATCTGCTCCCTCTTTTTTTTCTTCTGTCTGTGTCTTCGCGAATGACTGATACTGGTTAGATTAAGTTTGATCAGCGACCGCCTTTAGCGACCGCATGTGGTTGCTACATTTTAATGACATGGACTTATCAGCGACCGCATGCGGTTGCTAATGTCAAGTAGTCGCACAAAATCATCGCGCCAACATTTCCTGCCAAATTTTTGGAGGCAAAATTGTGCTAGCGACCGCATGCGATCGCTGATATTGAATAGTGACTGGATATATTTACGGTCGTAGAAGGCGATCACTATTACTAATATCAGCGACCGCATATGCGGTCGCTGATATTATTAGTCGCTGATATACCTTTTTTTCTTGTAGTATTCTATGCGTTTCATTTCCTTCTCGGAAATTAATCTACTAAATCCTTAGGTTTTAAGTTCGCAGGCGAAAAATTCATTTGCCATAAATGAAATATTATTAGATATTTCATCTTATCTCGATATTCTATCATTACACGTTTCTCGAAATTTCAAAATAATTCCTCGAGCAGAAACAGATGAATAATGTTTTTACGAAAATTTCTCGAAAAATATTTATTTTCGTCTTGGAAATTCTAAACAATTAATTCTAGCACGTAGCCAGATTACTAACCATATAAGCACATCCTAGGTCATAGAACGACCTACACATAGCTTACTCACCAAATAAATCAATTAAATTCATTTAATCCACATAATCAAATAAAAATTTAATTATCATAGAAATCTGATTTTTCTCCGGTGTTACATCGTTGATCATCATGGTTGCAAACTTTTTTACCCTTGGGAAATTTTGTGACACCAGCTCAAGATTTGGAAATTGAGAGTAGCACCAGCTGAAGTAGCTCTCATCTTTATCAGTATGTGCCTTTAACCACGACATTCACGGGAAAAATCATCTCATCAGAAGATCTTCAGAGTTATACAGTATTGTTGTGCAATCTAACTCCATATTTTTCCAGTTATGAAGCACTTCATCTGTAGTCATTCTTACAACTCGAAGTTATTCATTTTCATGACTTACCCATCTTGCTGCTGGTTCAGCTGGTGGTTTATCAAAAACTTCCACCACTATTCTTCTGCTAATTCTTCTGGTTCCTATGATTCCTGATATGCAGAATCAGAATCTTTCTCCATTTCTTCTCTTTTGGAGCCTGAATCATTCTGATCAGATTCATCTGTGAATCTTTCTTGTTGGTTTTCATTTTCAGAACCTTCTTCAGCAATATCTTCCTTGGATTCATCCTCTTCATCACTAGTCCCACCTTCATCACTTTCTTCCTTTGATTCAGATTCATCACCACTTACTTCAATGACTGCAGTAAAGTGATCACTTTTCTTGTTGGAGGAAAATTTAGCCAATAGTTTGTAGCTCTTCCTTCTCCTTGGAGGTTCATCTATGGGAGAGTCAGACTTTTCTTTCTCTTTAGACTCTGAGGCCTTTAGATCATCAGACCAACTTCCTTGAGGTTCAGCATTGGCAGGGACATGTATTTCTTCTTCGGACTCATCATCTTTTGAACCATCATGAGGGCTTGTTGGAGCATTTTCATTTGGAGATTTAGATGGGTCATCTTCTAGCTTTTCTTCATCATCAGAGTGAGTATTCTGAGAGTTAGCTATAGGGCTTACATATTCTTCTTCATCAGTAGGGTTTACATTTTCTTCCATGAATTCAATTCCACCTTCATCTTTGGATTTGTTCTTTGGGGACTCATTCTTGTCATCATAAGTTCCCTTTTCTTCTTCTGACTCTACCACCTTAGCTTTCTTCTTTGATGGCCCTTGAAGCAGTCTGTTACTTCTTCTCTTTGTGGTTTATGGTGCAATTAAGATCTTTTCACCTTCATCTTTGTCTTCAGTGGAGAGACTCTTTGGTGGAGCTTCTATTTTCTTCACACTCCTAGATCTCTTCCTTACTGGTGTGGCTGCTACTGGTACAGAGTTACCAAACTTAGAGCTTTCCACCTCTTTCGCCTTCCTCTTCTTTATAGAGACCTTGCTTTTGCTCCCAGTTGTTGTTAACCTCATGTTTTCCTTTGGGTTTTTCTTCTAGTTCACAAACAGTTATGAAGACATTACTTTGTGAACATTCAGAGGCTCTCCCTCATCGTCCTTGATCTTGTTTCCTAGATTTTTCTTCATCACAATACTCAAC
Source organism: Panax japonicus (assembly GCA_020205505.1). Lineage (NCBI taxonomy): Eukaryota > Viridiplantae > Streptophyta > Magnoliopsida > Apiales > Araliaceae > Panax > Panax japonicus. Next base: position 16,868,017 of record CM035112.1, read on the forward strand.
AGTCTTCAATGAAAGACCTTAGTCAGGGGTCTATCTGTTGACTTCTTTAAGTCAGCCCTTTCTACCCATTTGGAGATGTGATCGAACAAGATAGCTCCAAATTTTTTTCGCTTCTTCAGAACCATTGCAGACATAATCTTCAAATGCTGATCAAGCATAGTGTCATGTGCAGTATCCTTAAATAAAATACATTTTCCAACTATCTCAACAAGAAACTCGAATTCCTCATGGAACTCCTTCTTCTTCATGTCCTTCAGACTATGGTTTCTCTGGTACCCCATAATCTCCTTTGCTTACTCAGTGTCGAACTCATCAAGGTTTTTCAGTCCTAGGTCAGGAAAACCTAAGCATTGATTGATATCGGATGATTTCAGCTTTAGAGACTGACCTTTAACCTTGGTAGAAAGAATTCTGGCATTTATAGAAGCATTTGAGTAGAACTCCTTAACTAGTTCAGTATATACTCGAGTGCTTACCTCAAAACATTTTGAGAATCCAGCTTTCTTCACAAGTTCAAGAATGTCTTTGAACTTCTTTTCAGATTTCTTAAATGACTTGGTTCTGATCTGAATACTAGTGATTACTCGTCAATCTTCCATTTGAATGGTTCGAGGAATATGGTAATTTGATTCAAAAAGATTTATGAGAAATAGGTGATTGTGATTTAGGCTCTGGAGGTTTAATTGATTTTGGCTTAGAAGAGGATTCTAGGGTTTGAAAATGGGAGGGAGAGAGGTTCGATAGCTTCTGATAACTATTTGTAAGTTTTGAATTTGTCTTTATGGTAGTTCCCTTTGACTCTGTATAAGCAGTTATGTGTCAACCAACCATTGGTTGCACGATGTCCAATAATGAACTGTAACTCCCCATAACCTTTTTGGTTTTATACTCCTTTTAAGAGAATAAGCATTACTGATGTGGATTTACCGTTGACCATTTTAGTTCGTAGAGTAGCATGGTAAGGTAACTATGGACTCTACGTTTTCCATTGTTGACTCAATGATCAACTTTTGAGAGATGCTGCAGTGAATGGTTTTGACACTAATCCTCATCTTGAAACTGTATAGCTTGACCATTGATGTACCCTAAGCCAGTTTGGGCACTTAAGTTCTGAGGTGTGTATGCATGAAGTCTTTCCAAGATGTATTCGAACATATCTCCTCAAAATCTGAATGGTTGAGCAATTATCCCATTCTTCCAAGCTCCTCATGAGCTAGAGTATCCTTTGGTAAGAATGCAATCATTGAGTTTGCTTTTACGATCGCTGAGGTTTCACTATGATCGTTGAGGTTACATCACGATTATTGAGTTCTCTTCAAACTCTACTCCTCGATCATTGACTGTCTTGGTGCTTGAGATGAGCTTAATCAAGCAATGCTTCTGGGTTAAGGTAACTCAGGAAGGGCCAACCACTTAGAGTGAGCTAAGGGTCAGGTTTGTCCCTGAGGTACTTTCCAGATGAAATACTTTAGACGTGATCTGCACTGATATCTCATTTGACCTTTTCTGTTGGGGAGGTCCTCTACCAACTTTATACAATTGCATTTGCTGTAATCATGGTGTCTTCCTGCTCTTACACTACGATCAGGTGTTTGATCGTAGGCGCTCCACGATTTTGAGTTGGGTGGCTGAAAGGTTATCAGTATTACATTTTGAGATGTTACTACTGACAATGGATCTTTATTTGGTTCATCAGCCACAAAGTTTTGGGACTCTGTAGCTGGTACACTGCTTCATAGTATATCTCAATGTTGTTATTTCTTAACAGATCACTACTTCCCATGTTTATGATATCTTCTCAATGAGGTGTGATTTCCTTTTCTTCATGTGCATTAGGAAGCATCCCTACATTTCTCCTTCTGACTGGAATCACCACTGACAGTCAAGTCTATTTACATCGTAGATATGAATATCTCCAGGACTGATCATTCTACGATCATTTGACATCACTACAAACGTAGTCTTCTTTTTCAGCTTGTGCTCATAGAGTTCTGCTCCTGAAATGAGTTCCTCATGTTTGATGCTCGATGATTCTATATGGTGAGCTTCCTTGAGGATTCTTCTCTTATGTCATGCTTTGAATGATAGAGCATCTAAGACCCTTTTACATCTTTGGTTGAATGACTTGCTTCCTTATAAGGATTGGCAACAATGTGAGTTTCATTCAGATTAGCTTAGCAAGTCTTCCAGGATAGGCTTTGACATATAGGAGTCTTATCAGAATCATTTCTGAACAGTTTTAAGCCTTCTGCTGGTTGAATTTTCTTGACTAAAGTCTTCTGCTTCAGCATTCCTTAGTGTGGCCAGATAGACCAGGTACCTACAGGTTATAAATTTCTATTTTTGGTACCCATGGTTAAATGGGTCCTGCTAGGTTAGTTTTCTAAACCCCTGTTCCTCATATTTTTGGATAATCATTATATTGATCACCAACAGTCATATTCATACATGTAACTAATTTAGATAATACATTTTGAGATGCATGATGGTGAGTGTGTGTGAGATTTGCTATTTTAATAAAACACTCTTTTTCTTTGATGGTTTCATCATTTGCTAGGTTATGTTCACAGGGTTTAAATGTTCATAGAGTGAGAATCAACTCTACGATTTATTTGTATCTGGTTGGTTCATGGAGGTGATCAGTTTCTACGAATCTTCAAGATGCTCTTGTAGAACTGATCATACTCTGTGTGTTATTAAACACTTAGACCATAGGTTGTACATACATATTAACCCATCAGCAAAGATTACTTCACACAAAATTAATTTAACATGTGATGCTCTTATTACCCATTTCAGATTTCTTTCAAGATGTCATCTTCATCCTAAAACTTGGATGGAGAGAAAGTTTATAGGCATTTGAGTTTCCACTCTCAGTGTACTTTCCCTCTTCATCTTTTTAGTTAGATTATGATTCATTGAAAGAATACTGTTATAGTTCATAAGGAGGTGCAATCATGTTGTATATATTTATATTAGTGAGGAACCGTACCTTTTTACTGTCAGTTTCTTAACAGTCATTTATCTTAGATATATTGAGGTTAGGTATTGATGTGCATAGTTTCTCATTAGCTCCTGACAGCTTGTTGCTCCAGTTGACCTTCAATCAATCAGTCGTGGTCTTGAAGATGCAAGCTAAGAGAATCTCAGCATCTTTAATTCTTAGACATCCTTGAGTTCACAAGGTTTACATCCAGCTGCTGGTTGGCTAAACACATGTTTGAGAAGTTCTTCTTTCTTCTCTGGATAAGCATTTCTTAGCATGTATCGCCTTTTCATCTTTTCAGGCTGGTGGATGTTTGACTCTTTTTTGTTGATGTCTCTTGAGCTTTTTAGCCTGGTCTTCAGACTACAAGATTGATCGCGAGAAAGGATTGGTCTTGGTGATATGTCAATCAAGACCATGGACCAATCTGAGCAGCTTCAAGTGTATATACACATTTACCTGTACACAATATTTCCAACGTGTGAGCTCATCTGCATATAACAAGTGACTTACAACTAAACTAAGTTTAGAACAATGTTTGTGCCTAGGATCAGACTCAAAGCGATAAGCTTTTGAATAGCATAAGAACATGCTCTGATACCATTTGTTAGTTGCCAGTAGGCACAATATAGATCTAGAAGGGAGAGGGGTTTGAATAGATCCTTTTTAATTCCAAATACTTTTCTCGTTTATTTTGTATTGCTCATGAATTAGTATATGACAAACATAAGAATCTTTTCAAGCACATCGGAATAAGTAAAAGATCCCCTTCATTGATATATTCTTAATCATACATATATTGTTCTTAGAATTAGTTCGATTGTAAGCAGTTAAAACATACATAGCAGTTATAGCAGTTAATGTACATAATGTAAATAACATATGGTAAAAGACACAAGGGGTTTTAAGTAGTTCAGAGACTCAAGCTCCTAATCCACTCTTCTTCTTTCAACTAGAAGGATTTCCACTAAGGAATAGAAGAACCCTGAATCACTAAGATTCCTTCAAGGCCAGCAGCCTTGGGACTTTAGTTCACTAAGAACTCTTCAAGGCCAGCAGCCTTGGAAGTTCTCTAGTTCCCTAGGAACTCTTCAAGCCCAGCAGGCTTGGAACTTCATTTAGTTCCTTCGGATAAGGACCCCTCAAGCCCTGGCTTCTTGTTGTTGTAGTTGTTGTTGTTGTTGTTGTTGTTGTTGGTGCTGAGCTGCTAAGATGTCTTTAAGCTTGAACATCTTATGTACTTAGCAGCTTAACGTAGTCCTCTTGGCATTCTGCTTTGAGTGTGGACTACATCTTCTTTGGTGCAGCTGATCTTTACTCTTTTCTGCTCATCTTCATCTGATGTCAGCTGTGCACCATCACCATCTGGATTTGCTAAATCTATGAGCCTTTGGTAGAATTTGTCTGGCACTTAGCAATTCCTGAACCCTTCTTGAATGCTTTGTAGACATGATTCTGCATCTATTCTGTTTCAGCCTTTGGTTCATGGTGATTCGTAGAGTGGCTCTTTAGATCTTCTTTGTGCTCTGCCACTCTTCTGAATGCTATCTTCTTGGCCTTCTCGGCTCTCATCTTGGCTGCCATCTTTAGCGGAATTCTCATTTTTGTTGAGTGAAGCTCTAATCTGTTTAAGTCCTTCTTCAAAGCTGCTTCACTTCCACCTATGCAGTCTCACTATCACTGAGACTTGTTCTCTTAATCTCTGGTGGAACGCGTAGAGTAAACAATAGCATTCAAACAACTCAACAATTCTGTAACTTAGCAATCATCAACACTTTTGATCTTTGAAGCTCATTCTGATTTATACTCCTTGCAAATCTTCCCGTTGGAAAGTAGCCGTTGAAAGCTATTCAAATTGCATCACAGATCTCGAGTTGTTTGGTGTAGACTGCAGATGTGACATGACATGACTTTCTGACACTGCAGTCTACTTTTTCACCTACCTTGTCAGAGATGTCACTTTGATGTCTCGGGCAGGTCGACAACTTTATTTCCCCCTTCTGATTTCTTAATTAGAGGTTGTCCTTTTGCATCGATGCTCTCAATAAGCTCTTGCTCGAATACCAACCTTTAGATTAAACTGTTGCCAATGCTTCAATCTTTGGATGACCGAACTCTACAATTCTGATGCACATCTTCTTGGACTTGATCGTAATGTCTAGTTAACGGTAGAGATAACACTACAATCCTAAAGAGTGTTCATTGGATTTGCAATGTAGAACACTTCTTCCTTTTCTTGTACAGTGTTTCAACACTTCTATTTTCTTTGACTGCTCTCAGATACTGATGGCTTGATTCTTTGTTCTGGCCCCTTCTGAATAGCAAGACAGCTCAGATTTGTGGCGTGTCCAACTCGCTTTCTCCTTGTGATCTCCTATTCACTCATCATCAATGGACTGACCCAATGCTTAATCACTTTAGAATTGTTCTTCAGAAGCTGAACAGTATCTCTGTGTACACTCCATTAGTTTTTTCTTTGTTTGGAAAACACTACGATCCTGGTTACTTCCAAGATCGTTGTCATCTTACCACTTGATAGCTACTGCACCTGCTGACTTTCCTTAGTCAGCTACTGAAGTCTTCTTATGATCATCTTGTGAAAGACTTCATCTCGAATGGCTTCACAACTCAATATGGATGCTGATTGGATTGATGCTTAGATCTTCTGATAGCTTGCATGCCATTCGTTGAGTGCTCTCTAGTTTCCTTCAGGTGGGATGTATCTTTGCAGTATTGACCAGAGGCTTCATTCCTTTGGATATTCTGAGAGTGCTCATTTTTTGAGAATCGTATTAGCTCTACAATTCTGCCTTGGCATTGTGAGCACATCTGTTGAAGTCTCAGTTCTACACTCTATGATTCAGCTTTGGCTGTGCAGACACTACAACTCCGAGATCAGATTTTGACACTCTATGATTTCTATCGTTGTACTTGTTGTCTTCATCTGATCTTACTCGACTATGATCTCTTCCTTAGATATGATCAGTAGACTCTACGACTTTGAGTGTAGTCTACGATTCTTAACATAGCTTTGGCAGATGCTCGATCGGCTCGTAGGCAGGCTGTCTCTACGATTCTGAACATGACTTCCTCAGCAGATTACGGCTCCGAGGAAGTTCTCCTCGACACACTACAATCCTTCCTCGTCTCTCCTGACAGTCTACTAACTCCGAGATCTACTATCTTGCAGACTACGATTCTGCCTCGATAGCTCTAGAGTTTTCCTTGACTCTCCTGGAAAACTACGATTGCTGGTGCAATGCTCGACGATCAGACAAGCCTATCTATTACATCATAAGATCAACCTAACATGCTTGATCTTTCTATATTTATAGTCCTTGTACATCATTTCTTTTTAAGGACCTTACAAAGTTGTTTTGCTTATGTAGGATCAACCTAACATATTTGATCAATTCATTCTAAGTCCTTGTACACATGTTTCTATTATCTATCAAAGGACTTTACAGCTTTTCTTAATGTAGGCATACTTGCATATTCATTCATATATATATATATATATATATATATCATAATCAAATTATATGTAAATAGGAATATCATTCACATACTTATTCTTGACATATATTAATGATATACATTTATTAAACATGACATCACTTATTACATAGCTCATATTTCCCTATGTAACACAATACCACATACCTCGTAACACATTTATATATTCTTGTTCGAACCCATCTAATGCTTTAAGAATTTTATCTACTAAATTCTTATTTTAATATTTGCTAAAAATTCGGGTACTTACATCATCTCCCCCTTATAAGGATTCCGTCCTCGGAATCACCGAAACCTCCTCTACTCGGTGCTATTCCAAATATTACATATTCTTTTGTATAATTTTATCCATTTTCTTTTTGGAAGTTTTTTTTTTTTATTATTTGCTCACTTGTATTATACCACATCCTCGTTTCTAAGGAACATTCTACTTACTACTTTCATCATTCAGAAGAATAAGAATCTTCCACGATTTTTCAATAATTGGGAAGTAGTATGAATAACTCAGATTCCACTTTATGCTGAGGGATCACACAAGACCGTGAACTAGTGCTTCAACACAATCCTTCACAGTGTAAACCAGAGTGTTTATCAATCACAAAGACTAAAAACACCCTCCACACATACACTAGGTGGCCAGAATATTGTACCATTACGTTGGGCCGCAACTTAGTGTTTTGTACCATTGTCCCCGAAAACATTTTCCCTTATAGGTTTGTTCACGTCAGCTTTTCCACATCTCAATCCACACCAAACCAATCTGGTTTGGCACAAATACTCAAGAATGCTTGAATTTCACAAATATTTTTCAACAGTCGTCTAGCCGAATCAAATAGCTTAGACTTTTATCAACAACTCGGACATCAATCGAAATAATTTAGTCAACTTAATTGACCTTCTTCATAATTTAAAAGAAAACCAAAAATTCTTTTATGACGTCATGATACCATACCAGATTAGTAGTACGTTGAGGATTTCACCATTATGTGACTTTGTCATATTACATCACACCATAGTGGACTGACGATCTTTCGATCACAACCAACACTTGGTTCTACTGCATTGATGACTCCATCGTTTACCATTTTTATACCATATCAAATGGTGCACATGGTTAGAAATACCTTTTGAAAATTTTCAAATTTTTTTGTCTTAGCCGAAACAATTAGCATATACATATGGATAACAATATTGTTTTTTTAAAAAACATCATTGGTTCAATCACATGATCCAATATTTTTTAAGAAAATAGAAGTGCAAACATCAGCACGAAGTTAATAAATTTTGAAAATCTAGCAGAGCTAGAAGATTCAGAAAATCCATATTTCTCCATCAACTTCAATCTTTACTACATTGCTTCATTCTACCAATCTTCAACACCATCAATGCTCACTATACCAAAATTTCTAATTTTATAACATATATATATATACCCGATATAGTTCATCAAACTTACCACACTTTGGAAATCCAGGAACTCTACATAATCATATGAGTTTAGGAACTTACCCTAGTTAGACCATAGGTGTCCATTCGCTGAGGGTTTCAAAACATACCATATGATCATGAGTCACGAACTTACCATAAGTATGAGTTTTAAGAACTCGTATGTAATTCTATATTCTCTACCGATACCATACCTATCTGTTTTACACCTGAGAAAAGAATCACCTTCTCAATAGGTATATAGCAAATAGCGCGACACATACATTTCAATGATTATCAATGCCAGAAACTAAGTGTTTTTTACACCAAGTACAATTCCCCGCCCATAACAAGGAATCATACAACTCAGCTGCTGACATGTGTCTTCAATTGAAATTCCACCTAACTCTATCTCACACTTAACTTGCTCTTTGCTCGATACGAATTCTACGTATCTCATCATATACAACTCCTCATGAGTTCATATCGTACTATTTCATAGTACATTCTCTTATAGCATCAAGTTATACACACTTAGTCGTTATAGACTATTTATCACTTCATAGCTCAATTCGATCACGTCGTGATCATCAATTTACCTCAGGGTTCTTTCCCTATTATCAACAAAACTCCATCTGAGTTCATTCTTATTATATTTGCCATCTTCATCTTATGGACATCATCTTAACATCTTTATTACCAGAGTTAGGAAACTCCTGAATTTTCATTCTCTAGATACTTCAAGATTCTTCTTTGAATCCTCGCGTATATATATTTTAATCTTTATCTTTCTCTCACTCTCTCAGGTTATAGCCTAAGGTACACTTACCTAAAGTTTATAACCTACAGCTTTGATACCAACATGTGGCGCCCCCAAATCCGGGTCCCTTTGAACCTCAGATTTGGTCCACCGCAATACTACTATCGTCAAACTATTTCTATCTTTTATTCATACCCTAATGAATATTAGTTTGCTTATTACAATTTAGAAAATAAATTCTTTCCATTTTCAGGATCTGTACAATGACCCCAAACTTTTATAAGTTTCAAATCTTGGTCATTTACCATTCCTGTCTTACATCATATTCGATGTTATAAAAATATGCGAAATAATTTAAAAAATTTCAATCTTCTCTGAACAAATCTTTTATTGATCGCTTAACTTGAATCAATTACATATCATTGAATCAAATTATGTTATGATTCTTTCTATCCAAATTTCGATATAAATTTTTACATCTCGATTAGAATTCCTCTATATATCACATAGTACAACTTTACAACTCAACATGTATTACACATCGTAAAAAACTATCATGTACATCTCCTAGAACCTAAACATGGTTCAAAAGCATATATTTAAATAAATAGATCAATCTCCTTCGATACTATTGAACTTTATCAATCCAGTAGCATGTATTCTTTACCGTGAATCCTTAACCTGCAAAAGTGATTATTTGCAAGGGTGAGCTTGACAGCCCAACAATTCTAACAGTTTTCATGCAACACATGGCATATAATAGCATATTCAGTTCATGCATTCATAATCAATTAATATTTACTACGCATGTTACTACTCACATAACAGGCATAGAGATTTACTTCACAAGCATATAATCAAATATCAACTTTCAAATTTCATACATATTTTATATGTTTTTCTTATATATACATCAAAATTTACATAGCATAATATAGCTCAACTAACAATTATCAAATTCATATATCAAATAGGAACTGAAAGACTTGCCCAATTTGTAGTTTATCAACTATGACTTAACTGCTTAAAGCTTATCTGCACTGCGTGTATTCCTACACAGTTATATAATCATGGATTCATACCCATCAGTCATACATTTCATACACTCTTAATATAAGAACAAATATTATTTCCTAACTTGGTTTCATTTTTACTTGAACTTAGGATAACCATGAGACTAGCTCATTCTACTATCATATTTTTCTAAACAATCTTGTCTCATATATTTTACTCCTTAAGGACAACATATAACCATAACTTAAGACCATGCAGTTAACAAATTGCTCTTGGTCACTCTGCAGAATGGCGCAGCTGTGCTGTATTTAAGCTTGGGAGTGGCGCAGTCGCGCTACTCCCAGCCAGAACCAGACTTAGGCTTTTTATTGCCCAACACAATTCCTAGCACGTCATATATTCTGATACGTACCATAAACATACATCAAGTAGGTTATGATATTTCTTCAAGTACACATTTCAAATTATTTAGTTTTGAATTACATAGCTCTTTGTTGAATTATTTACATCAACAAGGCTTAACAACTTCCTTTAACAAAGTTTCAATGGTTATAAGCTTTTAAACCTTATATTGGTACTAACAAACCTTTAATACGCATGTTCAAATGTATCTATCTCAATGAAAAAAACATAACATAGTTCATACTTTTAAAACGTGCTTAAATAACTTATGTCATGCTTGACCGGTTGAGTGCACATATCATTCATGTTCAAAGGCATAAATAACTTTATCATGCTTGCTTATAAGGTTATAATGCAAGTAACACAATGTTCATCAAAGTTAGTTTCTAAAACTTTTAAATTTCTCTTTAAAACACTTACTAAACCGATTTTGACAATCTTTTACGTGCAATACATCTTGGAATTACATTCCTTATCCATCTGCGCACATAACTAGGCCACATTCACATGTTTCCAAGGTTAGAACTTAAAAGACACAAAGTTTGTTAAGTTTCATTTTTAAAACTTCAACTTTTTCTTTCAAAATACTTTAAACCAAGTTATATCAATCTAGTATATGCAAGGTAACTTTAAAACTACATTTCATGTCCGTTGATATGCGAACATAGGGTCCAAGGTCAGAACTCAAAGGAAACCAAATTCATCAACTTCCGTTTCTCAAAAACTTTTAACTTTTCTTTGAAAAATCATTGTTAAAGCATTCCATTATGAGTAAAGTAATCTTAGCCATGTGACATGTCTATTATCATGCATATTCATGTTTTATCACTTATAATAACATATTCCATTGTCGGGAGCACTATACTTGCGTATGTGCTCGTTCGACGCCCTCCGATCGCCTCCTATTACGTAATAGTCACAAAGATGACTATTTTGACCTCTTATAACGACCTCAAATAGAACAATGTAAAGAACAAAAGTTGTAGGTCTGTTTGTCCTGGTTCCGGATCATCTTGAATCACCTCAATCGGAGTTCGTATGAAACAGTTATGGTCGTTTTACCAAAACATGTCGAAGTAGTCATAGTTAGCACACATTGGGCGCGGCCGCGCTCCTTGCTCTCACCATTCTAACAAGTCCACACCATTTCCTAGCCCCAGCTTCATGCCCGCGTGCACGGGTGGCGTGCCCGCGTGTGACTTCACACAGATTACAGTTTTTGACATAACTTTCTCATTTTAAGTCCGAATTATTTGGTTTTCGATTCATTGAACTCGTTAAACTCTTAGAAGCTCATCTACAGATTAATTATAACACTTCAAAAACATTAACTAACCTAAAGATTAATCCAAAACTTATATTCATACTAAATTTTCATGTTTTGACAAATTTAGCAAATTCATTCACTACAAATTCGTTCATAAACCTAATTGGTTCGTTTAACTTTTGTTGTTTTCGTATTTGACTATATTATTAGTATCTAACAACAACTCATATATTATAACAACCCTTAGCCATCAAATTTGTGACTCAAAAGTGACTTTTTCTTGTTATTTCTAAGGAATTTGAAAACTTAGGAATCAAAAGCTTAAGTTAGCATTATTACCTCTTGAATGCTCTAATTTGCTATCTATAGCTCTCTCAATCTCTGATTGCTCTCAATTCTACAAACCTCTCATAACCAAATTCTCAGAGAATTTTTCCAACGGGAAAGAGAAGGAGTTGGCTTTATTTATAGAGGAACCATTGACCAAACAATGGCTTTGTCGAACAATTTAAACCAAAGAGAAGAAGAAGAAGCTAGTGGATGCTCAAGAGTTGGTCACCAACTCCACAATCAGCCATCATCAACTCTACTAATTAATGAATAAGAAATAGGATAGGCCAATGGCCTATTCATACGACAGTTGAAATAGAGTGACACTGATTTTGGGACACAGTTTAAATCCTAACAATATAGCTTAGTTTGGCTCTTTTAATTCCCAAAATGAAATTTTGATGTGTTACAAAATAAAATTAGGGATTATTTATGTACTCACATCATATACTCCATGTACATTAGTCCACATAATATTTTAATTGGGCTAAATATCATTCAGTTGGGTATTCCCAACCCATTACTTCCTATCACACATAATTATCAAAATGATTAATATCAATCATCTATTATCTTTTCATTAATTCTCTTTTAATAATTTCAGTTAAACCTTCAGTCTAGTTTAACTTTAGTACCTAGGCCACACAAGACTCATTTATCTCACTTACTAGAGATATATAATTCAAGCTCATTAACTCTATAATAAAATATTAATGGTCTTAGGCCACGCTTAGCTTTTCCCCAATTCCACATTATTTTAATATTTATTTAATATAAAGTTTGTGTGACACACTTTACATTAATCCTAACTTATTTAGCTTACTATAAATAATTGTACACTTATAATATGAAGAACTAATATACTAGGCTTTATGAATTTTATATTCATAACACCTTTATTTTAGAAAATAATCATTAACCTTTATTCCATTATTTAAATTATACAATTATAAGTATAATTATCCGATCATCCTAAGATAACTTCCTCAATCTTTATATTTAGCCGCATCTCAAATATTAATCTAATATATAAATCTCTAACCAATATTCACTTATATGTATATATATATTGGTTTTCTTCTATTATTCATCACCCATTTTCCATTATCATCTTTCAAGTATTAAATTCTTTCATATATTATTATATTATGTAATATATGAAAATAGCAAATTTAATTAACATAATCATTTCATTTTCTTCATGTAACGTACATACATTAATTTACCATTTTACTTAAGTGAATTACTCCTTTCATTCAATTTACCACCACACAAGGCTTTAGCATTATATTATAATAATAAATAGTATAAGTTAATTAACCAATATTAATTTCCATAAATAAATTCTCATTCAATTTATGATTCGTTATCTCAATCCATTCATGGACAGTTGGAACACCAATTAAGATCCTTATTATAACATATTAGTTACTAATACACCAATCCTAAAGTTCAGATTACACGAACTCATCATGAACTGTCTACAGGCCGACGCGGCTGTTCTGGTCTTAGGCTTGAGAGTGGCACGGCCGCGCCACCTTAAGTTAAGATGCAGACATGTATGCTTCAACAGAAACATAACTTAACTCACAAATCCTTTAACATGCTCCACACATACTATCTCACTATACTAACCAAAATCAATCTCCAATGACTACATTCTTCCATAATTTAGAGATTAAACTTCAAGTTCAACTCTTCTTTCTTTAATCTATACATTTTAACCATACCCCAATATTAGTCAATAAATCTCTAACCAATATTTATCTAAAGATATATTGATTTTCTTCTCTCGTCAACAACGTACATATAAACAAGTCCAAACCTAGCACACATCGAGTTTTTAATGGTATTCAATATAGTACACTGAGTGGTTTCCCACAAACAACCAACAAATTAGTTTCCGTCTCGTCTACACTATTTTCACTGTGAGTTAGATCAGTTAATAATTCATATATACCTCCGCTCTCTGAAAGAATTGTTTAGCCCAGCTCATATACATCCACCATTAAAGGGTATTGTTGAATTGCCATAGACTTAATACTTACTTGTACATATACTCAAGAAATTGGTGGTTATCAATGATATTCAATGTCACCAACTATGATAAAATAAAATTTTAAATTATTTAATGTCGATAGATAAATCTTATCCATCTTCTTATTAATTTATCTCTACAATTTATAAAAATATATATTAATGATATATATTTATTAAACACGACATCACTTATTACATATGTAAGACCCCAGTTTTTATAAATAAAGATGAATTTTCATAATTATTATTTTTGAATATTATGGAATAAATTTGATAAAATATATAGTTGTGGGTAATATTTATAAATTTTGCAAAGTACGCAAGTTGTTATAAAATATTCGTTTGGTCGGGGAATATTCTTTTTGTCGGGGAATATTCGTACGACGGCACAATCATTGGTGGACCCCACAACGGAAGTATTGTCGTACTTAGAAAACGACAAAATTATCTTTCTATAAAATAACGGCGGAGGTGTTACCGTTAAAACTGTTGAACTACTCGGTAGTAAAAGTACAGTAATACGCGTTGTTGCATAGTAGCACACGGTATTAATTATTGATGCTTACGTGAGAAGTCACTCAGCTATACTCAATTATTGCTACAGTAATTGCTGCATCATATCTCTTATATTATTGATTCAATTATTGTCACAGTATCATCTGTATAATATGTTATATTATTTAAACAATAATTGAGACGACAAGTTATAAATGATTAATAATTGTTGAAAGATTAAATATGTGTTGATTAAAAAATAAAATGATTTCTGATAATTTTTATTCAATCCTTGATGTATATAAAGATTCTATTATTAGACGTTTGTGGTAAGTTTAATTATGGGGGGCCATATGTCATCATCAGTCTTTTTCGTAAATAGTAATTACCTTCGTAAATAGTAATTACCTTAGTAAATAATAATTACCTTCGTAAATAGTAATTACCTTCGTAAATAGTAATTACCTTCGTCAATAGTAATTACCTTCGTAAATAGTAAATACTTTCGTAAATAGTAATAAATCTTCTATAAATAGAGGCCTAGGGCTTCATTATTTTTCACGAATTCGCTCAAGCTATAGAGAGAGAAAGTATAGAGAGAATAAGAGAGAAAGAAGAAGAGTATTCGGTTACTACACTACTGCAGTATTCCGTCTCCTAAATAAAGTAAGGGGTGTTATTCTTTCTTCTTGAAGAGAACTTATGTTCATTCTTTGTTATTCTGTTGGAATAACCTGTAAAAGTGGCATACCCTATACATGACCTGTATACGCGGTGTACCCTATACTTGGTGAAATCCTTATGTTATTCCATTCATTATTAATCTGTTGGAATAACCGGTATACGCGGAATACCCTATACTTGGTGACATCCATTTCCTATTCTGTCTTTATATTTCTGTTAGAATATCCTGTCTGTGCTATACGCCGGACCTGGTTCCATCTTTATTATTATTCTGTTGGAACATCCTATCTGTGTGTTTTACATCGGATCTGGTTCCGTCTTTATTATTATTCTGTTGGAATATCCTGTCTGTGCGTTTTACGCCGGACCTGGTTCCATTATTTATTATTCTGTTGGAACATCCTGTCGGTGTGAATTTCACCTGACCTGGTTCCGTTATTATTATTCTGCTGGAATAACCTGTCTGTGCGGTCTATCGCATGCATGGTGATTTCTTTTGTTATTCCATTCTTTATTATACTCAGTTGGATAAAACTTTGACTTCTATACTCCATGAAATTAGTGGAATATCCTTAATATTTGCGCTTCATCCAGTATCCTTTCATGAAAATATTCTTCTGATCATTCTTGAATTTTACACCACAAAACAGTATCGTGTTGAAAATTTGGACGTTTATAATTTCTGGATAAAATAATTCTTGAACTTGTTTTATTGAATTTTTATATCATTGTCATCATCCTCATGTTTATATTTTGTTGAAAGTCATCTGTGGCCTGTAGTGCATAGATGGACTTGGTATGATTATGACCAGGGATTATTCGGTGTAATCATGACCGTAATATTACAAATGATGTAAAAATTAAATATCCTCATTGGCCCGTAGTGCATTGATGGACAGTTGTTGGCATGATCATGACCATTAATGAATACACAAATATTCTTGGCCGTAGTGCATGAATAATTGTGGTCGTGATACTAAAGAATATCCTTGGCCGTAGTGCGGGGGTGATTCGATGATGTGGAATATTTATTAAGCTGAGTCTCAGTTATAACGATGATGAAAAACCTTTTAAAACATAAAAGATAGTAGATTTTATTTTCTACTTGACTCTTTTAATGGATTACTAGTTCCGCTGTAGTTAAACTTGATATTTATTGTATTTTATCAGTTTAACACTGTTGAAGGCTAATGATAATTTATTCTGCATTATCTTAGTCATAATATTTCTTACTGGGCTAGTTGAGCTCACCCTTTCTTTCACTGTTCTCTTCAGGAAATGAGAATATAGCTGGGACGAGTCGGGGAACGGAGTGATGGACCAGAGAATAGTATTAGTAGTCCTCACTATTCTGTTAAATAGTGTGACAATAATTGTATTGAGGACTCCTTTTGAGTTTGTATGATCTCTAGTGGATATTTATTGTATTCAAACTCACAGTTGTATTTTGTCGTATTATACACGACAGTGGTTTTAGTAAGTTGTATTTGAATTCTGTACCATGTATCTGACGACTCAAGATGGGTGATGTATACCTAATTTTGGGGGCGTCACAGTTGGTATCAGAGCTTAGGGATATGATCCCTGGCTAAGATGTGAGAATAGTACTAGGAGGGGAGAGACGGGGAATTCCTTCGCTAGTATGACCTACCTAAGTTTATGTGCTATTTTATTGGTCGGTCAGAATATAGGGATAATATGTTACATGTCAATTAACCTTTTGTTTTGTGGCAGTATCTGAAAATGACATCTGAGAATGTTTAGAATAGCAATGGAGCACAGGCGATCGTTGATTCACCACATATCAATAATCAAGATAATGTGCATCAGGAAGGCGAAAATCCTCATGCAAACAACAACACTGACCAAATGACGAATGATCAAATGTTCAGAGGTTTTATGCAATTTATGCAACAGCAGGCGAGAGCAACTCCTGTCCAAAACGTAGATGGAAACGCGGGAAACTCTCGGGTGGTCACCGCTAAACAATTCAAGGAGCTGGGACCACCAGAGTTTAAGGGAGAGCCAAAACCACTTATGGCGGAAACATGGATAAAGCAGATGACCAAGATATTTGATGTCTTGGGATGCTCCGAGGAGCAAAAGGTTCCCTTTGCCGCCTTTATGTTGCGCGGAGAGGCAGATTACTGGTGGGAATCGGTAAAACGTACTCAACCTGCTGTACTGAAGATATCTTGGGAGAAGTTCCAGGAGCTGTTCAATGACAAATACTTTCCCGAAAGTATTCGCCACATGAAGGAGGTGGAGTTTATTAAGTTGGAACAAAATAATATGACCGTGTCGCAATACGAGGAAAAATTTGCAGAGTTATCACGGTTTGCGTCCCACTTAGTGGATAATGAAGAGAGAATGGCGCGAATGTTTTTAAGAGGTTTGAAGCCGGAGATACGTCAGCATCTTATTTCTCATAAACTGTGTTTGTATTCTGATGTTGTAAATAGGGCTCAGTTAGTGGAGCGCGATAACGAGTCAACTCAACTAAAAGAGAGCGGCCGACAAAATTATAATACCAGCGAGAGTGGTCATCGAAGCGGTGACAACAAGCGTGGAGGGAATCAGCAAGCCAGAAATGGTAACCACTTCGGTGGTAATCAGGGCCAAAACAATAAGAATGGGCATTTCAAGAAGAGGAGATTCAACAATGATGGAAAGACGTCAGCACCAGCACCCGTTGTTAAGGAAGGAGAAAGACCACCAATCATATGCTTCAAATGCGGAGGGGAGGGACACATCAGTCCAAATTGCGCGATGCCGTCCAAAGCATGTTATAATTGTGGAAGAGAAGGTCACTTAGCCCGATTTTGTCGTTTACCAAAGACAAATTCAGCTAGGATGGAGGCACCAAAGGCCGTCCCAGAAAGGTCAAAGCCGGTAGTGAAAGGGAGAGCGTTTGTTGTGACCTCCCAGAAAGCAAGGAACCCAAATGAGGTCATCACGGGTAAGCTTATCATAAACTCTAAAGAAGTCTATACTTTATTTGATACCGGTTCTACCCATTCTTTTATTTCTTCTACTTGCGCTCATCGATTAAATTTGACTCCGGAGAAATTAGACTTTGACTTATCTGTGGAAACTCCGTTGGGAGAAACCTTCATTACATCCACTGTTTATAAGTCTTGTTTGGTTCAAATCGGTACCCTCACATTACCTGTAGATCTTATTTAATTGAAAATACTTGCATTTGACGTGATTCTAGGAATTGATTGGTTAACTACTCATCATGCAAAAATTGATTGTTTCCATTAGGTTGTTAGCTTTCATATTCCTAATCAACCTATTATGCGAATTCAAGCGACCAAACCATTAAAATCAATCACGGTCATTTCAAGCCATAAAGCTATTCGTTTATTGAAAAACGGATGTCAAGCTTTCTTAGCTCATGTCACAGATTTAAACAAAAATACGTCAGTTTTGAACGATATTTCTATTGTTAATGAATTTCCTGACGTATTCCCCGAAAAACTTCCTGGCCTACCCCCAGAGCGTGAGATTGAATTTTGTATCGACCTTGAACCCGGTACAAAACCCATTTCTAAAGCCCCATATCGAATGGCTCCTATTGAACTTCAGGAGTTAAAAACCCAACTGCAGGAATTGCTAGACATTGGCTTTATTCGTCCTAGTACTTCTCCTTGGGGTGCTCCTGTTCTATTCGTGAAGAAGAAAGATGGGAGTATGCGACTTTGTATTGATTATCGGGAGTTGAATCATGTCACCATCAAAAATAGGTATCCATTGCCACGAATTGATGATCTATTTGACCAGTTGCAAGGAGCCAAATTCTTTTCAAAGATCGATCTTCGTTCCGGGTATCACCAACTGAAGATTAGAACTGAAGACATTCCAAAGACGGCTTTCAGAACTCGGTACGGGCATTATGAATTCCTAGTCATGTCCTTTGGATTGACTAATGCTCCTGCTGCCTTTATGGATATGATGAACCGAGTATTCAAGGAATATTTGGATCATTTTGTGGTCGTCTTTATTGATGACATCCTTATTTATTCCAAAAGCCGTGAAGATCATGAGCAACACTTGAGGCTGACACTCCAAAAGCTTCGTGAATATAAGCTTTATGCCAAGTTGAAGAAATGCGAGTTCTGGCTTGAGGAAGTAGCATTCCTTGGGCACGTGGTATCAAGTCATGGAATATCTGTTGACCCAGCAAAGATTGAAGCTATTCAAAGCTGGGAGCAACCTAAATCAGTGACCGAAATACGTAGCTTTCTCGGTTTAGCTGGTTATTATCGGAGATTCGTGGAAGGATTTTCTCGAATCGCTACTCCATTGACTCAGCTGACTCGGAAAGATACAAAGTTCGATTGGAGCGAAGAATGTGAGAAGAGTTTTCAAGAACTCAAGAGGAGACTCATTTCAGCACCTGTTCTGACAATACCATCTGGCTCGGAGGGATTTGTCATCTACAGTGATGCTTCGGGCAAAGGGCTGGGATGTGTTCTCATGCAACATGGAAAAGTCATAGCCTATGCCTCGCGACAACTCAAAGAATATGAGAGGAATTATCCTACTCATGATCTAGAGTTGGCAGCTGTTGTCTTTGCACTTAAAATTTGGAGGCATTACTTGTATGGGGAGAAAGTGGAGATCTTTACGGATCATAAAAGCCTCAAATATTTCTTCACTCAAAAGGAACTCAATATGCGACAACGACGTTGGCTTGAACTGTTGAAAGATTATGATCATACCATCCAATACCATCCTGGAAAAGCAAACGTGGTAGCTGACGCATTGAGTAGAAGATCACATGCAAGTACGAGTGCGATATTGTCAACGCAAGGGCCCATTTTGTGTGACTTGCAAAGGATGGGGATAGAGTTAAAGACTCCAGGGACGCATGTGACGATGGCAAATATACGAGTAGAACCGACTTTAATCGATAAAGTTAAAGCTGCTCAAGCTACAGACCTGGAGCTGATGCGTATGAGGAAGAAAGTGCAAGAAGGTGCTATGCCGGAAGCAAGAATCGACGAAGAAGGAATACTTCGAGTCAACTCCAGACTTTGTGTTCCTAACGACCCTGATTTAAAGTATAAAATCATGATGGAGGCGCACAATACACCGTTTGCAATCCATCCTGGAAGTACCAAAATGTATCATGATATTCGTCATACATTTTGGTGGAGCAATATGAAGAGAGAGATAGCGTTGTATATCTCAAGGTGTCTAACTTGTCAACGAGTTAAAGCGGAGCATCAAGTACCAAAAGGTCCGTTGCAACCACTTGAAATTCCAGAATGGAAGTGGGAGCACATTACCATGGATTTCGTTACCGGTCTTCCTAAGGTTTCTCAAGGCATAGATGCGATTTGGGTCATTGTTGATAGATTGACCAAGTCTGCTCATTTCTTACCGATACGAGAAACTTATACACTTGAACGTCTGGCTCGTATGTACATAAACGAGATTGTAAGACTGCATGGTATGCCGGTATCCATAGTTTCTGATCGAGACCCAAGATTTACTTCACGATTTTGGGTTAGTTTGCAAAAAGCTATGGGCACAGACTTACGATTTAGCTCGGCATATCATCCTCAGACGGACGGACAGTCGGAGAGGACTATTCAAACTCTCGAAGATCTATTAAGACTCTGTGTCCTTGATTCCAAGGGAAGTTGGGACAAGTTCTTATCATTGGTGGAGTTTTCCTACAACAACAGTTATCAAGCAAGTATTGGCATGGCTCCATTCGAAGCGTTGTATGGAAGAAAGTGTCGTTCTCCCGTATGTTGGGATGAGGTGGGTGAAGCAACATTGTTGGGACCGGAGTTGGTACGTATGACTAAGGAAAAGATTCAAACGATCCGACAACGTATAAAAACCTCACAAAATCGACAAAAGAGTTATGTTGATCTTCATCGAAAGGACGTGGAATTCAATATAGGAGATCATGTGTTGTTACGTGTTACTCCATGGAAAGGAGTTAAAAGATTTGGAAAGAGAGGAAAACTTAATCCTCGATTTATCGGTCCATTTTTAATCCTCGATCGAATAGGAACTGTGGCCTATAGACTCGCTTTACCGCCAAGTATGTCTCGTGTTCATAACGTTTTTCACATATCCATGTTACGAAAATATGTGAAAGACCCGAACCACATTATTGAGTTGGAACCGGACGAAATAGCGGAAGATTTGACGTATGAAGAGATTCCTGTTCAAATCTTGGATAAGAAGGAACATATTCTACGCTCCAAGGTTATACCTCAAGTCAAAGTTTTGTGGAGAAACCACGATGTTGAGGAAATGACTTGGGAGTTAGAATATGAAATGAAATCAAGGTATCCTTACCTCTTTGAAATACCAGGTACGTACCCTAATTTCGAGGGCGAAATTTCATAAGAAGGGGAGGTTGTAAGACCCCAGTTTTTATAAATAAAGATGAATTTTCATAATTATTATTTTTGAATATTATGGAATAAATTTGATAAAATATATAGTTGTGGGTAATATTTATAAATTTTGCAAAGTACGCAAGTTGTTATAAAATATTCGTTTGGTCGGGGAATATTCTTTTTGTCGGGGAATATTCGTACGACGGCACAATCATTGGTGGACCCCACAACGGAAGTATTGTCGTAGTTAGAAAACGACAAAATTATGAGCTATCAGCTACTGTTGAATGGCGCTGCATCGCAAGAGAAAGAGTGCAATAACCCGATATTTTTTATATAATTAAATCAGAAATTTTGCGTATAATTTTTATTTTATTTTATTTTAAAGGTGGGAATATGTATAAGGTAAAGTATTTGTATATATGTGATAAATAAAATTTATTTATTACATGAATAATTTTACATAAATTATTTTTAGAATTTTTGGTCATTATATTCTAATAATAAATTAATTTGGTAGTAATAATATTTTATTATTTATTTTCCCTGAAAAATATGATTATATATTATTTAAATAATATATGGAATGATTATAGAATTATTATAATAATTATTTTATTATATGAATTTATTCAGATTAGTTAAGTTAATTATTTTAACTTAATTAATAATGTTATATATGCAAGATAAATCAGATATTGAATCTAAACCCTAATTCTGGATTTTGACTAAGAAATGAGAATAATAATATAGTATTAATTTTATTTCAGTGCTATAAATATGTACTGTATGTGTGAACCGATAATGGTTGGTCAATTATGGTGTAACAGTAGAAAACCTTAGTGTTAAACTAGTAAAACCTAATTTTAAAACTCAAATGGGAGATTCAAGACTGTGTAGTAATTGTGTTATATGATTTATGTTGCGTATTATAGAATTTAATGTTAATTAGAGAAACCCTAATTAATATTTGAAAACCTTAATTGTTAGGAACCCTAATTTCTAAAATAAAAACCCTAATTGCTAATTGTAAGCCCTAAATACTAAATTAGTAATCTTAATTATAATTTGTAAAACTTAAACCTAATTTTTCATGTTTTATATAATTAGAAAATCTAAAGTCAATTAAGGAATCCTAATTTGAAATTTAGGAAACTATATTTTCCTTTTTTAAACCAAATTACAAAATCCTAGAAACTAATTATTTTTTACCTTAGGGTTAAACCCTAAGGGTTGACTCAGTTACAAGATTGCCATTAAAATAAAAGCCAGATGACAAAAATACCCTTTTGTGCATTATTGAAGCTAACTTTTCAAATTTACCAACACTTTAGTTGGTGAACCACCCTTGACTTGCTTATGTACTCAAAATACATACAACTCAGCTATATATCATCAGCCAAGTTCATTTCATCAATCTATAAATAGAATTAGAGAGAGAAAAGTGTACATTCATGCTCATTTGTTCACAACACTCATCCAAGACATTCTCTCTCAAAAACTCACGAAATATAGTTGTGTATCAGTCCCTAAATCAAGCCCCACTACCTCCATTAACATATCAGTAGCTAAGATTCAAGATTGGTTCAAGTTAGGTATAAACCCTAAACTCAAATCTGATCTCAGGTGCTATGTTAAATGTTATGTGTTTGTGTTAAAAAATGTTGTATGTAGTGTATCTTAGTGTTTATGCCCTAGAGACCAATTATTTGATATAATTGCTTAACATTTTGATATTATATTTGATTGAATAAATATATGATTTTATTATGGTTTTATTTACTGCATTATATAAATGTTAACATGATAAAATTCCTTAGAATAGTGATACAAATTATATAGTTTCAAGTATGTGACTTGAACATGAGATTATATAATTATTGTGACGCCCCCAAAATTAGGTATACATCACCCATCTTGAGTCACCAGATATATGGTACAGAATTCAAATACAACTTACTACTACCACTGTCGTGTACAATACGACAAAATATAACTGTGAGTTTGAATACAATTATTGTCTACTAGAGATCATACAAACTCAAAAGGAGTCCTCAATACAATTATTGTCACACTATTTAATAGAATAGTGAGGACTACTAATACTATTCTCTGGTCCATCACTCCGTTCCCCGACTCGTCCCAGCTATATTATCATTTCCTGAAGAGAACAGTGAAAGAAAGGGTGAGCTCAACTAGCCCAGTAAGAAATATTATGACTAAGATAATGCAGAATAATTTATCATTAGCCTTCAATAGTGTTAAACTGATAAAATATAATAAACATCAAGTTTAACTGCAGCGGAACCAGTAATCCATTAAAAGAGTCAAGTTGAAAATAAAATCTACTATCTTTTATGATTTAAAAGGTTTTTCATCACTGTTATAGCTGAGACTCAGCTTAATAAATATTCCACATCATCGAATCACCCCTGCACTACGGCCAAAGATATTCTTTAGTATCACGACCACAATTATTCATGCACTACGGGCCAAGAATATTTGTGTATTCATTAATGGTCATGATCATGCCAACAACTGTCCATCAATGCACTACGGGCCAATGAGGATTTTTAATTTTTACATCATTTGTAATATTACGGTCATGATTACACCGAATAATCCCTGGTCATAATCATACCAAGTCCATCTATGCACTACAGGCCACAGATGACTTTCAACAAAATATAAACATGAGGATGATGACAATGATATAAGAATTCAATAAAACAAGTTCAAGAATTATTTTATCCAGAAATTATTATCGTCTAAATTGTCAACATGAGACTGTTTTGTAGAGTAAAATTCAAGAATGATCAGAAGAATATTTCCATGAAAGGATACTGGATGAAGCGCAAATATCAAGGATATTCCACTAATTTCATGGAGTATAGAAGTCAGAATTTTAATCAACTGAGTAATACCGAATACAATAACAAAAGGTATCACCATGCATGCGATAGAGACCGCACAGACATGTTATTTCAGCAGAATAATAATAACGGAACCAGGTCAGGTGAAATTCACACCGACAGGATGTTCCAACAGAATAATAAATGCGGAATAGTAAATGATGGAACCAGGTCCGGCGTATAGCACAGACAGGATATTCCGAAAAAAATGTAAAGATAAAATAGTAAATGGAACCAGGTCCGGCGTATAGCACAGACAGGATATTCTGACAGAAATATAAAGATAGAATAGTAAATGGATGTCACCAAGTATAGGGTATTCCGCGTATACAGGTTATTCCAACAGAATAACAATGAATGGAATAACATAAGGATTTCACCAAGTATAGGGTATACCGCGTATACAGGTCATGTATAGGGTATGCCACTTTTACAGGTTATTCCAACAGAATAACAAAGAATGGAATAACATAAGTTCTCTTCAAGAAGAAAGAATAACACCCCTTACCTTATTAGGAGATTGAATACTGCAGTAGTGTAGTAACCGAATACTCTTCTTCTTTCTCTCTTATTCTCTCTATACTTTCTCTCTCTATATGTTGAACGAATTCGTGAAAAATAATGAAGCCCTAGGCCTCTATTTATAGAAGATTTATTAATATTTACGAAAGTATTTACTATTTACGAAGGTAATTACTATTGACGAAGGTAATTACTATTTACGAAGATAATTACTATTTATGAAGGTAATTACTATTTATGAAATAGACTCTTAGATGATGACATATGGCCCCCCATAAATAATTAAACTTACCACAAACGTCTAATAATAGACTCTTTATATACATCAAGGATTGAATAAAAATTACCAGAAATCATTTTATTTTTAATCAACACATATTTAATCTTTCAACAATTATTAATCATTTATAACTTGTCGTCTCAATTATTGTTTAAATAATATAACATATTATACAGATGATACCGTGACAATAATTGAACCAATAATATAAGAGATATGATGCAGTAATTACTGTAGCAATAATTGAGTATAGCTGAGTGACTTCTCACGTAAGCATCAATAATCAAAACCGTGTGCTACTATGCAGCAACGCGTATTACTGTACTTTTACTACCGAGTAGTTCAACAGTTTTAACGGTAACACCTCCGCCGTTATTTTATAGAAAGATAATTTTGTCGTTTTCTAACTACGACAATACTTTCGTTGTGGGGTCCACCAATGATTGTGCCGTCGTACGAATATTCTCCGACAAAAAGAATATTCCCAAACCAAACGAATATTTTATAACAACTTGCGTACTTTGCAAAATTTATAAATATTACGCACAACTATAACATTATATCAAATTTATTCCATAATATTCAAAAATAATAATTATAAAAAATTCATCTTTATTTATAAAAACTGGGGTCTTATAATTATAATTAGTATCATTGTTCTTAAATGTCCCTAGTTGAGTATTATTGTTGATGGGACAACAATGATGCATTGAGACTAGTATGTGGATTGACTGATGACCAAATCTCATTGGTCATAAATATATAAGATATTAAGTCAATGCATAGGTACATGTTAGAGAAAGATGTACTAGACAGACCCACCATGAGAATTCTATATGGAGCTTTATGCGAAGTGTCATTAGCCATTCTCATAGTGACAATGATGTAATGGTCCTCCGACCTGAAATCACTATATTACTACACGGGAATTTATATAGTTTGATATCATCAAATGTCACCTTTAATAGGGTGGACTATAAAAGTGATTATTGGGTACATCATGAATCGTGTGAAGAATATGAGTGATCTAGATGGAATTTAATCTTCCTATATATTAGGGGTGATATCCATAGGCCTCTTGATTAAGTAGGACTATGAAATGCATGGCCATGCTCAAATAGTGATTTGTTTCGTATAGTCTACTCATTGATAAAGAAAACTCAGATTAAATTATGAAAAGTATGACACATTCCATGACTCAAGTTTAATCTAGGATATTAAGGTTAAAAGGATTAAATTACATTGAAACATTGGTCACGAAAAGGTTGCATCAAATCATCGATCTTATTATTACTTGGGTAGCAGTGATGCATTACTAGATGCCTCTCACTGTTTATACTTTTATAATATAATTTTAAAATTATTGCCAACGGAATAATAACCTATAGGGTCACACACATAGAACATAATTAAAAGGAAATTAATTTAAAATGTAAATATTTAAATATATTAATATGATTGATAGTATTTAAATAACGAATTTAAATTAATAGGATAATTTATATATAGGTATATTAATTAAGTAAGACTTAATTAAGATATATATATATATATATATATATATATATATATATATATATATATATAAATTTGGATTTTATTAAATTAGGTTTTGAATAATATTTTTAATAGCTATATATATGATATGTAGCAGCCATTTTATGCATTATTCATAAACTGAAAACCCTAGCCGCTCTTAGAGAGAGACTAGAGATAAACAAGTTCTGAAAATCCTCATCCTTGGTGGCTAGTACCACGGTTCCTTCTTCTGAAGATCGTAGGACGATTCTCAGAGTGTTCGTGTGGATACCGTAGAGGCGCGATTCATTTGGATTGCGTTGGAGATTCCAGCGCATCAATTTCAGTATCACAATCGGTATAATTTCTAACCACTGAGTTAATTGATTTTCGCATGGATCCTGTTTAGGGTTTCTAAATTGCCTTAAATTATTTTTTTACTGCATTTTTGTGCCGAAATCCCTTCAGTGTATATTGATGATCTAGGTTGATAGATGTTATATCCATAACATATATAGGCTCGAATTTGAAGTTTTTGAAAATCTGGAATTTTTTTAAAATGTTGTTTGACAACGAATGTCAGACCTCATAGATCTGTGCTTGTTAGTTATTTTAGTGTTTTAAAAGTTTGTAGTTGTAGTATGTCATGTGGTCTATCATTTGGAACTTGAATCAGGGTCAGCTAATGTACAGATTTTAAGTTATGGAAGGTCAAAATGCGTTGACCGGCAATGACTGTCTGTTTCTGGGTAACCTAGAACTTACCCAGAAACGTCTGACAACTTGTTCTTGGGCTCTGATCTTCCAGGTGTTATATGTTTTGTATATGTTGTTGTATCAGTGTTAGTGTTATAGTATGTTATATGGACTACAAAGTCATGCCTTTAGATCACATAAAAAAATAGAATGGATGTAGTAGATGGTCAAAGCAAGCAGAATGATCACGATTTACATTTCTGGGTAACCTAGAAAATACAATAGTGTGATTTCTGATATGGTTTGACCGAAAAAGATCCGTAGATTGTTATGTTGTAATACTGTTTTTATGTAATAGATCTGTTGTCTTGTATGTTGGCTACAATCTGGAACTTTTAAATTATAAAATCATTACACAGATTTCAAGTTGTAGAAGCCCAAAGGAGGGCAGTTGAACTGTTCTTCATTTCTGGGTAACCCAGAAAATCAAGAACAGCTCTAACAGCATGTTCTGAGCTTTATATCTTGCTTATGTGTTATGTTTTGGACCACAAATTGTTATGAACTTATAACATTACATATATACTACAACATTTGATCAATAGCTAGCTCATTAACATCTTAGACATTGAATTATTCATGGTCAAACTTGCTAACTCGTTAACTGCTTATGAATGTTCTTGAGCTTCAAGAACACCTAAGGTGACACTTTCTGTCGCTAAAGACTATAGCGACAGACTTTTAATATTAATTATTTTTTTTTCCAAAAAATCATTTTAAAATAGAAATTAGTTTCTGAAAAATACAAAAATAATTTTAAAAAGTATTTGAAGTTATAAAAATTAACTTTTAATAATTTGGCATATTTTTCATAAATATTATTATTTATTTAAATATTATTTATATTTAATTTATTTAATAAATTCATGAAATAAATTAATTAAAAATGATTTTAAATGATAATAATGTATTTAAAAATATTTTAAGTTATAAAATATAACTTTTAATATTTTAAAGTAAATTTCGTTAATTATTTATATTAATGATATTAGAATTATTTAATAATTATATTAAATAAATTGGTTTAAAAATGATTTTAATATTATAAAAATCATTTTAAATGAAAATAAAGTGTTTAAAAATATTTTAAGCTATAAAATATAACTTTTAATATTTAAAGGATAATTTTATTAATAATTTAATATTAATGATATTAGATTTAATTATTAATTATATTAAATAAATAGTTTAAAAATAATTTTATTAATTTTAAAATCATTTAAAAGGATATAGATGAATTAAAAATATTTTAAGTTATAATTAACGACTTTAATATTTTGATAAATAATGCATTAATATTTAAGTATTAATGGTAATTATTTAAAAAATAATTTTAATTATTTTAAAAATCATTTAAGGGTAATATTAATACTTTAAAAATATTTTAAGTTGATATAAATAACTTTAATATTTTGGCAATGGTTTCATTAATATTTTAATATTAATTATATATTAATGATAATTGAATTATTTAATATTTAAATCATTTAATAATGATTGCGGTGTTTGAAAAATCATGATAAATTATAATAATTAATTAAAAATTATTATAAGTTATTTAAAAGTAATATGACTCATATTTAAGTTATTTAAATGGATATTGAACTACAGGATAGAGTCTTAGACTCGATAATTACCCGATAAAGCTGTTGGCACACCGAAATATTTCAAAAATTGTTCTAGACTTATATAAATTTTTTGTATACGTGTTTGTTTGTGGTCCAATGACTGCTAAATATATGTGACAATGTGATTAGGTTATGTGCTGACTACAAGTAGCAGTACTATGTGATATGATATATTATACTAATCAAACGAATGATCTTATTAATGATAGGTTTCGATATAAAAGATAAAACGTGTATAAGCAGCAGATCAGACTAGTATCTTAACTTTGCATTTACTTTATGCAATGGATATGTGTAAGCTAATATCTGAGCTATTCTTTTTCATTGTTCAAATATCTTAACCTTGTGTATACTTATGCAATTATTCTGTATAAGTAAGTTATTAAATTATAATCTATTGTACAAGTTCATTAATTCTGTTATTATAAATAAAGATATATATTTTGTTCAATAATTTCTAAGCATGGTTATACAAGTATCCTCACTTGGATAATTATTATATTTTATCACATGTTGATACATACTTATTGGTGTTTAGTATGTATACATTGACTTAAAAGCCGTCTATGCTATTTGATTCAGCTAGACGCAGATTTAAAAATATTATTGAACAAGATAAAACTTTATTGTATCCAACTGAATTGTTTTGGTTCGGATTCTAGACTAGTATGAACATCCCAAATTTGGGAAACTTTTATGCGCCTAAGGCGGATATACTGGATGAAAATATTGTTGTAACATGTAGTATTGATCTATACAGGGCATAACTGGCTGACCACCCCCATACCTGTAAGTATCCTTTTGTGCATTATTGAAGCTAACTTGTCAAATTTACCAACACTTTAGTTGGTGAACCACCCTTGACTTGCTCATATACTAAAAATACATACAACTCAGCTATATATCATCAGCCAAGTTCATTTCATCAATCTATAAATAGAATTGGAGAGAGAAAAGTGTATATTCATACTCATTTGTTCACAATACTCATCCAAGACCCCCCTCTCAAAAAATTATGAAATATAGTTGTGTATCAGTCCTTAAATCAAGCCCCACTACCTTTATTAACAGATCAGTAGCTAAGATTCAAGATTGGTTTAAGTTAGGTATAAACCCTAAATTTAATCTAATCTCAGTTGCTATTTTAAATATTATGTGTTTGTGTTAAAACATGTTGTATGTAGTGTATATTGATGATCTGGGTTGATAAATGTTAGATTCATAACATCTATAGGCTCGAATTTGAAGTTTTTCAAAATCTGGAAATTTTTTAAAATGTTTTCTGAAAATGAATGTCAGACAACATAGATCTATGCTTGTTAGTTGTTTTAGTGTTTTAAAAATTTGTAGTTGTAGTATGTTATGTGGTCTATCATTTGAATCTTGAATCAGGGTCAGCTAATGTACAGATTTCAAGTTACGGAAGGTCAAAATGCGTTGACCGACCATGACTGTCTGTTTCTGGGTAACCTACAACTTACCTAGAAACGTCTGACAGCTCGTTCTTCAGCTCTGATCTTCCAGGTGTTATATATTTTATATATGTTGTTGTATCAGTGTTATAGTAATTTATATGGACTACAAAGTCATGCCTTTAGATCACTTAAAAAAAAATAAAATGGATGTAGTAGATGGTCAAACCAAGTAGAATGATCACGATTTACGTTTCTAGGTAACCCAGAAAACGGAAGTGTGATTTCTGACATGGTTTGACCGAGTAAGATCCGTAGATTGTGATGTTGTTATATTATTTTTATGTAATATAGATTTATTGTCTTGTATGTTGGCTACAATCTAGAACATTTAAATCACAAAATTATTACACATATTTCAAGTTTGTGGAAGCCCAAAGTAGGGCAGTCGAATTGTTCTTCATTTCTGGGTAACCCAGAAAATGAAGAAAAGCTCTGACTATGACACCCCCAAAATAGGTATAAATTACCCATCTTGGGTCACCAAATACATGGTACTAAATACAATTACAAACTTAATTATACAACATGAGCTGAGAGTTTTTACACGAATATTGTCTTCTAGACAATATCCAAACTCAAATGGAGTCCTCATTACATTTATTGTCACACTATTTTATAGAATAGTGAGGACTACTATAACACCATCCCGGACCATCACTCCGTTCCCTGACTAGTTTCGGCTACATTCTCATTTCCTGAAGAGAACAATGGAAGTAAAAAGGGTGAGCTCAACTAGCCCAATAAGAAATATTATGATTAAGATAATGCAGAATAAATTACCATTAGCCTTCAACAATGTTAAACTGATAGAATATAATAGATTACAAGTTTAATTGCAGTGGAACAATCAATCCATTAGAAGAGTCAAGTAGAGCATGATATCTACTAACTTCTATGATTTAAAAAGTTTATCATTAACTTTATCGATGTGACTCAACTTAATAAATAAATCACATCATCGAATCATCCCTGCACTACGGGCCAATGATATTCATTAGTATCACGTCCACAAATTATTCTTGCACTACAGGCCAAGAATATTCGTGTAATCATCAATGGTCATGATCATACCGAATTATCCCTGGTCATAATCATACCAATCAACAGTCCATCTATGAATGTAAGCTAAAGATGACTTTCATCACAATATAAGCATGAGGATGATGTCAATGATATAAGAATTCAATTAAAAGAAAGAAAATGATACTGTTTTGTGGAGTAAAATTCAAGAATAATATCCATGTATCAAAAATAATTTGGACAGAAAAGAAATAAATTTTTTTGGTGAATAGTACCTTGTGAATAGTACTTGGGGAATAATACCCCATGAATAGTAACCCTTCATGAAAAGTGCTTCAAATACATGACTGAACAATATTTAAATAAATAGTAACTGGGTGAATAGTAACTCGTGAATAGTATCCCGGCATGAAAAGTGCCCCTAATACGCGAGTGATTAATATTTTAGTAAATAGTAACTGGGTGAATAATAACCCGTGAATAGTACCTCGGGTGAAAATATTGATATTTAATAAGAAAGTTCAGATTAATATTCCAATGAAACGTTACTGGATAAAGCGCAAAACTCAAGAATATTCCACTAATTTCAAGGATTATAGAACCAATACTTACCATAATAAGTTTAGATTTAAGAATATGAAAAGAAATAACATATGAAACTGCAAATGGATTTTCACCTGTCATACGGTACGTAATCCGCGTAGACAGGTTATTCTGACATATTAACGGATGAATACAAAAAAAAGTATTCCTTATGAATACAAAAGAAATAATACCCTTTACCTTCGTAGAAGGCTGGATACTGCAATAGTGAAGTATCAGAATACTCTTCTTCTTGCTCACTATAGTTTCTCTCACTATAGTGTCTCTTATGAATCTCAGTGAATTGGTGAGAATGAAAGAAGAATTAAGCTTCTATTTATAGGAGAATGGACTAAATAGTAACTGATTCATGAACGGTCCAGATTGATTTACTATTAGAACGGAAGGTTCATATTGATTGCTATTAAAACCACAACCGATGGTCCAAATTGATTTGCTTTTAAAATCACCACCGACGATCCAGATTGATTTATTTTTAAAACCACCACCGACGGTCCAGATTGATTTACTATTAAAACCACCATCAACGGTCCATATTGATTTACTATTAAAACCACCACCGACGGTCTAGATTAATTTACTATTAAAACCACCATTAATGGTCCATATTGATTTACTATTAAAACCACCAACGATGGTCCAGATTGATTTACTACTAAAACCATGATCAATGGTCCATATTGATTTACTATTAAAACTACCATCTATGGTCAAGATTGATTAACTATAAAAACCACCATAAATGGTCTATATTGGTTATATATTAAAACCACCATCGCCGGTCCATAAAATTAGTAAATATTCCCATAGAATACTAAGTCAAACTTACAACAAACGCCTCATAACAATCCCTATATTTATATCAAAAATTGAATAAATATTTACCACAAATTATTTATCTTTAATAAACACATTTTTAATCTATTGGAAATTATTCATCATTAATATTATAACTCACAATATTTAACAACCAAATTATTCCCAGGAAAGAATGGGCTTTCCGATAAGGATTTCTCCCTATTGGTGCGTAATTAGGTGACCAAACCTCTCATCGACAGAACTTTCTAGACATCGTCAATATTGAAAATAATAATATGGATATCTTTGTCGTCTCAATTATTAATTTAATAATATAAAATATTAATATTGTGACAATAATTGAATCAAATAACGTGAGATACTATGCAGCAATTAATGTAGCAATAATTGAGTATAATTGAGTGACTTCTCACATAAGCATCAATAATCAATACCGTGTGCTACTATGCAACCACGCGTATTACTGTAATTTTACCACAGGGTAGTTCAATAGTTTAACGGTAAAACTTTTGCCGTTATTTTTATAAAAAGATATTTTTGTCGTTTTCTAACTATGACAATACTTTCGTTGTGGGGTCCACCAATGATTGTGTCGTCGTACGAATATTTCCTGTTAAAATGAATATTCCCCGACCAATTGAATATTCGCCGACACAACGAATATTTTATATCAACTTGCTTACTTTGCAAAATTTTCAAATATTACCCACAACTATAACATTATATCATATCCACACCATAATATTTAAAAATATATTTCAAAAAAAATTATTCTTTATTCATAAAATTTGGGGAGTCCAAAAGGCATAACCAAATCATCAAAGGCCCCTTTATTAATAAGGTTGTTTGCTTGTCACACAGGTCGTCTTTGGCATCTTAAAACCTCCCTTCTTATGAAATTTCGTCCTCGAAATTAGGGTACGTACCTGATATAACGAAGAGGTGAGGATACCTTGATTTCATTTCAGATTCTAACTCCCAGCTCATTTCCTCCACATCGCGGTTTCTCTATAAAACTTTAACTTGAGGTATAACCTTGAAGCGTAGAATATGATCCTTCTTATCCAAGATTTTAACAGGTAACTCTTCATACGTTAAATCTTCCGCTATCTCGTCCGGTTCTAATTCAATAATGTGGTTCGGGTCTTTTACATATTTACGTAACATAGATATGTAAAAAATATTATGAACACGAGACATATTTGGCGGTAAGGTGAGTATATAGGCCACAGTTCCTACTCGATCGAGGATTACAAATGGGCTAATGAATCGAGGATTGAGCTTTCCTCTCTTTCCAAATCTCGTAACTCCTTTCATGGAGCAACACGTAACAACACATAATCTCCAATATTAAATTACACGTCCTTTCGATGAAGATCAACATAAATCTTTTTTTGATCTTGTGAGGTTTTTATATGTTGTCGAATCGTTTGATTCTTTTCCATATTTATATGTACCAACTCCGGTCCCAACAACGTTACTTCACCCACCTCATCCCAACATACAGGGGAACAACACTTTCTTCCATACAATGCCTCAAATGGAGCCATGCCAATACTTGCTTGATAACTGTTATTTTAGGAAAACTCCACTAATGGTAAAAACTTGTCCCAACTTCCTTTGAAGTCAAGGACATAGAGTCTTAATAAATCCTCAAGAGTTTGAATAGTCCTCTCCAACTGTCCGTCCGTTTGAGGATGATACGCCAAACGAAATCGTAAATTTGTGACCATAGCTTTTTGCAAACTAACCCAAAATCGTGAAGTGAATCTTGGGTCTCGATCAGAAACTATGGATACTATCATACCATGCAATCTTACAATCTTGTTTATGTACATACGAACAAGACATTCAAGTGTATAAGTTTCTCGTATCGATAAGAATTGAGCAGACTTGGTCAATCTATCAATAATGACCCAAATCGCATCCATGCCTTGAGAAACTTTTGGGAATACCAGTAACGACATCTATGATAATGTGCTCCCACTTCCATTATGAAATTTCAAGTGGTTGCAATGGACCTTTTGGCACTTGATGTTCCGCCTTGACACGTTGAGAAGTTAGACACCTTGAGATAAACCCCGCTATCTCTCTCTTCATATTGCTCCACCAAAATGTATGTCAAAGATCATGATACATTTTGGTACTCCTATGATGGATTGCAAACGGTGTGTTGTGCGCCTCCATCATGACTTTATACTTCAAGTCAGAATCGTTAGGAACACAAAGTCTGGAGTTAACTTGAAGTATTCCTTCTTCATCGATTCTTACTTCTGGAATAGCACCTTCTTGCACTTTCTTCCTAATACACATCAGCTCTAGGTCTGTAGCTTGAGCAGCTTTAACTTTATTGATTAAAGTCGGTTCTACTCGTATATTTACCATTATGACATGGGTCCCTGGAGTCTTTAACTCTATATCCATCCTTTGTAAGTCATACAAAATGGGCCTTTCCGTTGATAATATCGCACTCGTACCCGCATATGATCTTCTAATCAATGCGTCAGCTACTACATTCGTTT
The DNA here is from genome assembly GCA_020205505.1 of Panax japonicus. Taxonomy (NCBI): domain Eukaryota; kingdom Viridiplantae; phylum Streptophyta; class Magnoliopsida; order Apiales; family Araliaceae; genus Panax; species Panax japonicus. Next base: position 16,903,362 of record CM035112.1, read on the forward strand.
TTCCAAGATGGTAATGAATGGTATGATCGTAATCTTTCAACAACTCAAGCCATCGTCGTTGCCGCATATTTAGTTCCTTTTGAGTAAAGAAATATTTGAGGCTTTTATGATCCGTATAGATCTCCACCTTCTCTCCATACAGGTAATGCCTCCAAATCTTAAGCGCAAAAACGACAGCTGCCAACTCTAGATCATGAGTAGGATAATTCCTCTCATATTCTTTGAGTTATCGTGAGGCATAGGCTATGAATTTCCCATGTTGCATGAGAACACATCCTAAACCTTTGCCTGAAGCATCACTGTAGATGACATACCCTCCAAACCAGATGGTATTGTTAGAACAGGTACGGAAATGAGTCTCATCTTGAGTTCTTGAAAACTCTTCTCACAATCCTTGTTCCAACCAAATTTTGTATCTTTTCGAGTTAGCTGAGTTAATGGAGTAGCGATTCAAGAAAACCCTTCTACGAATCTCCGATAATAACCAGCTAGGTCGAGAAAGCTACGTACTTCGATCACTGAATTAGGTTGCTCCCAGCTTTAAATTGCTTCAATCTTTGCTGGGTCAACAGATATTCCATGATTTGATATCACGTGCCCAAGAAATGCTACTTCCTCAAGCCAAAACTCGTATTTCTTTAACTTGTCATACAACTTGTCCTCACGAAGCTTTTGGAGTATCAGCCTCAAGTGTTTCTCATGATCTTCATGACTTTAGGAATAAATTAGGATGTCATCAATAAAGAAGACCACAAAGTGATCCAAATATTCCTTGAATACTCGGTTCATGTTGGCCGGTTTCGCAACCGAAAAACACGCGCAAGTATACGCGGTCAACAAGTAATATAATGATAAGGGAGTGTCGAACCCACGAGGACAAGGATTTAACAGGAAACAACTACTAAGGTAAAGTCGTTACTAATCTTATCTAAACAAAAGAAATAGATGGTTGGTTAAACAATTTCTATAGGACAATCAAATTGCGAGAAGTAGCTGCTCTAAGAAATGAAGATAGGATTACAACTCCCCTAATTCTTCGCCTAATCTTCTAACTCTCCGTAATATTAACAAATCAAGGAATGGCCAACCGAGAATAATGTAAGCATAAGCTTCTGTCGAAGGTCAAATGCACATCCTTGACAAGCTAGAACACAATATGTCTATTGGTGATTCTAATTAGACCAAGGTCTTTTTGCTCAACTCCAAGGTCACACAAGGCAAGTAAGGATATGTCTATCCTACTAGCACAATAAGCCCACAATTAAATGTCAAGGACAAAACAGGTGTCGTTGTATTTAAAGGAAGACAGTAATATCCATTTATCAATTTCCACTACTATCAGAACCTATTTCTTTATCAAGAAATCAGACAATATAAGCAAAATACAACAACCCATTCCAAAATGCTTCATTATATAAAATGAGAGAGAAAGTCGATTAAGCTATTCAAAAGGTTACATTGCAATCCTAACAATGGAGTTAGTTCATAACTATGGGACGAACACAAAGTTCTAATACACTATCCATTTCAGACAAATACAATAAATAGAAGATTTGAAATAAGAAAAACCCCTTTAGAAAAAAGTAATCTTCTGCCAAGTAATCTCTTCACGCGTAAAATCTGAAAATGTGGAGAGCAATAGATCTTTATTTTCCAAGCTTCTTCATCCCTTTTTTCTTTGTTTGCTATCTTCAATCTTCTCCAAAAATAAATAATCTCTCTCAGCCACCCCCCTTCCTTTTTATCCTATGGCCCCTTTTGCTAGGTCAAACAAAGCTCCTGTCTATCTGGGAACCGGAGGTGGCGCCGCGGCGCGGGCCACTAAGCCTTGAGTGGCGCTGCGGTGCTGCATTAGCAACTGGGACACGGAGCTCGCGCTGCAGTGTAAGTCTGAGGAAGAAGAGTGGCGCCGCGGCGCGGCTATCATCAGCATGGGTCAGATCTTGGCGCCGCGGCGCGGGCATGCGCAAAATGACAGTTTTGCCCCTTTAAGGCAGCAAAAACATTGCGAAGCTCTGTAATGCAACGATTACACCCAAACACACTATATTCCTATAAAACTATATAAAAAACTATGAATCCATGCAAGTATTTAAGGCAGAAAGTATCCGATTCGCGGGTTTAAATCTCACTCATCAAATACCCCCAAACTTAAGTCTTTGCTTGTCCTCGAGCAAACTATCTAACACAATAATAACAGTAGACACTAAGAATGTGAAAGGAAAATAAAAATATATACTAGCATCACAGCTACGATTATCTATATAAACTACCCCCAAAAGAATAAGTCAAACACGAGAATGAGTAAGGGTTCATTCTATTTCAAGCATAAGACTGTAATTGATCCAATCTGTGTACGTGTGTGAAGATCAACCGTCCTGACTAATCATAGCTCAAATAAGTTCGTACAGTCGATTGTTAAAACCAAGCAAACTCCGCAACTAAAACATTCAACAAGCATTAAGAACAAGACGCAAATGCAGGAAAAGATCAAAAGGTTCTAGCATGCCGACAGTAAAATCAGACTCGGACAGTACTTAATTACCTTAGGCTAATCAGAACTACCCATGAATGAGCTTTTGATCAGTGACTCCTAAGCCAGACGACTTTAGGGCACTAGGTGTAAAACACCCCTAAAAATCTAATAACTCGAGCAGTAAAGGCCACGTAATCAACATAAGCCAACTGAGACTTCACAACAAGAACGAAGATTTATCAGCGAGTGCATTTTATGCTCCATCTCGATATCGGCTCTGCGTTTATGGGCGAGTGCGTTTTACGCTCCATCTTGACCCACCGCACAACTTTCGATATAAACACTTTTTTTTTCAAGCTAGAAACGAAGATCCAAAACTGCATAAACACCTAAGTCTTTTATTACCTTTCACAAATGAAAGTTTATAAGAGTGAACAACTTGTCAACACAATTAACACACAAACTAAATTCGAAAAAATAACTAGTTAACACAGTTGGTCAGAGCTTGCTAGAAGGACGGATCAATAACAGTCTAAACTTATCAATTCATAAACCCCTAGCACAAGGCATGCTTGACACAACTCTACGAGAGATATACTCATTTGGCGCTAGACATAGCCACAATCAAAAAAAATTAGCAATGATAAATATAACACCCTTGCTAAATAGCAGCTCAAAATAGGGTGAAAAGGCCATTTACATGGAACAAGCATCGGAATCTGTATAAGCCCCAAAAAGATGGCTAGAAACCACAATCATGCTAATAAAATCAAAATAAAACCAAAAACAGTTCATGGCATCCATAATGATAAAGATAATCAACCAAATCCCGCAGTTCAAAAGACTACACCAAAAAAACTGATAAATCCAAACATAATAAAGAAATAAAGTCACCCCCAAACTTTAGGTGAGCAATTCCCTCATTGCTAAAACATAAAGCAGTTGTATACACAAGAGGGCTTCCCTGGAGATCGCTCACTCCGCAGCAGTCTCAGTTTCATCTTCATCAGCGCCGTCAGCTTCGGTGGGCGGTGATGGTGGAGGGTATGGTGAAAAGATGGGAGGATCGGGAAACTGGTATGGCGTGAACTCAATGCCCTCGCCATAGTAATCAGTGTAGATCCCTTGCATAATGTTCACCAGCTCAGCCTGGTACTGCATCACTATCTCCTGCCTTTGAGCCACAGCTGCGATATGCCTCCGCTGCCTCTGTGCCTCGGCGTCCTGTTTCTGATGTAGCAGGGTGAGGGATGCCATGATGTCTGCCAAAAGACCCTGACTAGCTGGTCCTGCCTCAGGTGCTTGAGAAGGCTCTGGTTCGGCTGAAGGAGGCGGTGCTGTAGGCGGTCCGTACCCTTCGCCCCTTAAATGAGACTCTGCCCCGTCTCAAACAGTGAAGCGTTTGATCGTCAAATGGTCAATGACAGTCATGGGCGGCGAAGCTGTCTCATCTAGTCCCCACTGTACCCCTGCCTGCTTGCATAATGTCGTGATCACTGATGGATGGGGAAGTCCCGAAACGACTGTACTCTTGATTGCCTTAATGATCGAGTCGTGGATGAGAACTCCTATATCCACGTTCAAGCCAGTGACAATGGTGAATAGCAGAACCGCCCTGTCTTTAGTCACATCGCTTAGGTGACGGGTCGGGAGCATGGAGGCACAAATGAAGCTGTACCACGCCTTCCCATAGCGACTGAGCGCAGCAGCCGGGAAGATGGTCTTTTCACCTGTATAATCATTTTTCTTCCAGTCCGTTCCGGGCTTGCAGAGCCGTCTGATAATTTCCTCCTGGTCATAACTGTGGATTCTCTGTTGCATATAATCATTTCCCGTGTAGTCGGGTGTCTCGAACAGTGCATTGATGGTTTAATTGTCAAATGACACCGGCCTACCCCTGACTATAACCACAGCAGGACCATCAGGACTGGCGTTTGCATAGAATTCCCGAACCACAGGCACAACAGCTGATACGGGGGGTTTGGTGAAGTTTACCCACTTCCGCTCGATAATCATATTCATGAGTTCCCCGTCTTTTCTATCGGGCCGCAACCCCCGTTCAGGAAGCAAATTGCGCTTGCCAAAGGAGTCTCTGTACCGCTTTCAAGTTTCCTCACTGATAAACTTGGCGGGGTCCCAAGCCTGTAGTGGTGCCGCGGCAGATGACGAAGATCCACCGACACTAAGATGCTGCCTTTTTGGTGCCATGGTATCAGTAGGATTGATTCAAAATCTATCGTAACGACCCTCGAAACACTGCCAATCTCAACCTCAATGCAAACCCAGTGAATTTTAAGCTAAGACAGCCCCAATTGGCCTACTCGTTTGGTTCAGGCAATTTGTCAAACACCTTGCCTGCGATATCCAAACAATACTTGGACAACCCTTTAATTGAAATTGCTCTAACCCGATTTCCGTCAGTGGAAATCACCCCAAATCATACAAGAAGAAGAACACAAAAAAAAAATTAAACCAACAAAATCTCTGATCCAATGAAAACCCTCAAAAATACCTTTGGAATTAAACCCTAGCACTTGAGTGGGGATGCCTTTGATAAGAAATTGATGCTCAAATCTGATTTTATAGGATGAGCAGAGACACGATCGATGGATGCTAGGAATTTTTTTTGTTTTTGTAGCGATACTGCAGATGGGTCGTATGCGTGTAGGCTGCCAAGAGAGAGAGGGCTGAGATTGTTGAGAGAAAAGGGAGTCTTGGCCGAACTGCTTGCTTAAAAATGCATCTGGGAATTAAAAATTCGCTAATGACGCCGCGGCGCGAATGATTGCTCATTAGATGGCGCTGCGGCGCGAGTTAGCAGTAGCTGGGCACTTCTTGTGGCGCCGCGGCATGATGTCCTCTTTGTTGGATGGCGCTGCGGCGCGAGTTAGCAGTAGCTGGGCACTTCTTATGGCGCCGCGGCGCGATGTCCTCTTTGTTGGATGGCACTGCGGCGCGAGTTAGCAGTAGCTGGGCACTTCTTGTGGCGCCGCGACGCAATGTCCTCTTTGTTGGATGGCGCTGCGGCGCGAGTTAGCAGTAGGCATCATACAGAGGTGGCGCCGCGGCGCGAAAGACAGTATATAATTTGGCGCCGCGGCGCGAGTGCTGAACTCTGAGCTTTTTCATCTGTTATCTGCACATACCAAAACAAGTACAACAACTACACTACACAAGCAAACAGACACTGTTAAAAACACAGTAAACACTATTATAATATGCAGATTATCATACAAAATATGTTGCCTGAAAATGAGAGACACAAAACATAAAATCTATCAGCTAAGCTATGTAATAAATGGAACAATCACTAAGTAAACTTTGAATAAGTGAAGAAACATATAAAATTTATACCGAGATGGGGGTGCCTCCCCACCAAGCGCTTGTTTTATAGTCGTCGGCTTGATTATTCATCCCGACTTAGACCGGGTCTCTAAGTGTAATGGAGGTATTTTGACGGTCAACCTCGCCGCCCCAGTAATGATTTAAACGTTGCCCATTCACCTTGAATGTGGAGTCGGAATTTAGATCCTTAAGCTCTATTGTTCTATGCGGATAAACCTTAGCTACAGTGAAGGGGCCCGACCATTGGGACTTTAGCTTCCCAGGAAACAATTTTAGCCGGGAGTTAAACAGAAGAACTTGTTGCCCCGGTTCAAAATGCCTCTCAAGGATCTTCTTGTCATGAAACTTCTTAGTCTTTTCCTTATACAACTTGGCGTTTTCATATGCCTGCAGACGAAATTCACCTGCTTCATTCAGTTGTAACAGCCGCTTTTCGTCGGCTGCCTCAAGATCAAAGTTAAGCTTTTGAATCGCCCAGTAAGCGTTGTGCTCCAATTCGACCGGGAGATGACAAGCTTTTCCATAAACTAGTCGGTAAGGAGACATTCCGATGGGCGTTTTATAAGCTGTTCGGTAGGCCCATAATGTATCATCAAGCTTCTTCGACCAATCCTTACGGGTTGGGTTAACAATCTTTTCCGGGATTCGTTTCACCTCTCGGTTCGAAATTTCAACTTGGCCGCTGGTCTGAGGGTGATAAGCAGTGGCTATTTTATGAGTTACCCCATACTTGGCTAGAAGTGCTTCAAAATACTTATTGCAGAAGTGCGACCCTTCATCGCTAATTATGGCCCGAGGTGTGCCAAAACGGGTGAAAATATTCTTTTTAAGGAACTGAAGCACCACCTTAGCATCATTTGTCGGCAAGGAAACTGCTTCCACCCACTTTGAGACATAGTCCACTGCCACAAGGATATAGAGGTTGTTGAACGAGGACGGGAATGGTCCCATAAAATCAATGCCCCAGACATCAAATAACTCTACTTCCAAAATATTCTGCAGCGGTAGTTCATGCCGCTTTGAAATAGTGCCCACCCGTTGGCATCTGTCACAATGCATCACATACGTGTGAGCATCTTTAAAAAGGGTGGGCCAATAAAATCCTGACTGTAGCACTTTAGCGGCAGTTCACTGACCTCCGAAATGACCTGCATAATTAGACGAATGGCAATGATGCAACACGCCTTCAATTTCTTCTTCAGGCAAACATCTACGCAAGATCTGATCTGAACACTGTTTGAATAGGAAGGGCTCATCCCAAAAATATTGCTTGGTATCTTTAAGGAATTTCTTCCTTTGTTGAAAACTCAGGCCTTGAGGGATAACTTGGCAAGCGACGTAATTTGTGAAGTCCGCATACCACGGGGCTTTGCCATGTACCAAAAAGAGCTGCTCGTCTGGAAAAAAATCATTTATAGCCTTGTCGGCTTCACTCGACGATGTAGTGTTTTCCAATCTACTTAAATGGTCGGCAACTTGATTCTCAGTGCCCTTCTTGTCTCTGATTTCTAAGTCAAATTCTTGTAGGAGCAGAACCCACCGTATCAATCTCGGCTTAGCGTCCTTCTTTTCAATCAAATACTTGATTGCCGAGTGATCGGTGTATACGATCACCTTCGTCCCGATGTGGTATGAACGGAACTTATCAAAAGCATACACTACTGCCAGCAGCTCCTTCTCAGTGGTTGTATAATTTAACTGAGCATCCGTCAGTGTCTTGCTTGCATAGTAGATAGTGTGGAAAACCTTCTCCCTTCTCTGGCCTAAAACTGCCCCTATAGCAAAATCACTTGCATCGCACATAAGCTCAAAAGGGTAGGTCCAGTCAGGAGCTACCACAATAGGTGATGTGATAAGTCTTGTCTTTAAGGATTCAAAAGCGCTCAAGCAGGCGGCATCAAAGTGGAAGGGCTGATCTTTTTCCAGCAGGGTGCACAACGGTTTGGTAATGCGCGAAAAGTCCTGGATGAACCTTTTGTAAAATCTGGCGTGCCCGAGAAAACTCCTTACCCCTTTTACCGAGGTGGGCGGGGGAAGGTTGTTGATAACATCTATCTTGGCCTTATCAACTTCAATACCTCCAGCAAAAATCCGATGACCCAGAATAATGCCCTCTTCAACCATGAAGTGACACTTTTCCCAATTTAGCACTAGGTTGGTTTCAACGCATCGATGGGGAACTGCAGTCAGATTTGTTAGGCAGTTATCAAACGAGCTCCCAAACATAGAGAAGTCGTCCATGAAGACCTCCAGGGTCTTTTCAAACATGTCAGAGAAGACTGACATCATACACCGCTGAAAAGTAGTGGGGGTATTGCACAGCCTGAAAGACATTTTCTGAAAGGCAAAAGTCCCATATGGACATGTGAATGTCGTCTTCTCCTGATCTTCTGGGGCAATAAAAATCTGATTGTACCCCGAGTACCCATCCAGTAAACAGTAGTATTCATGCCCCGCCAACCGATCGAGCATTTGATCAATGAAAGGAAGAGGAAAGTGATCCTTACAGGTTGATTTGTTCAGTTTCCTGTAATCCATGCACACTCTTCACCCAGTCACCGTCCTGGTGGGAATCAGTTCATTATTCTCATTGGGCACAACTGTCATTCCTCCTTTCTTGGGCACACACTGGATCGGACTAACCCACGAACTATCGGAGATGGGGTAGATAATGCTCCCATCAAGCAATTTAATGATTTCTTTTCTGACGACCTCCTTCATTATCGGATTTAGCCGCCTCTGGTGCTCTATAGAAGGTTTTGAGCCTTCCTCCAATAGGATCTTGTGCATGCAAAGAGTTGGGCTGACCCCTTTTATGTCAGTAATCGACCATCCCAAGGCCGTTTTGTACTTCTTTAGCACAAGTAGCAACTTCTCTTCCTGACACTTGGTTAGAGAAGCAGAAATTATCACAGGTAATGAAAGAGAATTTCCCAAAAATGCATACCTTAGATGGTTAGGCAACGGTTTTAGCTCAAGAACTGGAGGCTCAATGATTGACGGAAAACCCTTGGAAGTTGATGCCTCATCATCTTTAAGAGACTCGAATTGTCGGTGCGAATGCCTTGATCTTTGAGGATCATCGAGCCACATGGCACATTCAATATGCGATGGCTCTTCTGTAGTACTCGCCCCTGTTATTGTAGCTTCTAGAGAATCTTTAATGCACATTTCTGAGAATACCCCATTCACTGAATCAGCAATCGTAGTGACCTGGAAGCAATCCTCAGGGGTGTTAGGATATTTCAGAGCTCGGAAAACATTGAATGTCACCTCTTGGTCTTGAACTCTCATTGTTAGCTCCTCTTTTTGGACGTCGATCAGGGTCCTTCCAGTTGCCAAAAATGGCCTTCCCAATATTATCGGGACTTCCCTATCTTCCTCAAAATCAAGAACTATGAAATCCGCCGGAAATATGAACTTGTCCACCTTCACTAGCACATCCTCCACAATTCCCTTCGGATAAGTTAAAGATCTGTCAGCCAATTGCAGGGTGATGCTAGTCGGCTTGGCTTCATTAAGACCCAACTTTTTGTAAATGGAAAAGGGCATCAAGTTTATGCTGGCCCCTAGGTCACACAGAGCCTTTCCAATGAATTGGTCCCCAATTGTGCACGGGATTGTAAAACTTCCCGGATCTTTGAGCTTAGGCGGAAGTTTGTTTTGGAGGATAGCACTACATTCTTCTGTTAAAGCCACCGTCTCATAGTCTCCCAATTTCCACTTCTTGGACAAAATGTCCTTCATGAACTTTACGTAACTGGGCATTCCTTCTAACGCCTCTGCAAATGGAATGTTTATGTGCAGTCTTTTGAACACCTCTAAGAATTTGGAAAACTGCTTATCTAGTTTCTGCTTTTGCATCCGCTGGGGAAGGGTAATTGAGGGAGAGGCCGATGTATCGCAGTCATTGGAGGAGATGGTGTTGGGGGTCTGTCTTGACCACTTGCGTCACCCCCACTTGTCTCAGAAATCTCCGTTACAGGAGTTGCCTCTTCAGTCGCCCCATTGTCTTCCACAGGAATTTCCTCACCACTTTGTACTTGAGTGGTTCTCCCACTTCTGAGGGTTACTTCTTTACACTGTTCCTTGCCTCCCCGTTTAGGGTTGACATCAGTGTCACTAGGCAATGCGCCTTGTGGTCGACTGTTTAATGCAGTAGCCAACTGACCCATTTGTACTTCAAGATTCCTAATGGAGGCCTCTTGATTGTTACTTCTGGTTTCGTTCTGGGCTATGTACCTAGAAAGCAGATCTTCTAAACTTGGTTTTCTCTCCTGTTGAGGGGGAGGATGGTGAAACTGATTCTGATTGCTCTGAGGTTGTGGGTTGAACTGAGTCGTAGGTTGGAATCCAGGAGGGTTGGCATAACTCTGCCTGGTAGAAGGAGGTTGTGGTTGGTTGGGGTTATTGCTGTTGCTGTTGTTATTGTTATTGCCCCATGAAAAGTTTGGATGATTTCTCAACCCCGGATGGTAATGAGTGGGAAGATTTGAGTTTTGTTGCCGCCCGTAGTTGGAAACAAATTGCACTGATTCAGGGCTTATAGCACACAGATCGGTCGGGTGGCTTCCTTGACATAATTCACACTGGACCATGACACTCTGCACATTTTGAACTACCGAAGGTCCCAAGGTGTCAAGCCTTTTTGTTAGCGCTGCTACCTGAGCTACTAACGATGTGAACGAGTCCACTTCATAAACCCCCGCTGCTCTTCTCGGAGCTTGCCTATCATTAGGACACTGGTAATTGTTGGCCGCCATTGTCTCCACCAGCTCATACCCCGCTGTGTGATGTTTGGACATGAATGCCCCTCCAGATGCGACATCAATACTCGAACGAGTAGATCCGAATAATCCATTGTAAAAGGTCTGGATGGGAAGCCACTCCGGCAGACCATGGTGCGGGCATTTTCTCAGGAGATCCTTAAATCGCTCCCATGAGTCATATAAGGATTCAGATTCAAATTGTATAAAGGACGTGATATCGTGCCTGAGCCTAGCTATTTTGGCAGGCGGAAAGAACTTCGCCATGAATTTCTGCGCCAAGTCAGCCCATGTTGTAATGGAGCCAGTCGGCAGTGAATAAAGCCAGCTCTTGGCTTTGTCCCTTAATATAAACGGGAACAACCGGAGTCTGATGGCTTCGTCAGACACTCCGTTGCATTTGAAGGTGTCGCAGATTTCCACAAAATTAATCAGGTGATCATTTAGGTCGTCATTCGGCATTCCCCAAAACTGAATGTTTGTGCACATTTGAATAGTTCCCGGCTTTATCTCGAAATTATTAGCCTGAATGGCGGGCCTTAAAATGCTCACCTGGAGATCATCAATACAAGGCATAGCATAATCCTTCAGAGACTTCTGAAGCTCCTCAGCCATAATGACGGGCACATGTATGTCCTCGGGTGTATCCACGGATATTTCTCTCAACAGTCGTCTGAAAGTCCTTTCAACCTCGGGATCAAGAGGTATTATATTCTGCCCCTTCCGAGGTGGCATAAACAATGAAGACTACCTGAAGAGAGAGTTAAACAAATCGGTTAAAAGTAAGATTGTAATGACTTAGATTTAATATTGCAAAACAATTAATTCTAAGTCCCCGGTAATGGCGCCAAAAACTTGTTGGTCGGTTTCGCAATCGAAAAACACGCGCAAGTATACGCGGTCAACAAGTAATATAATGATAAGGGAGTGTCGAACCCACGAGGACAAAGATTTAACAGGAAACAACTACTAAGGTAAAGTCGTTACTAATCTTATCTAAACAAAAGAAATAGA